>CM056051.1:252754165-253954165 GCA_029574335.1 Rana kukunoris | reverse complement strand
ACTGATGAGCGAGTTTGGTAATAATAGTGCAACTTCTGATTCATGGATTAAACAGAACATTGAAGATTTATATCCAGAGTTTCTCTTTGTACTCTGTAAGCAGACAAGACCCTTGGACTGTGGAGGTGGATGTCTGTGAAGGTTCTCATTCATTCAGGTCAATCAATAAATCAATATAACTGTACTTGCTGGTCCGCCGACAAGCGTTCTCAATTCAGAATGACTTATACAAAAATTCTTTGGGAATGGAAAGTGGATGCGAGAGGTTTATCTGCTTTGTATTGAATGGATTATGTGCTTAAAATCTTATAAAAAAAATATATTTTATTTGAATCTTTTATTTATTTTTAATTTATTTTAAAAGAGTAAAACAAGTCATTTTAAAATGGTAGTGGGTCTCTTATAAATGTATTCAGAATGTTATCTATGACATAGTTACAAAAATATCAGACAAAATATATGTTGAAATGTCTTTATTAGACATTAAATATTTTCAGAAAAACATATTTTAAAAATATATTTTCTAATATATAGCTTTGTAAAATATATTTAAATTATATTTTTGGAATGCATTTACAAGTATATTTAAAGATATATGTTTGAATGCATTTTTTTATATGTTCAAAAATATCTGGACAATATATTTTCAAACATATATTTTCACATATATGCCTTTGGAAAATATATTAAAATTATATTTTTGGAACACATTTACAAATATATGTAAAAATATATGTTGAAAAAAATCTGAAGAATATATTTAAAAAATATATTTTTCAATATATGTCTTTGGAAAATGCATTTAAATTATATTTTGGAATGCCTTTACAAGTATATTTAAAAATATATGTTTAAATGCATTTTTTTAGATGCTCAAAAATATATGTCAAATATATTGAAAAAAATATATTTTAAAATATATGCCTTTGGAAAATATATTTGAATTTACATTTTTGGAATAGATGTAAAAATATATTCGCGTAGGCCAATATATTGTAAATATATTTAAAATATATAATTTTTTTAAATAAATATATTGGAAATATATTTTTCTTCCATATGGGTATGGAGCGTGATGTTACACCTCTACCCCACGATGGATCTCCTCCAATGTCCCCAGGAACGCGAAGCCCAGCAAAAGCGCGGATGCGCTTGGACTCAGTACACCAGGCTGGAACTGTGAGTACAGCACTTCACAACCCTGACGCCATATCCTCACTAAAGTCCTTCATCGCGGCCTTCCCCACATCAGGGCAGCCTGTCCTGGACACCACGATGAAAGACATGTTGGTGCTGCTCCAGTCTTCACTTATGTCTAACTTATCCTCACTGATGCAGAAATTTACAACTGACATGCAACATATGGGAGACAGGGTGTCATACATTGAGGACAAGATGGAGGAGTGTGCTGACACAGTAAACGATCTTGTAGATGCATGCAGGGCCCAAAAGGAGGACACAGATTGGGTTAAATCAAAACTCGCGGACCTCGAAGACAGATCCAGACACAACAACATTAAGATTAGGGGTGTCCCAGAGTCCGTCCCCCCCGCGGACCTCCGCACGTTTGCATCTACCCTATTCTCTACATTGCTGCCGGAGCTGTCCTCCGTTGAGCTAACGATTGACCGCATTCATAGGATCCCTAAGCCACGCCATCTAGCAGAAACGGTCCCGAGGGATGTACTCCTGCGAATACATTTCTACCAAGCAAAGGAGCAGATTCTGTCCAAAGTTCGCTCACTCCAAACGCTACCGGCTCCCTATAATGACATCCAGATGTTCGCAGACCTGTCCCAATACACACTTCAGATGAGGAGACAGTTAAACACAGTAACTAAGGCCCTGGCTAACCATAATATAACATACAAATGGCGTCATCCTGCCACAATCCTGGTGACACACAATGGAATCCCACACTCCGTCTCCACCATTGAGGGGGGCACAAAACTACTCCTGTCCTGGGGTATCATCCCGGAGCTCCCGAAGACATACACTGATCTACCTAAGGGCCCTACGCCATCTAAAGGAAATCCCCGCTCTGCGAGTCAACCCGCTATTAAGTGGAACTGATTCTCACTACCTGAGCTCGTCTTAATGTGCTACTTAGTCCGTGCCGGCTGGCAGATCACCTGTTGTTCCTGTTGTGATACACTTTTTTTTGTTTCTTCTTGCCAGTTTTTTGAGCTTGAACTTTATCCCCTAATACTCAGCAGCTGATATTCTCCACTCTGCTGATTGGTGCAAGATTCATTCGAGTTTGAATAACTTTTTTACTTTTGTTTTGTTTGTTTTCTTATCTTTTATGAGAGTGCTTCGTCCGCCACACCTCTTGATTGCTCGGTAGATCTCTCATTAGCGTTCAGAGACGCCTGCATACCCAGTGACTGCACTGCTGCAATCATCTGCCTCACAGTCCACCCCCAGACGGGAGCCTTGGAAACCTTCATCCGAACAACATCTACGGCGGGTTCCAGACCCATCTGACCAGTGCCTTCTAAATGTGAGTTGTACATATTTGCACCTTCACCACATACCCTCACGCCATGGCACTCACCTTCCTAACCCTGAATGCTAAGGGACTAAACCACCCGGCCAAGAGAGCTTCTTTGTGGAAGACAGCACTTTCGCTCAATATAGACATTGTTTGTGTCCAAGAAACACACTTGATGAGAGACTCTCACCCCCGATGCCAGCATCAGCAGTTCCCCCATATATTCACAGCATGCTACCAAAAGAAGCAAAGGGGTGTGCTGATCGCCATCCGCAACTCAGTATCATTCCAGTTGCAAAACTGCATCTCTGACCCAGAGGGTCGATACCTTATCCTAGTATGCATGTTAAATAACGTTCAATACACGTTGGTCTCCCTTTATGCACCAAACCAGAGACAAATGTCGTTTCTCAGGAGAGTTCTAAAAACAGTTAGGAGTCACCAGAAGGGCCACCTATTGCTGTGTGGAGACTTTAATCTTGTTCCAGACCAGGATATGGATTCCACGTCGTGTAATAAGAGACTTGCCAATCCTTTAAGAAAGTTTATATCTGATAATGAATTGTTTGATGTGTGGAGGTGTTGTCACGCGAGCGAACGCGATTATACATTTCTTTCCCCGCGCCACAACACCTACTCATGTATAGACCTGTTCCTCTCTGATAGACTGTTACTTCAAAGAGCTTCAGCTTCGGTGATCCACCCCACCACCTGGTCGGACCATGCCCCTGTTAGTATAACTATCGCCCTTAACGCTTCACTTCCAAACTCGTATCTCTGGAGGGTTAAAAACTCTCTTCTAAAAGACAAATCCAATACCGATATCATTACTCAACACCTGGAAGAGTATTTCTTGGAGAACTCCCAATCAGTGTCCGATCCGGCGGTGGTGTGGGCCGCCCACAAAGCTGTTGTCCGGGGTGTTTTTATCCAACTAGGCGCTAGAGCGAAAAGACGTAGGACACACAAAATAGACCAACTGACGACAGACATTGAAGCTGCAGAATCCCAAAATAAATCTAGGCCCTCCCCTCTCTTACAGGCCAAGATATTTAAACTGCGACATGAGCTACGCTCCTTATTACTAGAGTCATTCGAGAAGGCTTGCACGAGGTTTAGGGCCACGTCCTATGCCACCGGGAACAAAGCAGGCAAGCTGATGGCCTCCAAAATAAGAGGATTTAGAGCCAAGGCCACCTCTTTCATCCCCACACCAAATTAAAACTCATGAAACCCTCCGAGATCTCAAACGCCTTCAGTGCGTACTACGCAGATCTCTATAATCTAGGAAGGGATCAGGATGTCGCACAGCCGACCCAACAGGACATCAACACGAGTCCGCCTCCCCTCACTCTCTGCAGACCACCTAGCCTCCCTTAATGCCCCTTTCACCATTGCAGAATTAGACCGTACAATAGCCAGTCTCCCTGACTCCAAATCTCCAGGACCCGACGGGTTCACCGGAGAGTACTATAAAAAATTCCACAAAATCCTGACTTCCACTCTGTGCGATGTCTTCAACACGGCCGTCGCAAAATCATCCCTTCCTCCTGATATGCTATCCGCGACAATAGTTACTCTCCCAAAACTGGGCAAGGAACCAAACATTCCCCAAAATTTTCGCCCCATTTCCCTCTTAATGTGGATATCAAACTATATGCGAAGATGATAGCCAATAGACTAAATGACATCCTTCCCACGCTCATCCATAGGGACCAGTCGGGGTTCACTAAGGGACGTCAAGCTTCAGACGCAACTAGACGAATGATAAACGTTATCCACCATGCGGAGTGCTCAGGGACCCCCTTTGTACTCCTGTCTCTAGACGCCGAAAAAGCATTTGACAGGGTTCATTGGGGGTACCTATCCTCAGTCCTCTCCAAATTTGGCTTCTCAGGACAAATTTTTAGTGCGATCATGGCCCTATACTCGAACCCGTCAGCCCAGGTCTATACAGCGGATTCTTTATCATCTCCCTTTAGTATCACGAACGGAACTAGACAGGGCTGCCCCCTCTCGCCCCTAATCTTTAATTTGATCATGGAACCTTTAGCCCAATCCATACGCTCCAACCCAAACATCTCAGGCATCATAACAGGGGGGTATGAACAAAAAATCAGCTTATTCGCTGATGATGTTATTCTTATGCTGTCTGACCCACCCACTTCTCTCCAGGCTGTACAGGAGACACTAGATCACTTTAGTAGAATATCCTATTATAAAGTTAATGAAACCAAGTGTCATGTTTTGAATTTAGGAATTGCTCCCCCTACCAGCCTAATACTACAACAAAAATTCCCGTACACATGGGCAGAACACACCATCACTTATTTGGGTATCCAACTCACAAAATCCACCAAACAACTATTCCACTTTAATTATGTCCCGTTCCGAAATAAACTTCAGGAGGATCTACGAAAACTAGCGGGGCAGGAGCTGTCTTGGACGGGTCGCCTGGCGGCCTTCAAGATGCTTCACTTACCCCAACTCCTCTATCTCTTCAGGACCCTACCAATTCCTATCCCTCTCAGTACTTTAAATCACTCCAATCTACTCTCTCCTCCTACATTTGGCAGGGCAAGAGGGCTAGATGCGCTTTCGCCACGCTAATTAAACACCGAAAGGCGGGTGGCACGGGATACATTGATTTCTATCACTATTATCTAGCTTCTCTTCTTACCCAAGCCAAAGAATGGTTTCTCTCTGTACCACGTACCATGTGGGGACAGATGGAATCTGCGCTCATTCCCGGGACTGACCTAGCCCCGTGGTTGCTCTCCACCACAGCATCCACCAAAACCCCCTCGTCTATACCCCCTACCATGTCGGCCACTGTTAAAGCGTGGAACAAATTTGTCAACCTCTGCAGTGCTCATCCAGACGGTACCGCTATAAAAATCCCGATTGAGTCTCTCCAACACTGCATCGATCTCATCTCCTACAAATCCTGGCAAAAATTAGGCATATCACATGTAAACGACTTATTCGATAGAGGGAAAATTAAACCGTTCGCAGGTCTGCAAAGAGAATACAGTCTACCGGATTCTGAATTATACTTGTATATTAGGACAAGACACTACCTTGACACTTCCCCGAAATGGGAACGCTCCGTCCCTTTGACTACATGGCTTTACTTTAATAACCCCTCTTCTAGCCTCAGAGGTATCTCGCTTTTTTACAATACTATCCAGAACAAAAGCCGCTTTGTAAAAACGGCCCCCTTGCTCAAATGGGAACTAGAACTGGGTCGCCCTTACTCCACCCAACGTTGGGCTAGAGCGTGTAAATCTACTTCTGAAGTCACCAGCTGCTCGACCCCCTGGGAATTGTCCACCAAAATAGCTCTAAGATGGTACTTAACCCCCGACAGGATCTCTAAATTTGGGGGCCAGCATAGCGACAGGTGCTGGAGAAACTGTGGTTCTAAGGGGACCTTGCTCCATGTACTATGGGGCTGCCCCCACCTGAAGCAATTTTGGTCTTCAGTCTTCAGCGTGCTCTCGAGTGCTTCCCGTGTAGTGACTGAACCTCAACCTGGCTTGGCACTCCTGTCCCTTGGTCTAGAAAACATTCCGGCCCAATCGAGACACACTGCTCTCCACATACTGCTGTCGGCTAGGATAAACCTCACAAGGAAATGGAAAAATCCCTTACCTCCCACCATTGGGGAGGTTATCCAAACCACCCAACTACATCACACATATGAAAAAACCTTGGCATTTAGAGACGATAACAGAGAAAAGGCTGCCCAGAAGTGGCACCTGTGGGAGTCATGGTACGAGGGGAATTGTTTAACCCCAACTGCTTTACCTTGACTTGTTTGATTGGGATGATCAGGGGGGGGGGACTGGCCAGGGTCCTGGACACAGTTATGAACCCAGATGGGGTGTCCAGACCGGAGTCGGTCTTCCTGACAACAGTACCCTTGAATGTCACTGCGGTTATGCTTTAATTTTATGCTTTAATTTTAGATTGAGAACTTCTCTAGATAAAGCGTGCACTTTTCTTGGATATGTTCTTACAGCACTGTTTGAATATCTTGTATCGCTTGTCGTACCTTACGCTAATTTTTTTTTTTCTGTTTTGTTGTTCTTGCTATGTGTATTATGCTCAATTTAACTCAGCATTTTTGTTTATAA
Source organism: Rana kukunoris (assembly GCA_029574335.1). Taxonomy (NCBI): domain Eukaryota; kingdom Metazoa; phylum Chordata; class Amphibia; order Anura; family Ranidae; genus Rana; species Rana kukunoris. The sequence continues at coordinate 253,947,532 of CM056051.1, read as the reverse complement.
ACTGTAAAACACAATAAAAATCTATTGTTTAAAAAGAAGTAGGTAAGGCAATGTTGTGCTTCAAACATACAGTAGGTGGAAGATTTACACAGGTCATGTAAGACAGAGTTACCCTGGAGTCTTTCTTTATTTTGAGGATTATTTTCATATCTTTATTTTTTATTTTTTTAATTATTTTACAGACATAGCTTTCTTCATAGGCTATCAAAAATGTTTACAATAGCTGGTTATTCTGTGGTATTCAATAATTTTCTCCTAAATACAATAATTCACAAACCATAAATTATGCTTAGTTGTTGAATGAGAATATTTTTATGAACTAGGCATTTATTTGTAAAAATATTATATTTTTAACAATTATTATTTTCTCTTACACTGTGTATAAATATTAATCAGCGCAAAAAAAAAAACATCAATACAAATAATCAAACAAATATTCTTCAGCAAAAGATTCAACAAATTCAAAAGATTTAAAAAAAAAAAAGTTTGAGATTGCTGCCAGTACTGAAAAAAGTGTATTTACCTCCCCTTCAACCAATAAAAACATGAAATTAGTACAGCACAATCATCTCCTAAAGTATTCATACAATTATTGTGTAACAATAAACCTGCACAAAAACATGCAAACAATCCCTGTCAGTGAACAAATATACCTACACAAATGTCCCAAAAAATGTGAACAAAATCAATAAAAAAAAATGTTTATCAGTGAACACATAAATCTACATAAATGTCCCAAAAATGTGTATTTATTATTTTAATACAAGACATACAATGAAATAGCAACCCGGCACAACACCGAGCCACTCATATGACCGACATGGCAAACACCGATAGGTATCCTTAGGGGGTTCACAGCCCAGCTCTCTTAACCACTTCCCGACCGCCCACCGCAGGTATACGTCGGCACTTTGAGGATGGATATCTCGGTAACGGCAGCAGCTGCTGCCACAACCGAGATATCCATCTCTTCTGTGGGCGGTCGGGTAAACGATAATGGCGGTCTCCGCGGCGGAATCGCCGCGAGATCGCCGTTATCGGTAGCGGACGAGCGTCCCCCCCCCTCCCGCTGCGCTCCCGCGCTCTCCGCCGCTTACCGGAGCCGTCGGTAGCGGCGGAGGCGATCGGGTGCGCTCGTCTGGTCAGCGGGGATGCGAGTGAGGGAAAAAATTTCCCTCGTCCATCCCCGTAGCTCTGCTGGGCGGAAGTGACGTCAAACGTCAGTTCCAAACAGCGTCTTAAAGAGACATTTTTTTTTAAATGTCATTTGAAAAATGACATTTAAAATTTTTTTATTTTTTTTTGCATTTTAGCCTAAATATGAGATCTGAGGTCTTTTTGACCCCAGATCTCATATTTAAGAGGACCTGTCATGCTTTTTTCTATTACAAGGGATGTTTACATTTCTTGTAATAGGAATAAAAGTGATAATTTTTTTTTTTTTTTTATTTTAGTGTTAAAAATTGGTAAAATTAATACAAATAAATACGAAAACAAAAAAAAATTTTTTTAAATCGCCCCGTCCCGACGAGCTCGCACGCAGAAGCGAACGCATACGCGAGTAGCGCCCGCATATGAAAACGGTGTTCAAACCACACAAGTGAGGTATCGCCGCGATCGTTAGAGCGAGAGCAATAATTCTAGCCCTAGACCTCCTCTGTATCTCAAAAAATGCAACCTGTAGAATTTTTTAAACATCGAGATTTTTAAGGGTAAAAGTTTAACGCCATGCCACGAGCGGGCGCAATTTTTAAACGTGACATGTTGGGTATCATTTTACTCGGCGTAACATTATCTTTCACAATATGTAAAAAAATTGGGCCAAATTTATTGTTGTCTTATTTTTTTATTTAAAAAAGTGAATTTTTTCCAAAAAAAGTGCGCTTGTAAGACCGCTGCGCAAATACGGTGTAACAAAAAGTATTGCAATGACTGCCATTTTATTCTCTAGAGTGTTAGAAAAAAAAAATATAATGTTTGGGGGTTTTAAGTAATTTTATAGCAAAAAAAAATGTTTTAGTCTCGTAAACACCGAATCTGAAAAACAGGCCCGGGGCTAAAGTGGTTAAAAATGTTAATACTGGCTTCATATAAATGCATTACAGTAATGTGTGTGATTTAACACACAGTACCATAAGGGACTGAGTTGCAAATAGAGTTCATTTTGAATTGCCCCCCAATTACTCCTTCAACTCACTTAGGTTGTAGTGCACCACATAGTACGGTATTGCACTACCATGTGTTTCATGTTAAAGTGCAACTTAATGCCTAGCATTGATTGAAGTGTGCATGGCGCCCAAAGGAAAAATACAAAAGACGTTTGGGAGTATCACTTTTGACAATCAATTATTGAGTCCTGAAGAGTGAAGAGGTAGATATCTCTACATCTGAACTAATGTGAATACATATGGCTACATTGTGGTGCTTTTTGATCTCACTCGCATTTTTTGGTAAAATTAAAGTATGTATTTTGATATGTTTGCAGAGGTAAAGTGTTTTCAATTAAAGTTACTCCCCTGTTTGCTTTGTAAATTTAGTGCTGCAAAGTTTTTTCTTTTTATATCAATGTTAGATCATGCTATGTCAGAGGACTTCCTGTGATATGGTATAGTGACAGTGTTACCACAGTCTTCTAATTACATGGTACTATTGTCACCCCACTGTGTGGTCTCCTGCTTTGACACCCCAGAACAGTGTGGCCTCACACAGAATATTTGCATCCATCTGTAGTCAGCCCCTGACTTTGGGCTACAGCTAGTGACATTGGAAATCAACCAGCAATCACTCTAGCAGGAAAATACTGCAAGGAAGCCTAGGACCGGAAGTTCTGAAGAAACATCTCCAGCATTGACAAGTTCTGTGGTTTTCCCCTCCCCATTAACCCTTGTTCTTCTGACCAAAAGAAAGTGTTATAGGGATCACATCACTTTTGCAAGAATTTTTATATTATAATCCATTGTTTAGTATATGTTTGCACTACACTCTGACTTTTGGAAATTGACAGGGTTTTAATATTCCAAATTTTCAATTCTGAGGCCAGTTATTGCTAATTTATCAGGATCTATGTTCTAACGGTAGATCTGAGGTGAAAGTACAATAAGATCTGCTTATCCTGAAAGTGGAGAGTGTTTAAGAAAGCTGTTGTAATGCATCCCTTGCTATATGCTATAACACAGTTTAGTTGCTTAAACATTAATATATTCTTCAGTTAACTGCATACAAATATTGTATCCTAGGGATGCCATGTTAGAGGTTTTCTATTATTTATTCATTATTTTAATCCTCTGTAGTATACGTGCAACTTGGCTTCTGTTGTTAGATTTATAATGCCTTTCTCCTGTCAGTTCTTCATAACTTGACAGATATTCTAGATTCTGGGAGGCTGCACAACAGTTTTTATTAATTCTGAGGTGCTATAGGAAGGATGTTTCCAAAGGATCTCTGATATATACAAAAAAAAATCTTGTTCCCTAGCCAGAGAATTACTACTTGCTAGTTTTTGACTTGTGGAGGATTTAAAAAGTCCTACTTGAAATTCATAAAACCAGAATTTAGAATAAAGTCTCACTGCAGATCATTGGATGTAAATCTTGGATATTTTTAGGGCTTATAGGCTAACTGCTGTCAAAAAAACAGTAATGGGAATCTGGGCACTTACCATGTCCCCCATGTACCATGCAAAAAAATGTGATCAATGACATCATTCAGGATTCTTGGCTGTCAAATACTGCATATCTGTCATTTAGCAATAGGAGTGTGACGTCTGATTGGAATATTAGGGAGAACCACAGTGCCTGTTTCCCCTTTTTTAATAATTGTGTACTGGAATTTAAATGTTTCTATTTAAATTGTTTTTATTGTCTTTCAAGAAAAATACATAAATATATACCAATTGAAAATTAATATCAGAACCCCAAGTAAACAATATGTGATTATAGATACATAGCCATTATAGACAGTATAAGAAGAGTAAAACAAAACGGTATAGTTAAATGAACCATGAGTTAAGGGAAATTCACAGCAAGCTGGTGAAATTAGGCGTGCCTCTGGCTTATACGGACACCCCTCTTGGGAACAAAGTGTGTCTGGGTGGGGGGTGTAACTAATAATCACTCCTAGGTATGGTACTTTTCTTTAGTTTGCCATGAATTTAGGGCTCTTTTTCTGTGATAGTCAGATGTAAATATAACATGTGGAACATACAACAGTCATATAACGTGATAACATGGCAAATGGTATCCTCTACAAACAAATCTCAATAACATTTTGTTCTTGTATCAAAAATACAAAGTCATACATAGATATATGCAAAACAAGACTATGAAGATGGTATGTCCACATCCAAAGAGACAGATGAGACTTTATAATACTAAGTATTTCGGACCATGCATGTTGTGTGCTTGTGTCGGTAATCTCGAATTGATGTGTGATATGGGTGTCATCAGATACTCATGGGCATACAACTTGTAGAGGTCTGATGCTTGGGTATCATTGAATGGTTTGTGGGTATTCATATTGGTGGTAGGTGTAATAATAACACATTAACTGGGGTATGTTTACAGCTTATGAATATGTAAGTGTAGATTTGTGTAGGGGATATAGATAGTTGAGGGATGTATGGGGATGTAGCAAGAGATATGGGGCCATAGGAATTATGTTTTAGTACAAAGGTTAAAAGATCTGCGGATAATTAACCAGTCTGTCAGGGCAGAGGAGACATGTCGTTTGTTCCTACTTAGTAGGAATAACGTTATGTTTCCTCACCTAATCAGTCCAATCCCCATACAGTTAGGAACACAGTGAGGTAACACACATTTAACCCTTTGATCGTCCCCTAGTCTTAACCCCTTTCCCTGCCAGTGACATTTATGTAGTAATCAGTGCATATATTTATACCACTGATTGCTGTATAAATGTCAATGGTCCCAAAAATATGTCAAAGGTGTTCGATCTGTCTAACACAATGTCGCAGTACCACTTAAAATTGCAGATCACTACCATTACTAGTAAAATAATAATAATAATAAAAATGGCATAAAAATTACATACATCTTTTCCGTGGTTTGTAGATGCTATAACGTTTGCGCAAACCAATCAATATATGCTTATTGCATTTTTTTTACCAAAAATATGTAGAAGAATATTTATCGGCCTAAACTGATGAAGAAATTTGTTTTTGTGTTTTGAAATTGGGGATATCTATTATAGCAAAAATTAAAAAATATAGTATATTTTTTAAATTGTCGCTCTTTTTTTGTTTAATAGCGCAAAAAATAAAAACCACTGTAATAGTGATACTCTGGCCCAATTCCAGAGAATAAACCCATTCTACCGTGTGATTCCAGATTATATGGTGAAATGTGCAATCCAGACAAAAGATCTACATCTCACCTTTTTAGCTTCTCAGCCCAACAGGATGTGACTGGGCCTGCCCAGTCCTTTTATTGGCAAAATGACATCACAAAACATTATGCATTCAATTGGTTCACATTATACATTCACACCCACTGACCCACCCCTCACCCTCCCATCTGTGATGTCTGCAGCACATGGCAAACATTCCAGGAGCCATCTTGTTCACTCAGTGGTAGGGGCTGTGGGAGGAACTGGTTAGGAGCAAGGGGTCTGTCATATATGGTACAGGGCCCATCCACAGTACAAACAGTCCACGTATACAGTTCCTTTCACAAATCGCCATGTTTGGTTTACCATAGTGAAGTGAGGACAAGCAGACAGAAGGAGGAGGGGCGGTTTTCCTTTTACAACTGAGTCCATATTTGTTCTTTGGAATGAGGAATTTAGGAGGGAGGGGGGACACGGAACTGCTCTTAATAATAGCCCTGTGTATCTCCATTTTAAATGGTAACTTTTACAACTCAATATCTGTTTCTTTATATTTTCAATGCTGGGTTTATAACTTTCTTTAAAACATAATATCTGACAAATATTTTCAAGGAAAATAAGCAGTATTGTGACATACAATTCATGTAAGAATAATATCTGCATTACAACACATACCCATACATACATATGCATAATGCGTATAAAAACAAATAAACAGTATAAGGAATATAATAAAGAGAAAACATTTCAGTTATTCTAATAATAAAAATAATTAGCCTAACTTAAAAATAGGAATTTTAGAATAATCTATCACACCACAATATCACCAAAAGAAAGCTCTATTTGTGGAGAAAAAAATATGCAAATTTTGTTTGGGTACAGCATCGCATGACCGCGCAATTGTCAGTTAAAACAACGTAGTGCCAAATTGTAAAAAGTACTCTGGTTGGGAAGGGGGATAAAATCTTCTGGGGCTGAAACATTGTAAAATTGGCCAACAGCAGGTATACTTTAATTAACAAGAGCCCCTGATTTACCTAAAAAATAAAATTAAAAAGAAATAAAGAGTATAGGTAAAGATTTGACTACGGGAACTAAGATGTTTCAGATGATACAGTAGTGCAAATTTGTCTGGCAGCAAAACTATTTTAAGAAGCTTAACATCTATTTTTAATAAGGAAATACGGGGGGTTCAGTGAAAGTGGATTAAATAATGTGAGGTGCACACTTTTCTTGCAAATACATTTATTTTTTCGCGACGGATGTTGGCTCAAACTTGTCTTGCATACACACGATCACACAAATGTTGTCGGAAATTCAGAACATCAAGAACGTGGTCACATACAACACGTACAACGGCACTATTAAAGGGAAGTTCAATACCAGTCGTGTTAGTAGAAATTTGGTGAGAGATGATTTGCGCTTTACAATACGTACGACCGTACTATAAAGGGGAAGTTACATGCTTGGGGCTGCTTTTTGCTGATTTTGTGTTAGTAAAAGACAATTCGTGCTTTTCAGTCCATTACAGCGTGACGAATGTGCTATCTCCATTACGAATGTTTCCATCTTGTACTTGATTCAGAGCATGCGTGGAATTTTGTGCAACGGAAATGTCTACACACGCTCGGAAATTTACGAGAACGGATTTTGTTGTCGGAAAATTTGAGAACCAGCTCTCAAATTTTTGTTGGCGGAAATTCCAACAGCAAATGTCCGATGGAGCATACACACAGTCAGAATTTCTGACAACAAGCTCCCATCGAACATCGAACATTTGTTGTTGGAAATTCCAAGTGTGTGTATGCGGCATTACTTGCATTTTCCTTCCTGCTTGTCCACCTGGTGCAAGAAGTGCAGAATATACATGAATACTATTGTGATCTTTCTAAATCAGCATCAATATGGAGATTCAGAGGTAATAAATGACTAGCCAGTTTAACAACACCCCCCCCCCTCTCAAAAGAAATCGACTTTTGCTTACACTTAATTGGATGTAATCATTAATTTTGCTAAGCTTTAGAATAAACTTTATTCATGGTCGTGGCCCTCTGACCGAGAGAGATGTGGATCACATAAACACGCGACAAGACTTACAACATAAATAAATTATATAGATTATATAGAAGAATATTCGCGAATATTCGCTAATATCGAATATTTGTGATATTTTATCCAAAAAATATTTTGCGAAATTTCGCTAATGCGAAAATGATTGCGAAATTCTCATAAACGGAGATCATTTCCTGTATTACTAAACTAATGCACTTAACACTAACTCTACACTAACTCTACTTAAAAGAAAGGAGAATAAGGGGGCAAAAGAAGGGCGGAGAAGATAATCGCGCAATATTCCTATTGCGCGATTATCTTCTCCGCCCTTCTTTTGCATCAGAGCCAATCAGAATAACTCGAATATTCGGCAAAAGGAATATCGCGCAATATTCCTTTTGCCGAATATTCGAGTTATTCTGATTGGCTCTGATGCAAAAGAAGGGCGGAGAAGATAATCGTGCAATATTCCGTTTGCCGAATATTCGAGTTATTCTGATTGGCTCTGATGCAAAAGAAGGGCGCATCAGAGCCAATCAGAATAACTCGAATATTCGGCAAAAGGAATATTGCGCGATTATCTTCTCCGCCCTTCTTTTGCATCAGAGCCAATCAGAATAACTTGAATATTCGGCAAAAGGAATATCGCGCGATATTCCTTTTGCCGAATATTCGAGTTATTCTGATTGGCTCTGATGCAAAAGAAGGGCGGAGAAGATAATCGCGCAATATTCCGTTTGCCGAATATTCGAGTTATTCTGATTGGCTCTGATGCAAAAGAAGGGCGCATCAGAGCCAATCAGAATAACTTGAATATTAGGCAAAAGGAATATTGCACGATTATCTACTCCGCCCTTCTTTTGCATCAGAGCCAATCAGAATAACTTGAATATTCGGCAAAAGGAATATCGCGCAATATTCCTTTTGCCGAATATTTGAGTTATTCTGATTGGCTCTGATGCAAAAGAAGGGCGGAGAAGATAATCGCACAATATTCCGTTTGCCGAATATTCGAGTTATTCTGATTGGCTCTGATGCAAAAGAAGGGCGCATCAGAGGCAATCAGAATAACTCGAATATTCGGCAAAAGGAATATTGCGCGATTATCTTCTCCACCCTTCTTTTGCATCAGAGCCAATCAGAATAACTCGAATATTCGGCAAAAGGAATATCGCGCAATATTCCTTTTGCCGAATATTCGAGTTATTCTGATTGGCTCTGATGCAAAAGAAGGGCGAAGAAGATAATCGCACAATATTCCGTTTGCCGAATATTCGAGTTATTCTGATTGGCTCTGATGCAAAAGAAGGGCGCATCAGAGCCAATCAGAATAACTCGAATATTCGGCAAAAGGAATATTGCGCGATTATCTTCTCCGCCCTTCTTTTGCATCAGAGCCAATCAGAATAACTTGAATATTCGGCAAAAGGAATATCGCGCAATATTCCTTTTGCCGAATATTCGAGTTATTCTGATTGGCTCTGATGCAAAAGAAGGGCGGAGAAGATAATCGCGCAATATTCCGTTTGCCGAATATTCAAGTTATTCTGATTGGCTCTGATGCAAAAGAAGGGCACATCAGAGCCAATCAGAATAACTCGAATATTCGGCAAAAGGAATATTGCGCGATTATCTTCTCCGCCCTTCTTTTGCATCAGAGCCAATCAGAATAACTCGAATATTCGGCAAAAGGAATATCGCGCAATATTCCTTTTGCTAAATATTCGAGTTATTCTGATTGGCTCTGATGCAAAAGAAGGGCCGAGTAGCTGATGCGATTCTTTTATGTTGCCGAAAATTCGCAAATTCGCAATCCAGCAATGCTTTTAGACGTCGATGGAGATCACTAGGATGTGATCTATTTTAAAAAATGTTTTGAAAAAATACGAATATTCGCCATAGCGAATATTCGCCGCAATATTCGAGTTATTCGCGAATACTCGAATATGCAATATTCGTGAGCAACACTAGTAATGGGTAGTTAATTGAAGAAGGATATGCTAAGAAGAGCCCTGAAAAAGGGAAGAGTGGGAAGGTGTTGAATGCGTTTGAATGCGCAGACTCACAGACATGAGGTGAGCTGGGAAGAGTCGGCCCAGTGACGTGTAGTACCGCACACTGAACCGACAAAGAGCATGTGTGAGTGGGCTGCTTAAATACCCTCCGAGCTCCTCCCATAAACTAAGGCCACCATATTGGCCTTTAAATTTATGGTCGTGGCCCTCTGACCGAGAGAGATGTGGATCACATAAACACGCGACAAGACTTACAACATACATAGACCTGAAGTGTGCCTTGGTGGTCTGGTCAGTATGCCAAAAAAGGAGGCAAAAGACTCACATAAGGAAATAGCTTTTATTGGTTTCTTGTATTTATTGAGCCAGCTTGGTAAAGGCTTGTGCCATTTCTTACTGAGGATTTGGGATGTATGTGGCAAAACTAGGAGAATTCCATCAGCCTAGTACCTTGATTATGTGGTCTGGTACTCCCTGTTGGGAGGCAGCTGAGGCTGCTCTAATTCGGAAAGAATGTCCAGAGAACTGACTGGGGTTTGAAGCCCAAGTTGCTTAGGAGGATTCTGACATGCTTGACAAACTGGCTGCCACTCAGGGAGCTGGCTTAGAAAGGGTAGCAACGAGCTACCATCAGATTGGCTGGGTAGATGGAGCAGTAGTCGGTCGAGCACCGTCACTGGGCGTCAGGTGTTGTTAGTCTGAAACAGGTTGATGTCAACCCCGGGGCTGGTTTGTTGCGTTTGCAGACTGTGAGAGTGTAGTGGTTCAAAAGCGAGTCGGGTGGCGATGGAGCAGTGTCTGACTGCCGGAGCCACTGACTGTAAATTCACTAGGTCGTAGGGAACCGTAGAAGGCCTGGTAGATGGCTGTTTGGAGATTAGGCTGGGCAAAGCCCTAAACGGGGAACGAGTAAGGATTTCAGACATGTCCCTAAAGAGAGCACTCTTGAAAGTTAGGTGCTTGCCACTGACTACAGGTTGGTGCTTCTGTATGCCCTGTAGGAGGGACTTGACTACGTGGGCTCGAGAATACTGATGATTTACTGGGGCCCTGCAGGGACAGGAAATGCTGCACGCGATCTAGATATAGCGTTATAGTATTGTGAGAAAGGGTCAGCTGCGTGTGGCAATACGATATGAAGGATAGGACATGTCTAACGTCGCCTATTGCTGCTCTGGGGCGAGCGGCCAAAAATTGCGGTTAGTGTCCCAAGCAGTGCGATAGGCCTTCAGTGTATTGCGTGCCGAGGAGTGGTTAATAAGCTGGTTGGCATTGGCGAGATGCGACTTCAGTCCATTGTCAGCAATGAGCAGGATGGGATAGGAAAAGTTGTTGGGTCGGCTTCAGGCTCTTGCTGGAAAAAACAAAGTAGGGGCGTGGCCTGGACAGCGAACAGGATGGCAGCACACTAACGGAGCTCCGTGCCCTGACACAGCCGACAGCCTTTCTACCAGCTACTTGGTGCATAGAAATGGGTAAATTGACTTACCAGACCCCACACACCCGAACACGCCGCAACTCGACCGCATCCTCGTCCAGGAGTATACCGGATTTGTTCAAATCAGCCTCGGCCGCACGGAACAACGTGGAGCTCCACAAGATGGCGCGGCCGCAACACGAGGACGAAGACTTCAGCGAGGACTCCCAGTCTAATGCGGAGGAGCCAGGTAGGAGCCGATCCCGCCCGGGGAAACCTCTCACATTCGCCGACATGTCTGTGATAGCTGCAGACATCAAAGCAACATTCTCAGCGGCGATCACGGACTTGAAGTCCAATATTCTAGTCCTCTCTGATAAAATGGAGGCGGTGGAGGCGAAGGGGAAGCAGAGGGACAAAGCCCTGATTAGGCTAGAGAAGGTGACTGACTCTCACGCGGCTCATTTTATCGAAATGAGCCGCCATTTAGAAGACCTGGACAATCGCGGACGTAGGTGCAACATAAGGGTACGGGGGATACCAGAGTCGGTGGAAAATGACCAGATTGCTCCAGCGTTGAGGAGGGTGTTCAATAGCCTGTTGGAGAGGCAGGAAGACGCAGACATAGAGTTTGTTAGAGCTCACAGAGCCCTCAGAGCTAGAGGCCCTGACGGAGCGCCTCCAAGGGACATTATATGCTGTTTACAGAATTTCCAGCTCAAGGAGGACATAATGAGGAAGGCTCGCAGAAATGACCATATCATTTTCAACGGCGCCCACATAATGTTGTATCAAGATCTGTCACAGATCACACTGAAGAACCGGAGAGCGCTGCGTCCTCTGCTAGATCGCCTAAGGGAGAAAGAGTTAAGGTATACGTGGCGATTCCCGTTTGCTCTAGTGGTTGAGGTGCCTGGAAAACAACATACTCTGCGTGTCCCATCAGACCTGCCGTCTTTCTGTGAAGCGCTGAACCTTGAACCTGTAGACTTGCCTGACTGGTATCAGGAATACTCTCTGCCACCGCTTACTAGGAGTCCCCATGATTCACCCTTCTCCACCCCTGACAAGCAGAAGGCAAAGAAGCAGAGACAGGGAAGGGGGGGGGACTCTCAAGCTGGGACACCTGCCTCCCGTTCTACTCCTGCTAGGAGCCGTAACTATGATTAATCTCCATCGATTCAACTAATCTCTCATTGGGACAGTGAGGAAGTACATCGGGGTGGATCGGGCTAGCTTACAGGGGAACTGTCCGTGTGTTTTAAACCTGTAGCATGTGGAGGAATCTGACAGAGCTCTACTGACTGGCTGTTTGACTCTCGAACAGGTGCTTTATCTGACCCTGAACTAAGGGGGAGAAGTTGGACACGCGCCCTGGGACTGGAAGTGAAGCCCCCTTTTTTTTTTCTTTTCTTTTTAGTTTGTTTGTTTGGCTTCTCTTCCCTTCTCTTCTCTCCCCATGCAGTCTTCCACAAGCCTCTGCATTGCTGCTGCTCTGCTGCCACTTTGTGGCAGCCAGTGAAACAACAGGATCCCCTTTCTTCTTTTTCTTTTTTTTTCTTTATTTTTTATCTTTTTGGCATTTTGACGTGTGCACTGCTGTCTGGATTAACGATCCCCGTTACCCCTGTGACTCAAGGCGCGCAATGACAACCGATTCATCAAGAGGAAACGCCCTTTTACTTTTATTATATTCCACCACTACATTAGTTCTTGCCCATATGGAAAATACCATATGCTTTTTTGCAAGACCAAGTTTTAGTTAATTTACGGGCCTTTAGAAAAGCTGTGTCAGGCCGTTGTTGATGTATTTCATCCACTTAATACTTTAGTTGTTTATAACACTTTCAGACATCCTGTTTGCTGACGTTTCACGTACCCAAGGGGTGCTTCTGGGGGGAGGCTTCTCTCTCCAGCAGCGCCACTTTCGGTCACTTTAGAAGTTTTTTGTTATTCTAAGGTGTTGTTTCTCCTGCTATTGGATTTATCTCCAAGTGCTTACACTCTATTTTCTTCTACTTCTTTCTTTCTTCTTTTTTCACACTTCTCCCTCCCCTACTCCCTCTCCGTTCCCCACACTGTGACTGACTGGTCCTATCCTAACTTGTCTAATTGGATCAGACCTCTAAACACTGTTTTGAAAGTTTGTTGTAGGGTCACTTAGGGTGACGGACCTAGTGGAGACTGATGGCCTATTCATCTTTAGGGAAAAACCCGGTGATAATCTCCCACAACACAAAAGGTTTGAACATTCCTGAGAAAAGAACGTCATTACTTAGAGAACTTAAAAGAGGTAAGCCCCATTTTGTCTTCCTACAGGAGACTCATTTTAAGACAGGACAGGTTCAGAAACTGACCAATACCTACTTTACTGAAGCACACCATGCGACTAATGACGAGACCAAGTCTAAAGGAGTCACAATCCTGATCAGTAGAGACGCCCAATTTGCTCTCTCAGAACGTGTGGTAGACCCGGGGGGGCGATATGTTTTTCTGAAGGGCACGTATAGGGGCAAGACCATCACGCTTGCGAATGCTTACTTCCCTAACAGTGCACACGTGTCTTTCTGTCAGAAACTGATACGGGAATTGACAGGGTTTATGTCTGGCCCCCTTATTTTAGGGGGAGACTTCAACGTTCCGTTGGATCCAGACCTAGATTCCTCTTCGGGTAGATCCTGCATCACTTTCAGGGTTCTCAAGAGACTTAAAACCATGCTTACCTCACTACAGCTCATAGACACCTGGAGATTCGTGCACCCAGACACTAGAGACTTTACGTTCCATTCCATACCACATAACCGGTACTCCAGAATAGACTATCTCTTCATCACACAGAGAGACCTCCACTTAATTAAGGATGCGCATATAGGTATACAGTCTCTGTCAGACCATGCCCCGATAACCCTAACGTTAGACTTTGGTAGATCACTGCCCAAGGGGAACACTTGGAGGCTGAACTCCTCACTTTTGACTGACCCAGACTTACTTCCTAAAATCACCTCTTCCCTCCAGGAATACTTTCGCCTAAACTCCACACCCGAAATAGACCCCATGATGGTCTGGCAAGCCCATAAGTGTTACATGAGAGGAGAACTGATACGATTGGGTTCCTTGAAGAAAAAACAGCACTCACAAGCCATTGCAGATCTAGCGCACAAAATTCACAGGCTGGAGTCTCAGCACAAGCAGTCTCTGTCGCAACAATCAGCAACGGAACTCTTAGAAACTAGGAAGGCACTTAGGGAACTATTTGAGTTCAAAACAAAGAGAATGTTGTTTTTCAAAAAAAAACTCTACTATGATGCAGGTGACAAGGCGGGGAGGTTTTTGGCGAGGGCCCTGAAAGAATCTATGGGTGCCAACCACGTTGCGGGTATTAGGAACAGCAGCGGAACACTAGAGGTTACCACAGAAGCTATAGCGACACAGTTCCATAGATTTTACTCGGATCTGTATAATCTCCCAGAACAACACAAACCGAGGTCAGTAGAGGGTGATAGACACACCGCCATCCTGAACTTCTTAAATGACAGTGGTCTCCCTAAGATAGATGACCTATTAGTGGGTACACTGGAGGGCCAAATCACAGTGGAGGAGATTCAGTCGGCAATTAGTGATCTGAAACCGGGAAAGAGTCCTGGACCCGATGGGTTTACGTCAACTTACTACAAGACTTTCTGTGACTCGCTCACGACCCACCTAACGAGAGCCCTAAACTCACTGTCCTCACCCAGATCGGTGCCGACTGACTTTCTCTCGGCGTACATCACGCTAATTCCAAAGCCAGGGAAAGACCATACTGACTGCGCCAGTTACCGACCCATTTCCCTGCTAAATTTGGACCTTAAGATTCTAGCTAAGACCATGGCCAATAGACTGAAACACTTGCTGACCTCCCTGATATATGCTGGAGATGTGGAGGCGACACTGGAACCCTCTGCCACATCTGGTGGGATTGTCCTGTCTTGTCTCCCTACTGGGCCACGGTCCGGCAGGTCATTGGGAAAATCACGGAGACCAGTTTGGTGTTGGATGCAGCATGCTGCCTCCTCAATATTAACAATTTCTCGGTAAACCGCTATAAACACTCACTCACTAAACACCTCCTGAATGCGGCCAATTCACTGATTCCGATCTTATGGAAAAGTCCTAGATCACCTTCTGTAAAAGACTGGCTCAAGAAGGTGTCAGAGGTATGTTACATGGAAGACACCTCTGCCCAGAACTCGGACAGAGTTCGGGGCTACCTGGAAACCTGGTCTCCGTGGTTCGCCTTCAAGTTCTCCCCTGACTATGACTCGGTATTGTCTTTGTGAACGGCGGCCACATTGGTTCGCCTTACTTGTTTACTTCGAACCCAAAACGCTGCTACTGGCGAGGAACAGTATAGGTCCTTAGAAGTTGCATTGAATCACCTCTCTGAGTTGAAATATTTGAAATGCTGTGGGACACCTTCCCTGGATACCCCCTTCCCGCTCCTACCCCCCTGTCTCTCTTTCTACCCCTCTTTTTCCTTTACTCTACTGTCTCTTTCTCTAAGTTAAGAGTTAATAAGATTTGCAACATTGCATGTTATGATGATTCATGGAAAGCTGTTGTGGACGCACATTAGCATTTGCTTTTAAGTTGCTGAAACGGACTTCCTACAGCACTGAATTATATACAGCCCGCTAGAGGGTTACTGTATCTAACTGAAAATTGCTCATACACCCTGTTCTGACTGAATTCTGTGAGATCTATGTACTAGAAGATATAACATGTCCAAGTGTGATTTATGTACTGCTTTCTGTTGGCCTTAATAAACTTTTGATGTGAAAAAAAAAAAAAAAAAAATATAGGAAAAAACAAAGTAGGGTTGGAATGGGACAACACATCAGCTGCGATTTTGCATTTGCCTGGGATATGTCTACAGAAGATATTAAACTGGTGACGAAGTGACAGCTGCACGAGCCTGCACAGGACGGACGTGATGTGGAGTTACTTAGATCTACCTTAATTGATGATGAAGAACACTGTATGTCCTGTTCAAGTGTGGTCCCAGACCTGGGCAGCTGCCACGATGGGGTACAACATGAGGCGTGATAAAGACTGGGTGGCCCGCGTGCCACTGAGGATGAATGGCCAACTGGGTGTTTGTGTGGCTGATTGTTTGTTTGTTGCTGAGGTGTGTTTGCAAATTTAGTTTGTATTCGGGTTAGCACGTACAGTAGGTGCATGCTGCAAAGTGTTTTATCCTACCACAGACAATGTTGTGTGGTTGCAAGGGTGTCAGTGAGTGTCAGGTTGCTGGGATGATATTGTGTGGTTGCAGGGGCCTCGATGAGTATGAAGGTTTGTTTTGAGATGGCATTGTGTGATTGCAAGGGTCTCAGTCTGGTTTTCTGAGATGGTATTGTGTGGTTGCAATGGTCTCGGTTTGGTTTGCTGAGACGATATTGCGTGGTTTCAAAGGTCTCGATAATTATGAGGGTTGTTTTCAGATGGCATTGTGTGGTGGCAAGGGTCTCAACAAGTGAGGGGTTGCTGAGACGATGTTGCGTTTTGCAATGGTCTCAAATAAGTGTCAGGCTGCTGAGACGACTTTGTATGGCTGCAAGGGTCTTGTATGGCTGCAAGGGTCTAAACGGGTGTCAGGTTGCTGAGACGATATTGCATTTTGTAAGGGTCTCAAATGAGTGTTGGGCTGCTGAGACGACTTTGTATTGCTGCAAGGGTCTGTATGGGTGTCAGGTTGCTGAGACGAAATTGTGTTTGCAATGGTCTCAAATGAGTGACAGGTTGCTAATCAGACTTTGTATGGCTGCAAAGGTCGGAACGGATGTCAGGTTGCTGAGACAAGATTGTGTGGTTGCAAAGTTCTAGACAAGTGTGAGGTAGCTGAGATGATACTACATTTTGCAAGGGTCTCAAATGAGTGTCAAGCTGCTGAGACAGTATTCACTAATTTTTTTTTCTTTTTTTTTATGAAAACGGCTGTGAATGAAATTCTGGTAAACATGAGTTTCCACGTCTGGCAGCGTTTACAAGCTGTTACAGGCATTGAGGTTTTTAAATGCCTCTGAACATCCGTCTGAACCCATTTGTTTTTTATTTATTTTTTGAGAAAGGTTTCTAAACTCAACTGCCTAGAAACTACTATAAATGATTATGTGTACATGTACTAATAAGATAACATAGAGGAGAGATTGGGGATCCTGTGTGCATGTACTGATAAGATACCATAGAAGAGAGATCAGGGGTGGCTGAAAAACACCCAACTGTTTACCAACAGCATTGTACATGAGGCCTAAGAGGATTTGTCTGGCTGCAAGGGTCTCAATAATTGCCAGGTTGCTGGGGCAAAACTGCGTGGTCACAAAGGTCTTTGACAAGTGAGAGGTTGCTTGAGACGGTATTGCATAGTTGCAAGAGTCTCGATGAGTGTGAGGCTGCTGAGACGGTATTGCGTTTGCAAGGGTCTCAACAAGGGTGTCAGGCTGCTGAGACAGTATTGCGTGGTTGCAAGGGTCTTGATGAATGTGGGGCTGCTGAGATGGTATTGCGTTTGCAAGGGTCTCAACAAGGGTGTCGGGCTGCTGAGACGATTTTGCGTGGTTGCAAGTGTCTCAACAGGTGTCAGGTTGCTAGCCCGAGATTGCATTGTGGCAAAGGTATTTTTTTAAGGGTCTTAACTACTAGCCGACTGCCCACTGTCATATTACTGCAGGACGGTGGCACTGCTGGGCGAGAGCCCGTAGCTATATGTCCGCTCTAAAGCGGCCACTAGGGGGGGCGCGTGCACAAAGCTCTCGGTCCTGTCAACGGGGGAAGCGCTGATCTCCTGTTCATTTCCCCTAGTGAGTCCACCCCCCCATACAGTTATAACACACCCAGGAACACACCTAACCCCTTCCCTGCCCCCTAGTGTTAACCCCTTCACTGCCAATGGCATTTTTTATAGTAATACAATGCATTTTTATAGCATTGATCGCTATAAAAATGCCAATGGCCCCAAAAATTTGTCAAAAGTGTCCAAAGTGCCCGCCCGCCATAATGTCGCAGTACTGAAAAAAAATGCTGATCGCCGCTATTACTAGTAAAAAAAAAATATTAATAAAAATGCCATAAAACTACCCCCTATTTTGTAAACGCTATAACTTTTGCGCAAACCAATCAATAAACGCTTATTGCGATTTTTTTAATGGAAAATATGTAGAAGAATACGTATCGGCCTAAACTGAGGAAAAAAAATGTTTTTTTTTTATATTTTTGGGGAATATTTATTATAGCAAAAAGTAAAAAATATAGATTTTTTTTCAAAATTTTCGCTCTATTTTTGTTTATAGCGCAAAAAATAAAAACCGCAGAGATGATCAAATACCACCAAAAGAAAGCTCTATTTGTGGGAAAAAAAAGGACGCCAATTTTGTTTTGGAGCCACGTCGCACGACCACGCAATTGTCAGTTAAAGCAACGCCGTGCCGAATCACAAAAAGTGCTCTGGTCATTGGACAGCAATATGGTCCGGGGCTAAAGTGGTTAACAAGGGTGTCAGGCTGCTGAGATGATTTGCATGGTTGCAAGGTCTCAATTAATAAGAATTGGGTTACTGAGAAAGGATAGAAACACCTGGTTTGTTTGTACCTTTAGGCGAGCAATACAAGGTAGAAGAAAAACGTCAGTTTTATTCGTAGGTTCCGTAGGGGCCACTAACGAACAATATGGGAGACAACGAATGGTAGCAAATTGATAGGACATGAAGAATGTAATAAAAAATCTTACTTTGCGACAGTGGGCCATGCGGTGGACTGTGGCTGGAGTGAAACATATCGGGAAGGTGTAGCGTGATGCCGTGCATGAGGCAAAACAACAAGGTTCGGTGTAGAAAATAGAACACGAGAAGTGCTTACAAATAATTTGTAAGGTCCACTGCGGGAGCCGAACATATGGTACGGGTGACACCACGAGTGGCCACAAATTTCACATGACAAACAAGGTAACAGAAATTGCCTGGGACATTGAACGTGCGACTGGGTTTGCTTTGGACTGGAGCGGGTGTGCAACACATCCAAAAAGTGTGGTGTGGCGCCATGCATGACACACAGGCAATAACTTTGGTAAATAAATGAGAGAGAAGAACCGTGTACAATTCGTAACTTCCGCTGCGGGAACTAAAACACATGGCATGGGGGAAACAACAAATTGCAACTGTAGAAAGAATGCAATGTATCTGATACAAAACAGTTGTAAAGAGAAATGACTGATACAAATCGGTTATAAAATGCATGAAATTAATCCGATATGAATCGGTAGTAAGGAGTATTGAACGAATCTAATGCAAATTGGTTGTAGAGTGTATGCTACTCCTTGATTTGAAACCGAACAACTACCAACCACCCATCCCCTCTGGCTAATCAAGTGCAAACAAGGCACCAGGTGGGTCTAATTACCACCTCAATCTGCCAAAGAACCCATACAAACAATACATGCTAATCTCCAAATGGATGAGACGGCAACCCCATGGACAGTGAATTTTATAACCAGTGAAGCCTAAGGCGAGTGATAACAGACAACAACCGACAGTAGCTCGGAGGCCTGGATTTACAAATGAATCAAATGTTTGGCAGGAGGAAGTTACAAATGTACTACGTCTGTGCCGAATGATGTTGGAACATGAGCAACAATAACTCAGAGGCAGTTTTTTTACAAAAGGGATGCAGGATAGGAAGCATAACGAATTGCAAGATTGCACATGATACAAAAAGGTTTGAATACTACCGGCGTCAGAAAGTGGGAACCACGACGAAGACCATGAAGGGAGAAGCCGCAATGCACTTGCGATTGAATGCGCAGACAACTGAGGCACAACTGATGAAAGTCAGCTTCATCGGATATCTGATGAAAAAATCCATCAGACCATTTTCATCGGATGAACCGATCGTGTGTACAGGGCATTAGAGATAATACTCTTCCCACAGAGCTGTTGTGAAAGGTACCTAACCCTTAAGTTCCCATTTGTAACAAATAATTAATAAGATGTTTGAGAATTTTCAATGAACATTGGTCCATGTCATTATTATGATTCTAAACTTTGCTGGTTTGTGGCAACATACACAGGCTGAAATATGCAGGCAGGATACACTGCCAACCCAGTGGCAGAGATGTGTTGCCATTAAGAGTGACATGGTAATTGTTTGTTTGGCTTTAAATCATTTTGCCCATTCCTCTCTCTGTAGCTAGGATATGCTCTGTATAGCTATTTCTATATTTTTATTTAGTGTGTCTTTAGTTTATTTTCTGACCACATATAATTCCTGGAGGTAGACATACTATGATTTTTTTTTATCTATCTGATGTTCGCCTTTGAATATCTGCATGAGTTTGGATTAAAGTTTTCTATGATCTGCAATATTTCATTTGGATTGAGTTACTGTCTGCTAATTCTACTAAGGGCCAGATTCAGGTAGATGGGAGCATCTTTGCTCTGGAGTAACGCTTCTCATTTACGTTACTCTGACGACCCTTTCAGCGCAAGTACTGTTATTCACATAGCAGTTGCGCGTAAACTTGCGCCAGAGTAACGATAATGCGTTGGCGTAACCCGACGCAAGTGGAAGTGGGTGTGATCATATGTAAATGATGGGCGGAGCCCAGCGGAGTGGCTTACGTTCAGCGCATCATCCACGGAGCATGCGCAGTGAGTGCGGCTCCACTCGCCCCCTTGTGCGCATGCTCACAACTTCCGTCGGCACCACTTCCCGGGAAACGTCAGGGCAATGCCTTCCGTTGGGCGCTTAAAAGCGCAGGCGGAAACTCCATTCCGGCGCAAAAGTATATCCATTTCCCCCCACCCCAGGGAAGATACTTTTGAGCTGTGATGGCTGCTCCCGCTACCCCCAGAGAGAGGAGGAACCTGAACTTTAATTCACAGGAGGTCTCAGTGATCATATCCGCGATGGAGACTTTTAATCATTTTCTCCATGGGAAAAAGAGCCGCAAGACCAGCCGGGAGAGGAAGCAGGGCATCCTGGACACCATTGCTGGCCGGGTCAATATTTTGGGGTACTCCACCCGGACTGCCTCTGACATTCAGAAGAAAATAAATGATCTGCGGCGCAAGGTCAGGGGCAAGGTGGCCACCATCAGGAGGCATGAGAGGGGCACAGGTGGTGGTCCCTCATGTCCGGTCACCCTGACCGAGGAGGAGGAGGTGGTCTCTCGCTGCCTGGAGAGGGAGCAGGTGGAGGGGGTCCCTGGCTATGACTCCATGGAGGAAGGCTCCAGGACAGGTAAGTGTTTTTTATCCCCTATTTGATGTGTTGCATTTGGGGGGGGGGGGAAGGTACATGTGCCAAGTGTATGGGACCACCAACATTTGTCTGCTTTGTGTCATCCACAGATGACGGAGCTGGGCCATCATCTGTCAGCGTCCATTCCACCCCATCCCCCCAACACCATCGTGTGCCCGAGCCCCTGGGTGGTGAAGACACCGAGGTGGAGGAGGAGAGTGCCCACACCACACCTGCTGAGGTGGTTGTGGAGGATCCTGCTGTGGCAGAGCAGGACTTTTCGTTAGTGTTGGAGGTCTCCTCCCCTTCTCCTGGGCCGTCTGTCATCCCCTCCCCCATCCTTGGAAGCCCCTCAAGGGCGACTCCATCCCCCCGGGGACAACCATCTTCTGGCCCCAGGAAGGCGACCCAGAAGACCAGGGGGGTGTCGGATGTTGTCCAGGGCCAGTTGGCGAGGGATCACGCCAGACAGACCCAATAAATGGGGGAACTAGTTGGGCACTTAGAGAAAGTGGCTGACAGCCTGGGCTCCGTTGCCCAGATAAGCAACGCAGTCCAGGATGTAAGTTGCAACTGTGCTGCAGTGGTGACCAGTTTGGGGGAGGTGCAGGGGGATATTAGGCACCTCACTGCAGCCGTCCAGGCCAACAGTGCTGCCATCCGGGACCAGGGGAGGCTAAGTCGGCGGGCCCAGCACTACCAAGTGACCCGGCAGCTCAGGATGCAGGCCCAGCAGCTGAGGATGCAGGGCCAGACAAACAATTTGCTCGGCCGGATAGCCATGGCCTTGGAGGGCATGCAGGCCACACCTGCCAGGAGTGGCCCACCCGGGGATCAGCCACCTCCAGATGCCCCCCACCCCCACCCACTCCATCCAGGCAGCTGAGGAGCCAGAGAGGTTCGGCAAGAAGGAGCCCCCGGCATCCCCGATGATTTGTTTTTTATTTTATTTGGATTTATACTCAGGTTATGAGTTTTTTATTTTATTTGGATTTATACTCAGGTTATGAGTTTTTTATTTTATTTGGATTTGTACTCAGGTTATGAGATTTTTATTTTTGATTCTGCACACGTTGCAGTGTGAATGGTGTGTGAATGTGAGAGGGTGGCACTCCTGACAGTAAGGGGTGTCACCCTCGGCCGTGGTGGTGAAGTTAACCCCACGGCTGTATGAATGACGTGTGAAAGGTTTATGAATGGACAGTGACATCATTGGGGCCTTGACGCTGGCGTTGCTGCTCCCAAGTCCTACATGCTGGACTTGGGCTAATCCAATGCGATGTGCATGTGGTGTGTGTGATCTAGGGACATCAGTGGTGTACACGCGTGCATTGTCTGTGTGATTAATGTTTTGGTTTAGTGTCCAAAGATGCCTATGGCGAGGACCCTCCTGACTGCTCTTCCATCAGCAGACTGGTTCTCCTCTGGCAGGGGGGGATTGTCTGGTTGGGGGGTCAGGTCATCACGTATGTCAATCTGCAGGCCTTTTCTCATAGCAAAGTTGTGCAGAATGCAACATGCACCGATGATCTGACACACAAAGGTAGGGTAATACAATAGGGTCCCCCCGGACTTATCCAGGCAGCGGAAACGGGACTTCAGGAGCCCAAATGTTTGCTCCACCACTGCACGGGTTTTGATGTGTGCTTCATTGTATTTTCTCTCTCCTCTGGTTTGGGGGTTCCGGAAAGGAGTCATTAGATGGGGTCCCAGTGCATATGCAGAGTCACCTGGAAGGGAAAAGACAGGAGGATGTTAGTCATGCATGTGCGACTTCTGTTGTGCATCACGGGAGGGGATAGTCATGCCTGCCACCCATGTCACTCACCAACCAGCCAGCTGTCCCCATACATGTTCTGTTCGAATTCTGCTGGGATGGGACTCTGATTGTATATGAAGCTGTCATGGCTGGACCCGGGGTGTTTGGCACGGACGTGCCATATGAGGCGTTGGGCATCGGCTATCACCTGTACGTTGATGGAATGCCAATGCTTCCGATTGCGGTATATGTGCTCTGTGGCACTTGGGGGCTGGAGTGCCACATGTGTGCAATCAATGGCCCCCACAGTGCGTGGGAATCTGGCAATGTTGTAGAAATCTGTCATTGCCTTCAGCCGCAGGTCCTCAGTGGTTGGTCTGATGAACTGGTTGGACATGCGTCTGAGGATTGCAGGGACAACCTGGTGCACACATCTGCTCATGGAGGACTGTGACATCCCAGCCACCACTCCACTTGTACGCTGGAATGATCCACTTGCTAGGAAATGAAGTGTTGCCAGTACCTTCACCAGTGGCTGCACTGCTTGTGAGCGGTGTGTCTTGCTGGTGATGTCCTCCTGCAGGGTTGTGGTTAGTTCAAGTATTGCATCTGGGCTGAATCTGAAGAGGCGATACACCTCCTCATCCCCCATGCCAAAGAGGCTCATGCGCGTGCGGTATATCCTCTCACGTGCCCGCCTCCTTCGTTCCGGGGGACCCATCAGTAGTTCTAGGACCACGATTGCCCCTGGCATGTTGGCACACAGAGGTGTTGTCCTTGCAAGTGTGGGTGCTTAGCTTGCTAGTTTCGTCGGTAACGCTGCTGTAGCTGCTCTCCTGCTGACCTGTGACCGTCTGGAGTAAAGATAAAGCAGCCTTTTGTAGAAATAACTTTGCGCCGGACGGACGAGATACGCGCGGCGCATGTAGCCGGCGTATGGTGCCAATCCGTTCGTGAATTGGGAAATCTCCCTCATTTGCATATTTGCAGGGGAAATCAATAGGCGCGACTGATGCGCCAAGCGAAATTAAGCGCTGACGATACTCTGGCGTCGGAAACATTCCGCCGGTCGGAAATAGCCCGTTATTGGGCGCATCTAGTTTGGTGGGTACGGCCACATAGAAACTACGGCGCATCTTCACAGTTACACGGCGCATATCGAATTACTCCAGCGCAAGTGTTGCTGAATCTGGCCCTTAGACTTTAAGTTACATCTATTTTGCCACAACTGAATAAGTTATAGAGATCACACTTCAGTGCTTAGATTGGAGAGGCAAAACACATCCTGTGAAAAGGAAGCAAGCAGAGGCACGAACGAAATTCCCGTTGGAAAAAAACATCCAACAAACAACTTTTTTCCAATGGGAATTCCACTTGTGTGTACAGGGCATTAGGCTTGTGCAGGAGAGTCACGTTGCTGCCTTGCTGAACATGCTTACCGATTTCACATTTACTATTTTTACAATTCCGCTCAAGCCTGCTATGCATACGCACGGTTACACAAACGTTCGGTGAACTTTTGACTGCCAAGAACGTGGTAACATAAAAGACTACAATGAGCCAAGAAAATTAAGTTCTATGCTTCTGAGCATGCTTCGATTTGTTTTCGAGCATGTGTCAGAATTTTGCTTGTTGGAATTTGTACACATGATAGGAAATTCTGATCTGATTTTTTCCTAACGGGAAAATAGAGAACCTGCTCTTTATCTTTTTCCAGCAGTTTTTCCTTTGGAAAAAGTCTGATGGAGCATACACACAGGCAGGATTCCCGACCAAAAGCTCTCATCTGACTTTTTCCAACGGGAAAACCGATTGTGTGTACGGGGCATTAGAGCTAACTTAGTCAAGAATGCTTAAGAAATACAGAGCATTACATGAATATTCATCCCCTTGAACGTTTCCATATTTCGTTTTTTACTGGAAAGTAGGATGGACTTAATTGGTATTTGTGTTATTTATCTACACAATCAGGTGTACTATGCCAAGAAAGAAAAAAGAAAACACATACAAGTACAGTAAAACCTTGGATTGTGAGTATACTTAGTTCCAGAAACATGATTGTAGACCAAAGCACTTGTATATCAAAGCAAATTTACCCATAAGAAATAATTGAAACTCAAATGATTAGTTCCACAACCAATTATTCGTAGGTCCTTCAGTTTATAGTCCATATAAAAAGATTATAGCAATGTGACCAGGTTGTGTAACCATTAAAAATTCCCATTCACAAATGGAAGCCTCCACAAGGGGATTAGGAGGAAAATCCAGCAGGAGCTACAATGTATTAAAGAGAAGAGAGGCACCTCTAAGTGTAGCAATATGTTGCTAAATGTTGTATCTTCATTAAATGTAACCATATTGCTACACTTAGAGGCACACCTCTCCTCTTTTATACTCAGTTGTGACATGACACTACTTGCATATCAAGACATCTCTTGTATATCAAGTGATAATTTAGTAAAACATGTTGCTTGTCTTGCAAAACGCTCTCAAACTAAGTTACTCTCAAACCAAGGTTTTATTGTATACTTGTAAATATTACCCCATTGGGGTTCCATGCAATTATCCACAGGCAAAGCAATGGAAGGCTGACAGCTCCTGCAGTTGTTCACAGCCCTTCTCATGTACGCAGTTTGCATCCAGGACCAATCATTCACAGTTAATTGCTGCTTAAATTATTACATTTGAGCAGCCGCAAACAGTTGCAGGAGCTGTCAGCCTCTCACTGCTGGACCTCCCGCAACTAACAGTAATATTTTAATAGTCTAAAAAACTGTGAGTTGGAATTTCACCAAAGATTAACTGCAGATTCATTTTCCTGGTGCATGTTTTTTAAATTACAGTGATGGATTCACCTGCAGTAAATGTTTGGTGAATATCACATTCACAGATTTAAAATGATTCCCTTATAGTTTTCAAAATTCACACCTACTGTATGTTTACACCTTACACCTGTTTGCATTTTCTAGCAATGTGTTTTGATGTGTGTTTTTGCATTTTTTAACTGAATTTTTATGCATGCTATTTGTTTATTTTGTTTTGCTTATTAACATCATAAGGTATTGACTTTGTCAGACTGTCAGTATGCTTCCTTGATTTCAGTATACAATGTTGGTGTGTTAACAGAGCTATCAGAGCAATCAAAAACATTTCTGCTATTCAAGCGTTCTTTTGCAGTTGCTTCAGCAACCAATGCAGTTTTTCTTGAAGAGATGGAGGAGGAGAAAAATAAGTTAACATACTAATTCATTCAGTGATTGCAAATAGAGAAGATACAGGTCAGTGTTAGGTTATGTATGATGACCTTCTCATGCATGAGGACCAAATCTTCAGTTAAACCCATTGATATGGTTTGTGGAAGATTTCCTGAACATTTCACAAAATGCTAATCTGAACCCCACTGAAATCAAGGGAAGCTGAAACTTTAAAATTAGTTTTGCCCATTTTTAACACTAGGCAAGGGATTGTGAAACAAATAGGGATTGTACTGTTAGGGGGACATAGACCAATATACATCTTTCTTCTTTTTTTTTTATGGGCCAGATTCAGGTAGATGAGAGTATCTTTCCTCTGGAGTAACGCTTCTCATTTACGTTACTCTGAAGACCCTTTCAGCGCAAGTCCTGTAATTCACATAGCAGTTGCGCGTAAACTTGCGCCAGAGTAACGATAATGCGCTGGCGTAACCCGACGCAAGTGAAACTGGGTGTGATCATATGTAAATGATGGGCGGAGCCCAGCGCAGAGGCTTACGTTCAGCGCATCATCCACGGAGCATGCGCAGTGAGTGCGGCTCCACTCGCCCCCTTGTGCGCATGCTCACAACTTCCGTCGGCACCACTTCCTGGGAAACGTCAGCGCAATGCGTTCCACTGGGCGCTTAAAAGCGCTGGCGGAAACGCCATTCCGGCGCAAAAGTAGTTCCATTTCCCCCCACCCCAGGGAAGATACTTTTGCCCTGTAATGGCTGCTCCCGCTGCCCCCAGAGAGAGGAGGAACCTAAATTATAATGCCCAGGAGGTCACAGTGATAATATCGGCTATGGAGGCATTTAATGATTTTCTCCATGGTAAAAAAAGCAGGAAGACCAGCCGGGAGAGAAAGCAGGCCATCCTGGACACCATAGCTGCCAGGGTCAATGTGCTGGGGTACTCCACCCGGAGTGCTTCAGACATTGGTAAAAAAATCAATGACCTGCGGCGCAAGGTGAGGGGCAAGGTGTCCACCATTAGGAGCCATGAGAGGGGCACAGGTGGTGGTCCCCCATGTCCTGTCACCCTGACCGCGGAGGAGGAGGTGGTCGCCCGCTGCCTGGACAGGGAGCAGTTGGAGGGGGTCCCAGGCTATGATTCCGTAGAGGAAGGCTCCAGGACAGGTAAGTGATTTTTACCCCCTTTTTGGTGTGTTGCATGTGGGGGGCGGGGGTGGGTACATGTGCCAAGTGTGTGGGACCACCAACATGTGTCTGCTTTGTGTCATCCACAGATGACGGTGCTGGGCCATCTCGTGCCGGCCAGTCCACCCCAACCCCCCAACGGGATGCTGAAGACGAGGCCCTGGGTGCTGGAGACACCGAGGTGGAGGAGGAGAGTGCCCACACCACTTCAGCAGAGGTGGTTGTGGAGGAGCCTGTCCCTGAACAGGAGTTCATTTTAATGTTGGAGGAGTCCTCCTCCTCTGCAGGGCCCTCTGTGATCCCCTCCCCCATCCTAGGTAGCCCCTCAAGGGCGACTCCATCCCCACGGGGACAACCTTCCTCTGCCCCCAGGAAGGCCACCCGGAAGACCAGGGGGGTGTGTGATTTGGTCGAAGACCAGGTGCTTTTGGACCACGCGAAACAGACCCAGCAAATGGGGGAGATGGCTGGCCACCTAGACAGGGTCGCAGACAGCCTGGGCTCTATGTCACAGCTGCCCAGTCGCGTGCAGGGCGTTGTGACCAGCCTGGGGGAGGTGCAGGCTGATATCCGGCACTTGACAGCAGCTGTTCGAGACAACACTGCTGCCATTCGGGAAGAGGGGAGGCAGCGGCAACGTGACCAGCGGCATCAGATCACCCGCCAGCTGAGGATGCAGGCCCAAACAAATTTGTATCTGAGCCGTATCGCTGTGGCATTGGAGGGCATGCAGCCAACAGCTCCCAGGAGTGGCCCACCCGGGGATCAGCCTCCTCCTGATGCCCCCCCACCACCACCACCACCCACTCCCTCCAGGCAGATGAGGAGCCCGAGAGTGCCCCCAAGGAGGAGCCCCCGTCATCCCAGATGAGGGTTTTTTGTTTTTTTGGTTGTTATATATTTTTGTTTATACTCAGGACATGAGTTTATTTATTTTATTTATTATTATTGTTTATACTCAGGACATGAGTTTTGGTTAATTTTTTTGGTTCTCAGGTTATGAGATTTTATTTTTATTTTTTGATACTGCACACGTTGCAGTGTGAATGGTGTGTGAATGTGAGAGGGTGGCACTCCTGAAAGTAAGGGGTGTCACCCTCGGCCGTGGTGGTGAAGTTAACCCCACGGCTGAATGAATGACGTGTGAAAGGTGTGTGAATGGACAGTGACATCATTGGGGCCTTGACGCGGCGTTACTGCTCCCAACTCCTACATGCTGGACTTGGGCTAATCCAATGCGATGTGCATGTGATGTGTGTGATCTAGGGACATCAGTGGTGTACACGCGTGCACTGTCTGTGTTATTAATGTTTTGGTTTAGTGTCCAAAGATGCCTACGGCGAGGACCCTCCTGACTGCTCTTCCATCAGCAGACTGGGTGTCCTCTGGCAGGTGGGGACTGTGTGGGTCGGGGGTCAGGTCATCACGTATGTCAATCTCTAGGCCTTTTTTCATAGCAAAGTTATGTAGTATGCAACATGCACCGATGATCTGACACACAAAGGTAGGGGAATACAATAGGGTCCCCCCGGACTTATCCAGGCAGCGGAAACGGGACTTCAGGAGCCCAAATGTTTGCTCCACCACTGCACGGGTTTTGATGTGTGCTTCATTGTATTTTCTCTCTCCTCTGGTTTGGGGGTTCCGGAAAGGAGTCATTAGATGGGGTCCCAGTGCATATGCAGAGTCACCTGTAAGGGAAAAGACAGGAGGATGTTAGTAGTGCATGTGCCACTTTTGATGTGCATCACGGGAGGGGATAGTCATGCCTGACTCCCATGTCACTCACCAACCAGCCAGCTGTCCCCATACATGTTCTGTTCGAATTCTGCTGGAATGGGGCTCTGACGGTATATGAAGCTGTCATGGCTGGACCCGGGGTGTTTGGCACGGACGTGCCATATGAGGCGTTGGGCATCGGCTATCACCTGTACGTTGATGGAGTGCCAATGCTTCCGATTGCGGTATATGTGCTCTGTGGCACTGGGGGGCTGTAGGGCCACATGTGTGCAATCAATGGCCCCGATGGTGCGTGGGAATCTGGCAATGTTGTAGAAATCTGTCATTGCCTTCAGCCGCAGCTCCTCAGTGGTGGGTCTGATGAACTGGTTGGACATGCGTCTGAGGATTGCGGGGACAACCTGGTGCACACATCTGCTCATGGAGGACTGTGACATCCCAGCCACCACTCCACTTGTACGCTGGAATGATCCACTGGCAAGGAAATGAAGTGTTGCCAGGACCTTCACCAGTGGCTGCACTGCTTGTGAGCGGTGTGTCTTGCTGGTGATGTCACCCTGCAGGGTTGTGGTTAGTTCAAGTATTGCATCTGGGCTGAATCTGAAGAGGCGATACACCTCCTCATCCCCCATGCCAAAGAGGTTCATACGAGTGCGGTATATCCTCTCACGTGCCCGCCTCCTCCGTAGCGAGGGACCCAGTACTAGTCTTAGGACCACGAGTGCCCCTGGCATGTTGGCACACAGAGGTGTTGTCCTTGCTAGTGTTGTTGTTCAGCTTGCTAGTTTCGTCGGTAACGCTGCTGTAGCTGCTCTCCTGCTGACCTGTGACCGTCTGGAGTAAAGATAAAGCAGCCTTTTGTAGAAATAACTTTGCGCCGGACGGACCAGATACGCGCGGCGCATGTAGCCAGCGTATGGTGCTAATCCGTTCGTGAATTGGGAAAAATCCCTCATTTGCATATTTGCAGGGGAAATCAATAGGCGCGACTGATGCGCCCAGCGAAAATAAGCGCTGACGATACTCTGGCGTCGGAACGTTCCGCCGGTCGCAAATGACCCGTTATTGGGCGCATCTAGTTTGGTGGGTACGGGCACATAGAAAAGACGGCGCATCATCACAGTTACGCGGCGCATATCCAAATACTCCAGCGCAAGTGTTCGTGAATCTGGCCCTATGTGTACATGTCAATCTACCAGAACAAATGCCATGGCCTTAGGTTACTTAGGTTAAAAATAAAATCTGTAACTTACCTCTGGTAATCCTGGCTGTCTTTTCAATTTTCAAATTATCAAAATCTAAGCACACAGACTTTTCTTATAGAAATACTGCTTTATCACCCACACTTTTCACTTTGATGTGTCTAAACATGCATGCTCTTAAAATATTTAACAGCTATAAGGAAGTTTCCAGAGTGAAAGTATACCATGACAACTTTAGAAGGCATAAATGTTATTTTACATGCATGCATTTTGAAGAAGTCATTACCATATAAAATAGTGTCACCTAAAGGAATAATAAAAAATTGTGAGAAAAGCTCACTGCAAACTTCCTCCTAGGCCCTCTTGTCTCCACAAATGTTAAGTTCTTTAACCCTCAATCCATGTGCTTAAATTGTGCTCACAGTCAAGTCCAAAATGAATGAGAGAAACATTCATATTTCTCAGGTCTGAAGCCCTGTACACACGGCCCGGATTCTCAGTGATACAAAGTCCGCTGGGAATCCTGGCCCAGCTTTGGCTGGGAATCCCAGCCGTGTGTACAGGGCTTATGCTCCCTCAGCACTGCCTCGCAGTGTTTTCCATTGGCAAGTGTAGTAAATCTGAAAAAAAAAAAAAAGAACGGGAATCCCGGTGGGAAAATAGAGAGCAGGTTCTCTATTTTTTTCACCGGGATTCCCGGCAATTTTCCAGGTGAGGGAGCAAACACGCCTGATTTTCATGGCAAAAAGCTCTCCCAGCAGTTTTCTTGCCGGGAAAACCTTTTGTGTGTACGAGGTTTGAAAGGTAGTCCTTTCTCAACCTGTTTACCCCAAAGAAAACCTTGCAACAACTTTCAGGTCTTGGGAAACCCCTGTAGATTAGTCTATAGGTGGTCATTGGGAAAATGCCTCTTCCCTTGGTGGTGGTCAGTGGGAAGAATGCTTCTTACATTGGTACGGTCATGGCTCTGGCTCTACAAAGTTATGTTGAATCTGGAACTACACAGGTACTATCATGTGGGAGGTCAGTTCTATGCAGATCAGAGAACCTCTAGCCAGCTCTGGATCAACCTTAGCATTCCACAGAACCCTGGATAAGAACGGTTGGTCTTACCCGAGATTCACACAACTTTCACCCAAGATTTACATATTTTTTTTCACAAACGATTCAGTTACGAAAAAATGTTTTAATCTTGGGGGGAACACTGATAAATATAATATTTTATGTGGATAAAAGGGACAAATTACACTTTATATTTCAGACTATAGCAGAAATATTAACAGATAACAGAGGGATAAACACTTAAAAGATTATAAGATTACAAAGATTTCAGGATGAGCAGTCTTTTGTATTATTTATTAATTTTTTTTTTGCTATAAGTTCTTTTTAAAACATTTTCTTGATTGACTTACAAATAGTTAACAAACTGTGGGGTCAATTCTATAGGACTAGATAGTTGTAGTAACAATGTTATTACTGTCTTATATTAATAAAGTTGTATCCTGTGTGGCATGATAGATGCATTTCAAAGCCAGATTTAAGTCACACACTATTGTAAGACCAAACCTGTTTACAACAAGCAGTAAAACCTCACATGCATTAATAATAAGATAGATACACTCCCCAAATGATAACACAGAAATATACATAGAAACATTATTCATAGTGATATCATATAAACTACAGGACGATACTGCAGGTATTGTGTGACAGAGATGTATAATGCACACAGATACATTTATCATACAGGAATTGTTACACCATCAGGCACTTTAAAAAGAGATATAATGCTCAGGAAGCATCCTGCACCTAATGCACACAAGCATACATACAAGTATTCCCTTTATACAATTGTCTACACTTTAAGAGAAAAAAAAAACATTTAACTTCAATAGTTTTTATTGAGGTTTTCATTATACAAACAGTACAAAAAAGAGAAAATATATAAGTGTAATAAAATAAAAAGAAGAACACGTTCCGTTAATACAGAAGATTGTCCAGTAGCATTGTCATAGATATCTAGTAGCACATGCTAAGACATTAATCAGGATACTGTTAACACCCCAGCCCGGGTACTAGCTATAGCCAATCACATACAATCTCTCGAATTGGTCGCAGTGACCAGCTCCAGAAAAGGAAAATGAATCCCTTTAGACATCTATCATCTCATAAGACAAACCTAGATATCTGAAGAATCCCAATTGTGTGACAGGGAACAACGTAAAAAACGTAAAATAAACTAGAAAATAAAACAGAATAACAATAGAATAACATTTGCCTTGCCCTGATCAGTTAATGCACCACTCTTGGTCATCAACGATCATACATCTCTCCTACCTAGCTTCCAGTTTTGCCAAGACATCCATAGTTTGGATACTTTCTCAAATTTCCCCATTGCAGATGCATGAAGTATCTTGTATGTACTATGTGTTTGCATTATATTAATAACTTCTGATAATGATGGAGGGACAATGTTTTTCCAGTGTCTAAGTATGGTGAGGCGGGTGGCCATCAGAATGTGTGAGACTACTGTTACGTATGGTGTATGTGTCGAACCGAGATCCAGGAACAGAATAGCCATGCTAGGTTGCAGTGGGTGATTGATAGGTGAGACATCAGCCAATAGACCCCCCACCTGGGACCACAGAGGTTTGATTTTTGGGCATTCCCACAATATGTGGAACCGTGTACCCCTCCCCCGCAGAGGAGGCAGTTGGAAACATCTTTGATAGATACCAGCAAAGGAGTATCTTCTGGTGCATCTCCAACAAGTTGGTGCTTTTGGTGGAAGTGAGCTGCAATTTTAGTGATTTCTCCCAGTGTTGAACTGTGTATTCTATCCCAAGATCTTGTTCCCACGCCAGGATGTTTTGAGTTTTAACCAAGGTATCCTTTACCTGAAGTCCCCTATATATAATCAATATACCCTTGGCCTTATTGGGTGTTTGTTGAAAAAATTGGGCTACTTTCACCTGGAGATGAGTGAGAATTAAGGGGTTCTTTTTAAACAATTGGGATATCTGCAATATTTGTATCTTTCACCTACTGCCAGATGGTACCTCTGCTGCAGAACGTCAAATGTCAACATATGGGAATCTACAACTATATCCTTCCAGAGAGTAATGCCCTGTACACACGATCGGTCAATCCGATGAGAACGGTCTGATGGATTTTTCCATCAGTTATCCGATGAAGCTGACTGATGGTCAGTTGTGCCTACACACCATCGGTTCAATGCTTCCGAGCATGCGTTGACTTGATTCTGAGCATGCATGGATTTTTAACCGATGGCCTTGCCTACAGACGATCGTTTTTTTTTTTTAAAACAAGTTCCATTTTTTTTTTAACCGATGGATAAATAACCGATGGGGCCCACACACGATCGGTTTGGTATGATGAAAACGGTCCATCAGTGTGTACGCGGCATAAGATTTATGTCTGGGATTATATTTTGGACCACTGTTATAGGAAGGTTAAATGGCATTGTCGGACCCTCCTATTTGTTAGCTGTACACAGATGAGCCCAAGCCTTCATTGAAGCCAGGATAGGTGGTGCAAATCTTTTGTCAAGTGACTTTTTGAGGTGTGCTGTCAGTAAAAAGTCCTTGAGACTCCCCTTTGGTATTTGCATTTGCTCTAGTTCCTTCCATATAGTGCTTTAGAATCAGGATTTACCAAATGACTATGCTGGTTTATAGGGATGAGCCGAACACCCCCGGGTTCGGTTCGCACCAGAACGTTCGAACAGACCGCGGGTTTGCACGAATATTTCGAACCCTATTGAAGTCTATGGGACCTGAAGGTTCAAATTCAAAAACGGTCGTTTTAAAGACCAAAATTCAATTAAATGTTGGAAAACGTCGTTCAGAACCCGGGTCTTGCCCCAGGGAACATGTATCAATGGAAATGTTTTTTTTAAAACGGCCGTTTTTTCAGGAGCAGCCATTTTAATGATGCTTAAAGTGAAAAAAAAAGTAGTTCCTATAAATATCACACCTGCTGGGTGTCTATAGTAGTGGCACGTGTTTAGAAATGTCCCTGCACAACATGAGAGGACTATTAAAAAAAAAGTAATTAATGCTACTTGCGGGCAGAGGGGTAGACACCAAACACCTGTTCTGTCTTATCTGCTCGTTGACCAGCCGCTATAGATGTACTAAGATACACATATAAACACTGTATATAAGTATATTTAAGCTGACACCTAAAGTTGATTCTCCTGGGGTGAGTGCATAAGGGAGCCCAAATTCCCCTGTATGGGCTGTGCGTACGTGAGGGAAGCAACCGAGTATACAAAAATTGTAAAATACCCCCCCCATATCCTAGGTGGAGTGGTCCCTCCCCCCTCCCCCCCAATATGCCTTAGCGATACTGACGGAAAGCATAACAAAGGGGATTGCAATTGAGGAGAAGAATACAGGCCGTCAAACTGGGGAAAAGAATCAGAAAAGCGAAGACTATTATGTCTAGGATGTCAAGCAGATCGGCAAGGGGAGGAGTCCTAAAAACACCAGGTAACTCAGCGGCTACAAGCTCCATTAGACAATACATGTCCAAAGGGGGAAGCTCAAAAGGTAACAGCTCCCCAAAGGTATTACAAGCAAAAACAGATAAAAGGACAGAGGAAAAAAAAGCCCTTACCCCAACGCAAAAGGGAGCAATGGAAGAATCAAGAGAAGAAGGGACCAGCGAGAACGAATCAGAGACAAGTAAAATGGAGGAGCTGAGGCAAGAGGAACAAACTCCAACCAAAGGAGATATGGAGAGGATGATGGTGCGGCTAGAAAATGTGATCAAGGGAGAAATCCAAAGCCTCAGAACTGACCTAGGGCACCTACTATCCAGGGTAGAGACGTTAGAAGAACGAGTGGAGACCCAAGATCAAGAGACAAGCACATTAAGGGAGCAAGTAGCCCAGATACAGAGACAACAAAGGAGTTTACTGTATAAACTGGAGGACCAGGAAAATAGATCCAGACGACAAAATCTTAGATTTAGAGCAGTCCCAGAAGACAAAGACGAAGATCTCTGGAAAATAATGGGGACAATATTAAATCCGATTCTGGAAAAAACATCGGAAGATCCTATTAGGATAGAAAGAGCCCACCGTATAGGAAAATATACAAGAACGGACACAGAAAGACCTAGGGACGTCATAGTCAGATTCCACTCCTTTGGAGAGAAGGAGGAATTATGGAAGAAACTGAGGGACCACCTGCCCCTAGTATACAGGGGAGCTACCCTACAGGTATATTCAGATCTATCTGCAGAGACTTTATTTAGGCGTCGGCTCTTAAAACCTCTCTTAGTACAGCTAGTAGACAAAAATATTAAATATAACTGGAGATTTCCGGCATGCCTCGTAGCGACAAGAGAAGGAAAATCAGCGACGCTTCGGTTCCCAGAAGACTTAAGCGAATTCTGTAATAGAATGGACATTCAGATACCAGAGCTACCCGGGTGGATTTAAAAAGAGAACACTAACAAAAGGAGGGAGGAAGGGAGAATGAGAAAAGGGAGTCCCTGCAACCACTGGGAAAATACTATACCCCCATAGAATAGAGATGGAAAGATACCCGTAGGCCCCACCCCCGGGGTAAAAGAACCAAGGGGAGATGTTTGGTTCACAGGCCTCTAGATGGCCACTTAGGAGGGGGGGAGAGGGGGGAGGGAAGAGGGAGAGGGGGGGGAGTAGGAGGGAGGGGAAAGGGAGGGGGGGTAAGAGGGAGGGGAAGGGGAGGGAAGGGATTCACCTCTCCAGAATCATTAGAAAAAGGGATAAGATAGGATGACGATAGTCAATTGTATATCATATAATGTAAAAGGTCTAAACAGCCCGGTAAAGAGACATAAAGTGCTGAAAGAGCTGAAAAGAATGAAAACTGATATCGCATTCATCCAGGAAACCCATCTAACACTAAGCTCAAGGATTAGGCTACAATCTGTGGAGTACCCCACCTGGTACTATGGGGACACTGTCTCAAACCGAGCCAGGGGGGTGACCATTGGAATAGCCAAAAGGATAAGATTTCAGCTACTGGACAGACTAGTCGACCCCGAGGGAAGATTTATATTCTTAAGGGGGAAACTAGAAGATATGGAATGTACTCTTGTGAATATTTACTCCCCCAACACAAATCAGATAACATACTTAACAGGAATCCTGAGGAAATTAGAAGAGTTCAAAAAAGGGAGGATAATTCTAGGAGGAGATTTAAATCTTTGTATGGACCCAATAATAGATAAGTCATCCCAGACAGTAGAATCTAACAAACTCCAACTTAGAAACACACAAAACTTAAAAAACTGGCTGTTCAGAAACCAATTAATGGATATATGGAGAATAATGAATCCAGAGACCCGGGATTATACTTTTTTTTCCCCGGTCCATGGAAGCTATTCACGTATAGATTACATTCTTGTGGACCACCACTTACTGGCAAACGTGGTGGGGACAGGAATAGAATCTATTACGATATCCGATCATGCCCCAATAAGTATTTCACTAAACATTGAAGGGAAGAAGAGACCACCTCTAAGTTGGAGACTCAATGAGGAACTAGTAATAAACCCAGAGAGTCTCGCCAGAGTTAAAAAGGAGTTAGAAGAATACTTTCAACTGAACGACACAAGTGAGATATCAAAAGCAACACTGTGGGATGCACACAAAGCACTAATTAGAGGCATTTTTATATCCGAAGGGGCTAGGAAAAAGAAAGAAAATAACTTACAGAAGAACAATATAATAGCTGAGATACGGAAATTAGAACAAGAACATACAAAAGGGGGAAACCAAAAAAAAGTATATCTAGAATTGGTAAACAAATGTAATGAACTTAAAGAACTCCTCTTCCAGGAAACAAAAAGTGAATTCCATCTAATTGCAAAAGAGAGATATAGATGGGGAAACAAAACCAGTAAACATCTGGCAAGGATGGTACAGAAAAAGAAAGCGAGAAACTATATTGAAAAAATTAAAAACGAGCAAGGAGAAGAGATTTACACAACAAAAAATATAGCTGAAGCCTTTAGAGTCTATTACGAAAAACTATACGCAGTTAAACAAAAAAAATGGGGAAAAGAGGAAAAGGAAAAAAAGATCTTAGATTTTCTACAAAAAGCAGGACTTCCAATAGTTAAATCAACAAGAGCGTTAGTGATGGATAGACCTATTACAGAAAAAGAGATACAGACAGCACTAGTAGGCACGGCATCGGGCAAAAGCCAAGGCCCTGATGGCCTCACAGCCTTATATTATAAACAATGTAAAGAGATCCTTATACCACGACTATGTCAATATTTCAATGGTCTCGGAGGGGAATATACTCTTAGTAGAGAAGCGGCAGAGGCAACCATAACGGTTATCCCAAAGGAGGGCAAGGACCCCAAGATATGCTCAAGCTATCGGCCAATATCATTGTTAAACTCAGATTTAAAACTGTTTGCCAAGGTATTGGCCGAGAGGGTTAAACTAGAGATGATAGGCCTGATCCATCCAGACCAGACAGGTTTTATTCAAGGCAGAGAGGGGAGGGACAATGGGGTCAGGGCCCTCCTTCTGATACATGGGATGAGGACCCAGGGAATCCCCAGTCTACTCATGTCAATTGATGCTGAGAAAGCGTTTGACAGGGTAGACTGGGTATTCATGATACAAACCTTGAAAACCATGGGATTTGGGCAGAGGATGCTGGAATGGATCGGAGCCTTATACCAGACCCCAACAGCGAGAATAAAAATAAACGGGGACATTTCCGACCCCTTCACGATGAAAAATGGCACAAGACAGGGGTGTCCTCTGTCGCCACTTCTCTTTGTGTTATCGATAGAGCCTTTACTGTCCAGAATCCGTAACTGCCCGGAGGTAACAGGAATTACAATAGGAGGAGAGGAGCACAAATTGTCTGCATTTGCGGACGATGTGCTCTTCTACTTAACCAACCCTAAATTCTCTATTCCAAATCTTCTAAATCTCTGTAGACAGTATGGGGAGTTCTCCAATTTCAAAATAAACACTATTAAAACTGAAATACTTAATATAGGGGTGCCCAAGAAAGACGAGCAAATTTTAAAAAAAGAGTATAAATTCCCATGGGTAAAAGAGTTGAAATATCTCGGGATCCAACTGGCTAAGACGGAGAAGAAAATATATGAAAGAAATTTCATTCCATTACTAGAAGAAACTAAAAAGGAAATAAATAGAGTAAAAAACAGGCCAATTTCATGGATGGGACGAATCAACTTCTGTAAAATGGTCATGATGCCAAAAATCCTCTATAAGATCCAGATGATCCCTATTAAACTACCAAAACAACTTCTTCAAATCCTCAGAAAGTTAATAATGAATTATATCTGGAGAAATAAGAGACATAGGATATCACTCCAAACCCTTAGGCAGACAAAAAATAAAGGGGGGCTAGCAGTCCCCGACATTAAAACATACTACGAAGCAATAATATTATCGAGGGTAGTGGAATGGGCTAAAGACAATAGAGAAAAAAGTTGGGTGAGCCTTGAAAATAAATTATCAAAGGCGAGACTAGACACAATAATTTGGAATCCACCACAATTTAGGACGTTAGACACGGATACACATAAAATCACAAGAAATGCACTTAAAGTTTGGGATCTATCAGTAGGGACTATAATTCACCTCTCATAGTATTAAAGAATAATGATTATTTTCCTTCCACCGGGGAAGGTTGAAGTGGGGGGCAACTGGGTCATAGATGATAGGACACAATTGAAAGATGTAATGCACCAAGGGCACTTACTTACACTAAGAGACCTAGAACAAAAAGAAAATCTCATGTTAATTAATAACTGGAGGCACCAGCAATTAAACCACTTTGTACAAACACTACCTCAACCGATAAGAGATATAGATCAGCTCACTGAGGTAGAAAAACTATGTACCAACGAGAATACAAAAGGAAATATATCAAAATTATATAAGTTCTTATTGCAGATTGATGAACCTGAAGTGCCTCCATTTATTAAGAATTGGGAAAGAGAATTAGGAACACATAAAGATAAAAGCACAATAGATAGGATCTTAAAGCTAACCCACTCCTCGGCAGCCGATAGCAGGACGGCCGAAATGAATTACAAATGCCTATCGGGCTGGTATAGTACACCAGTAAAGCTAAGTAAATATAAAAAGGAAGAATCAGCAGATTGCTGGAGAGGTTGCAAATCTCCAGGAACAATGGCTCACCTATGGTGGGAGTATCCCAAGGTAGAAAAGTATTGGGAAAGTATCCTAGGGCTGGTGGAAGATATCACAAAGATCAAAATTAAAAAAGACCCATGGACGGTCCTCTTTCACGGAGGAGAGGATGGGGTTAGAAAATATAAAGAGTCCCTCGTTCCCCACCTATTAAATTCCGCAAAGAGGCTGATACCTAGGAAGTGGCAGGAATTAGAATGCCCAATGGTCTGGGAATGGATTGACGCTGTAGAAGAAACATACAGAATGGAGGACAACTGTAACAACATTGAAGGCAACAGCGGAAACAAAAAATGGGAAAACTGGAAAACCTTTAAAAAATCATGGAGTTACGCAGAAAATCTAAGAGTAGAAAGATAAAGAATAAAACGAATATGTTAAAATATCCGACAAGGCAAAGAGATGGTGAGGTGGAGGGGAGGGGGGGGGGGGAGGGATAGGGGTGAAAAGGAAGAAGGGAGAAAAGAAAAGATATATTAAATAGAATATAAAAGAAAAGACCCCGAGAAGGGGAAAAGAAAAAAGTCAAAAGTCAACATATATAAAATCTTTTAAATACTCAACTTAATAAAAAAAAAAAAGACATGATTAAACCACAAATGATGCAAACCTGTTATAGAGACATAAACAAGCACTATACCATGAGCTGGTCTCTAGTCCCTGGTCAAAGCTGAAAGTGGTTATAAAAAAAAAGAAAAAAAACGAAAAAAAAATAAATAATGCTACTTGCACAAGTTCTGTGTGGCAACATTATGTAGAATATTTTAGCGGTGGTGGGGGGCCATTATTGTTTTGTGAAAGAAATTTTTTAGAAAAAAGGGCACCCCTCAAACATACTGTAATTGGAGCGCAACAAGGAGCCACGTGTAAAGTATTGCATCAAAAATTGTTATTAGGCGCCCCTGTTAAACAGGGGCTGAAAAATTGTGCCTTGGGCACAACACAACACTGCAACTCCTCCCAATAACTCCAATTGGAGCGCAACAAGGAGCCACGTGCAAAGTATTGCATCCAAAATTGTTATTAGGCGCCCCTGTTAAACAAGGGCAGAAAAATTGTGCCTTGGGCACAACACAACACTGCAACCCCTCCCAATAACTCCAATTGGAGCGGAACAAGGAGCCACGTGCAAATTATTGCATCAAAAATTGTTATTAGGTGCCCCTGTTAAACAGGGGCTGAAAAATTGTGCCTTGGGCACAACACAACACTTGCAACCCCTCCCAATAACTCCAATTGGAGCGCAACAAGGAGCCACGTGCAAAGTATTGCATCAAAAATTGTTATTAGGCGCCCCTGTTAAACAGGGGCTGACCATTTTTGCCTTAGGCACTGGTGGCGGAGCCCAGAAACACAACATTTCTTACTAGCTATCAGCAAAAAAAGTGAGGAGGAGAAGGATAATCCATCAGCAGCATAAGAGTACAGTCACTCAGCATCAGCAGTCTAAAAGGGATCTGACATTTCAACAAAAAGATATTATTCATTAATATCAGCATCAGGTGCTTGGTAGCTGGTGTTGATCCAAGCCTGATTCATTTTGATGAAGGTCAGTCGATCAACAGAGCCGGTGGGAGGCGCACCCTGTGATCAGTCACAAAGCCTCCAGCAGCACTGAATGTCCATTCTGAAATAACACTGGATGCAGGGCAAGCCAGTAGCTCAATTGCGTACTGGGCAAGCTCTGGCCAGTGATCCATCCTCAAGACCCAGTAAGCCAGAG
Source organism: Rana kukunoris (assembly GCA_029574335.1). Taxonomy (NCBI): domain Eukaryota; kingdom Metazoa; phylum Chordata; class Amphibia; order Anura; family Ranidae; genus Rana; species Rana kukunoris. The sequence goes on along the minus strand of CM056051.1, from coordinate 253,906,385 downwards.
GATTTTCGTTGGGGAAGGTGTCCAAGTCGGATCTTGCCCCTAGGTATTCCCGGACCATGTAAACCAGACACTGGCGATGGTTGCTGGAACCGGTCAGACCTTGGGGCTGCGGACTAAAAAACTGCCTGAACGCATCGGTCAGATGACCACCTTCTCCACCGCCCCTTCTGTGACTCACAGAAGCCTCAGCAAGACGTTGTCCAGAGCAAGGTTTTGGTAATCCCCCTGGTTCTGGGAACGCATTGCACAGACCCTTCTGCAAGGCCTCCCGCAGATGTTTCATCTTCTGCTCCCTCTGCAATGGCAACATAAGGTCCGCAACCTTACTCTTGTAACGTGGATCAAGGAGAGTCGCCAGCCAGTAATGATCCCTCTCCTTAATAGCACGTACACGAGGATCCTTACGCAGGCTTTGCAGGATCAGGGAGGCCATGCAGCGTAGGTTTGCAGAGGCATTCGGGGCACAGTCCTCTGGGTCACTGAGGACGACAGGATCCACAGGCACCTCATCCCAGCCACGTAAAACTCCACGTGCTCCTTGGGACTGTAAATGATCCCTTGAAGACTGCTGCTGCTGAGTGCTAGGCTCCACCTCCATGCTGCTGATACAATCCTCCTCCTCCTCCTCCTCTTCCTGTGTGCTAGGTGGACAAGCAGGAACGAGCACACTTGCACTATGCACCAAGTGGGTTTAGTTGCAAAGTAATGAGCACACTTGCACTATGCACCAAGTAGGTTTAGTTGTAAAGTAATGAGCACACTTGCACTATGCACCAAGTGGGTTTAGTTGCAAAGTAACGAGCACACTTGCACTATGCACCAAGTAGGTTTAGTTGTAAAGTAATGAGCACACTTGCACTATGCACCAAGTGGGTTTAGTTGCAAAGTAATGAGCACACTTGCACTATGCAGTTGCACCAAGTGGGTTTAGTTGCAAAGTAATGAGCACACTTGCACTATGCACCAAGTGGGTTTAGTTGCAAAGTTATGAGCACACTTGCACTATGCACCAAGTAGGTTTAGTTGTAAAGTAATGAGCACACTTGCACTATGCACCAAGTGGGTTTAGTTGCAAAGTAACGAGCACACTTGCACTATGCACCAAGTAGGTTTAGTTGTAAAGTAATGAGCACACTTGCACTATGCACCAAGTGGGTTTAGTTGCAAAGTAATGAGCACACTTGCACTATGCAGTTGCACCAAGTGGGTTTAGTTGCAAAGTAATGAGCACACTTGCACTATGCACCAAGTAGGTTTAGTTGTAAAGTAATGAGCACACTTGCACTATGCACCAAGTGGGTTTAGTTGCAAAGTAATGAGGACACTTGCACTATGCACCAAGCGGGTTTAGTTGTACAGTAATGAGCACACTTGCACTATACACCAAGCGGGTTTAGTTGCAAAGTGAACACACTTGCACTATGCACCAAGTGGGTTTAGTTGCAAAGTAATGAGCACACTTGCACTATGCACCAAGTGGGTTTAGTTGTAAAGTAATGAGCACACTTGCACTATGCACCAAGTGGGTTTAGTTGCAAAGTAATGCGCAAACTTGCAGTTGGTTTAGGTGGACTGAGCACACGGGCAATACAACACGTGAGAACACTGCAGCTAGCACAATCAACTGGCTGACAGATTAGGAAGAACTAATCTAACTAAACTATACAGTGTATAAATACCTATATGTACAACTCCTGGGATGTACTGTATATATATCCTCTACACGCTGTAAATTTAACTGACTAGCCTGCCTGCTCTATCTAGCTAGAAAAAATAAACACTCTCTCTCTCTGTCTGATCTGGAACAAGCCCGGAACACACTACACAAGGCTGCCCTGCAAGCGGCCTTTTATAGTGTGGGGCGTGTGCTAAAACCCTGAACCATAATTGGCCAAAGCCACCCTGGCTCTGGCCAATTATGGCTCTCCGTTTTTTGCCCGCTGTGATTGGCCAAGCATGCGGGTCATAGTGCATGCTTGGCCAATCATCAGCGCGCAATGCCGCAGTGAATTATGGGCTGTGACGTGTCACTCGAATTTGGCACAAACGACGCGTTTTGTTCTAATTCGATGAACGGTTGAACAGACAATGTTCGAGTCGAACATGGGCTCAACTTGAACACGAAGCTCATCCCTACTGCCAAGTGCTTCAATCCCTGCTGCAGAGAAACATCCCTATAAGGCCGCATACACACGAGGAGACATGTCCGCTGAAACTGGTCCGCAGACCAGTTTCCACAGACATGTTCGATCGTGTGTACGGCCTAGCGGACAGGTTTCCAGCGGACAAAAGTTTCTAAGCATGCTTAGAAACTTGTCCGCTGGAAACCTGTTCATCGGACATGTCCGATGGTTAGTACGCCCAACCATCGGACTGAAATCCCGCGCATGCGTCGAATTGATTCGACGCATGCATGGAAGCATTGAACTTCCTTGTTTGAGCACGTCGGTGTCTTCTACGTCACCGCGTTCTCTGTCCGCGGGGATTTTGGTCTGATGGTGTGTACACACATCAGACCAAAATATCCCTGGAGACATGTCCGATGAAAACGGTCCGTTGAAACTGTCTTATCGGACATGTCTCCTCGTGTGTACAGGGCCTAACAGGATATTACCACCTCCATGCTTTACTGTAGGAATGGTGCTATTTGGATGGTGAGCTGTATTGGATTTCAGCCAGACATATTGTTTGGTGTTGAGGCCAAATAATTACATTTTAGTTTCATCTGACCACCTCAAATGCACCTTGAAGATTCTGAGGCCACATGGACAAAGGTGTTAATGTCAGATGACACTAAAATCTAATTGTTTGGCCTCAATGCCAAATGATAGATCTTGTGGAAATCTAATACAGCTTGAATATTATAAGCTGCACTAGTAAATACAGCTGGATAAAACAAAAACTTTGTCAGCCTTTACTTCAGCCTGCAAAGCAACAAAATGTGATTATTCTAAAGGGGTGATAAGTTTCTTTATCCACTGTATTTTTAATGATTTTATGATTAAGGGGGTCTATTATTCTCTATTTTTAATAATGTTATGCAATACAAATTATAACTTGTATCGTGTAGTGATGTGATTATATTCCTGAGGTTTGTTTTTTTGGCACCTTAATAGTTCCATATTTCTTTTCAGATATACTTAATGAAAGCCTTCAATAGCAAAGGGAAGGATTTGATTTGTTTCTAGGAAAAGAGTCTCAGCTTCCTGACATAAAAAAAAAATAGTGTAAAAAGATTACGTGTCACTTTTTAGGAGCCAGGGAATCTACTAATCATAGGAGACACACTGCAACAGTTGGCCTTACACTGATCGTAGTAACCTTTTAAAGGTCGTGCAGCCCCAAAAAATGTGTAGAAAGTCTGCACTAGGTGAAGTGCACCACCAGCAATAGGGCGACTAGGTGGAAATTATTCTAGCCAACCTGGCCAAAGTGAGGTAAATATGATGTAGGAATTTGTATTAAATAAGATGATCTCTACCCAAAACCAACCTGAAAAAATTCATCTCCCAAAGATCATCCCAGTCATCTTCATCCATCTGGGGGAACACTTAGAACACAAAAAGTGTAGCGCTGAAATTATGTGAGAACTAAACATATAACACTGCAAAGTATCATAAAAAACATGGAATACAATAATATGTGTAATACGTGAACCGTCACATAAATTAATCACCAAGTGTTCAAACGATCATATCAATAGATATGAATAAATATGAATGAAGTGATTGATTCAAAGTGTCCAAACAAACATAATGATGAGTGAAGGAGATTTTGATAGCAGATCCACCACCAAAGAAAAAGATGGGAGGCTTACCGGAAAGCGTGGACTCAACTAAGTTTACACTTAATGAGTCACTAAAGCTTAAAGTGTTGGTATCCGGACATCAACCTTTCATTAAGAAACAGGGAAGGGTTTTGAATAGAGACCAAATCTTCATATAATAGATGAGGGACCCAAAAAAATTTCCGTAGTACCAGGATCGATACATATGACTCATCAATGCTTTACAAGGGATCCAGAATGCTCAGATGCAACAATTGTGGGAGGAAAGAAATGGATGCAGACATAGTGTAATAACGTATAAACTTTTTACTAAAATACACAAAATCCAATTAGTTGCACTCACATTTCAGCAGGAAAATCAGAAGCATATAAACACATCTAGCAGTAAAGTCAGCAAAAGACCCAACGCGTTTCGATCAAACGATCATCATCTGGGGTGCTGACTAACTGCTATACTAGAACAATATATATAGCCATGCCCCCCTACCTTCATCACGGCTCCAGCTTCAAAGAAATCATTGATGACAAATGACTTCCGGGTATGGAGGTAGCGTGTAAACGGCGTGCGCTCCAAGACTCACTCTGAAAGGGCTAGTTGGAGAGCAACGCTGGACGTACAAGCCTAATGACATCAGGACGTACAGGAACAACAACGTCTATCCGTCTAGCGTGGGCAGGCGCTGAGCTGTCATCACAGCGCTCCCGCCCTCATAACACAAGTTAATAGCTAAATGCGCTCCAAGCCTCGTAAGGACAAAAGGAGGCTGGAGCGCATTACCAGATCCGTAATCACATGAGGATCATGTGAACCAATCGGGCATGTAAGCGTGCAAGGCTGATATCTACGCTATCAAACCCACGATATGTCAGTCAAGCCAGCAAAGGCTGAGACTACATATATAGCGAATATTAGATGGAAAGGTAAAAAACGGGGGGGGGGGATGGAATATAAATAAATGACAGTGTCAGGCAACAAATTGAAGTCACATAATGAGGGTAACAGTTAGTGCCGATCACTTAGGAAAAAACAGGAAAAAAGAGTATAAACCTGTAAATTTAAATATATTATTATATACAATCATAGGGCCAGATTCAGGAACACTTGCGCTGGAGTATTTCGATATGCGCTGCGTAACTGTGATGATGCGCCGTAGTTTCTATGTGCCCGTACCCACCAAACTAGATGCGCCCAATAACGGGTCATTTGCGACCGGCGGAACGTTCCGACGCCAGAGTATCGTCAGCGCTTAATTTCGCTGGGCGCATCAGTCGCGCCTATTGATTTCCCCTGCAAATATGCAAATGAGGGATTTTTCCCAATTCACGAACGGATTAGCACCATACGCTGGCTACATGCGCCGCGCGTATCTCGTCCGTCCGGCGCAAAGTTATTTCTACAAAAGGCTGCTTTATCTTTACTCCAGACGGTCACAGGTCAGCAGGAGAGCAGCTACAGCAGCGTTACCGACGATAAGAGCTAGCTGAGCACCCCCACTTGCAGGACAACACCTCTGTCCATGCTTGTCTGTCAAATTTTACAGCCATGGAGGAAGACATCATAGGTCTCCATAGCCGAGATGACGGCTGACAGCTCCTGGCCATTAAAGTTCAGCTTTCTCCTGTGTGTTTGCGGGGAACGGGAGCAGCCATCTCAGAACAAAAGTAACATCACTGCGGGGAGGGGGAGCAGGATATACTTTAGTGCCGGAATGGCGCTTCTACGGGCGCATTTAAACGCCCAACGGAAGGCATTGCGCTGACGTTTCCCGTGAAGTGGTGCCGACGGAAGTTGTGAGCATGCGCACAAAGGGGGCGAGTGGAGCCTCACTCACTGCGCATGCTCCGTGGTTGATGCGCTGAATGTAAGCCTCTGCGCTGGGCTCCGCCCATCATTTACATATGATCACACCCACTTCCCCTTGCGTCGGGTTACGCCAGCGCATTTTCGTTACTCTGGCGCAAGTTTACGCGCAACTGCTATGTGAATAACAGTACTTGCGCCGAAAGGGTCTTCAGAGTAACGTAAATGAGAAGCGTTACTCCAGAGGAAAGATACTCTCATCTACCTGAATCTGGCCCATAGGATTTAAATCCATAATGGGCCAGATTCAGGTAGTCCAGAGCATCTTTGCTCTGGAGTAACGCTTCTCATTTGCGTTGCGCTGCCGAAATTTTAGGAGCAAGTGCTGTCATTCACGAAGCACTTGCTCCTAAAGTTGCGGCAGCGCATCACAAATGAGCCGGCGGAATTCAAATTTAGCGGGTACGGGGCGTGTAGTATGCTAACTACGCGCGATCCCGCCGCCAACGTACTGCGCATGCGTCGAGTGTCAAAACATCCCCGTGCGCATGCTCCAAAATCTGTGAATGAACGTCAATGACGTCACATTCCCATTCATGACCGTTTTACGCAAGCGACGTTTTTTTTTTTTTTCCCGACGCGATGACGACGCCTATACCTAACATAGGATACTCCTACCCCATGTAGGTATATCTATGCGTCGCGTATCCCGTCCGGAAACGTCGTATCGTCATTGCGTCGCGCCGGATTTCGATCGTGAATTGCCGATTTCCGCTCATTAACATATTTTTTGAGCGTAAATCGGCGGGAACGCCCCCGGCGCCATTTTTAAGTTGAAGTAACGATGCGATGGCGAAACTCAGTTACGCTGCTCGCATCGGAACTTCAACCCGGCGTTTCTTGTTTTCTGGTTACAGAAAACAGAAACGCCGGCTCAAAGTCACAGTTAGGCTGGCGGATCACTCGATCCGCCAGCGTAACTGTTCCTGAATCTGGCCCAATGAGTGTATATATAACAACTATAGTCTAAATAAAACCATTGTGTGATAAAAAGCCTAAAAGCTATTAATGTCTCCAGTAAAAAATGTAAAATAAAATAAAATTAATATTAATAAAATTAATAATATGGAGCCGTGATGGGACAGGAGCGCACAACATAATATGACATCATGACTTGTTAATGAAGGCATTTATGTCCCATTCGACATTGAGGCCATGTGGGACATATGTACGCAATTCATATATCCAATAGACCTCTAGCCGGGACACCCCTCTCGTTTTGGCTCCTCCCCTCCAAGGTGGTACATATTTATCAATAATCAGGAATTGAGTGCCCTTAGGGTTACGTTGGTGGCATTCCCTGTAGTGGCGTGGGACCGTGTGTTTGGTACTGCCACCCACAATTTTGGCAACATGTTCACCTACCCGTACGGAAAAGGCCCGTATGGTACGACCAACGTACTGTTTTCCGCACGGGCAGGTGATAAGGTATACCACATGGGTGGTTGCACAAGTGCAGAAGGATTTGATAGGATAGCTGCGGCCTGTATTAGTGGACCTGAACTCCAAAGATTTGGATCATCCATTGATGTTAACCAAGCAGTCACTGCATTTCTTACACAGGTAATAACCCTTCATGTCTTGAAAAAACTCAGGGCGACATGGAGGGTCGACAATATTGGGAGCAATACTATTCCTGAGCGTAGGGGCTCCTCTAAAGATAACTTTAGCTCTTTCTGGCAGAATGGGTCCTAGAACCTTATCACTCTTAAATACATCCCAATGTCTGTCGATAATGGTCTCAATATCCCTGTGTTGATTGGAGTATGCAGTGATCATAGAGAACTTAAAGGAATCATCCTGTTCTCGTGGGACTCTATCCATCAAAAGTGAATTGCATTCTATTAATGCCACTTTTTGTAGTTCTGCATCCACTGCCGTGATGTCATAGCCCTTTTCAACAAATCTATTTTTGAGCATAGAAGCCTGTAGAAAATAGGCATCGTCATTAGGAACTGACTACGTGGGACAGAATTAAGCCAACTTTTATGGTGGCAACTGTCAGTGGGAATAAAACTGTTACGATCAGTGGCCTTAAAATGTGTCTGGAATTTAAAGAGTCTGGATTCAAGTCTAATATCCAAGTCAAGGAATGTGATCTTCCACTGCCGCCACAAAGAATTTATTAATACTAGAAAAGGTACAATTTCTGGGGAAATTGTGTGACGTGTTCTTGCCTTCACCAATACTCCAGACTGGAGACGGTGCCCCTGGAGATGTAAATGTGATCCAACAATGTGTCTATCCATTTCGATCCATTGCCCCATCAAAAACTGCTTCATCAAAAACTACCCCATCAAAACTGCGCCATCCTATTTGCCCCATCAAAAACGGGTTGCTATGGAGGGGTTGCTATGGAGGGGTTGCTATGGAGGGGTTGCTATGGAGGGGTTGCTATGGTCTGGTTGCTATGGACTGGTTGCTATGGTCGGGTTGCTATGGTCGGGTTGCTATGGTCGGGTTGCTATGGACGGGTTGCTATGGACGGGTTGCTATGGGCGGGTTGCTATGGACAGTTGCTATTGACTGGTTGCTATGGACAGTTGCTATAGTCTGGTTGCTATGGTCTGGTTGCTATGGAGTGGTTACTATGGACTGGTTGCTATGGACTGGTTGCTATGGACGGTTGCTATGGAGTGGTTGCTATGGAGTGGTTGCTATGGAGTGGTTGCTATGGAGTGGTTGCTATGGAGTGGTTGCTATGGAGGGTTGCTATGGTCTGGTTGCTATGGATGGTTTCTATGGACTGGATGCTATGGATGGTTTCTATATGCAGAGTATGCAGAAGTTACACAGAGCCAAATACAGGCATACCCCGCTTTTAAGTACACACTAGGGTTTATTTACTAATGCTGGAAATCGCAATATCAGGCTCACTTCTGCAGAAAAAACAATAAGCTTCTAACCCCAGCTTGTTCAGTTAAGCCTGGTAATAAAACCTGGAAGCTCATTGGTTTGTGTGCAGAAGTGAGCCTTATATTGCGCTTTCCAGCTTTAGTAAATAAACCCCATTGTTTACTTAAAAGTGGGATATGCCTGAAAAATAGAGCCATATCACCTCACAGCTGTGTGGGAGGAGCTATAGAAAGCCCCTCAGCTGTGTGTGAGGAGACATCGTCTCCTAGGAAACCAATGTAAACACATGCAGGCAGCCACTCTAAACAGCCACTCAGATTCTGGCTTGTTTTTTACTGTGCTTCTTCAAATGATTGTATTTTAAAAACTATAAATCGCACAGCGAATATCTTTATATTTTACGAATCACAAGACCCAGACCTTCAACCTGATGTATAGTATGTCTCTAAAATATTAAATTTGAAGGCACAGTCGCAGTTTACAAATTGCCTTGCAATATTCAGTTTTCAATTTTCTTTCCTCCATTGACTTTCATTGAAATGATGGATGGCGTGTGTTGCAAACAAATGTCTGTATCTTGAAAACCATTTGACCGATCGCTTAGTCGTCAACACGTGTAGTGTCAGCAGGGACAGCTGAACATTTTGATATAAGATTTGTGTAGGTCGGCTTGAAAATGAGGGAGTGGTCGCAGTTTACAAATCATGTAATGATTTTTCCGTTTTTGCCATTCTGTGCTCTAGCTCTCACCATTCATTCCTATGGGAAAATTTTGCCGCAAATATGACGATATTTCGCGAACGATTTGGCGAAACGTTCCACAAAGTAATAGCCCACTATTCGGGAACAAGCCGCTCGATTTGATATATTACTCGTCTATGTAGCGTAAAAACTGTGGGAGGAGTTAGGGTGGTAAATTTGGCTATAAAAATAATAATAATATATATGTGAGAGAATAGTAAGTGCTCTTGCTATGCAAGACCACTTAATTAATAAACAATTGTTCATATACAGTTGAGAATGCCTTGGCGAAAGAGTCGCCAAGAATTACAATTTTAATTGAATACGGGCAATGTGGATACACAACTGTACAGTCGATAATGCATCTCAATAGACAGCTGCCTGAAATAAATGTATTATTATGACCATCAGCATACATATTCTATGATTCTATCAAGCAGTAGTCTATGTCAGCTATATACTTTGTTCGCGCTGCAGAGGGATAGTACTATGGCCATTAGGAAATAAAATTCATTAGGAACAGGATTTAATATAAGGCCATGGTCTTGGTTGAAAAGCTTTAATAGGGTAATATACTGTTTTTTGATTCATCATCTTGTCATATTTCTCTTTTATGAACCCATGGAAATAATCTAGAAATTATGGAAATCAGGCTATTTGTGCACTGGGATTAGTTAAATGCTAGAGTTCAAGTGTCCACTGATTAATGGTGGACAATTTCTTCCACAGACTTGTCATTAATGAACAAGGTAAATATTGTAAAACTGCAAGTTTACCTGACTGTCAAACACTGTAAGTACAGGGGACATCAACTGTGCAGCATATTGATTAAACCCTTCAGATTATAGTCTCTTAATGTGAGCGTTATCTTCACAAAGATGGTCAATTGCGAGCAATGGCCTATAAGAATATTTTATAACAAGATAGATAGATAGATATGCAGATGAAAGGCAGATGTATATGAAAAGATATCAAACATTGATAATAAAATATTAACAAATTTCTTCTGAATTGTTATTTATGACCTAACTTCCATCTGATGTGTAGTAAAATGGTTAACGTAATAGATCACTGGGAGAATCCATGTTCCACCAATAAATCTTCCAACACCAGACCAATCTGTTGATCCAGTCATGCCTAACAAACACTCGAAAAAACATATTCAAAATATGTAAATACTGAACACCAAAGTAACATGCATACATGATTTAATTAACAACTTACAATGATCATTTAATGATAACAGAGCTAGAAGCCTGGGTTGGTGTCTCAAGAACACTACAAAGAAACAACTGTAAAATTGGTTGAAATTCAGTCAGGGTATTTTACAAAGAGCAAAGGGAAATAAAAATGCGGCTTAAATTTTTTACAACACTGAGTGGTTGTCTTGTCCGTTGAAGCGTGTTTATTTGGCGCAGCCTGGGAGACAGAATGTAACAAGGGAGAGAGAATGAGAAAAGAAATAGAAGAGGGGGGAAAACTAGACTACTGAGAACATAGAGTACTTGAAACAGAGGAGAAAATGAGAAAGTATGATGCAAAAAAAAAAAAAGCAAAGGCGATAAGATAAGAGAATCCCAATGATGGTTAAAAAAAGAATGTGATGTCAATATTAAAATGATAAAAGGACAGAAGACAATGCATGCATTGTTATTAGGTGTAAGCATGAGATAGAAAGGACAACTTCCACAAAAATCTACTTTTTCATAAAGCGCTTGAGCAGTAATTTTATAGTGTATTTACAGACAATGTTTACTTTCACAATACAATGTGCAAAGTGCAGAAACACATAGCAATCAATTTTTTTATTTTTTTTTATTGACTTGACTTCATTATATACCGTAGATATTTGTCATGGTATGGTTTATTGCACATTGCACAATTGAATGAGCTTTTGTATATCAGTAACTTCTTTATACTCTTCCTCCATTTCACAGGGGTATAAGGAACTCAGACTGATATGATCCAGTCTCTTATGTCTTATTCTTTTGAAATATTTTTTTTTTAAATGGGAGAACTTACAAAAATCCCCTCTTGCACCAATCCTCATATTGGTGAAAAAGAAAAGATGATCAATGCAGAACACATTTTTCATTGAAGCAGATTATTTCCTTTAGAGTGTTACAAAGGGCTCTTTCACACATGCGGACTGTATGTCCCCTTTTTCATCTATCCGTTTACTGATGAAAAAGGGACATACATTGATCCCTATGAGATTGCGGGTGTCAGCGGATGAAGATCCACTGACACCCGATCTCATCTGGGTCCGCAATCCTCCGATTCTGTAGACGGAGGAAAACCCTATTTTTCCATCTATCTGCGGATCGGATCGGGTGAACACGGACAGACGGTCCGTGTTCATCCGATCCCCCCATAAGGGAGAACAAAGTTCTGACAGGGCAGGGTGATACCCGCTGAACAAGCGGAGGTTCACGGGGCGGATCATCATGGATCCATACCGTGTGAGAGCGCCCTAAATCTACAACAGTAAAAGCAGTCTATGTATGCAGTAAAGTATGCTTGTTTTACTCACAGTGGAACCTGAGTGGATAATCCTCTGCATTGTGTAAAAAGGCTGGTAATCCTGTTTTTTTCATCCCCCCTTCTTCCACTGTCCCAAAGTCATCTCCTGATAAAACAGAGCCTTTGTAGTCATTCTGCACATGCTAAGTTTTGTGTGTATTGCTAGAGAGTTTTTTTTCTTGGGAGGTTGAGTGATTGTAGAACAATAGTGCAGCGCTAAATGATGTGAATAATGGTTAGAAAGGCACAAAAGTGAATATAAACACAATGGGCCGGATTCACGTAGAGAGGCGCATCTTTGTGCGGGCATAGAGTATCTACTTTACGCTACGCCGGCGCAACGTTGAGAGACAAGCGTGCTATTCACAAAGAATATGCGCTCAACGTTGCGCCGGCGTAGCATATAGATGTCGGCGTAAGCCGACGTAAGTCAAAGTAGGTGGAAGTGGGCGTGATATATTATAATATTATAAGATTACATTATAATGAAGCGTGACCCCATGCAAATGATGGGCTGAGCTTCAAAAAATGAATTGCGCATGCGTCGTCTCTTGGACGCATCCCAGTGCGCATGTTCACAGTTACGTTAAAATAGCTGCCTAAGATACGTCGAACACTGCCTATGATGTGAAGGTAGGAAAAACGGTATATACCTTGGTATATGCACTCACCGCACTACTAAGCAAATACAGCAGATAACACAACTAAATGATCAATTTAGCAAACATAGAATAAACAAAAAGAAAACGTGTAGCGCTTAACTGAAGATAAATAGCAAATAATAACATATGCAAAAAATAACACCGTAGGTGCACTTGAAGTGTCTCTAAAATGGTGATAGAGTCCAAATAGATCAATACAGAGTGACTGGGTGCAGGTGCAATCTGGATGGTCCACCACTGTAGAAGAGACTGAGGAGGCTTACCAGATGGATAGCGACCAAGATAGGTATACACCTAATTGGTCAACTAAGGCTTAAATGAGACATCAAGAATCGCTCACATAGGGACTCCGGTGGAAGAGAGATGATGAAGGTATCCAATCAGATGAAGGACCAGACACATAAAAATGTCACTTCTCAGTATATGTAGCCGACAGGATGACTCAGATGGCCCATTGCAAAAAAGTACACACACTGACCAATGGCTTGGGGTAAACACTGCAAGAGCCTGTGCACTCCACCCGCCACACACACTTGCTCAATGCGCTACACGTTTTCTTTTTGTTTATTCTATGATGTGAAGGTAACCTACGCCCAGCCCTATTCATGTAGTACTACGTAAACGACATAACATACGACGGCTGTTCCGACGTCCATACCTTTGCATGTGTTGCGCCACCTTTAGGTGGAATAACTTTACGCCGGATGCACACCTTACGTAAACGGCGTATATTAAAGCGACGGGCGCAAGTACGTTCGTGAATCGGCATATTTTGGTCATTTACATATTCAACGCATAAATCAATGGAAGCGCCCCTTGCGGGCAGTGTAAATATGCGCCCACGAGATGCCGGCGTAGGCAAGTTACGTCAAGCGGAGGAAGCCTATTACATATCTAGCATCGGCAATCGGCGTAAAGATACAACGGCGCACATTTGGACTTACGTCGGTGTAGCTGGAGATACTTTGGCGTAATTCTTTTGTGAATCTGGCTCTTTATATATATAAAGTCTGTGTAAGGACCCTATATCACAATAGATGTGACACTGGGTTAGTATGGATCACACAGTTCAGTGTACAAATAAAATTCCATAGGAAAGGTAATGAATGAAAACATTGACATGATTGTTGAGTATATAGTTGTCTGAAAGGATCATCAAGGCATCACTTAAAAGAGGTAAGTATGGTAGGGTACTCTTACCGGAGGGTGTGGACTTAGCTGTTTTCTTAGGACAGTAAGTCTCGTGAGCGTGGTGGCCTCAGCGGACCTAAATGTCTTCGTAGAAGAACTCCCCAGATGGCGATGGCAGGACACGTCAGATGAGATGAGTATCACCGATCACAGGAACTAGGCGGACATAACTTCAATAGCAGGATATAAATGGAAAAGAAAAAATATGCTCCAAATGGTGCAGGTCAAAACAAACCGTGAAAGGTTTTATTTTTAAATGGTATACAAAATATAAAAATAGGATCACGTGATAATACAAATAAAAGCAGTATGGGGTGCTATAATGCAAACTTTAGAGAGCTTAGAGAGCCTTCAACAGGGACATATGAGGTTGAGTGATTGGCACTGGATCAATCAGCAATGTCAATGACAGAGGGTCACGGGTCCTGCAGCTCTATAGGACAGTCAGAGTAGAATGGAAACTCCTCCTACAAGCTTTGACCAGACACTGATAGAAGTCACAAGACTGCTATATACTATTTTATTTATCAGTTTATATTTACTAAAATAATTACATTTCCATCATTTGTGTATTGTGGTAGACCAGATATAGTGAATGCAGGCTCCTGAGTTTAGTAACACTTAAATGTTCTTAACCTCCCTGGCCTTACGATTCTTTCAGATTTTAGGTGCTGAAAGCGGTACCATTATTTGCAAGGAAATTTGGCGTTTTATATTGTAGGCCTGTAATTCTTAGGAATAACTCACTTAAATCTGACCAAACAAGAGTCTAATAGGCATCCCAGGTATGACATTTTTTTTAAAACAAAATGATAAATTATAATATAATAAATAATTATAAATAATTATAACAAATAATAATATAATTATAATAAAAATTATTCAATAATGTAATCAACTCAAAATCACTGAAATTTGCTCAGTTGCAGAATTGTCACTGTCATTATTTTTTTATTTTTTATGACGAATTCCCCCACAAATCGATATCGTTCAATTCTGCAAGTGATTATAATTTATTATCGCTGTTTTCTAGCTGATCTAAAAAAATACTCACCCGAAATAGCTGTTGCTATGCGGAAGTCTGTAATCTGCCTCACCTGCACCGCGGTCCGATTTCTTCTTGTCCTTCTCCTTGTGAATGGGGCGCGCTGCTTTCTGGGAACTGTGTGTGTTCTCAGAGAGCAGCGCGCCCATTCACAAGCCAGAGTGAGACTCGCGCAGGCACAGTAGGAAACGGGCAGTGAAGCCGTACGGCTTCACTGCCTGTTTCCCATAGTGTGAATGGCGGCGCGGGACTAGGAGCGATCGCGGGACCGGCATCGGGGGGGCCATCAGCGCGGGCACCTAGGACAGGTAAGTGTCCTTATTTAAAGTCAGCAGCTACACTGTTAGTAGCTGCTGACTTTAAAAAAAAAAAATTGCGGCTGGAGCTCCGCTTTAAGGAAATTGTATTATAATCCCCTTTAGTAGGGCTTATCCCACACTGCAAAGCTTATTTTCTTGTTTAGGTCTGGAGGACACAGAAATTAAGATTTACTGACCCAACCATCCACTCCTCCACACTGCTAGATGAGTCCTAGATAGCATCCTCTCCCGCTGCGCTCCAGTGGTCTAAGGTCATGACATCATCTAGACCAGTCAGTGTTTATAGCCCTGCATTGGATGTGATGACACTGAGGGACAGTCCACTGTCAGGGCATGGGGATGGGGGCGGGGGGGTCCACTGCCAGAGGAAGGGAAGATCAGGTAAGTAAAAACACTTTTCCTCTCCCCTACACAAAACAAGCTGGTAATCCTTGCAGTGTGGATGCATTGCAGGTGGAGCCCCACTGCAAGGAATAACCTCAAAGTTTTTGCGGAGTTGGGCCTGTTGTTTCATCTTTGCTCTTTTGCTTTAAGTACAATCTGTGTTTTAGAAATAAACATTTAATCCTTTGCAAAAGTTTCCCAGCACAGCACAGCGGTGTCTTACTGCCTTGAGGCTCATCTTGTCTGACTGAAACTTCAGACCGAACTGTCTGATAATGATGAGCCAAAAAAGGGGCTAAAGTATATATGTGAAGAGGAGTCTAAAGCTCTACCTGCTGGCTCAAAAGAAGAATGTAGGATATTAAAATGCTTTATTTATTTATAAAAATATTTTTTTTTAAAAGTTGTTTATTTTATTTTATTCCTGATCATAAAAAAAATAAAGAAAATACATACAAGAGCATTGTATAATTTCTTTAACCACTAGCCGACCAGCCGCCATTATACGGCGGTAGGTCGGCATGGCTGTGCGAAATCACGTAGCTATACGTCATTTCGTATTCCAGCCATTAGGGACAGCGATCTGTCATTTCCCCTAGTCAGTTCCACCCTCCCTTCAGTTAGAACACACCTAGGGAACATAATTAACCCCGTCCTGGCCCCCTTGTGTTAACCCCTTCCCTGCCAATAGTATTTTTAGAGTAATCAATGCATTTTTATATAACTGATCGCTATAAAAATGCCAATGGTCCCAAAAATGTGTCAAAAGTGTCTGAAGTGTCCGCCATAAGGTCGTAGTACCGATAGTATTCGCTGATCGCCGCCATTACTAGTAAAATAAAATATATTAATAAAAATGTCAATAAACTATCCCCTATTTTGTAAACGCTATAATTTTTGCGCAAACCAATCAATAAACGCTTATTGCAATTTTTTGGACGAAAAATATGTAGAAGAATACGTATCAGCCTAAACCGAGGAAAAAAATTGTTTTTTTATATATTTTTGGGGTATATTTATTACAGCAAAAGGTAAAAAATATATATATTTTTTTTAAATGATCACTCTATTTTTGTTTATAGCGCAAAAAATAAAAACCGCAGAGGTGATCAAATAACACCAAAAGAAAGCTCTATTTGCGAAAAAAATGTCAATTTTGTTTGGGAGCCACGTCGCACGACCGCGCAATTGTCAGTTAAAGCGACGCAGTGCCGAATCGCAAAAAGTGGGCGGTCATTGACCAGCAAAATGGTCCGGGCTGAAGTGGTTAAAGCTCATAAAAAAAAATACATTCAAGAGCATTGTACATTTCCTTTAAAGCTCCATAGGGAAATAAACACAAATGCATTGTACATTTCCCTTAACTGCTTGCAGCCCACCCACTGTCAAATGACAGCAGAGCGGTGCAGCTCTCGTTCTGGGACAACGTCATATGACGTCATTCCAGAACGGCCACACTCTGTAGCCACGCCATGTTGCTAGGACATGGCGCAAGCCCGATCTCTGTAAAGAACCGCGTCTGCGGCTCTTTTACAATGTGTTTGGCTGTGTCTAATCACAGCTGGTCACATGTAAACACAGAAATGCCAGTAATCGGCTCTCCTCGCCTCATACTGACAGAGTGTGTGGCGAGGAGAGCTGATCAGCGGCATCTCCTCACAGGGGGACATGGACATGTAGGAATGTAATAAGGGCTATGATCATCAGTGCCCTGATTGCAGTATGTCAATTAATTGTCACCAATCAGTGCTCACCATTGCCCACCAGTGGCACCAATCAGTGCCCACCAGTGGCACCAATCAGTGCCCACCACTGTCCACAAGTGTCACCAATCAGTCCCCATTAGCAATGCCAGTCAGTGCTGGCTATCAGTGATGCCTATCAGTGCTGTCAATCAATGCCCATCAGTGTCACCCCCATCAGTGCTACCCATCAATTCCCATCAGTGCCCATCAGTACCGCCTATCCATGCTGCCAATCAGTGCATTTTTGGTATTGTTTTCCCAAAAAAAAAAAAAAACAGCAGTGATTGAATTCCACCAAAAGAAAGCTCTATTTGTGTGAAGAAAATTATATAACAATTGTTTGGGTACAGTGTTACATGACCACACAAAAGTAAAACACAGAGGGCCAGATTCTCATATATTTTTGGCGGCGTAGCGTAAGCCATTTACACTACGCCACCGCTGCGTACTAGAGCAAGTGCTTTATTCTCAAAGCACTTGCTCCGTAGTTTTCGCCGGCGTCTCGTAAATCGCCAAGCGTAAACCCGCGCAATTCAAATGGGGCGGCTTGTATTTAAATTAAGCGCGCCCCCGCGTCGAACGAACTGCGCATGCGCCGGCCGGGGAAAAAGTCCAGTGCGCATGCTCCAGCTCACGTCGGGAAGCGTTGTTGAAACCGACGTCAAAACGACGTGAGCGTCATTTACGCAAGTCCCTATTCGCGAACGAGTTAGTAAAACGACGTAAGCGACGGAAAAAGCCGACGCTGACCCGACGCCATACTTAACATGGCGTCCGACGGCACCCGACGGCATCCGACGGAACTTCGTAAGGTTACTCCACATAGAAGCTGGGGTAACCTTACGAGTCCGTAAACGACGTACGCGACGACGGGGCGGCGTAAAAGCGTTCGGGAATCGCCGTACTAGCCTCATTTGCATATGCAAATGAAAAAACAACGTGAAGGCCACCTAGTGGCCGGAGTTGTCATTACACCTACGATCCGAAAGTGTAATGCTTTTACACTTGTCGGATGTAGAAGCGTATCTATGCAAAAGTGATGCTAAGCATCACTCGCATAGATACGAGGACAAAAAAAAGGCGATACGACGGGGTATCTGAGATACTCCATCGTAACGCCTCTGAGAATCTGGCCCAGAGTGGGGAAATGGAGCACTTGGGGTGGGGAGCTTTGCCTAGAGTTGGGTTTTAAAAATGGGTGTAATAAAAGTTATTGAAGAGGTTATTAGACCCAAAGCCAAAAACTAATTATATTGCAACTTACCAATCATCTAGTGGCTGCATACGTTTTCTTTTCTGATGGCCCGTACACACGATAGGGATTCCTGGCGGTAAAAAGTCCGCCGGGAATCCCAGGGGGAAAACCGAGAACCTGCTTGGTCACTTTCCCCGTGTACTCACCAGAGGTTTTCCCATCTGGAAAACTGCGGTGAGAGCGTTGGCTGGGAATCCCGGCTGTGTGCATGCTCCACCGCAGTGTTTCCCATAGGGAAACTACCAGGAAAAAGACCGCTGGGAATTGCGGCAGGAAAAAAGAGAACATGTTCTCATTTTTCCTGCCGCGATTCCTGGCAGTTTTCCTGCCATGCAGCATATACACGGCCAGTTTTCCCAGCCAAAAGCTGTCATGGCAGTTTTCCCCTGATGGGAAAACTGGTCGTGTGTACGAGGCATGAGGCTTTTTCCCCCTGTTTACACCTGGTGACCTGGATAGTAACACACCTCCTGTATTGGTGAATCACAACTCTGGATTAATGAGCACAAGAGACACAGCAGACAGCAGCCTTGTTAGTAGGGGGTTTCTTTTCTTTTGGAAAAAAGGTTCTGCATTAATAAATATAGTCTGATCATTGTAAGCTGGTTAAATGGTTTGTCTTATTCCAGAAAACTGATACATTCTGCTGTAGAGCTTGTGATTTTGAAAAACAGACTTGTTGGCTGGACCACCAGACTAAAATATTAAAAAGAAAGCCTAAAAAAATGAATGCAGCTATCACATCTAAGGCCTCGTACACACGAGGCAATTCATTTGTTCAAATCGGTTGGACCGACCGATTTGAACAAATCTGTCTCTTTGGATTTTGGTTTGCTCGCGTGTACACACGAGCAAACCAAAATCCCCGCCAGCAGACGGCGCGCTGACGTGTCGGTGACGTGGCGGTGACGTTGACGCCGCCACGTCACCGCACCAGGAAGTAAAACACTTCCGCGCATGCGCCGAATCCATTCGGCGCCGGTGCGAGACGACATGTCTGCTGGTAAGTGTACTAACCAGCAGACATGTCAGGCGGACGGGTTCCCACCCGATAGATTTCAATGCATGCTTTGAAATCTGTCGGGTGGCCAAATCCGTCGGCTCGCCCGTACACACGATCGAATCTGTCTGCTGGGACAGTCTAGCAGACCGTTTCCAGCAGACAGATTTGATCGTGTGTACGCGGCCTAAGAAATACTAATCTGCAATATAATAAATGTTTACGTTTGAGTTTAATGCTGCTTTAAGTGTGTCTGTGTGCTATCAATAGCAACATAAGTACACATTTAGATCACAGCTTTCAGAATTACAAATAATTTCCAGTTGACTGATAGACGGATTTCTTAGGGGAGGTTGTTATTCTCTGCACAATAAACTTTATCATTAGTCTTCTTAAATCAAAAACAGTCCACAAATGTGATCTGACTGTAGACATATATGAAAAGTACAAAGATAGAAGGACAGAGAATAGTCAAAGCAGGAAAAAAAAACAACAACGATTTGATGTAATAAGGCAATGTGTGATAGATGAGGCCAAGTAGATTATAGGCTGAGAAAGAAGTGAGAAATGATTTAGTGTGATAAACAGTATGTGTATATTCAGAGTACTGATGGTTGTGAATAGCTTGCTAAAGTGCTTATTACCACTCATGTTACTACGATGTGAGATGAATGCAATCATGATGTCACATGAAACAGAGAAAACATTGTCATATTAGGCATTTCTACATTCACCCATGCAAATCTACCTACACAAAAAAAAACTATTATACTACAAAATAATAACATTAGCCATATATATCCTATGATTTTAACGTAATTACTAAAAAGTAAATATTATAAACAGTTTGCCCCTCGGCACATGTATCTGAATGATGCCTGCAGCTACAGACACCCTGGAGGAGAGATTTGGGGTCTTATTGAACCCGCATCTCTCCATAAAGAGGACCTGTCACGATAGATTCCTATTACAAGGGATGATTACATTCCTTGTAATAGGAATAAAAGTATAAAAAAAAAATTGAATAGTAAATATATCAAAACTGAAACATAAAGTCCAAATGATAAAACAGCGCTGATTTAAGTTGGTTAAATTCCCAACTGCATAGAGGCATTAATGTAATGACGATGCAACAAAATATTCTACAGTCATGGGTGCTTGTAATAATAGGTACGTGATGAATCCTACACCTGCTCCCAATCTTCACCACAAGTGAGGCAATCTCCCCTTCAGTGTACAAACTCATCAGAAGGCCAATAAAAATGAGCCTTAAGAGGTAACTGTCACTGGAATATCCGTCAGCACTACGAGGGTCACCGTGGGTTAATACTCCATAAGGATATATAAAAAAACAAGAAGGCACCAGCATAGTGTAATCCCGCTTTTAATATAGATAAAAGTACCCCTTTGTACAGTAAGAAACCCACGCTCCAAATGCATGTGCCGTTAGTAAAAAGTTGATGAGCATATAACAGTTAGAGTGTCTCCGATTGGTAACTAAGTCACCAGAAGCTTGCGTGTTGTTGCCACAGCACTAGAACGCCTTCCTGGTCTGAGGAAACCACTGGTGGAGCGCACTCATCACTTCCGGTTTGCGGATCGCTGTAGTAGTCCCGCCCTGTCCGGTTTCGTCACTCGATTGACTTCAACAGAGGGCACAGCTACTCAGTGTGGATGTGCGTGTTATATCAGCCCCCCTGACTGGCCATTGGACACAAGAGAGACACACAGGTGCTCTATTTGGTGCATCCCTAAAAAGGGCAGGCTCTTTCAACTCAGGACTGGGAATAATAGAAAAACAGCACATCGCGATCCTAATCTGCACATACTGCACATACACATATCTGCACATACTAGCTCAGGATGGGGAAGAACACAGAAGACCACTCCCAAGCATTTGGCATTTAACCGACTTAAATCAGCGCTGTTTTATCATTTGGACTTTATGTTTCAGTTTTTAAAGTGAAGATATATTTAAAGTGGTTGTATAGTCAAAAATGTCACTTTCTATTTATAAGTCCATGTCATTATTTTAAAAAGTTTGCAAGTAGCCTTTTTTTTTTTTACCTGTATACTTCTTAACTTATTGCTGCATTCTCGAGTGGGGACGTGTACCGTGCATGCACCGGATCCGACAAGCTGAGTCTCAGCCGGACAAATTCTTTGCTTATGTCGGGGCTGCGTAATTTCCTCATGCAGACGTCATCCCGCAATGCTTCGGCCTGATTCTCACCTAGAGCATGATGGTCATCACGTGACCTAGGCTTGCATATTGTGATCGCAGTGCACACACGCGGGATTATGAATCAGGAAGGAACTGTGGGCGGAAATTCTCACTGTGAAAGACGCGGAAGACCACATTAGAGATGGTGCAGGCTTACCACAGAAATGACATGTCACAAAATCGGTGATTAATACAGTAAGACTAGTAATATCTAAAAAGAGTGCACAAAGAAAAAACAATCAAAGGAGAGCGGCAGCAAAAGAAATTCACTGTGCACTTCCCGGCGCCAGAGACAAATATTACTTAGACTGAGAAATGGATGAATATAAACAGTATAACAACTATATATATATATAAATACCCAAAAAATTATATATCATAATAACATATAAAAAACTCAAGGTAAAAACTCCACTTGAGAGAAATCAGGTGATATATGTTAATATCAGCAGCTATTTAAAAATAAGACAAATAAATTTGTCTATTCAAAGTATAAAACAAAGTATCACACTAATTAACCAATAAAATACAGTTGATTAAAACATGATAAACAGCGCATATAAAGTCCAATGTAGATATAAAGTGTTAGATAAAGTCCATAGATCAGTATGTGAACTTGAGAAAGGCGTGAGGAATGCTTGGGAACAAAATGGTGATATACCTCCACCGGTCTCCAATTTCCACCAAAAAACGTGAGGCACACGCCCCCTCAGGGGTTCAAACTCACCAAAAATACAAACAGAACAAGCCTTGTATATCAGTGGACCATCCTGTCCAGACTTCCAACATCAGTCACGGGGCAGCGGGGGTTAATAATAAAGCTCCAGTGATATGGATCATAAAGGAAACAGAAGCACTATATAGTGTAATACTGTTTAATTTATTATAGAAAGACCCATTTAACACCGCCCCGCAGCATATCTACGTACATGAAATTAAAAGTAAATGAACAAAAGAATAGAGTGTGAGGTTCACCAGTCTCCTCCGCACGCTGGAGGTCGCGCTTGTCCCGCGATCGCGATGCTGAAGGCGCCTCTCTTGGTAGCGATGGTGAGATGGTGGAACGCACTCTTAGTGTATCCTGGTTACGCCGTCGTAGCCACGCCCTGACGCGTTTCGTCACATCCGACTTCAACAGAGGGCGTGGCTACTCGGCGTTCATCACGTCTTTATGCTCCTCAATCGTCTGTCATTGGATAATCCACCATTTTGTTCCCAAGCATTCCTCACGCCTTTCTCAAGTTCACATACTGATCTATGGACTTTATCTAACACTTTATATCTACATTGGACTTTATATGCGCTGTTTATCATGTTTTAATCAACTGTATTTTATTGGTTAATTAGTGTGATACTTTGTTTTAAGACTAGTAATATGATATATTATATAGGGATCAATCGATCTTTAAGAATATGTAAAGAGTTTGGATGTTACCAGAGGGTTTACAACCGCTTTAATATCCTATGTGTTCTATGAGTTTCTCATTTTGGACTTTAAAGCGGGGGTTCACCCTATACAAAATATATATCATTAGATCCAGCAAACTGCTTTCATCTGCAGTATGCTGGTGTTTTTTTTTTCCCCCGCTGTACTTACCGTATCATCGTAGTTTTAACCCGGCTTCCGGGTTCTCTCTGCCCTGGGGAATAGGCGTTCCTAAGACCAGGCATAGATGATTGACGTGTGCGTACAGCGTGTCACACCTTCCGAAAATGCCCGAAGTGGGACCCAGCTTTTTTACCGCGCCTGCGCAGTCAGCTCTACACTGCAGGCACAGGTGCCGTATAGCGCCATAAACAGCTGAGTCTTACGTCGGCTATTTTCGGAATGCGTGACGCGCTGTACGCGCACGTCAATCATCTATGCATCGTCTTAGGAACGCCTATTCCCCGCGGGGAATCAGCTCGGAGCCGGATTAGAACTATGGATAACACGGTAAGTACAGCAAAAAAAAAAAAAACAGCATACCGCAGATGTCAGCAGTATGCTGGATCCAATGGTAAATAGTTGATTTTGAGGGTGAACATCCACTTTAAATAGCTGCTTTCATTGCCATATCCTTTTGCACAAATTGTGATATTGGTTGTTTTTTAGATTGCGTTCATCCACTCTTTTTTGACAATTGTCAGCTCAGAGACATCCTGGTTCTGTGGCGCTGAGACGTGCTAAGACATCCTGGTTCTGTGGCACTGAGATGTGCATTGTTGGGCCTGTTTTTGCACCTTCATTGTAAAAAAATTTGAATGTAAAAAAAAGTGTAAAAAAAAAAATTAAGTAAAAGAAAAAAAATATATTTTTATTCTTTTTAAAAGCCCCTGTCCCTGGTAGCTCATGCTCAGAAGTAGTGTTGAGCGGAATGCGCCATATTCGAATTCGCGATATTGCGCGAATATATAGAAGAATATTCGCGAATATTCGCTAATATCGAATATTCGTGATATTTTATCCAAAAAAAAATTTGCAAAATTTCGCTAATGCGAAAATGATTGCGAAATTCTCATAAACGGAGATCATTTCCTGTATTACTAAACTAATATGCACTAAACACTAACTCTACACTAACTCTACTTAAAAGAAAGGAGAATAAGGGGGCAAAAGAAGGGCGGAGAAGATAATCGCGCAATATTCCTATTACGCGATTATCTTCTCCGCCCTTCTTTTGCATCAGAGCCAATCAGAATAACTCGAATATTTGGCAAAAGGAATATCGCGCAATATTCCTTTTGCCGAATATTCGAGTTATTCTGATTGGCTCTGATGCAAAAGAAGGGCGGAGAACATAATCGCGCAATATTCCGTTTGCCGAATATTCGAGTTATTCTGATTGGTTCTGATGCAAAAGAAGGGCGCATCAGAGCCAATCAAAATAACTCGAATATTCGGCAAAAGGAATATTGCGCGATTATCTTCTCCGCCCTTCTTTTGCATCAGAGCCAATCAGAATAACTTGAATATTCGGCAAAAGGAATATTGCGCGATTATCTTCTCCGCCCTTCTTTTGCATCAGAGCCAATCAGAATAACTTGAATATTCGGCAAAAGGAATATCGCGCAATATTCCTTTTGCCGAATATTCGAGTTATTCTGATTGGCTCTGATGCAAAAGAAGGGCAGAGTAGCTGATGCGATTCTTTTATGTTGCATTGCGAATTTTCGGCAACATAAAATAATCGCATCAGCTACTCGGCCCAGGGTCTCTCTCTAATCATACCAGCAATGCTTTTAGACGTCGATGGAGATCACTAGGATGTGATCTGTTTTACAAATACATTTTAAAAAATACGAATATTCGCCATAGCGAATATTCGCCGCAATATTCGAGTTATTCGCGAATACTCGAATATGCAATATTCGTAGCGAATATTCGCAATGCGAATATTCATGAGCAACACTACTCAGAAGCAAACACACACGTAAGTCCTGCCCACATATGTAAATGCCGTTCAAACCACACATGTGAGGTATCGCCGTGTGCAGTAGAGCACGAGCAACAATTCTAGCACTGGACCTCCTCTGTAACTTTAAACTGTTAACCTGTAAAAAAAATGTAAGCGTCTATGGAGGTTTTTAAGTACAGAAGTTTGGCGCCATTCCATAAGTGTGCACAATTTTAAAGCGTGACATATTGGATATCGATATATTGGATATTTACTTGGTGTGACACCTTAAAGAGGTGGAGATCTACCTGAACAACAAACGCGTGCATTGCATGGCAATCATGGGTTTAAATCAGGTTGTGAGAAGGCAACATATCACCTCCTCGCCACCTATCAACACACGCTTGAATCACTTTTCAGAGGAGCAGCAATTTTGCTGCATTTGTGAATGAGCTCTTGGTGGTAAAACAGCAGGATATAGAAAATAATATATGGCTAAGTGCAATAAACCTGCAAAAAAAGATGCAGGTACACTGAACTGTACCCGCAGTGTGGGTAAACCACAGCATATCCTTGTGAAAAGCAGTATTAAACTATTATGCCCAGTGTATTGCTTCACACTGACCTGAAGATCTCTTCCTTCCTGCTGTTGGCACCACTCTGGAGATCTCTAGCCGGGATGAGAGGTGGAGTGCAGTTGGTATCACTTTGCATGGGACAGGAGCCAGCACTACAGAGGAGGCATCGAGTTATGTGGCACTTGCTCCCTACTCCAACTCCAACTTTACAAGTAGCCCCGGTACTACTGATATTACCATTGTCCCTGTCAAGCAGGGCATAGATAAGGGGGAGTCAGGGGTGTTCAAACCCTCCAGGGCCAAAATGAAATGCAAATATGTTTACCTGTAATTGCATTCCAACTTTGGTAAGAAGAGAGGAAGATTTCCCAGGCTTGCTGCGGATGTGAATACTCTGTTTAAAACAGGCGCTATATGACTTACCTGTCGGGGGTGGTCAAATTTCATTGGTGAGTGTTTTGGTGTGGGGTGGGGATCACAACAGCGCCTTCAAAAATGTTTTTGATTACACAACACAAAAACACAATATGGCACAGAGGAGAATATTTTGAAAGCATAAGAGACTTTCTTGTTGCATGGACACTTTATTGATATTCATAGATATGTATACGCACAACATTTTATAGGTGTTTCTGGAGCTAATATTTTGATTTATGTATTCTTTTTGAGCCCAATAATACAATTTATGAATGTCTGCTTAGTACTAAAAAAATACAATAACTGGTTCTCATCAATCCTGTTTTTCATATAGGACTCGATGATAGCAATTTAGCAGCCATTTCAATTGGCCAGCATTAGTCTACCTTCTCTCTTTTTCTTGGACTTAGCATAGATCCAGTCCAAGTAAGTTCCTTCACCATCAGGCACCAGTAAGTGAGATTCCTTATCTGACTTATCAGAAGCGTTTGGGGAACCATTCACCTATATAATCAGTTTTTGATGTACCATACTCTCTCTCCATTAGATCATCAGCACTTAGCAACACAGCTGTCTTTGTCATCCCCACCCGGGCGACTATAATCCATCCCGCCCGTTCGGTGGCCTCTTCTCTAATCGTAGAGATTATGCCTTTGCGGATACCCCTTCCTTGAGATTACCCTCTCAGCCGTCTCAGGTATGTGCCCTCTCCCGCTCCACACAATTGCGGGAGAGGGCAAGAGCTAAAGGTAGTGTTTCTTGGTTGTTTTTTTAGGAGCAGAAGCCCTAAGATAAGACATGAACGGAGAAAAAAGTCCCGCCACCGCTCAAAATCTCCGCAAGCGTCTGGCTCTCGGGCAACGCATAAGTCCCATTCTAGTCCAGCATGCAAATCCAGTCACTCTGCGACTGTAGCAGAGCCAAATGTATCAAGACCCCGCCCAGACGATGGTCTTTGTTGGGCATGTTCGGCACCATCCGAACCTGGCAAACTTCTATGCACCAGCTGCATTAAGGACATGGCTACAGACAGGGAAGCAGAGGCGAGAAGAATTAGAGACTATATTCAAGAAGCAGTGGCAGAGGGTATTCAGTCAGCCTCAGCCACCAAATCACCTAGATCAAGATCCAAAGTTAGAAAAAGAAATTGTCCCGGTGGGGCTTTAAAACAGCAAAGTTGAAAAAATATGGAGATGCAACCTGTAAAATACAACGTTTTATTATGAAAAAGTTATGACATCAAAATAAGAAATGAGTTGCGACATGATGCACAATATAAAAATATCCATACACAAATCATAATGTAACAATAAAATACATGGCCTGAAAAAGTGACAAGCATTTGCAGTTTCGACCAAGAGGTCTTCTTCAAAGGATTTTTTATTGGTTGCAGCTGAAAAAGAATAATTTCATGAGTAATACTGTACATAGATTGTCTCGTCTATCTACTTCCTCAAGAGGAACCCTGCCCTGTCATGGGACATGGGTGGTCCCAGACTACGGGGGAAGGGAAACATATGAGGGGGGAAGAGGAGAAAAATGTATTGAAATATTGGATAAAAAGCAGCGCATTTACCAGAATAAAAAGGTATGGAAGTTCCAAATAAGGCTCTCATGTGGTGGTAAAAGGGAATATCCCAACCTGCAAATCTCCCAAAACCGAGTCCTCAGTCACTGCTGCACTCCGAGCAGACCGCCATCTGGGGGTGGCTGTATGTAACCAGACGGAGGAGCACCTGGAAAAGGTACCACACCAAAAGAGGGGGTGGAAAAAATGGTGTGTCCTGAAATGAGTAAAATGTACTTGCTTAGAGGGAGCCTACGAAGTATGAAGGTATAATATGTGTGCTAGTGTGCACACACATTGAGGGTAGAACTGTGAGTTATATTCCAAAAGGAAGGATTGGAAACCCAGGTAGGAGCCCAGAATAAGGCGGGGGGGGGGGGGGAAACGCCATGAAGGGAGCGGGGTAAAGGAAGGGGGAAGAAAAAGGAGGTGGTGAGGAGGATGTGAGGAGGAAGGGACAGTGGGGAGGGTAGTGCTGTTGTGAAGAGAGGGGGGGGGAAAGGGGGGGTGTGGAGTGATGCAAAGAAAAAAGGGGGGGGAATCCGAAATGGGAATAAAGAAGTGAAGATTGCATGATTGCAATAGAGATGACTAAGTGTAACGCCACGGGCGTTCCTCTCTCTCTCTCCTCGGCGCTTCCTTCCTCCCCAGACTTCTGCAGTGACAGATGCGCATCACTTCCGGTGCGCACTGTTATGCGTTCCACGCTGGAACGTGGAAGTGCGCCCCGGCGTGCAGCGCATTCTCCCGCGCCGCGCGCGCTATTTAAAGCCCCAGGAATGACGGCAGGATTGTTCCACTATTTTGTTGGGCACCTGCCGTCACCTGGGACCCCTCAGAGCACCCCACCTGTTCCAGCAAGGGATCACTAGTTGAGCACTGGGTGGAACCCTGCTCCCCATAGACACCAGCAACCTCCCAGCTCTCATTACCCTGCTTCCAGGAACTTTACAGTGCTCTCCATCAAGCCTGCATCTAACCAGCTCCAGTATTCTTATCCTAGGATCCATCCTGCTGCAGCTTCTCTACTGGGGATAGGAGCTGACACTCTAAACGTCTGAACCGCAAGTATACTGTGTATAGACTGTGACTACAACCAGGCTAGTGCTGTGAGAAGTTTCCTTTGCTTGAATGCTATGACTTGAGGCTATTATTAACATACATGCTATGTACATGAACTGTCGTTGAATACAACACTTGATGTCCGACCACTCATGGTCCGAACCTATAGGGTCATACTATTCTAATTACTAGCTTGATTCACTAACTAATCTATACTTGCCATATCTATGCCTGCTTATGATTTAACTGAGAACGCTCCCTTTTGGTTGGTTTCCATATAGAGGTTGTGATGAAATAAACCCTTAACTTTCTGTTCACACAAGAGAGTGCAGTTGTGGTTTATGCTGAGAAACCTCTTTAGCTGGAACTCCGTTTATCTAGCGATAACGTGACCGTAACATAATAGTGGAACCTTACTTAACCTAATGGATCAACTTGCCAACCATTTGGTAGGACTGTCACAGCGAGTGGACACTCTCACCAACACTGTGAATGACCTCCGTTTAGAAAACGAGGCACTCCGGAATCATAATTTTGCTCAACCAAGGGATAGACCTGAACCCAAGGTCTGCGCCCCTGAACCTTTTTCAGGAGACAGGAAATGTTTCCGTCAATTTATTAGTTCTTGCCGCCTCATGTTCGAGTTACGCCCCAGAACCTACCATTCTGACAGAATCAGAATTCTTACGTTAATATCCTATCTCAAGGGGGAACCAAGAGTTTGGGCCGATGCCTATGTTGAGGAACATGGAGACCTACTCGGGACTTTTAACACTTTTCTAGATGAAATGTCGCTCCTCTATGAGGATCCTAACAAACAACTTACAGCAGAGAACACCATCAGAAACCTTAAACAAGGTAAAAGACCAGTAGAGGATTACATCTCCAAATTTAAGTGTTGGTGCCGTGATACTATGAGGACCGATATTTCCCTCAGAAATCAATTCCGTCTCGGACTCTCAGAACCAATGAAAGATGAACTAGCCCGAGTTGAAATTCCCACTACTCTGGAGGATCTCATGCACCTCTCCCTCTCCATTGACCGTAGACTCAGAGAGAGGAAGGCCGAACGATTTAATTCTTATCAGCCTACACCTCCCAGAAGGTCCAGGTCACCACCAAAGGAGGTCCCAATGGAGGTCGCAGCAATCAAAGGCCCACTAACCCCAGAGGAAAAACAAAGACGCAGAGCCCAAAATCTGTGTCTTTACTGCTCTGCCCCTGACCACATTGTCCCTACTTGCCCACTCCTTAAAAGGAGGTCTGAAGGTAACCCGCGTAGCATTAATAAGATTACTGTGCCCCGAACTTCCACTAGTAATTATGTTTTTCTTACACTTACTTTACAGTGGGACCAAGATAGAAGTACCATAGATGCGATGGTTGATACCGGTGCCTGTGGCAATTTCATTGATACCGAATTTGTTAATTCAAATAAAATCCCACGTGTGTTTAAGCAACATCCGTTGTCTGTTACTTTTATTGATGGCTCTACTTCCTCATATGGGCCTGTACACACTCAAACTTCACCTTTGTTGGTCACCTGTGGCAATGGCCATACGGAAACCCTTGTGTTCGATATCATTCGATCACCCACATTCCCCATAATTTTAGGTTTACCTTGGTTACTTCTTCACCAACCAACTTTCCACTGGCCTAGTAAATCAATTACGCTTGATTCTTTATTTTGTGAACATACCTGCTATCCTGTATACAATTTACTTTTGACCACTGAACAAAACAATGCTCTCCCTTCCTACTTAAATGATTTTTCCGATGTTTTCAGTAAGACTAATGCAGAGATACTCCCCCCACATCGCATATACGACTGCCCGATCGACCTCATTCCAGACTCCCCCATGCCGACAGCGCGTATTTATCCCCTTTCCCAACCAGAGCTTATCCATCTCAAGGACTACCTCGATGACAATCTGAGGAAGGGTTTCATTAGGCCATCCACTTCCCCGACAAGTGCCGCAATGTTTTTTGTAAAGAATAAGGACGGGTCACTTCGGCCAATCATTGACTACAGGTCCCTCAATAATATCACAATAAAAAATCGGTATCCATTACCTCTTATTCCGGAGCTCATAGAACGTCTCCAGACCTCCAAAATCTTTACAAAACTAGATCTTAGGGGCGCTTATAATTTAATTCGAATCCGTCCTGGGGACGAATGGAAAACCGCTTTCAAGACCCGCTATGGACTATTCGAGTATATGGTTATGCCCTTCGGGTTGTGCAATGCCCCCGCAACTTTCCAAAGGTTCATCAATGATATTTTTCGGGACTTGTTGGACATTTGCGTAGTAATTTATCTTGATGACATTTTGATTTTCTCAGACAACCTCGAAGACCATACCAAACATGTACGATGGGTACTATCAAGGCTTAGAACACACCGCTTATACGTTAAGCTGGAGAAGTGCGTCTTCAACCAAACCAGTATCTCATTTCTCGGCTACCAGATTACTCCCGACGGGATCCAGATGGATCGCTCTAAAGTTGAATGCATTCTCTCTTGGCCTATTCCCCAGTCCAGAAAGGCTTTGCAACGATTTCTTGGGTTTTCAAATTATTACCGCAAATTTATTAAGAATTTCTCAGAAATTGTAAAACCTCTGAATGCCCTAACTAGTAAAAAAACACCTTTTACCTGGACATTACAAGCGCAGAAGTCTTTCGACGCACTCAAACTCTCCTACACCTCTGCTCCTGTTCTCCAACTACCTGATCCACAATGTCATTTCACATTAGAAGTGGATGCATCCCACTTCGCCTTAGGTGCCGTCCTTTCACAACAAGCTACCCTATCTGAATCTCTACACCCAGTCGCATTCTACTCCAGAACTCTAAATTCCGCAGAGAGGAATTACCCTATTGGTGAGAAGGAGCTTCTGGCAATAAGAGATGCCTTAGCAAACTGGAGACATCTCCTAGAAGGTTCTACGCACCCTGTAATGATTCTCACTGTTCATCGTAACTTACAACACCTAAAGGCCTGCAAGACTCTCTCTGCCCGACAAGTTAGGTGGAGCTTGTTCTTTGACAGATTTGATTTCCTTATATCTTGCAGACCAGGGACCCAGAATTTAAAGGCTGATTCCTTATCCCGGATCAATGAAGAAGAGGTCATTGAAAGTCCTCCTTCTTCTACAGTGCCTGCCGCCGAGAATGTGTTTTCAGCACGCCAGCATCGCGCTGAATCTCGGCGACAGGCTGCCGACATCTCGCACTCGCTGGAATAGTAAAAGTACATTCCAGCGAGCGCGTCATAGAAGCGACGGGGATCCGACGCGGATTCCCGCCAATTCTACACGTGGGCGGAGTTTGTTATGAATCCTGAAGGAGAAATCCCCGCCGGATTTTTAAAGAAAAATCCGGCATGGGTTCCCCCCTCAGGAGCATAACGGGCCCTTAGGTCGGTTACGGGTTGTAAGGAGACCCCCTACGCCGAAAAAACGGCGTGGGGGTCCCCCCACAATCCATAACAGACCCGTATCCAAAGCACGCCGGCCGGCCGGTCAGGAAGGGAGTGGGGGCGAGCGAGCGCCCCCCCCCTCCTGAGCCGTACCGGGCAGCATGCCCTCAACATGGGGGGGTCAGGTGCTCTGGGGTAGGGGGCGCACTGCGGCCCCCCACCCCAGAGCACCCTGTCCCCATGTTGATGAGGACAGGGCCCCTTCCCGACAACCCTGGCCGTTGGTTGTCGGGGTATGCGGGCGGGAGGCTTATCGGAATCTGGAAGCCCCCTTTAATAAGGGGGCCCCCAGATACCGGCCCCCCACCCTAAGTGAATGAGTATGGGGTACATTGTACCCCTACCCATTCACCTGCAAAACAAAAGTTTAAACACAAATAAACCACACAGTGTATTGAAATATTTTATTAGTTGGCCGCCGGGGGGGGTGTGTATGATCGCTTTTAGAAAAGCGCCCCCCTCCGGCGGGCTTCTGTGGGGGGTGGGTGCCGCCGTCTGGTTCTTTTCCGCCGCCGGGGGGGGCGCTTTGATAAAAGCGCCCACCACCCGGCGGGCTTCTTTCGACGTCTTCGGCGGCTGGGGGGTCTTCTCCCACTCTCCGGGGTCTTCTCCCGCTCTCCGGGGGTCTTCTCCGCTCTCCGGGGGTCTTCTCCGCTGTCCGGGGGTCTTCTTCTTCTTCAGGACTCGCCGCCGCTATCTTCGTGTGTTAGCTCAATTACTAGCGGCGGCGGCCCCCTCTTCTGCGACGTCGGCGTCTTCTTCTTCTTCTTCTTCTTCTTCTGCTGTCCAGATGTTGACGCGACGCTTCCTCCCGCTGTTATGCCCGGCGCGCGGCTCGCAGCGAAATATATAGGCCTGTCTTGTGACGTCGCAGTCCCATCATGCTCCGGTAGGTACCACGTGATACCTACCGGAGCATGATGGGACTGCGACGTCACAAGACAGGCCTATATATTTCGCTGCGAGCCGCGCGCCGGGCATAACAGCGGGAGGAAGCGTCGCGTCAACATCTGGACAGCAGAAGAAGAAGAAGAAGAAGAAGACGCCGACGTCGCAGAAGAGGGGGCCGCCGCCGCTAGTAATTGAGCTAACACACGAAGATAGCGGCGGCGAGTCCTGAAGAAGAAGAAGACCCCCGGACAGCGGAGAAGACCCCCGGAGAGCGGAGAAGACCCCCGGAGAGCGGGAGAAGACCCCGGAGAGTGGGAGAAGACCCCCCAGCCGCCGAAGACGTCGAAAGAAGCCCGCCGGGTGGTGGGCGCTTTTATCAAAGCGCCCCCCCCGGCGGCGGAAAAGAACCAGACGGCGGCACCCACCCCCCACAGAAGCCCGCCGGAGGGGGGCGCTTTTCTAAAAGCGATCATACACACCCCCCCCCGGCGGCCAACTAATAAAATATTTCAATACCCTGTGTGGTTTATTTGTGTTTAAACTTTTGTTTTGCAGGTGAATGGGTAGGGGTACAATGTACCCCATACTCATTCACTTAGGGTGGGGGGCCGGTATCTGGGGGCCCCCTTATTAAAGGGGGCTTCCAGATTCCGATAAGCCTCCCGCCCGCATACCCCGACAACCAACGGCCAGGGTTGTCGGGAAGGGGCCCTGTCCTCATCAACATGGGGACAGGGTGCTCTGGGGTGGGGGGCCGCAGTGCGCCCCCTACCCCAGAGCACCTGACCCCCCCATGTTGAGGGCATGCTGCCCGGTACGGCTCAGGAGGGGGGGGGCGCTCGCTCGCCCCCACTCCCTTCCTGACCGGCCGGCCGGCGTGCTTTGGATACGGGTCTGTTATGGATTGTGGGGGGACCCCCACGCCGTTTTTTCGGCGTAGGGGGTCTCCTTACAACCCGTAACCGACCTAAGGGCCCGTTATGCTCCTGAGGGGGGAACCCATGCCGGATTTTTCTTTAAAAATCCGGCGGGGATTTCTCCTTCAGGATTCATAACAAACTCCGCCCACGTGTAGAATTGGCGGGAATCCGCGTCGGATTCCCGTCGCTTCTATGACGCGCTCGCTCTCCATCGCGGCAAGCCAGCTCGGCGCTGGCTCCCGCGATGGGGCTCGTAGGTGGTCAATCTCGCCGAGAAAGGGAGCGAGATTGACACAATATCCCAGTCACCTACTGTATCATCCCTTGTAACCGATTTATTGGAATAGCCTCTTCCTTTCGAGAATTAATCTCTCAGAACACACCCAAGGATGTTTCCTCCTTACCCAAAGGAACCTCAAGACAATCAGATGGTGCATGTACTTTTAAGAATAAGTTGTATGTTCCTCCCAGCCTACAACTGACACTTCTTAAACATTTACATGACTCCCCACTAGCTGGCCACCCGGGTATCAATAAGACCATACACCTCCTTAAAAGAGATTATTGGTGGCCCCATCTAGCCAAAATGGTCCATGAATACGTCAATTCCTGTCTCATCTGTGCTAGTAATAAACTCTCAAGGAAACCTACTTTTGGTCTCTTATCCTCCATTCCAATACCAAACAGGCCCTGGGAGGTCGTCTCGATGGACTTTATAGTTGATC
This sequence comes from Rana kukunoris, assembly GCA_029574335.1. Taxonomy (NCBI): domain Eukaryota; kingdom Metazoa; phylum Chordata; class Amphibia; order Anura; family Ranidae; genus Rana; species Rana kukunoris. The sequence continues at coordinate 253,871,773 of CM056051.1, read as the reverse complement.
TTCCTCGATCAAACGGCTCAAATACTATCATGGTCACAGTCGATCTTCTTACAAAAATGGCACACTTTATTCCTTTAAAAGATTTACCAACTTCATCCGAAACAGCTACAGCTTTCATCAATAATGTCCTCAAACTACATGGCCTTCCTTCTCAAATCATTTCTGACCGGGGATCTCAGTTTATCTCTAAATTCTGCAAAGCTTTATGTCTTACACTAGGAATTGACCACCGCATGTCTAGTGCTTACCACCCCCAAACTAACGGCCAGACAGAAAGGGTCAATCAGACCCTAGAACAATACTTACGTTGTTATTGTACACACTTACAAGATGATTGGTACCATCTGCTTCCCCATGCTGAATTCTCTTACAATAATGCCACCAGTTCTTCATCCAGATTTTCACCATTTTTTGCAAATTATGGTTTTCGCCCACAAAGTATTCCTTCCACTATCCTCTCAAACAAAGTTCCTGCTGTAAGACAGTACCTTTCAACCCTAAAGGACACTCTGTGAATTCTTCATAATAACTTAGATGCTGCTCAGAAAAGACAAAAACGCTATTATGATGCTCACAGATCAAAACCACCTGTCTACAAGGTAGGAGACCTTGTTTGGTTATCCACCAAGAATCTACGTCTCAAAATACCCTCCAAGAAACTCGGCCGACAATTAACTGGCCCTTTCCCAATATCACATGTGATAAATCCTACTGCAGTTAAATTAACTTTACCAACCGATTGGAAAATCCACCCCTCTTTTCATGTTTCACTTCTAAAACCATTTATACCAAACCCTTTCCCCAACAGGGATTCAGCTCCCCCACCTCCAGTTGACATTTTGGGTGAAGCTGAATATGAAGTTGAGAACATTTTGGATTGTAGGAAAAGAGGGTCTGTTTTCCAGTACTTGATACGTTGGAAAGGTTACAGTCAACTCGAAGACTCCTGGGAAGACTCTTCACACCTCCATGCTCCCCGCCTCATCAAACTATTCCATCGTAGGTACCCTAACCGACCATGTCTACAAAGAGCACTGTGGGTGCCCCCTTGAGGAGGGGAGTATGTAACGCCACGGGCGTTCCTCTCTCTCTCTCCTCGGCGCTTCCTTCCTCCCCAGACTTCTGCAGTGACAGATGCGCATCACTTCCGGTGCGCACTGTTATGCGTTCGACGCTGGAACGCGGAAGTGCGCCCCGGCGTGCAGCGCATTCTCCCGCGCCGCGCGCGCTATTTAAAGCCCCAGGAATGACGGCAGGATTGTTCCACTATTTTGTTGGGCACCTGCCGTCACCTGGGACCCCTCAGAGCACCCCACCTGTTCCAGCAAGGGATCACTAGTTGAGCACTGGGTGGAACCCTGCTCCCCATAGACACCAGCAACCTCCCAGCTCTCATTACCCTGCTTCCAGGAACTTTACACTGCTCTCCATCAAGCCTGCATCTAACCAGCTCCAGTATTCTTATCCTAGGATCCATCCTGCTGCAGCTTCTCTACTGGGGATAGGAGCTGACACTCTAAACGTCTGAACCGCAAGTATACTGTGTATAGACTGTGACTACAACCAGGCTAGTGCTGTGAGAAGTTTCCTTTGCTTGAATGCTATGACTTGAGGCTATTATTAACATACATGCTATGTACATGAACTGTCGTTGAATACAACACTTGATGTCCGACCACTCATGGTCCGAACCTATAGGGTCATACTATTCTAATTACTAGCTTGATTCACTAACTAATCTATACTTGCCATATCTATGCCTGCTTATGATTTAACTGAGAACGCTCCCTTTTGGTTGGTTTCCATATAGAGGTTGTGATGAAATAAACCCTTAACTTTCTGTTCACACAAGAGAGTGCGGTTGTGGTTTATGCTGAGAAACCTCTTTAGCTGGAACTCCGTTAAGTTTATCTAGCGATAACGTGACCGTAACACTAAGAAAGAAAAAAGAAAAGAGAAATGAGGTGAGTAAGGAGAAACGGGAAGGAAGCAAGTGAGGGGGGAAGGGAGGAGAGGAGGGGAAGGGAAATGAGAGGGAGGGAAAATTGGGGCCTGTGAGGGTGACAGGGAACGGGGGAATGACTGGGGGGGAGGAAAGGGAGGGGGACCAGGGGAAAAGGGGGGGGGACAGGAAAGGAAGGGGGAGTGTAGGAAGGGTAAAGGTGAGAGGCCAGTGGAATATGGGCGGATTAGGGGAGCAAGGGAGGGAAAAGTGAGGGGAAGGGGCCGATAAAGGGGGGGGGGTGACTGGATAATAAATTGGTGTGTGAAAAGGATAGGTAAGGTGAAGGGGGGAGGGATGTGAGGATGTGGAATGTGGAATGGAGGGGATGAGGGAGTGTAGAGTGGAAGTGAAAGTGAGTGGGGAGGGGAGAGAAGGAGGGAGGACAGGGGAAGCAAGTTATGGTGATGGTGAGAAGTATAGACTGTAGGGGCGCAGGTAAATAAAAAACAGCAGCCAAGGGTGAAATAGTGATCCTAAGTGAAAGAGTGAATGAGCAGGTGTGAGTGACTAGTGTGGGGAAAAAGAAAAAAGAAAAAAGAAAGAGGGAGTGAACAGGGAGGAATGGGTTACCTTGAGTTCTTTAGTGGCTAAAAGTTTGAAAAGAATTCACTGACACGTCGGCTCAGTTGTAACAATGTCAGTCTGGAGTGTTAGCATCTGAGATAAAGAGAGCAAGAGACACTCTTTGTAAAGCATGCTGCCAGGGTTCCCGTAAAGGAATCAATGGAGCAAGGTAAATAGTATATGAAAGCAGGACTTACCAATTTTGGAATGCTGTGACTCATGGAGACGTAAGTAGGCTCCATGAATGCTTGCATCCGAAAGCGGGAATATATGCCGCTACGTGACCTGGGATAGGTCGGGGGTACAGTGACCCCGCCTCAGGGGGGGAGGAGAGAGGGTATATCATCCTCCTCAATCCGGAGGACAGTGTGAACCAGTGACCCGGGTGCACCTTCCGGCGTATGCGGAGTCCAAAAAGGATTCGGACACAGCCGCCACTTCCGCATCACGCAAGTGACGTTGGCGCCATAACGGCCGCCAAAGATGACGCACACGCCAGGGCGTCATGTGATCGCGGAAGTGGCCGTATATGCCGCCAGCAGGGGAGGACTGGCAACCACTAGGGCAGCGAGCCGCCCGGCGGATGCCAGAATTACAGCGTGGTGACGCATGTGTTGCCTCACCCTGCTGGGCGGTAACATTGAGCTGACCCAAAAACAGACGGCTGTATGCCCGAGTGCTGGCAGGCAGAGGGCATGGGGAGAAATGCAGGCGGTGGAAACAATTCCCCAAGGCCACACATCGAGAGCCTGTCAGGAAAGGAAAAAAAAACAGTGTTGATAAAAGACATCATGCATTTGGAGTTACAATAACATAGAGTTAGAATTTTTAGTTTAACAGCAACTGATATTATCTCACATGGGCTCTTGAGGAAGTGGATAGACGAGACAATCTATGTACAGTATTACTCATGAAATTATTATTTTTCAGCTGCAACCAATAAAAAATCCTCTGAAGAAGACCTCTTGGTCGAAACGCGTTAGGAACTGCAAATGCTTGTCACTTTTACAGGCCATGTATTTTATTGTTACATTATGATTTGTGTATGGATATTTTTATATTGTGCATCATGTCGCAACTCATTTCTTATTTTGATGTCATAACTTTTTCATAATAAAACGTTGTATTTTACACGTTGCATCTCCATATTTTTTCAACTTTGCTGTTTTAAAGCCCCACCGGGACAATTTCTTTTTCATTATACCGGGGTGTGCAGCCCTATCTCTCCACCCATAAGTCTGTCTCTTCTTTTCAAGATCCAAAGTTAGTAGTGCCAATCAGCCAGTGCGCGACGAATCACCTGCCCGGGAGGTGCTATCACTAGGCTCATCGGACTCTGAAGAGCCCTCAGAATATTTATTTGATTTTCAATATACTGAATCATTTGTCACAGCCGTAAGGGAGGCCATTGACTGGGATCAAGATGTTCAGCCACCTGAAAAAATTTAAAGTTTTTTTCCTAGCCGGAAGAGACAAGGGGTTACTTTCCCCCTCTTGCCAGAGATCCGAGAATGGTTCGAGGAAGAATGAGAAAAGCCGGAAAAGAGGGCAAACATACAGAATCGTTTCTTAAGGTTGTACCCTTTTAAAACCCCAGAAGCAGACCTTTGGGACTCCCCGTTGGGCATAGATGCGGCCTTACAGTGCCTGGCCCGACAGGTCGCGTTGCCATTGCAAGATTCTACAACCTTCAAAGACCCAATGGACTGACGTGCAGACACAGACCTAAAAAAGGTGTACTCAGCTGCGGGTGCAGCGTGCCGTCCAGCTATTTCACTAACCTCAGTCTCCAGAGCACTCAAGGTCTGGACCACGAGAACCCAAGCAGCCCTAAAAGCAGATAAAGGGTCAGAATCAGTCATACAGTCAATGGAGGAATTCGATCTTGCCGCCGATTTCATAGCAGAAGCCTCTATGGACCTGACAAAGTTACTCGCAAAAATCATGGCTTTTGCAGTGACGGCAAAGAGGGCCCTCTGGTTGCGACATTGGGGGGCAGACAGCACCACAAAACTGAGTCTCTGCAATATTCTGTTTAACGGCAAGGTGCTGTTCGGAAAGACCCTAGAAGAAGCTATTAGTCGAGCTACAGGAGGAAAGTCGGGTCTAATGCCACAGAGACCCAGGAAGACACAGCAGGCCACCCGGCCAGCCCAACCAGACTACAAGAGGGCGTATGACGCCAGGTCATACAGGCCAGGACGGGAATTTACAAGACCCTACTGGAAAAATTCACAAAATTCTTTCTTGCGGAAAGTAAAGTCTAGATCGGCACAGACCGCGAAAAAACCCGAAAAATCTTTTTGACGGGTTAACCGCCCATTCCCCCCAGGTAGGCGCCAGGTTAATGTCCTTCTGGGAAGTATGGGCGGAAGAAGTCAAGGACCAGTGGGTCCGCAAGACGGTCAGATATGGTTACAAAATATCCTTTCAGAAGAAACCACTCAATACGGTGGTCCACACAGAATGGCCGACAGATCAGAGGAAACTGAACTGCTTACAAGAATATTTAGACGGCTTACAGCAAAAGAATGCAATTTCGCCGGTACCCCTATCCCAACAAGGAAAAGGGGTATACTCTCCAATCTTTCTAGTTCCCAAAGCATCGGGGGATCTCAGACCAGTTCTGGACCTGAGAATTCTAAACCACTTCATAGAACCCAAGACGTTCAAGATGGAATCTGTATTTACAATCATCTCTGTGTTGCAACCAGGAGATTGGCCGATATCAGTCGATCTAACGGATGCATATTTGCATGTCCCAATCAACGAGAGCCACCAAAGATACCTAAGATTCTTGGTAGGGGAAGATCACTTCCAGTTCAGGGGTCTGCCGTTCGGCATCAGCACAGCTCCGCGAGTGTTTTCCAAAAACCTGCTAGCCGTTATTGACGTCATTCGCCTGAAAGGCATAAAAATATTTCACTACCTGGACGACATTCTGGTAGTAGCACGTTTGAGCGGAGAACTGGCATCTCAATGCGAGATGGTTCTAGAAATCCTATCAAAATTTGGCTGGATCATCAACAGGCAAAAGAGCCAATTGATTCCCTCACAACAGATGGAATATCTGGGACTGATTTTCAATACAAACAGAGGCCTTGTCCTCCTACCCGAACGAAAGAAGGCAGAATTGGTAGCCTGCGTCAGCAGCGTGATGAAGTCAACGTCGCTAACGGCAAGAGATTGTATGACCCTACTCGGGATGTTTACTGCAGCAAGCCCAACCATTCCTTGGGCAAGGTTCCACACAAGAACCTTCTTGAACCAATGGGACGCTACCTCTCTCCACCAGAGGATTTGCATACCAAACCGGATTCGACAGAACCTAGCTTGGGGGAAGTCATCAGAGAACCTGTCGCAGGGCATGCCCCCCAGTCCCAGGGACTGGGTTCTGATAACTTCGGATTCCAGTCTCTGGGGCTGGGGTGCTCACTGCCTCGGCAGGCAGGTGCAGGGAGTTTGGAGCAAGACGGAATCCTGACACTCCAAGCTTTTGGAGCTGCAAGCCGCATACCCGGCCCTGCGGGCCTTCGAGAAGCTAGTACAGGAAGCTCGAGTCAAACTAATGTTAGACAACAAGACGGCAGTGGCATATATAGCCAGACAGGGTGGAACCAAGAGCTTGCCACTTCTGCAGGTGGCAACCAAAATATTTGTGTGGGACGAAGCACATCTGGAAGCCCTAACAGCAGCCTACATTCCGGGCAGCCAGAATTCCATTGCAGATCATCGGAGTCGGGAGTTCCCCAACAAGAATGAATGGGCCTTGAACAAGAAGTTCCTAGAACCAATCTTTTCTGAGTGGGGGACACCCTCAGTGGATCTAATGGCGACCCGAGTCAATACAAAGACACCCCAATTGGTGTCCAGGCTACTCCTACACATGGCGTTGGCCCCCCCAATACGTCTGCCGCTAAAGAGGGATCTCCTATGGTAGCGCCAATGGGTACACCCCAGTCCGAACAGGTTGCAACTGACGGCCTGGCTACTGAATCAACCAGACTCCAGGCACAAGGCATTTCAAAGGAAGTAATCTCAACACTGTTAAAGTCTAGAAAGGCCTCGACTAACGCCACTTACAACAGGATTTGGGCAAAGTTTACAACTTTTGCGTTACAGAAAAATTTCGCTTTGGTGGATCCGAATGTGGCACAAGTACTGGACTTTTTGCAATCTGCTCTAAACAAAGGCTTAGCCTACAGTACATTGAAGGTACAAATTTCAGCCTTGTCGTGTTTTACAGGATACAGGTGGGCAGACGAACCACTGGTAAAACAATTCTTAAAAGAGTCCATGAAAATGAATCCTCCAAGAAAGTATCTATTTGCGGCCTGGGACTTAAGAGCACTGCTTCTACATCCTTTTGTACCGGCAGAATCTTGTCCATTCTGGTTTCTAACACTTAAACTGTTTTTTCTCACCGCCGTAACATCGGCAAGAAGGGTATCCGAGCTAGCAGCCCTGTCCAGTAAGGAACCGTACTGTATCATCCTTCCAGACAAGGTAATTCTGAGGCCTTCACCAATAGCAACGCCCAAGGTAATTTCAAAATGTCACCTTAACTGGGAGGCAGTGCTACCTAGCTTTACATCACCTCCTAGGCAGGAAGAAGAACTGGACCTCAGACCTCTGGACATGGTCAACCTTTTCTCAATGTACCTGCATCGTTCTCAACAAGTGCGCAAAACGGATTCCCTTTTCATCTTACCATCTGGGCCTAAAAAAGGACAAGCCGCTTCAACAAGAATAATCTCGACCTGGATCACCAAAGTAATAAAGCTCACGTACGAGAAACAAGGGCTGACGCCTCCTCAGGCAACTAGAGCTCACTCTACCAGAGGGGTGTCAGCCTCCTGGGCAGCATTTGCCAAAATACCAGTTGAGGAAATATGCAAGATGGCTAGTTGGAGTTCCTGCAAGACCTTCGCAAAGCATTACAATCTAGACGTGACATCATCTAAGGCGTCTCGTTTCGGAAATGCCGTGGTATCGGCTCCTTTTCAGGCAAAATAAAGAAAGATTCACTTAAGCAGCATTTATAGTTGTCGTCCGAGTCTTATATACATTTTCCCGCCCTAGGGTGCTAAATTAAATCCCATGATGTGCTGACGGGAGGACTGGCCGGGAAAATGGAAAATTGTTATTCTTACCTACGGTAATTTTCCTTTCCTGGCCTGTCCTCATGTCAGCACAGCCTTTCCCTCCCTATAGTCTGTCATCCGCCAAATTAGTGGAACAAGGACTGGGGAGGAGGGGCCCCCTACTTATTAGCTAGAAGAAGGTGGTACTGGTGGACCGGAGGAGGGGATTAACCCATGATGTGCTGACGTGAGGACAGGCCAGGAAAGGAAAATTACCGTAGGTAAGAATAACAATTTTTCGTTTTATTAAAGGAACAACATTTTTAAGGTTAGTGGCTTTCTTGCACGGTAAAAATGTTGATTTTTAGTGCGCATGTGCAAGAAAACTTTAACCTGGAAGTAACCAAATTTGTGATAAAGTAAAATAAACTAACACAAGGTAAAGACAAGGGAAATTGCTTTTAATAAACTTTATCAACAAAATTGGGCATACGCGGAAGGGACATTGAAAGTTCAATTTTATTTTGACTTTTACTTTCTCATGTGACCAAATCAAATGACAAACTGGTTAATTTATGTCCATTGAACGATTATATGTTGAAATTTGGTCGCTACATGATGGTAAAAAATTCTGAAAATGGATTTGTTTTTCGAAAAAGCTATTGTCTGATTTTATGGCCAGCATCAGGATTAAAAATAGTCAAAGTTGATTGAGAAAGTGAAATCAATTTTACTGAAGCTCTCCAGCTTGTGGGTGGGCCCTTGCCTTCCTCACTTACAATTCAGGACAGCTGGTCCTGCTTTGTATGTGGTGATGTCAGAGTGTGATAGGTGAACAGATGCCCAGAGAGAAGTGGCTTTGAGGGACCAAGTGCATAAAAAGAATGTGCTTACAGGAGTGAGGAAAAAGTTAAGTAAAACTGCTTTTTAAGTTCTACTAGGCAAAATTAAGTATTTAGCTCTCGTAGTGTCCATTGCAAGGGTAGTTTGTAGAATTTTTTTTCCAGCATTTAGCTTAAAGTGGAGCTATAGGCAAAACATTTGTTTTCCATTTTGAATAGCATATGGGAGGGTTATAACCTCTGTAAGGTTTATTTTTGCCATCTTTGTCCCACTGGGGAGATCTACTTTCACTTCCTGTCCCATAGCCAAACAGGAAGTGAGTGGAAATATCTGCAAATTAAGGGAACAAACAAAAATTTTGAAATTTCTTTCACTTTTAATGATAATGGTAAACAAGACAAATAGCATACCTCCCAGCTTTGTGAGATGGGAATTAGGGACACCTACTAGCAAAAGCATGTAGGCATAGGACACCCCCTGTTATGCCCCCTTAAAGGAGAGATAACCTAAAAAAGATTAGTTAAACCCACAAGGGCTTTTTTGTTTACCACTACTATTTCTTTATATTGGCTTTTGAAATGTACAAAAGCAGCAATTATGAAATTGGATGAAAGGTTTAGCACTGAAAAACACTTTTTGAATGCTAAAAAGTGCATTTCATATACAACTATACAGAAAAAAGACCAAAATGATGGACAAATGAGGAGGAAAGAGGGACAGAGGGACATTGCTCCTAATCAGGGACCAACCCTCAAAATCAGGATAAGCTGAGCTATCAAATAGAGAGGGTGATTCTCCTTAATGGGGGCACAGACAGCAAAAAAAACTGACAGGTGTTCTAATGAATCTCTACTCTGTCTAAAAACTAAAAGAAAAACTGTTGGTTTAGTTATAATTTAACGTAATTATAAATGCATTTTCTACTCTTGCTATGAATGTCCTTGTTCAGCCACTTTAAGTTATAAAGTGACAAAGCTCTGACCCCATCTTCTAATTGTGCTCCTGCATTGTCACCCTGTCAAATGGGCTTCCAATGAAAACTATAGGTGGTTGTTTCAACATACATTACACCGACATGGTTGACTGTTTTAGCATCAGGAATCCTGCCCTGAAAACTGGAGTTCATGCATGTGGTTTCAAGAGACTGAAGGAGATTAGCAGTACCGAGATGCAACAAAGGATTAAAAAAAATTGACACAATTACTTTATTCAAATGAAACATGCTAATTGTTTATGATACATGGTACTGCAGCAAAATGTAATTCTGTTGAAGCTTACATCCAATTTAACCTTAGAACTGCGTTTGTTGACCTGACCTGGTAGAATCACTTTATGCATAAACCGCTTACATAAAAACACTGAAGTTGAAAAAGGAACAATGGTGACTTTAGAAATACACAACATGGTATTTAACGGAAGAGAAGGTTCTTTTGTCCCTGAATAACATGACCATACCAAACCCCATCCAAAAAAAATGAGGTGAATTGTGCTTTCAGCAGCTACAGAAGCTTGCACTTTACACACCCTGTCTGAGTGGTTACAAGTAATACATGTTGTACTTTGTGAATGCTATTGAAGTGCAGTGACAATGACAGGGAAAGCAGACAAGGACAGAGCAGACAGACACATCTATCAGCCATTAAATCCTGTGCAAAGCTTTCAGTGTCCGAAAGCACGCAGTCCAGCTCCTTATTATGGGGCTGTTTGAATGGGTTAATTAAATGCGTTAAATTTGCGACAGCTATTAATGGGAAGCTAAGTGGAATCGATATGCATGCCAGGGCATTCGGAGATGTCCAACCTTTTGAACATATCAGAGCATTCCTGATGGGCTGATAAAGAGACAGATTCATGTAGCAGAGGCTACGGATGGCAAGTGATAGATTGCAGCAAAGAGAGGACATAGCGGTAGTGAAGAGGGGATGGATTACTGTAGGCAGTAAAGCAGGGGGTGCCAGTGATGGGGTGACTGAAGGCAAGCAAAGGGACAGAGGCCCTTGAGCACTGACCTGTACTGTGTGACATTGAGGCAGAGATAAAAACAAATCAGTGAGGTGTCAGCATAATCTTTGAGAGGAGGGAGTGAGGACGCAGCTTGAAAAAAAAAAAAAAAAAAGCCTACCGGCTAGACTGGGTTTTTATCTGATAGTTTTGCCATTTCTATCCAGAATGGGAAACAGCATTGCATATAGTGATAGTTATGAATAACTAATTGCAATGAGCTATATAAAACTAGAAAAGCAACAATTCAAATGCCAAACACAATGGTTTGTGATTTTTCATTAAAAAAAAAAAAAAACTCTATGGGCCAGATTCAGGTAGATGGGAGCATCTTTACTCTGGAGTAACGTTTCTCATTTACGTTACTTTGGCGAAATTTTAGGAGCAAGTGCTGTTATTCATGAAGCACTTGCTCCTAAAGTTGCGGCAGCGTATCGTAGATGAGCCGGCGGAATTCAAATTGGGGTGGGTACGGGGCGTGTATTATTTAAACTAAGCGCGATCCCGCGGCGAACGTACTGCGCATGCGTCGACTGTCAATGCATCCCAGTGCGCATGCTCCAAATTCTGTCAGTGAACGTCAATGACGTCAAATCCCCATTCATGGACGTTTTACGCAAGCGACGCGATTTTTTTTTTTTCGACGCGATGACGACGGCTATACTTAACATAGGATACTCCACTAGGGGGCTGCTTTATCTTTACGCCGCGTATCGCTTACGGAAACATCGGAAAGTCACTGCGTCGCGCCCAAATACGATCGTGAATTGCCGATTCCCGCTGATTAACATATTTTTTCGGCGTTAATCAGCGGGAACGCCCCCAGCGCCATTTTTAAATTAAAGTTGCGATGCGATGGCGAAATTCAATTACGCCGCTCGCATCGGAACTCCAACCCGGCGTTTCTTGTTTTCTGGTTACAGAAAACATAAACGCCGGCTTAAAGTGACAGTTAGGCTGGAGTATCACTGATACTCCAGCCTAACTCTACCTGAATCTGGCCCTATGTGGGTACAGCTCCATCGCCTACTTGTGTATGACACTGACACTTATGGGGCATAAGAAGTTTTGGTATGGCAAAAATGCTAGCTTAAACCCAAAATTCGAAACTTCACCCTGACCCCTAACCTATAAAGTGGTTGTAAACCACTGTACATTTTATTTTGTACCTGCAAGGTAAAGGTATAATGTGCTAGTATGCATGGCAATAAGCTTACCTTAACCACTTGACCACTGGGCACTTAAACACCCTTAATAACTAGACCAATTTTTAGCTTTCGGTGCTCTCACAGTTTGAATGACAATAACTCAGTCATACAACACTGTAACCAAATTAAATTTTTGTCCTTTTTTTCCCACAAATAGAGCTTTCTTTTGGTGGTATTTGATCACCTCTGCGATTTTTTTTTTTTTTTTGCTATAAATGAAAAAAGAACAAAACTTTTGTAAAAAATAATAATTTTTCTTCATTTCTATTATAAAATTTTGCAAAAAAGTAATTTTTCTTCATAAATTTGGCCTAAAATGTATACTGCTACATATCTTTGGTAAAAAAATAAATAAAAATGTTGGATATTATTTAGTCTGGGTGAAAGTTATGGGGTCTACAAGCTATGGTACCAATTACTGAAAATTGATCAATTTCATCACACCTGATGTACTGACAGCATCTCTCATTTCTTGAGACCCTAACATGCCAGAAAAGTACAAATACCCCCCAAATTACCCCTTTTTGTAAAGAAGACATTCCAAGGTATTTAGAAAGAGGCATTGTGAGTTTTTTAAAGTTGTCATTTTTTCCCACAATTCTTTGCAAAATCAAGATTTTTTTTTCATCAAATTTTCATATTAGCGGGTTATTTCTCACACACAGCATATGATTACCACAAATTACACCCCAAAACACATTCTGCTATGTCTCCCGAGTATGGCGAAACCACATGTGTGAGACTTTTGCACAGTGTGACCACATACAGAGGCCCAACATGCAGGGAGCACCCATGACAATTCTGACATTTCTCTCCTACATGGAAAAATCATAATTTATTTGCTAGAAAATTACATAGAACCCCAAAACATTATATATGCTTTATAGCAAAGACTCTAGAGAATACAATGGCGGTCGTTGCAACTTTTCATCGTGCATGGTATTTGCACAGCAATTTTTCAAACGTGTTTTTTTTTGGAAATAAAACAGTTTTGTGCTTTTAGAAAAAAACATTAAAGTTAGCCCAATGTTTTTGCATAATATGAAAGATAAAGTTACGCCGAGTAAATAGATACCTAACATGTCACCCTTCAAAATTGCCCACGCTTGTGGAATGGCGCCAAACTTCGATACTTAAAAATTCCCATAGGCGACGCTTTAAATATTTTTACTGGTTACATGTTTTTAGTTACAGAGAAGGTCTAGTGCCAAAATTATTGCTCTCGCTCTAACGTTCACAGAAATACCTCACATGTGTGGTTTGAACACCGTTTTCATATGTGGGCGGGACTTGCGTATGCGTTCGCTTCTGCATGCGAGCTCACGGGGACAGGGGCCCAGAGTATGCCCAGAGTATTGCAGAGTATGCCCAGAGTATTGCAGAGTATGCCCAGAGTATTGCGGAGTATGCCCAGAGTACTGCGGAGTATGCCCAGAGTATTGCAGAGTATGCCCAGAGTATTGCAGAGTATGCCCAGAGTATTGCAGAGTATTGCAGATTATGCCCAGAGTATTGCGGAGTATGCCCAGAGTATTTCAAAGTATGCCCAGAGTATTTCCAGAGTATGCCCAGAGTATTGCAGAGTATGCCCAGAGTATTGCAGAGTATTGCCAGAGTATTGCCAGAGTATGCCCAGAGTATGCCCAGAGTATGCCCAGAGTATGCCCAGAGTATTGCAGAGTATGCCCAGAGTATTGCAGAGTATGCCCAGAGTATTGCCAGAGTATTGCCAGAGTATTGCCAGAGTATGCCCAGAGTATTGCCAGAGTATTGCCAGAGTATGCCCAGAGTATGCCCAGAGTATTGCAGAGTATGCCCCGACTATTGCCAGAGTATGCCCAGAGAATTGCCAGAGTATGCCCAGAGTATTGCCAGAGTATGTCCAGAGTATTGTCCAGAGTATTGCCCAGAGTATTGCCCAGAGTATGCCCAGAGTATTGCCAGAGTATGCAAAGAGTATTGCAGAGTATGCCCAGCATTGCAATGTATTGCCCAGCATTGCATTGCAGCAGGGATGGCTGAGCAGGGAGGGATGGATGGATCTGTGATTACATTTGTCACAGATCCAGCCCACAGCACTGCCGCTGCCATCTGCTCCCTCCCCTCTCCTCTCACACTGTACCGATCGGTACAGAGAGGAGAGGGAGGAACCGGCGTCATTGGACAGCGCGATCACATGGTAAACCGCCGCTATCAGCTGCGATTTACCGCGTTCTGTGATGCGCCGGGTCCTCTGGACCCAGTGGTCATGGATGCTCCCGTGTGCCTGCCTCAGGGGGCGCGCGGGAGCGCGATTCTAGGAAGCCGTTAATTAACGGCCACTTAGAGTTAAGCAACCGCCCTGTAGACGTACTTTGTCTATAGGGCGGTTGTAAAGTGGTTAAAGCAAAGCTCTTCCAGCGCCGAGATGTCAGAGCTGCAGGTGCTCTCATCTTCACCCATCTTGCTTCCAGATTTGCAGACTCCGGCTCTGTGACTTGCCGGAGCCGCAATAACGTCTCTTCCATGCGTGGTAGCTGCTGTGCACCGCACGGGCTCTGAAGGAACAGCACGGGTGGCCGTTCCTTCAGAGCTCATGCGACGGTGATGTCACAGGCTGCATGTACACCAAATATCTCCTAAACGGTGCCTGTTTAGGAAATATTTACGCTATCTATAGGTGAAACTCGAAAAATTTGAATATCGTGCAAAAGTTCATTTATTTCACTAATGCAACTTACTGAAAATTGATCAATTTCATCACACCTGATGTACTGACAGCATCTCTCATTTCTTGAGACCCTAACATGCCAGAAAAGTACAAATACCCCCCAAATTACCCCTTTTTGTAAAGAAGACATTCCAAGGTATTTAGAAAGAGGCATTGTGAGTTTTTTAAAGTTGTAAATTTTTCCCACAATTCTTTGCAAAATCAAGATTTTTTTTTCATCAAATTTTCATATTAGCGGGTTATTTCTCACACACAGCATATGATTACCACAAATTACACCCCAAAACACATTCTGCTATGTCTCCCGAGTATCGCGAAACCACATGTGTGAGACTTTTGCACAGTGTGACCACATACAGAGGCCCAACATGCAGGGAGCACCCATGACAATTCTGACATTTCTCTCCTACATGGAAAAATCATAATTTATTTGCTAGAAAATTACATAGAACCCCAAAACATTATATATGCTTTATAGCAAAGACTCTAGAGAATACAATGGCGGTCGTTGCAACTTTTCATCGCGCATGGTATTTGCACAGCAATTTTTCAAACGTATTTTTTTTGTGCTTTTAGAAAAAAACATTAAAGTTAGCCCAATGTTTTTGCATAATATGAAAGATAAAGTTACGCCGAGTAAATAGATACCTAACATGTCACCCTTCAAAATTGCCCACGCTTGTGGAATGGCGCCAAACTTCGATACTTAAAAATTCCCATAGGCGACGCTTTAAATATTTTTACTGGTTACATGTTTTTAGTTACAGAGAAGGTCTAGTGCCAAAATTATTGCTCTCGCTCTAACGTTCACAGAAATACCTCACATGTGTGGTTTGAACACCGTTTTCATATGTGGGCGGGACTTGCGTATGCGTTCGCTTCTGCATGCGAGCTCACGGGGACAGGGGCCCAGAGTATGCCCAGAGTATTGCAGAGTATGCCCAGAGTATTGCGGAGTATGCCCAGAGTACTGCGGAGTATGCCCAGAGTATTGCAGAGTATGCCCAGAGTATTGCAGAGTATGCCCAGAGTATTGCAGAGTATTGCAGATTATGCCCAGAGTATTGCGGAGTATGCCCAGAGTATTTCAAAGTATGCCCAGAGTATGCCCAGAGTATTTCCAGAGTATGCCCAGAGTATTGCAGAGTATGCCCAGAGTATTGCAGAGTATTGCCAGAGTATTGCCAGAGTATGCCCAGAGTATGCCCAGAGTATGCCCAGAGTATGTCCAGAGTATTGCAGAGTATGCCCAGAGTATTGCCAGAGTATTGCCAGAGTATTGCCAGAGTATGCCCAGAGTATTGCCAGAGTATTGCCAGAGAATGCCCAGAGTATGCCCAGAGTATTGCAGAGTATGCCCCGAGTATTGCCAGAGTATGCCCAGAGAATTGCCAGAGTATGCCCAGAGTATTGCCAGAGTATGCCCAGAGTATTGTTCAGAGTATTGCCCAGAGTATGCCCAGAGTATGCCCAGAGTATTGCCAGAGTATGCAAAGAGTATTGCAGAGTATGCCCAGCATTGCAATGTATTGCCCAGCATTGCATTGCAGCAGGGATGGCTGAGCAGGGAGGGATGGATGGATCTGTGATTACATTTGTCACAGATCCAGCCCACAGCACTGTCGCTGCCATCTGCTCCCTCCCCTCTCCTCTCACACTGTACCGATCGGTACAGAGAGGAGAGGGAGGAACCGGCGTCATTGGACAGCGCGATCACGTGGTAAACCGCCGCTATCAGCTGCGATTTACCGTGTTCTGTGATGCGCCGGGTCCTCTGGACCCAGCGGTCATGGATGCTCCCGTGTGCCTGCCTCAGGGGGCGCGCGGGAGCGCGATTCTAGGAAGCCGTTAATTAACGGCCACTTAGAGTTAAGCAACCGCCCTGTAGATGTACTTTGTCTATAGGGCGGTTGTAAAGTGGTTAAAGCAAAGCTCTTCCAGCGCCGAGATGTCAGAGCTGCAGGTGCTCTCATCTTCACCCATCTTGCTTCCAGATTTGCAGACTCCGGCTCTGTGACTTGCCGGAGCCGCAATAACGTCTCTTCCATGCGTGGTAGCTGCTGTGCACCGCACGGGCTCTGAAGGAACAGCACGGGTGGCCGTTCCTTCAGAGCTCATGCGACGGTGATGTCACAGGCTGCATGTACACCAAATATCTCCTAAACGGTGCCTGTTTAGGAAATATTTACGCTATCTATAGGTGAAACTCGAAAAATTTGAATATCGTGCAAAAGTTCATTTATTTCACTAATGCAACTTACTGAAAATTGATCAATTTCATCACACCTGATGTACTGACAGCATCTCTCATTTCTTGAGACCCTAACATGCCAGAAAAGTACAAATACCCCCCAAATTACCCCTTTTTGTAAAGAAGACATTCCAAGGTATTTAGAAAGAGGCATTGTGAGTTTTTTAAAGTTGTAAATTTTTCCCACAATTCTTTGCAAAATCAAGATTTTTTTTTCATCAAATTTTCATATTAGCGGGTTATTTCTCACACACAGCATATGATTACCACAAATTACACCCCAAAACACATTCTGCTATGTCTCCCGAGTATCGCGAAACCACATGTGTGAGACTTTTGCACAGTGTGACCACATACAGAGGCCCAACATGCAGGGAGCACCCATGACAATTCTGACATTTCTCTCCTACATGGAAAAATCATAATTTATTTGCTAGAAAATTACATAGAACCCCAAAACATTATATATGCTTTATAGCAAAGACTCTAGAGAATACAATGGCGGTCGTTGCAACTTTTCATCGCGCATGGTATTTGCACAGCAATTTTTCAAACGTATTTTTTTTGTGCTTTTAGAAAAAAACATTAAAGTTAGCCCAATGTTTTTGCATAATATGAAAGATAAAGTTACGCCGAGTAAATAGATACCTAACATGTCACCCTTCAAAATTGCCCACGCTTGTGGAATGGCGCCAAACTTCGATACTTAAAAATTCCCATAGGCGACGCTTTAAATATTTTTACTGGTTACATGTTTTTAGTTACAGAGAAGGTCTAGTGCCAAAATTATTGCTCTCGCTCTAACGTTCACAGAAATACCTCACATGTGTGGTTTGAACACCGTTTTCATATGTGGGCGGGACTTGCGTATGCGTTCGCTTCTGCATGCGAGCTCACGGGGACAGGGGCCCAGAGTATGCCCAGAGTATTGCAGAGTATGCCCAGAGTATTGCGGAGTATGCCCAGAGTACTGCGGAGTATGCCCAGAGTATTGCAGAGTATGCCCAGAGTATTGCAGAGTATGCCCAGAGTATTGCAGAGTATTGCAGATTATGCCCAGAGTATTGCGGAGTATGCCCAGAGTATTTCAAAGTATGCCCAGAGTATGCCCAGAGTATTTCCAGAGTATGCCCAGAGTATTGCAGAGTATGCCCAGAGTATTGCAGAGTATTGCCAGAGTATTGCCAGAGTATGCCCAGAGTATGCCCAGAGTATGCCCAGAGTATGTCCAGAGTATTGCAGAGTATGCCCAGAGTATTGCAGAGTATGCCCAGAGTATTGCCAGAGTATTGCCAGAGTATTGCCAGAGTATGCCCAGAGTATTGCCAGAGTATTGCCAGAGAATGCCCAGAGTATGCCCAGAGTATTGCAGAGTATGCCCCGAGTATTGCCAGAGTATGCCCAGAGAATTGCCAGAGTATGCCCAGAGTATTGCCAGAGTATGCCCAGAGTATTGTCCAGAGTATTGCCCAGAGTATGCCCAGAGTATGCCCAGAGTATTGCCAGAGTATGCAAAGAGTATTGCAGAGTATGCCCAGCATTGCAATGTATTGCCCAGCATTGCATTGCAGCAGGGATGGCAGAGCAGGGAGGGATGGATGGATCTGTGATTACATTTGTCACAGATCCAGCCCACAGCACTGTCGCTGCCATCTGCTCCCTCCCCTCTCCTCTCACACTGTACCGATCGGTACAGAGAGGAGAGGGAGGAACCGGCGTCATTGGACAGCGCGATCACGTGGTAAACCGCCGCTATCAGCTGCGATTTACCGTGTTCTGTGATGCGCCGGGTCCTCTGGACCCAGCGGTCATGGATGCTCCCGTGTGCCTGCCTCAGGGGGCGCGCGGGAGCGCGATTCTAGGAAGCCGTTAATTAACGGCCACTTAGAGTTAAGCAACCGCCCTGTAGACGTACTTTGTCTATAGGGCGGTTGTAAAGTGGTTAAAGCAAAGCTCTTCCAGCGCCGAGATGTCAGAGCTGCAGGTGCTCTCATCTTCACCCATCTTGCTTCCAGATTTGCAGACTCCGGCTCTGTGACTTGCCGGAGCCGCAATAACGTCTCTTCCATGCGTGGTAGCTGCTGTGCACCGCACGGGCTCTGAAGGAACAGCACGGGTGGCCGTTCCTTCAGAGCTCATGCGACGGTGATGTCACAGGCTGCATGTACACCAAATATCTCCTAAACGGTGCCTGTTTAGGAAATATTTACGCTATCTATAGGTGAAACTCGAAAAATTTGAATATCGTGCAAAAGTTCATTTATTTCACTAATGCAACTTACTGAAAATTGATCAATTTTATCACACCTGATGTACTGACAGCATCTCTCATTTCTTGAGACCCTAACATGCCAGAAAAGTACAAATACCCCCCAAATTACCCCTTTTTGTAAAGAAGACATTCCAAGGTATTTAAAAAGAGGCATTGTGAGTTTTTTAAAGTTGTCAATTTTTCCCACAATTCTTTGCAAAATCAAGATTTTTTTTTCATCAAATTTTCATATTAGCGGGTTATTTCTCACACACAGCATATGATTACCACAAATTACACCCCAAAACACATTCTGCTATGTCTCCCGAGTATCGCGAAACCACATGTGTGAGACTTTTGCACAGTGTGACCACATACAGAGGCCCAACATGCAGGGAGCACCCATGACAATTCTGACATTTCTCTCCTACATGGAAAAATCATAATTTATTTGCTAGAAAATTACATAGAACCCCAAAACATTATATATGCTTTATAGCAAAGACTCTAGAGAATACAATGGCGGTCGTTGCAACTTTTCATCGCGCATGGTATTTGCACAGCAATTTTTCAAACGTGTTTTTTTTGTGCTTTTAGAAAAAAACATTAAAGTTAGCCCAATGTTTTTGCATAATATGAAAGATAAAGTTACGCCGAGTAAATAGATACCTAACATGTCACCCTTCAAAATTGCCCACGCTTGTGGAATGGCGCCAAACTTCGATACTTAAAAATTCCCATAGGCGACGCTTTAAATATTTTTACTGGTTACATGTTTTTAGTTACAGAGAAGGTCTAGTGCCAAAATTATTGCTCTCGCTCTAACGTTCACAGAAATACCTCACATGTGTGGTTTGAACACCGTTTTCATATGTGGGCGGGACTTGCGTATGCGTTCGCTTCTGCATGCGAGCTCACGGGGACAGGGGCCCAGAGTATGCCCAGAGTATTGCAGAGTATGCCCAGAGTATTGCGGAGTATGCCCAGAGTACTGCGGAGTATGCCCAGAGTATTGCAGAGTATGCCCAGAGTATTGCAGAGTATGCCCAGAGTATTGCAGAGTATTGCAGATTATGCCCAGAGTATTGCGGAGTATGCCCAGAGTATTTCAAAGTATGCCCAGAGTATGCCCAGAGTATTTCCAGAGTATGCCCAGAGTATTGCAGAGTATGCCCAGAGTATTGCAGAGTATTGCCAGAGTATTGCCAGAGTATGCCCAGAGTATGCCCAGAGTATGCCCAGAGTATGTCCAGAGTATTGCAGAGTATGCCCAGAGTATTGCAGAGTATGCCCAGAGTATTGCCAGAGTATTGCCAGAGTATTGCCAGAGTATGCCCAGAGTATTGCCAGAGTATTGCCAGAGAATGCCCAGAGTATGCCCAGAGTATTGCAGAGTATGCCCCGAGTATTGCCAGAGTATGCCCAGAGAATTGCCAGAGTATGCCCAGAGTATTGCCAGAGTATGCCCAGAGTATTGTCCAGAGTATTGCCCAGAGTATGCCCAGAGTATGCCCAGAGTATTGCCAGAGTATGCAAAGAGTATTGCAGAGTATGCCCAGCATTGCAATGTATTGCCCAGCATTGCATTGCAGCAGGGATGGCTGAGCAGGGAGGGATGGATGGATCTGTGATTACATTTGTCACAGATCCAGCCCACAGCACTGTCGCTGCCATCTGCTCCCTCCCCTCTCCTCTCACACTGTACCGATCGGTACAGAGAGGAGAGGGAGGAACCGGCGTCATTGGACAGCGCGATCACGTGGTAAACCGCCGCTATCAGCTGCGATTTACCGTGTTCTGTGATGCGCCGGGTCCTCTGGACCCAGCGGTCATGGATGCTCCCGTGTGCCTGCCTCAGGGGGCGCGCGGGAGCGCGATTCTAGGAAGCCGTTAATTAACGGCCACTTAGAGTTAAGCAACCGCCCTGTAGACGTACTTTGTCTATAGGGCGGTTGTAAAGTGGTTAAAGCAAAGCTCTTCCAGCGCCGAGATGTCAGAGCTGCAGGTGCTCTCATCTTCACCCATCTTGCTTCCAGATTTGCAGACTCCGGCTCTGTGACTTGCCGGAGCCGCAATAACGTCTCTTCCATGCGTGGTAGCTGCTGTGCACCGCACGGGCTCTGAAGGAACAGCACGGGTGGCCGTTCCTTCAGAGCTCATGCGACGGTGATGTCACAGGCTGCATGTACACCAAATATCTCCTAAACGGTGCCTGTTTAGGAAATATTTACGCTATCTATAGGTGAAACTCGAAAAATTTGAATATCGTGCAAAAGTTCATTTATTTCACTAATGCAACTTACTGAAAATTGATCAATTTCATCACACCTGATGTACTGACAGCATCTCTCATTTCTTGAGACCCTAACATGCCAGAAAAGTACAAATACCCCCCAAATTACCCCTTTTTGTAAAGAAGACATTCCAAGGTATTTAGAAAGAGGCATTGTGAGTTTTTTAAAGTTGTCAATTTTTCCCACAATTCTTTGCAAAATCAAGATTTTTTTTTCATCAAATTTTCATATTAGCGGGTTATTTCTCACACACAGCATATGATTACCACAAATTACACCCCAAAACACATTCTGCTATGTCTCCCGAGTATCGCGAAACCACATGTGTGAGACTTTTGCACAGTGTGACCACATACAGAGGCCCAACATGCAGGGAGCACCCATGACAATTCTGACATTTCTCTCCTACATGGAAAAATCATAATTTATTTGCTAGAAAATTACATAGAACCCCAAAACATTATATATGCTTTATAGCAAAGACTCTAGAGAATACAATGGCGGTCGTTGCAACTTTTCATCGCGCATGGTATTTGCACAGCAATTTTTCAAACGTGTTTTTTTTGTGCTTTTAGAAAAAAACATTAAAGTTAGCCCAATGTTTTTGCATAATATGAAAGATAAAGTTACGCCGAGTAAATAGATACCTAACATGTCACCCTTCAAAATTGCCCACGCTTGTGGAATGGCGCCAAACTTCGATACTTAAAAATTCCCATAGGCGACGCTTTAAATATTTTTACTGGTTACATGTTTTTAGTTACAGAGAAGGTCTAGTGCCAAAATTATTGCTCTCGCTCTAACGTTCACAGAAATACCTCACATGTGTGGTTTGAACACCGTTTTCATATGTGGGCGGGACTTGCGTATGCGTTCGCTTCTGCATGCGAGCTCACGGGGACAGGGGCCCAGAGTATGCCCAGAGTATTGCAGAGTATGCCCAGAGTATTGCGGAGTATGCCCAGAGTACTGCGGAGTATGCCCAGAGTATTGCAGAGTATGCCCAGAGTATTGCAGAGTATGCCCAGAGTATTGCAGAGTATTGCAGATTATGCCCAGAGTATTGCGGAGTATGCCCAGAGTATTTCAAAGTATGCCCAGAGTATGCCCAGAGTATTTCCAGAGTATGCCCAGAGTATTGCAGAGTATGCCCAGAGTATTGCAGAGTATTGCCAGAGTATTGCCAGAGTATGCCCAGAGTATGCCCAGAGTATGCCCAGAGTATGTCCAGAGTATTGCAGAGTATGCCCAGAGTATTGCAGAGTATGCCCAGAGTATTGCCAGAGTATTGCCAGAGTATTGCCAGAGTATGCCCAGAGTATTGCCAGAGTATTGCCAGAGAATGCCCAGAGTATGCCCAGAGTATTGCAGAGTATGCCCCGAGTATTGCCAGAGTATGCCCAGAGAATTGCCAGAGTATGCCCAGAGTATTGCCAGAGTATGCCCAGAGTATTGTCCAGAGTATTGCCCAGAGTATGCCCAGAGTATGCCCAGAGTATTGCCAGAGTATGCAAAGAGTATTGCAGAGTATGCCCAGCATTGCAATGTATTGCCCAGCATTGCATTGCAGCAGGGATGGCTGAGCAGGGAGGGATGGATGGATCTGTGATTACATTTGTCACAGATCCAGCCCACAGCACTGTCGCTGCCATCTGCTCCCTCCCCTCTCCTCTCACACTGTACCGATCGGTACAGAGAGGAGAGGGAGGAACCGGCGTCATTGGACAGCGCGATCACGTGGTAAACCGCCGCTATCAGCTGCGATTTACCGTGTTCTGTGATGCGCCGGGTCCTCTGGACCCAGCGGTCATGGATGCTCCCGTGTGCCTGCCTCAGGGGGCGCGCGGGAGCGCGATTCTAGGAAGCCGTTAATTAACGGCCACTTAGAGTTAAGCAACCGCCCTGTAGACGTACTTTGTCTATAGGGCGGTTGTAAAGTGGTTAAAGCAAAGCTCTTCCAGCGCCGAGATGTCAGAGCTGCAGGTGCTCTCATCTTCACCCATCTTGCTTCCAGATTTGCAGACTCCGGCTCTGTGACTTGCCGGAGCCGCAATAACGTCTCTTCCATGCGTGGTAGCTGCTGTGCACCGCACGGGCTCTGAAGGAACAGCACGGGTGGCCGTTCCTTCAGAGCTCATGCGACGGTGATGTCACAGGCTGCATGTACACCAAATATCTCCTAAACGGTGCCTGTTTAGGAAATATTTACGCTATCTATAGGTGAAACTCGAAAAATTTGAATATCGTGCAAAAGTTCATTTATTTCACTAATGCAACTTACTGAAAATTGATCAATTTCATCACACCTGATGTACTGACAGCATCTCTCATTTCTTGAGACCCTAACATGCCAGAAAAGTACAAATACCCCCCAAATTACCCCTTTTTGTAAAGAAGACATTCCAAGGTATTTAGAAAGAGGCATTGTGAGTTTTTTAAAGTTGTCAATTTTTCCCACAATTCTTTGCAAAATCAAGATTTTTTTTTCATCAAATTTTCATATTAGCGGGTTATTTCTCACACACAGCATATGATTACCACAAATTACACCCCAAAACACATTCTGCTATGTCTCCCGAGTATCGCGAAACCACATGTGTGAGACTTTTGCACAGTGTGACCACATACAGAGGCCCAACATGCAGGGAGCACCCATGACAATTCTGACATTTCTCTCCTACATGGAAAAATCATAATTTATTTGCTAGAAAATTACATAGAACCCCAAAACATTATATATGCTTTATAGCAAAGACTCTAGAGAATACAATGGCGGTCGTTGCAACTTTTCATCGCGCATGGTATTTGCACAGCAATTTTTCAAACGTGTTTTTTTTTGTGCTTTTAGAAAAAAACATTAAAGTTAGCCCAATGTTTTTGCATAATATGAAAGATAAAGTTACGCCGAGTAAATAGATACCTAACATGTCACCCTTCAAAATTGCCCACGCTTGTGGAATGGCGCCAAACTTCGATACTTAAAAATTCCCATAGGCGACGCTTTAAATATTTTTACTGGTTACATGTTTTTAGTTACAGAGAAGGTCTAGTGCCAAAATTATTGCTCTCGCTCTAACGTTCACAGAAATACCTCACATGTGTGGTTTGAACACCGTTTTCATATGTGGGCGGGACTTGCGTATGCGTTCGCTTCTGCATGCGAGCTCACGGGGACAGGGGCCCAGAGTATGCCCAGAGTATTGCAGAGTATGCCCAGAGTATTGCGGAGTATGCCCAGAGTACTGCGGAGTATGCCCAGAGTATTGCAGAGTATGCCCAGAGTATTGCAGAGTATGCCCAGAGTATTGCAGAGTATTGCAGATTATGCCCAGAGTATTGCGGAGTATGCCCAGAGTATTTCAAAGTATGCCCAGAGTATGCCCAGAGTATTTCCAGAGTATGCCCAGAGTATTGCAGAGTATGCCAGAGTATTGCAGAGTATTGCCAGAGTATTGCCAGAGTATGCCCAGAGTATGCCCAGAGTATGCCCAGAGTATGTCCAGAGTATTGCAGAGTATGCCCAGAGTATTGCAGAGTATGCCCAGAGTATTGCCAGAGTATTGCCAGAGTATTGCCAGAGTATGCCCAGAGTATTGCCAGAGTATTGCCAGAGAATGCCCAGAGTATGCCCAGAGTATTGCAGAGTATGCCCCGAGTATTGCCAGAGTATGCCCAGAGAATTGCCAGAGTATGCCCAGAGTATTGCCAGAGTATGCCCAGAGTATTGTCCAGAGTATTGCCCAGAGTATGCCCAGAGTATGCCCAGAGTATTGCCAGAGTATGCAAAGAGTATTGCAGAGTATGCCCAGCATTGCAATGTATTGCCCAGCATTGCATTGCAGCAGGGATGGCTGAGCAGGGAGGGATGGATGGATCTGTGATTACATTTGTCACAGATCCAGCCCACAGCACTGTCGCTGCCATCTGCTCCCTCCCCTCTCCTCTCACACTGTACCGATCGGTACAGAGAGGAGAGGGAGGAACCGGCGTCATTGGACAGCGCGATCACGTGGTAAACCGCCGCTATCAGCTGCGATTTACCGTGTTCTGTGATGCGCCGGGTCCTCTGGACCCAGCGGTCATGGATGCTCCCGTGTGCCTGCCTCAGGGGGCGCGCGGGAGCGCGATTCTAGGAAGCCGTTAATTAACGGCCACTTAGAGTTAAGCAACCGCCCTGTAGACGTACTTTGTCTATAGGGCGGTTGTAAAGTGGTTAAAGCAAAGCTCTTCCAGCGCCGAGATGTCAGAGCTGCAGGTGCTCTCATCTTCACCCATCTTGCTTCCAGATTTGCAGACTCCGGCTCTGTGACTTGCCGGAGCCGCAATAACGTCTCTTCCATGCGTGGGAGCTGCCGTGCACCGCACGGGCTCTGAAGGAACAGCACGGGTGGCCGTTCCTTCAGAGCTCATGCGACGGTGATGTCACAGGCTGCATGTACACCAAATATCTCCTAAACGGTGCCTGTTTAGGAAATATTTACGCTATCTATAGGTGAAACTCGAAAAATTTGAATATCGTGCAAAAGTTCATTTATTTCACTAATGCAACTTAAAAGGTGTAACTAATATATGAGATAGACTGATTACATGCAAAGCAAGATTGTTCAAGCCGTGATTTGTCATAATTGTGATGATTATGACTAATGCCGCGTACACGCGATCACTTTATGTGATGAAAAAAAAATAGGGCTGTTACTGATCAAAATTTTTGTGTTCGATTAATCGTTTATTTTTTTAATCGATTAATCGACTAATTTTGATTAATTATAACGCACATACAGATCCAACTACTTTTAGCTGATCTCCTTGCAGGCTGATTCCCAGTGCAGCTACCAACCACTGGAAAAATGGACAGCAGGATACAAGAAACACACAAAGGCAGAGCTCAATGGGAATAGCATTAAAACTTTTATAGTTTTCAAGCAGGTAACAAAATAAATATTGCACTGGAGATAAAATCGATGTAGCTACATAAACTGTAAAAATGGTGCGAGTAATACCAAACGGTACCACAAGCAGTCAAAGCATGTAGCTAAGTATGATACTGGTATTAAAATGTGTACAACGATACCACTGCTGAATCCAGATAAGGAGGGGTTAACATCAGTCCGTCGGCATGTAGATGTCCCGCGAAGGGAACTATCACAACTCCCAGTGGATGGTTGTAGATTCTCAGGTTGATAGAGGAAAGTGATAGAGGGAAGTGTAATAGTCCTTGCGTGTGGCAGATAGTAAGGTCCCGTCGGCATGCAGATATGAAGGCACAGCAAAGGAGCCCTTCAGATGGACACGGAAAGCCCCGTCAGTGTCCGTGACGTCACCGGATCTCCAACAGAACTCCCTGAAGGCCCAGAAGCCGGCGGAGAGGTGAGTACCAATCAAAAGAATTTTAATCGATCAAAAAGATTTTGATCGATCAAAACAATTAAAGATTAATCGATTAATTAAAAGTTAATTTGCACAGCCCTAAAAAAAATGTCATTTTCTGTGAAGTAAAAAACAACGTTTTTGAAACTTCATTTTTCAAAGACGATGTTGCCTACACACCATCGTTTTTTCACAATGCTCTAGCAAAGCGAGGTTATGTTCACCACTCTTTTCCATTGAAGCTCGCTTCATAACTAGCTTCTGGGCATGTTTTAAACAACATTTTTTGCTACACACTGTGATTTTTTGTGAAACAAAAAACGACGTTTTGAAAAAAGTCACAAAAAATTGAAGCATGCTTGACGACATAAAACAACGTTTTCCCCCACACACGGTCATTTAAATTGACATTTTTAAAAACGTTGTTTTTTTTTCATCACATAAAGTGATCGTGTGTACGCGGCATTACAGCTCAATTAAAACCTCAAATCCACAATCTAAGAAAATTTGAATATTACATGCAATCAATAAAACAAGGATTGTACATACTGTAGAGCAATATCGGACCTCTATAAATTATAAGCATGCATATGTACTCAGTACTTGGTTTGGGCCCCTTTTGCAGCAGTTACTGCCTCAATGCAGCGTGGCATGGAAGCTATCAGCCTATGGCGCTGCTGAGGTGTTATGGAAGACCAGGATGCTTCAATAGCAGCCTTTAACTCTTCTGCATTGTTCGGTCTCATGTCTCTCATCTTTCTATTGGCAATGCCCCATATATTCTCTATGGGGTTCAGGTCAGGAGAGTTTGCTGGCCAATCAAGCACAGTAATCCCACGGTCATTGAACCAGGTTTTGGTGCTTTTGGCAGTCTGGGCAGGTGCCAAGTCCTGCTGGAAAATGAAGTCGGCATCCCCATAGAGCTCGTCTGCGGAAGGAAACATGAAGTGCTCCAAAATCTCCTGATAGACGGCTGCATTGACCCTGGACTTAATGAAGCACAGTGGACCAACACCAGCAGATAACATGGCTTCCCAAATCAACACAGACTGTGGAAACTTCACACTGGACTTCAAGCATCTTGCAGTGTGTGCCTCTCCATTCTTCCTCCATATTCTGGGTCCTTGGTTTCCAAATGAGATGCAAAATTTGCTCTCATCAGAAAAGAGGACTTTGGACCACTGAGCAACAGACCAGGTGTGTTTTTCTTTAGCCCGGATAAGAGGCCTCAGTCCACTCCTTGTGAAAGTCCTCAACACTTTTGAATGGCATTTTCCTGACAATCCTCTCCAGGCTGCGGTCATCCCTTCTGCTTTTGCACCCTTTTATTCCACACTTTTCCCTTTCACATAAATTTCTAGACATGTGCATTAGTTTTCGTCCGAATACATTTTCGTCCTAATTTCAGCTATTTTTGTTATTGTTTTAACAAACGAAAACGAAAGTGCAGAATAAGAAAACCGAAAGATCTGACATAAACAGATGCTTTATTTTTGTCGGTCGAATGTGCCTAACCTTAACTCTATTAGTCCAAGATTATTCTACATAGAGAGAAAAGATTCGACATTATAGAGAGAAAAGATTAGACATTATAGAGATAAAAGATTTGACATAGATAGAAAAGATCGCTGCTGGAATTGGGTGGGGGAAGTAAAATAAAAATAATGATGATGATGAATGTTATTGGATGATTGTAACCAGAGCTTTTTTTCTCAGAAAATAGGTACAGGAACTCAACCACGACCCGTTCAGATTTCACAAACAGTAGAAGGGTCTTAAAGGGGCATTAAATACCAGAATTGCATTACATACAGAGTGCAGAGTTCAGGGGGTTACAAAGCTGTCACTTGTAAACACAGAAACCAGACTTCTTTGTTTACAAGTGATTGTGGTGAGCAGGCACCAAAGGGTCTGAGCCAAAGGTGGTGGAACTGAGTTCCCCCGAGTTCCCCCAGAAAAAAAGCCCTGATTGTAACCAAAGAGGAGGAGTAGTAACATAGCTAGAACTAACTTGACAATTCAACATGAACGACGAGGATTCGACAAAGAATCGAAAAACATACAAACTTTGAATCTGTCATTGAAGGCTTAAGGCAGGGATCCTCAAACTACGGCCCTCCAGCTGTTGCGGAACTACACTTCCCATGAGGCATTGACACTCTGACATTCACAGACATGACTAGGCATGATGGGAATTGTAGTTCCTGAACACCTGGAGGGCCGTAGTTTGAAGACCCATAGCTTAAGGTGTCTGTCGAATGTTCAAAGAAGATTCGATGGAGCAGCTAAACTGTACGACGCTGCAATCGTACAGTCCTGGTCAAATGCTCGGCCCATAGGCTATAGAAAATTTTTAATGTTGGTTGACTAATAATAATAAATAATAAATATAATTATTACTAGTCATACAACATTAGAATTCTTCTATAGCTTGTAGGCGGAACATTCCTCCGGAATGTTCTTTGAACATTCGACAGACACCATAAGTATTCAATGGCAGATTCAACCTTAATTCATTCGGATTTTTGGACGAATGCAATTTCGAATGAAAAACCAAAAAAAAAAAATTGGGAGTAACTAAATAAATAAATTTTTCAGACGAAAACGAAATTCCGAAAACAAAATATTTCAGTGTGCACATGTCTATACCTTTCTATTAATGTTCTTTGATACAGCACTTTGGGGACATCCAACTTCTTTTGCAATTACATTCTGAGGCTTTCCCTCCTTATGGAGGGTGTCAATGATGGTTTTCTGCACACGTGTCAGGTCAGTGGTCTTTTCCATGATTGTGATTCCTACTGAACCAGACTGAGAGACCATTTAAAGGCTCGGGAACCCTTTGCAGGTGTTATGGCTTAAATAGCTGATTAGAGTGGGACACTTTGAGCCTAGAATATTGCAACTTTTAACAATATTCAAATTTTCTGAGACTGTGGATTTGGGGTTTTCATGAGCTGTAAGCCATAATCATCACAATTATGACAAATCAAGGCTTGAGCTATCTTGTTTTGCATGTAATGAGTATATCTCATATATTAGTTACACCTTTTAATTTGCATTAGTGAAATAAATAAACTTTTGCACAATATTTGAATTTTTCAAGTTTCACCTGTATAGGTAAGCCTTATTATAGGCTTACCTATAGGTAAAAGCAAGTGATGGAAGTTTTCTTCCACTTTAAAATAAATAACTAAAAACATTTTTTTTTTAACTATTGGATAGGAGGATATGGATTAGAACACCTGTTAGTTTGTATTACTAAAGTGGGTGATGTTGTTCTGCGCTACTGTGAGTAAATAGTGAATAATTGAAGGGGTGTGATGATATATCAGCAGCGATATCTAACTAGTGTTCACTGTGCACCAATAGTAAATAATATGTAAAGTGATACCGCGCTCAAGAAAAATACATCAAACATAATAACACAAATATCCAAAAATGACTGTAATATTAAAAAGGAGTAACCAGTAAAAATGAATGAAGAAAAATAATAATAATAATAATCACTGTGAATTGAAAAAGTGCCTAGAACATGGTCATTTAAAGAAGGCAAGTGCCTAAACCGAGTTGTAAATGGAAAGAAAAAACAAAAATTGTATATATATATATATATATATATATATATATATATATATATATATACATATATATATATATATATATATATATATATATATATATATATATATATAGCACTAAGCCAGTGTCCGTAAAATATGTGAACATAAATGAAAATTATGAAGTCACGAGGTGCGTGACGTAACGACGTAGGGCACGCGAGGCTGACGCACACTGGAAGTGACCGGAATTGATAGGAGAAGGCGCCTGGGACGCAGATTTTCATTGCTTTTGGGGTATCTGAGATCCGTCACAGTGGTGGCAGCAGTGGGACGTCTCCTGCAGTCCAGGTCTTACAAACCACCACCAGGATTCAAGATCTGGGCAGCTGCCGAGGAGTGATATGGGGACCAGCCAGCATGAGAGTGGAGTTCGGGAGGAGGCTGCATTGGGGACCAGCGACAGAGCACACCATGCTCGGCTGGGAGGATGTGATCCGCCGGCAACTCTGGCATGAGGTGCTAAGTCATGAGCGGCACCATCAGGGGAAGATCCTTCCCTCCTCCTCGGAGATGTACTGGACGCAGTACTGTGTGCGAGAGGTGTTCCTGAGGGAACGACCGCCAGATGAGTGGAAGGTGGAGCTTGGAATATTGGTCCAGGAGGATATGAAGCTGGACGCCAGCTACAGAGCCCTCTGGTGGTTCAAGGCACAACTTTGGCCAGGTACAGCAGATGGCAGCCCGACAGAAGGTGTAGGGCTGCTCCATCAAAAAATGTACGGAGACCCAGACTTTGGGAACGATGAGGAGTGGCGGCTGGAAAACATCCTAGACTTCCAAGATGAGGTGCTGGACCTCCCCGAAGAGGCATGTGACCTGGAGGAATTGGAGTTCCTGGTTGATCAGGAATGGAAGCTCAAGATTGCCTGGGACTGTCCGGGAGAAATAGCAGACATTCACAAAGATGAGGAGCAAATGGGGCCAGGGGTGACCATACGTTTCCCGTCCTAACAGCAATGTAAGAAGCGGCGATGATACAGAGGGCACTGCAAACACTAGAATGCCGGAATGCACCGGAGGTCCCCCAGGCAGCGAGACAAACTAATAGCATGAAGGTCTCGGAAAGGGGAGTTGAGACAGGCGCTGGAAGGCTGGGAAATGGTGATCAGCAGCAAGTCCAGAGTATCACATCCGGTGCCCCAGCAGAAGCTCTGGCTACAGGGCAGAGTGCCATCGGCATCTGGCCAGCATCAGAAAAAGAGTTGGCTCCGGAGAGTCTGAGGCCTCGTACACACGATCGGACATATCCGATGAAAACGGTCCGCGGACCATTTCCATCGGATATGTCCGATCTGGAGTTTGATCCGATGGCGTGTACACACCATCGGATCAAATTCCCCGCCGGCGGACGGCGCGGTGACGTGTCGTGACGCGGCGGTGACGTTGACGCCGCCACGTCACCGCTACGTCACGCACCAGGAAGTAAACACTTCCGCGCGCATGCGTCGGATCCATTCACAGGATACGACGCATGTGTGGGAGGATATGTCCGCTGGTTTCCCCTACTAACCAGCGGACATATCCGACGGACAGGTTTGTAGCGGACAAATTTCAAAGCATGCTTTGAAATTTGTCCGATGGACAAATCTGTCCGCTAGCCCATACACACGATCGGAGATGTCTGCTGAAACGGTCCATCGGACCGTTTTCAGCAGACATATCCCCTCGTGTGTACGAGGCCTCAGAGATGATCTGCGTGAGCTGTTTCCCCAACAGCAGATATCCCCACTGGGAGTAGAGGAAGCAATTCTCCCTCCCCAGCAATTGGATACTAGCCCAATGTTCATCCCCCCAGCAGAAGCGATGGGTACAGGGCAGAGTGCCGCTGGCCTCTGCCCACCCTCAGAGTTAGATCCAGGGAATCCGAGGGATGACCTCAGTGAGCTGTTTCCCCTGCACTTGGACACTGCCCCATTGTTTATCCGCCCAGCAGAAGCGCTGGCTACGGGGCAGAGTTCCGCTGGCCTGTGCCCACCCTCAGAGTTAGATCCAAGGAGTCAGAGAGATGACCTCAGTGAGCTGTTTCCCCAGCACCTGGACACTACCCCAGTGTTTATCCCCCCAGCAGAAGTGCTGGCTAAGAGGCAGAGTCCCACTGTCCCCTGCCCAGCCCTCAGTATGTTTTTGGAGGGTTTGGGAGACAGCCCCTGTTAGAAGTCACACCAGTGGCTGGTCACAGAACCGGCAGGGGAGAAAACCCTTGCCCCTCTCCAGCGACTGTACCCAACGTTTGTATATGCCCCCCCGGCAGAAGTGCTGGCTACAGGACAGAGCACTGTAGGTCTCTGCCCAGCATCAGAAAAAGAGATGCAAGATACCTTTTCAGCAGCTGGTATCTACACCAGGAGAAAAGCAAGTACCTTTTCCTCCCCAAATGCATAGCTGTACCAGCCTATGTTCCCTACCAGCTGAAGCGCTGGCATCAGGGCAGAGGATTATTCAGCTCCCCCCAATATCTGCAACCCAGCCCAGGATCAGAGGAGTGTAGACAGTTTTTCTCACTCTGCAGCGGATGTTTTTATTCCCGGGAGACCGTATGTGCGGTTTTGCTCCCCAGCGCCAGAGTCGTACTTTTACTTTCCTGTTTGCCTGGGGTGTAAGTTTGTGACTAACACAGGTCCAGACCAGTTGAGGGTCAGGAACCTGGTTAGTCTGTTTTTAAAAAGGGAGAAATGTGACAGAACCCACTGTCACTGTTCGTTTTGGAAGGGACTGGGGGCGGGCCTCTTACCCACAGATTATGGCCCAGAAAATACTGGAGATCTGAAGACAAGCTGACATTGAGATAATGTAATGTAATGCTACAGCCCTTCTCCCCCACCCCCCCCCTGTTGCTGTGCCTAATTGTGTTGGTTCATGACACATAGACAATGGTCTGGACTGGAGACATCTCTCCGCAGGGGGTGTGTATTGAGAGGCTGCCTGCTTACCATAATCTCATTATGTTTATCTGTAGACTGTTTTAATGTACAAATGGTCAGTTCCTATTGGTTGTTCCTTGTCCCCCTCCCCTCTTAGACAAGGCTAAGGGGAGTGTCCCTAACTGTGTGTAAAAGTGTATGTTTTGGATTTAATAAACAGTTTAAGCTCTGCATGTTTAACCCTCAACACCTGTGTGGATTGTCTCATGATTAAGGGGTTAAGGGCTGGTTATGGTGAATCTGCAGGCTGCGGGTGCGCTTGGAGGTCAGGAGACACAGGTCTGGCGGATGTGCCCACCTGGGTTATCAGATCCATCACACCATCCCTATCCAAGTTCAAATCCCTCAATAAAAAATAAAAATAAACAAGCACATGGAATGTTCATTGTCTCCATGGTGATTGGGAAGTGAATGCTGGGCAGGGTGACACGTGGCCACAACTTTCAGCAGCCCCTATGGGGTTACCGCTATACATATGTATGTTTAAAATGTAAAATACAAATTTACACATTGAATTTCAATTATTTCTAGCCTACAACTGTTAATCTGAATGATCTTGAAGTTTGTAAACATACTTTACTGGATGAAGCTCCCCCAACATTTACTTCCTTGAATTCTGTAACTCCTATTCACTATGACCTGTTAGTATCCACTGCTGTGTCACACATTTCACAGAGCCTGTCTTCTGAACGACAGAGGTGCTGAGGGGAGCAGTTTCAGGAGGCGGAGTCAGTACAAGAATCACTGCTTGCAGGCAGCAAGGTACCATGGGATATATTGTCCTTAGATATTGAACATAAACAGCATAGGAAAAGCTGAAAAGCACACAGGTAATCCAGTAAGTTGTGGAAAGAGATGGTCAGCAGACAGGCAAAACACACCATAAAAGTAGATTGTTTAAGCAAGCTTATATTGGATTGTCAAAATACCTATTGTTTGTATTGCTGTTGTTGACCATGAAATTATAAAGTGAAAGCATATGCTGTGACCATGCTAGATTTCCTTTAATAAGTACTATATACTTATACGGGGAGGTGTTCTGTCAGTTGGGGCACCATACATGTTACAATCTTTGTACAATCAACTTTAGAGTTACCAAAACTGTGTAATATGAGGACCTACCTAAAGTATTAAATCAATTTGTATTCAATCATGTAGGCCCAGGCACTTCCTGGTTGTTGGTAAATGTAAAAGATTAGATTGTAACACATGTGGTAAATTTTGGTTTTTATACCAGAATTGCTTTTTTATACTGTAGCTGCGCTATCACTGTCCATAAGAAATGTCACTGAGATTGAAGCTGGGGTTTAATGGCTCATATATAAACCATGTGGATGCAGAGCAATAATGTAAAAGGTTACATACTGTATATTAATTACAGATATTTAAAGGTAATAAAAATGTTGCCTTGACTTTCACACTAACCTTACATCTAACCTCACAGTGGTTCTACATTCTAGGCATGAAGGTAAAAAACCTTCTCTGTGCAGAAGACACCCTAATACTTACTTGAGCCTCATTGCAATCCATTGACTCTTGCTGCTGTCAACCACAGCCAGTGAGCCAATAAGGAGAGAGAGAGGCAACGGGGCAGGTAAATGGACACACAAACCAATGGTTTTGGAGCGAGCTGGGTCAATTGGCAGCAGGGAGGGGCTAGGAACTCTGGGAAGGGAGCCAGAGAAAAGGACCAACTGTGCAAAGCAGGTAAGTATGACATTTTTTTTATGCCATTAATGTCACTTTATACCTAACATTTTAGCTGACATTATAGCTAACCAAGTTCCTAATATTGTCGAAATACAATAGCTGTAGAAGGAGACACATCCATCCATGTTGTTTGGCATGAATGGGGGCTAAACAAAATAAATAAATCATTGTCTAAAATCCTTGGCCAGGGTGGTAAAACAGCTGTTAGCCAAGTGTTGACAATTATTTTGCACAAAAACTTTAATGTCTATAAATGCATATGTATATATCTATGCCACAATATACTACGCATCATAAAGAAAAAAAGAAAGAAAAAAGAAAAATACAATACACCAAATAAATGGTATTAATAAAATGCAAAACTTAAAAACCAACTTCAACATATCAGATGCAAAGCTGTCCTGCAGTGTTGTCTATTTCTTAAGCAATGGATTAACTGACCTGGGATGTTTTTCTGGTGCATAGTGCCGTTATCGAAATACACAAGCAATGTTACACATAAGAATGCCACTTTTTTGGGAAAAAGGACAGGCCTTATGATGTTTTTTCTATCAGTAGCATTGGCAACAAATCTGATTTTTACCAGCCAGGATGGTAAAATACCAAATGTTGGCAATACCCTGCCCTGTACACTCTTTGATTTTCAATGTTGATCTCTTTAGTTGCCCACATAGTGGATTTATCAAATCCTTGCAGCTGTATTAGTGAACTACTCTTGATCAAGGCACAGGAACTGGTAGACTGTTAAGCCCTGTATACACGATCGGAATTTCTGATGGGATAAAATCTGATGGAATTCTTCATCGGAATTCCATTCAAGCTGTCTTGCATACACACTGTCAGACCAAATTCCGACCGTCCAAAACGCGGTGATGTAAAACACTACGACGAGCCGAGAAAATCGACCTCACTCCTCACTCCCTTCTCCTTGGCTGTGATTGACAGCCAATGGCTACCACTGTTGCCTCTATGTCCAATGAGAGAGACCCTGCTCTCGTGCACATCACTGTATTGAGATTGGTCTTTGGCAAGTATAGGGGAAGCTGTGGGGTGGGGACAGCTGGACAGAGAAGTATTTTTTTACTATAATGCAAAGATTGCATGCACTAAGGTAAAAAAGAGACGTTAGCCTTTGCATTCATTTTAAGTGTGTCTTCATATTATAGACCGTAGTTTTTTTTAATTCGAAGTTGATTGTACTGCTTGTATCATGTCTTGTGAGCCTGAGGCCATCCATTAAAATAGAAAAATTAACCAAGACTTGTGCATTTGCCCCTAGCAAATTACATTTGTGATTTGTTACTAAGGGCCACAACACATGTTTTTTTCTAAAATGTATTTATCTCTATCTTTACATAGCGTAGTTGTTAACACAATTATTAGCAGTGTTATAATTACAGACACTGTAATATATATATATATATATATATATATATATATATATATATTGTGACAGAAAGTCAGGTAAATCTGTGGGTACATTTCTGCCTTGTTTAGACAATTCACCAATTGCTATCAGGTGTCGGCTGCAGAAATAGCCAGAAAGGTTTAGGGCGTCGGAAAGCGTCAGCTGTTCAGAATGAGGCAATTAAGGCCTCTATAAGTCATCCAGAGGATGACTACTGATTGCTGCATCCTGAGGCTTTTTGAGTTAAGGAGAGCAGTGAGCCGGGAAAGACTTCTGAAGGTGAATTGGTTGTTGATTTTTCTGTGTGATAAAAATCAAAACGACTATTATTTTTCTGCTGTATGACCAGCAGTGTCTGCCCAGCAGTAGGCTGTGCCAGACTCCATAGGTAGGTTGACCCACATGAACAATCTAATTAATATGCTTCAAATTGGACAAGCCTAAACAATGCATTTAATCAGTGTCATCACTAGGGTATGAGGAGGGGCAGAGGGGACCATGGCCCCATCAACATTATACTGTGCCCCCCATGCCCCCTCTCAATTAAAAAGCCATTTTTTGTGTAGAGGGTGCTGATGCCAGGTGCCGACCCTTCCCCCTCGCACATTCCATCAGCCACTGCTGCCACAGGACACAGGGCAGCGGCACCAAAACTGACAGGATCTGTGAAGGGACAAAGACAGAGCCGCAGCTGCAGGGGATTTCCACCCCTCCTTCTCCCTCTCAAGCCGAGCAGCTCTCATTTACTCAGCCCGGCAATGCCCCCTCCTATTGGCCACATTCTGGGCCAATGGGAAACTAACAGCCAGAGGATTATGGGACATGTAGTCCTAGGTACCAGAGGGCCCAGGATGATTCCCTGGGAGTGGACTGCAGCCCCCAGCTTGCCGAGCAGGAGGGGGAAAAAGAGTAGGAGGGAGAGGAGAAGAGGGACCACAAGGCTGTCGAGTGTGATACTAAGAGACCGCAGGCAGCTGAGGAATCTTTCCTTTTTTTAGCATGAGTTACCATGGGCCTTTTGGCTGCTTCTCTGACTAATGCGCTCCTTTTCCGGTCTGTCAGTTTAGGTGGATGGCCATGTCTTGGTAGGTTTGCAGTTGTGCCATACTCTGTCCATTATCGGATGATAGATAGAACAATGCTCTGTGAGATGTTTAAAGCTTGGGATACTTTTTCTAGCCTAACCCTGCTTTAATCTTCTATATAACTTTATCACTGACCTGTCTGGTATATTTCTTGGCCTTCATGATGCTGTTTGTTCACTAGGGTTCTCTAACAAACCTTTGAGGGCTTCACAGAACAGCTGTATTTATACTGAGATTAAATTGCACACAGGTGGACTTAATTTACTAATTAGGTGACTTCTGAAGGCAATTCCACTAGATTTAATTAAGGGTATCAGAGTAAAGGGGGCCACACACTTTTCACATATGTATTTGTAAAAAATATTTGAAAACCATTTATACTTTTCCTTGCGCTTCACAATTATATGCCACTTTGTGTTGCTCTATCACATAAATTCTATCATATATATATATATACATATATATATATATATATATATATATATATATATATATATATATATATATATACAGTCAGTTCCATAAATATTGGGACATTGACACAATTCAAATATTTTTGGCTCTATACACCACCACAATGGATTTTAAATTAAACAGACTGCAGAGTTTCAGCTTTAATTTGAGGGCATTTACATCCAAATCAGGTGAACAGTGTAGGAATTACAACAGTTTGTATATGTGACTCCCACTTTTTAAGGGACCAAAAGTAATGGGACAATTGGCTGCTCAGCTGTTCCATGGCCAGGTGTGTGTTATTCCCTCATTATCCCATTTACAAGGAGCAGATAAAAGGTCCAGAGTTGCATTTGGAATCTGTTGCTGTCATCTCTCAATATAAGATCCAAAGAGCTGTCACTATCAGTGAAGAAAGCCATCAATAGGCTGAAAACACTTCCGGTTCTGGCGCCGTATGTGAAGGACAGGGGATCGGAGGCTCCGTGGAACCCGCTCAGTAACCGGCTTACAAAACCCGATCGCTGCTCGTATACTGCTTCA
Source organism: Rana kukunoris (assembly GCA_029574335.1). NCBI lineage: Eukaryota > Metazoa > Chordata > Amphibia > Anura > Ranidae > Rana > Rana kukunoris. The sequence goes on along the minus strand of CM056051.1, from coordinate 253,833,452 downwards.
CAGAGGTCACCCCACCTCCCCTGGGCCACCACGGATGGACAGGTTCTTAACACAGCCGAGACCGAGCTCCGGCAGCACCGTAGGTGATCCTCCTCCCCTCGCACAGGCTGTGAGCGCAGACAAGATGGCCGCCGCAGCGCAAGTCTCCCCTCACACACAGAGCGCTCAGCAGTCTAATCCCCAGAACAGCCCACCAAACACTGAGACCCCACAAGAGGCCATGGATGTAACAATGGCCAAGAACCTGGAGCCAGACAGCTCTCACGCTAGGATTGCGCAGGCATTAGCCTCAATATTATCCACCTACAATAACCGCTGCAGTAACCAAGGTGGTGGCGGAGGGCATACAGCAGCTGAGGAAAGAGCTGGGAGAGCACTCACACAGACTCACTGATGTAGAACAACGAGTGTCCTCCCTGGAGGATGACCAATACAGCATGAACGGGGCATTGGAAAAGTTCATCCAGGACCAGCAACATATGCACGATCGTTTGGAGGACCTTGAGAACCGATCCAGGAGAAACAATTTAAGAATTATTGGTCTTCCTGAATCCTTTAAGCAAGGCTCTCTGATTGACCTCTGCACTACCAATATACACGAGGCGCTGGGTATCAATCGCAGATGCACGGTCGAGAGAGCTCATAGAATAGGGGCACCATCTGATGATCGGAAACGCCCGAGGCCGGTGATTGCTAAATTTCTTCATTATGCAGACCGATCGGATATCCTGCAGGAATTTTCGTAAAGCTCGATCACTGGTTCTAGAGGGGCACAAGCTGTTGATTTTTGCAGACTATTCGGCGGAAGTATCCCGCAAACGTAAGGAATTTCAACCAATATGTGCGGAACTGTACAAAAGGGGCATTCGCTTCACATTGGCGTACCCCGCGGTACTGCGCCTGCAATCCCCAGGCGGGGAACAAACCACCCTGCAATCCCTGGACAAAGCTCACGCCTTCCTTAAATCGCTTTCACCTAATCCCAGCACCCCTACATCTTATGCTGACAAGGTCGGGCAAGGACCTCGGGAACAAAGGAGCCCCAGGAAAGACCCACCCAAACGTCTAAAGTCGTCAATCACGTCGGATCCAGCGGATGCTAGCTGAATAATCCTTGTGATAACGGATCTAATCCCTTTGCTCTCGTGCTATTGTGCTCTTTAGCAGGACCCATCCCATGGAATACTCCAGTTTTTCGGGGATGGTTTCCAGCTAAATTTTTGGCTCTCCTCACGCGGATAACCCATGTTTTCCCAGAACGATTGAGTAGTCTTTTTATTCCTTTATGCTTAATGTCCTGGGCCACAAGTTCACAGTTTGATTTATTTTCACTAAATATTGTTGACTTAGTTCTTGTTCCTAGTCTCTTTTGCGGGATTATCTCCCTTACTGCAATTTCATCACGGGTTTACCTGACTGAGGGCACCCTAGGGGCCATGTGCAATGGGAGGGAAGTTTCGACACCACCCATCGCCATGGCTTTTCCTTTTGGCTGAGCAGCGCCTAGCGTCATAGGCGCAAGTTGCGCCTAGCGGGCTATCGGATTTCCGGTGATGAAATTGCATGCGGAAAAAAGTGAAGTCTCATGATGTTCCATATATTTTTGTTTTAGTTACTATATGTTCCCTCTTTTCCTACTTTTACTTTCTTATACTCTACTTCCTTAGGGAGAGTTGGTTCCTCCGATCACATGGCCGAAGCCCCCGAGCTAAACACAACAATGGGACTCTGATTGGGTGTCTCCACTTGACAGGTATTTTTTTTATCCCCTATGTCATAGTTCCCCACATCCCTATTTATGCTATTAAATGCACGCAATTCGGATAACGTCGTGGAATGTTAAGGGACTTCGCTCCCCGGCAAAACGTATGAAGGTTCTCAGGCATTTAAAAAGATTGAAATCTGACATAGCTCTACTGCAGGAATCCCATTTAGCAGAAAGTGATTTTCTTCGTATGAAGAAGCTATGGGTGGGGGAGGTGGTAGACTCGGCCTCCCAGGGTCGCAAAGCAGGTACGATTATTCTCTTTCACAAGAACTTGACGTATGACCTGGTTTCAGTTGACAAAGATGAGGAAGGTAGATTTGTGTCCGTTCATATTAAGTTCCCAACAAATGACATTAGGCTGACCAACATGTACGCTCGGAACTCCCCAGACCAGGCGTATTTTACTGACTTAACGACCAAACTAGTGCGGGACTGTGGCGTCCCTCACCTCATTGGGGGGGATTTCAACTCAACTTTCAATGACCTAGAGGACAGAACTAGATCACACCCTCCCCAAAAAATGAGTAAGCAAAACCACCATACCCACCTCTACCATATGGCACAAGCTCTCAGTCTTGTGGATGTCTGGCGATTGCAACGTCCCCTAGATAAAGATTTTACATTCTATTCCCCAGCTCATCGCTCTTTTGCTAGGCTTGATTACTTTCTATCCACCCACTCACTACTCCACAAACTTGGAGAGACATGCATACACGAAATAGTCATTTCTGACCATGCTCCAATCTCGGTCACCCTTACCAACCTTCAGAACCAGTCGGAGCATAGGCAGTGGAGGTTCCCATCATATTTAACTCAAAATGAAAACTTTCAACAAATGTTGACCGGGGCGTGGTCGTACTATTCCCTCAACAACAATGAACACAAGGACAACCCCAATCTGTTCTGGGAGGTGGGTAAATCCTTCTTGAGAGGCAAGATCATTTCATTTGTGTCTGCTTATAAGAAGGATGCTCAGGCAAAATATCGCGAGGCCAGTAACAGGGTACAAGCAGCTCAGGCTCGCCTGAATGCTCATAACTCGGCTGAAAACCATAAGTTGTGGTTGGAAGCTAGAAACCTATTTGATACGTGGGCGGAAAGAGTAGAACAGATGGGGCTATCCTCACTAAAACTGCACTATCATAAATATGGAAATAAGGCAGGTAAACTCTTGGCAAACCTCACCAGAGGCGCTTATACTCCCACACATATATCAACACTTCAAAATCCAGATGGCTCATTGTCCACCTCCCCTAGAGATATCAACAAGACGCTGGAAACCTTTTTTGCTAATCTTTATGCACAGGAACCGATAGACATGGAAGCTGCCCAGAAGTGGCTAGACTCCACTGTAATGCCCTTTATGGACCCTGAACACCTAGCTGTCCTGAATGCCCCAATTTCAGAAAGAGAAATTATAGATACCATCCGGAATCTCTCTAATGGCAAGTCCCCAGGCCCGGATGGGTATACTCCCGAATTTTACAAAATGTTACGAGAAGACATCGCCCCATCCCTACTGCTATTATATAATACCATTTGGGACGGAGGCCCTTACCTACCGACGGGACATCATGCTACCATTAAACTTATAGCCAAGAAAGGTAAAGACCCGAGGGACCCTGGGTCCTATCGTCCCATATCTTTATTGAACGTAGATTCCAAGATACTATCCAAGATAATTTCGTCCCGGTTAGCGAACTTTATGCCCTCCATAATTCATCATGCTCAGTCAGGCTTCACTAAAGGCAGGTCGGCAGCTTCAAATTTGAGGAAAGTTTTAGCCGTCCTGGAGTACTCAAAACAATACCCCTTAGCCAATACTACTATAATTACCCTTGATGCCGAAAAGGCTTTTGATAATGTAAGCTTCCAATGGCTGTTTTTGGTCATGGAAAAATTTGGAATTTCAGGCCCCTTCTATCTATACTGTGCCCCATCCGCCACGGTCGTTGCCGCGGGAGTCCAATCCAATCCCATAAGGCTATTTAAAGGCACAAGACAAGGGTGCCCCCTATCCCCCTTACTTTTCAACTTAGCCATCGAACCCTTATCGAGATATCTCAATACCACTTCGTCCATTCATGGAATCCCTTCCCCCCACAGCGACATAAAGGTTGCTCTCTTTGCGGATGACATCTTGATTTTCTCCACTGCCCCCTTGACCGATATCCCTGCCATCCAATTTATTTTTGACTCTTTCCGCAAATGTTCTGGCCTAAGGATAAACTTCGCCAAAAGTGAAATACTCCCTCTCGGCTCTACTACGTCGCGCTCCTGGCTTCCCCCTTCTCCTTTTCGAGTCAACGAGAAATATATTACTTATCTGGGCATAAAGATTGGTAAGGAACCTTCTTCTCTTTATTATCTTAACTACCCTCCCCTGATCTCTAAAATTGTAGGTGAATTGGAACTGTGGTCTAACTTGCCGCTTTCGCTCTTCGGGAGAGGAGCGCTTTTTAAAATGGTCAGCTTTGCTCGCCTCCTCTATCCTTTGCAGACGCTACCTCTATTACTTAAACACAAGGATATTCAAGTCCTCAATAAGGCGATAGTTAATTTCATTTGGAAGAGGGGAAAACCGAGAGTAGCGCTGCACAAGCTGTATCTCCCGAGGAGCGAGGGTGGCATAAATCTTCCAAATATCAGAGCCTACAATTTGGCATGTCTACTGAGAATCGGTATAGACTGGATCCTGGAGTCCTCCAAATACTCCAACTTTGAGCTGGAATCGAGCCCTTCTTCACAGCTCGCTACAACACATCCCAGGTCACATAAAACAGAGCATCTTATTCAGAGACACGATAATCGCCTGGAGGGAGATTCGGAAAAAATTGGGACTATCGCCCTTAGGCCTCGTACACACGATCAAATCTGTCCGCTGGAAACGGTCTGCTGGACCGTTTCAGCAGACAGATTCGATCGTGTGTACGGCCGAGCCAACGGATTTGGCCACCCGACAGATTTCAAAGCATGCTTTGAAATCTATCGGGTGGGAATCCGTCCGCCCGACATGTCTGCTGGTTAGTACACTTACCAGCAGACATGTCGTCCCGCACCGCCGCCGCACCGCCGCCGAATGGATTCGGCGAATGCGCGGAAGTGTTTTACTTCCTGGTGCGGTGACGTGGCGGCGTCAACGTCACCGCCACGTCACCGACACGTCAGCGCGCCGTCTGCTGGCGGGGATTTTGGTTTGCTCGTGTGTACACGCGAGCAAACCAAAATCCCAGCAGACAGATTTGTTCAAAATTTTACAATTCAAACCTTTCTCCAAATGGAGAGACAAAGGCCTAAGGACCGCTCCTTCCTTCTACACTGGAGCAAACGCTCTTAAATCCTTTACGCTACTACGACAGGAATTCGACCTTCCTCCCCACCACTTTTTATATGTCATGCAATTTACAAACTTTATTAATAAAATTTGCCCGAAAAAGGACATCAGATTTCAAACATCTTTCATTGATAAGCTCATTGCAAACAACAGGTACTCCATCTCGGATATTTATCGCCCCCTGAACGACAAATTTACGAAACCACTCAGTCACACGTCGATGTCCAACTGGCTGAAAGATTTGCCTGTGCATGTAGACCTGGAAGACATCTTGAACGGTTATCGCCTGACTACCCGTATCACCCCTTGTAAATTTGGAGGGAAACACAGTTTAAAATCATGCATAGAGCCTACTTCCCGTTCTCGATGAATCACCCTACTAGTACAGGGCCTGGATGCCCATGGTGCTCCTTGCAAAAACCTTCCTTATTTCATTGTCTTTGGTCCTTTCCACAGATTGCTACCTTTTGGTCCTCGATCCTTCAATTTATTCACAGTGTCACAGGCTTCCTACCCGACAAGGATCCCATGCTCTTGTTGTTTGGCTTCGCCCCGCGAGCCGCTAACCCCTTGTCGCCCGCCACAGGGATTCCTCAAGACTCTTTTTACTGGACGCTGCTGACGCTATTGGTGGCCCGTAGAAACATTTTGTTCCATTGGATCTCCCCTGTCCCTCCATCCGTATCTGAAACGATCAAAAATCTTAAGTCACTTCTCTTTCAAGAAAAAATAGACTCCAAGACACAGTCCACGCGGACTTGCAGCAAATTTGACAAAAAATGGTCACTGTTTATAGAAAAATGCCTGACATCCTCGGAAAAGAAAGACTTACAGTCCTGTCCCTTCCTTTTTACGGAAAAGATCTGTTGAAAAGTGGGGATTCACTGTCCCCATTTGACCCAGGTTTCGCCCCAGAACTGGTATTATTACATTTCTTTTGGATCATTTCTCATTCTTCCTTTCTCTTTTGTCGGATCGGCTGCTTAAGAGATATCTCTACAACACTCTCCCTACCGTTTTCCCCCTTTACCTTTCTCCTTTCTCCTCTCTTTTGATCTCTCCTACTGTACTTACTCTTCTATAGCGCATTCTTTTTTTTTTAGTTACCATGTTTTCTTCCTATACGTTGTACCTTGCTTTGTTCTCACGTAGCAAACATAGTCAAAAATTGGAGTTATGTGTTTGCATCTCTTTTGTGTAATGCCTTTCGAATTTCTCCTAATAAAACATTTATTGAAAAAAAAATAGGCTGAAAAAACAAAACAAACTCATCAGAGAGATAGCAAAAACATTAGGTGTGACCAAATCAACTGTTTGGAACATCCTTAAAAAGAAAGAACGCATCAGTGAGCTCAGCAACACCAAAAGACCACGGAAAACAACTGTGGTAGATGACCATAGAATTATTTCCCTGGTGAAGAAAACATTCTTCATAACAGTTGGCCAGATCAAGAACACTCTCCAGGAGGTAGGTGTATGTGTGTCAAAGTCAACAATCAAGACAAGACTTCACCAAAGTGAACACAGAGGGTTCACCACAAGATGTCAACCAATGGTGAGCCTCAAAAACAGGAAGGCCAGATTATAGTTTGCCAAACAACATCTAAAAAAGCCTTCACAGTTCTGAAACAACATCCTATGGACAGGTGAGATCAAGGTCAACTTGTACCAGAGTAATGGAAAGAGAAGAGTATGGAGAAGGAAAAGAACTGCTCATGATCCAAAGCATACCACCTCTTCAGTAAAGCATGGTGATGGTAGTGTCATGGAGTGGGCATGTATGGCTGTCAATGTAACTGGTTCTCTTGTATTTATTGATGATGTGACTGCTGACAAAAGCAGCAGGATGAATTCTGAAGTGTTTCGGGCAATATTATCTGCTCATATTCAACCATAATGCTTAAAGGGGAGTTCCAGTCCCCCAAACATTTTTTTTAAAACACTGCTCTGTAACTGTCATAACCTGAAAATGAATATTTATAACATGTCATACTTTTAGCGCTTATACTTTCTTTAAAAAGAGTTAGTTACTTACTGATCTCAGGATCCAGGCAGTTTCCATTCTATTTGTGGGCATCCTGAAACCCTCTCGTGTACATTTCCTGGATTACTTTGCAGCTCTACCCATCATGCATCAGCAAATCTCGCACATGCTCAGTAATGCCTCAGGAGGCTGTCCTTCTTCCTGATACGTTGCTATGGCAATCTTGGGGCAGTGAAAGTTCCCGCCTCCATGCTATAGCAACCTGTCAATCACAACACAGGCAATGAGAGGAAAGAGAAGTCACATTAGGGAGGTAATGCACTGCACATCTGGTTCCCCTGACGTTCCTGGCCGTTTTTTTATGATCATTGATTACACCCTTAGTCTGCCTCTGTTTTGTGTGACTCTTTATTATAATATAACTTTTTGCAGGGAGAGAGAGGAGCTTTCCGAATATTCATCAGTGATGTAGGGGTGGGCGGGACAAAGCAGCTCTTGAACACCAGCCAATTATTTATGTATGCGGCTCCGCCCTGACCCCATCTTATTGGCTGGCGTTCGATGGCTGCTCTGTCCCGCCCACCCCTACATCGTTGATGAATATTCTAAAAGCTCCTATCTCTCTCCCCCTTCAGCACGGCTTGTCATTGCACATTGTTCTGAATATTGAGAGGTGTGTGATCTAGGGAGAGAGAGAAAGAAGAGCTTTTAGAATTCATTGACGATGTCGGGGTGGGCGGGACAGAGGAGCCATTGATCGCCAGCCAATAGGATGGGGTCAGGGCGGGCCACTAAGTGCATGTGGCTCCGCCCCCTTTCTTTAGAAGCCATAGCATTGGCTGGCGATCGTCATTTCCTGAATAAGAATTAACGCGAGATTTCGGTAGGAGGCATTCGCAAGGAGACATGTGATGCATTACGCCGATATCCCAGGAACCATTGCAAATAGCCTTATTCCTTAATCGCCTAGGCGATTAAGACAGGAAGCTGTGGATAACAACGGAGAAAAAAGGTATTTACTTTCCAAAAAAAGAAAAAAATTTGGCCATTATGAAAACTATGCACTCAGGGCATGCAGCACAGCCAAACATAAAAAAATGGATGGAACTCCTCTTTAAGAACTCATTGGACGGCGCTTCACTGTGCAGATGGACAATGACCCGAAGCCTACTGCGAAAGCATCCAAAGAGTTTTTTAAGGGAAAGAAGTGAAATGTTATGCAATGGCCAAGTCAATCACCTGACCTGAATCGGATTGAGCATGCATTTCACTTGCTGAAGACAAAATTGAAGGGAAGTAGCCCTAAGAAAAAGCAGGAACTGAAGACAGTTGCAGTAGAGGCCTGGCAGATCATCACCAGGGATGAAACCCAGCTTCTGGTGATGTCTATGCATTCCAGACTTCATGCTGTAATTGACTGCAAAGAATTTGCAACCAAATATTAAAAAGTGAAAGTTTGATCTATGATTGTTAATCTGTCCCATTACTTTTGGTCCCTTAAAAAAGTGGGAGGCACATACAGTATACAAACTGTTGTAATTCCTACACCGTTCACCTGATTTGGATGTAAATACCCTCAAATTAAAGCTGAAAGTCTGCAGTTAAAGCATATCTTGTGTGTTTCACTTCAAATCCATTGTGGTGGTGTATAGAGCCAAAAAGATTAGAATTGTGTAGATGTCCCAATATTAATGGACCTGACTGTATATATTTAAAATTGGGTTTTATAGTTGCCCCCCCCCCCCCCAATGTGCACAAGAGCAATAGCTCTCTCTCTCTCGGCTCTGTCCCACCTCACTGCACAGATTGATCCCAGACTGCACAGATTGCTTGGCTCCTGCTGCTGTCAATCAAATTCTGTGACGAGCGAGCCCAGGACGAGTATGAGCTGTTTTTTTTACCAAAAATATGTAGCAGAATACATATTGGCCTAAATTTATGAAGAAATTCGTTTTTTTTTTTATGTTATTGGATATGTTTTATAGCCGAAAGTAAAATATAGCCGAAAGTAAAAATTTCCAGAGATCAAGTCACTTTAAGTGCATTCTTTAGTTTTACATATCTTTAGTTTTACATATTCAGTAGAACCTTGGATTACGAGCATAATTCGTTCCAGGAGAATGCTTGTAATCCAAAGCACACGCATATCCGCATATCAGAGCGACTTTCCCCATAGAAGTCAATGGAAACTAAGATCATTTGCTCCGTATTGACTTCTATGGCATGCAATACCGCATGTGGCCAGAGAGCCTCAGAAATACTCTGAGACTGTTTGGCTGATCTCGGAAAACCTTGGAAAGGCTTGGAAACACTCAGTAATGGAGTATTTATGAGTATTTCCAAGTGATTCTGAGTATTTCCGAAACGTCTCTGAACGGTTCCAAACCGTTCTGAGTGTCACCGGTGCCCCGGCACCTCTGCCCAAATGTGCTACTGCACACCCCCTTAGCTTAAATTCTGCTCATTTTATGAGACAACACTCGCAAACTGAGTTAGGATTTAGAAAAAAAGTTGCTTGTCTTTCAAAGCGCTCATTTACCGTGTTAGGCCGCGTATATAGTGTTGCTCACGAATATTCGCATATACGAATATTGCATTTACGAGTATTCGCGAATAACTCGAATATCGCGGCGAATATTCGCTATTTCGAATATTCGTATTTTTCAAATTTCGCATCAAATTTCGCAATCAATTTCGCATTCGCATTTTTTTTTTATTAAATATAGCGAATATTCGTAAATATCGAATATTCGTGATATTTTATCCCAAAAAAAATAGCGAAATTTCGCAATCATTTTCGCATATGCAAAATTTCGCTATTTTTTTTATATAAAATATAGCGAATATTCGTAAATATCGAATATTCGTGATATTTTATAAAAAAAAAAAAAAATCGCGAAATTTCGCATTAGCAAAATTTCGCATTGGCGAAAATTCGCAATTTTTTTTATTTTTTTTTTATAAAATATCACAAATATTCGATATTAACGAATATTCGCGATCGCATATGCAAATTTTTTTTTTTTTTTTTTTTATAAAATATACCGAATATTCGTAAATATCGAATATTCGTGATATTTTATAAAAAAAAAAAATATCGCGAAATTTCGCATTCGCGAAAATTCGCAATTTTTTTTTTTTTTATAAAATATCACGAATATTCGATATTAACGAATATTTGCGAATATTCTTCGAAATATTCGCGAAATATCGCGAAATCGATTATGGCGTATTCCGCTCATCACTACGCGTATACACGATCGGTCCATCCGATGAGAACGGTCCGACGGACCGTTTTCATCGGTTTACCGATGAAGCTGACTGAATGACTGATGTGCCTACACACCATCGGGTCATAAACTGATCGTGTCAGAACGCAGTAACGTAAAACCCAACGACGTGATGAAAAAAACGAAGTTCAATGCTTCCAAGCATGCGTCGACTTGATTTTGAGCATGCGCGGCCTTTTAACCGATGCTTTTGCATACTAACGATCATTTTTGACCAATCGGTTAGCCGTCCATCTCTTAATTTTTAAAGCAAGCCATCTGTTTTTTGACCGAAGGATAACGGACCGATGGGGCCTACACACGATCGGTTTGGACCGATGAAAATGAACCTCAGTCCGTTTTCATCGGTTTGAACGGATCTTGTGTACGAGCCATTACTCGTAAACCAAGGTTCCACTGTACTTTAAATCTCCAAATGCTCCCATGGACCAGCATGAGGCATAGTAAACCAACACATCTAGAGTGTTTTTCCAATATGATGTACAGTAAATTACTTGCGGTTCACCACGGAAAAAAATGACAAGCCAGAAAGCAGATATTTGGAAACATTACTCTTTTGGTAAACTGTAATTTATAACTAATTTAACACCTGTGTATCATTTGAAGGATGAGCTTCATATTTCTGTATTTTCTCTCTGTTTTACAGAGCAGAATTCAAGCACACACATCTTAGTCACATTTCCAAGCCAGCCACTAATTGATGCCTAGAGCACCACATGCCATCCAAATGCAATCCCCGATGGACGTAGTTTTCCCATCTCCCCACCTGTACGCACCCTTGTGTGAAACAGCCTTAAAAAGTGCCTGAGGGATGCTGAAGGGCTGAGAACACACAGTTCCCTAAAGACCCAGAGCTGCATTGTAAATGTAGCACTGAGAACAGGCCCCAGGAGATGTCAATATATGCAGGTACACTAATAGAACTGTGCAGATATGATGAGTACACAAGGCCCGATAAAAAGGGAAAAACAAACAGATTTTGTGTCAGATCAAACAAGAATTATCCTACCATGTCTACAACAACTGAAGAGCTGACATATTTGGAAAAGAAAGGATCAGGATTTATTTTTGCATCCTTTGTTTTGTAGACCATCTATGTGAAAAATGACATGAATTAAAGATCTGTAGTGTGGGTTTCAAGAGGGAGGATGAATATAAAACCTGCACAGCTAAAACAGGAGACTTGCATATTTCAAAAGTGTAGGGTAAGCCATAGGACAATTACACTATTAATATATATATACACCAACGCTATCACATTTACATACACAAGCAGTTTATAGGCATGGAGAATGATAAAAAAAAGTTAATAAATAGAGTTTAGAAGTTGGATTACTTTATCAAACTTTGGTCACCTGATTCAGAGCAACGACCCCCAATGTTCAAAATGGTCCCTCTGTGGGAGCATATTACAAGCAGACAAACAGCTACAATTCGGGTGTCACTGTAGCTCTAGAATTATTTTCATCTATTGTGCAGCACTACTTGTCAGACAAATTAAATCCTAATATCCAATAATGAACAATATGTGATTACCACAATATAGACAAAAAAATAATGATTTCAGAAACAACACTTTTGAATCATACATAAGTAAAATTAGGACAAAAAGTCCAAAAAGTAAGTGATGTAAATCCCATGCCGCATGAATCGTCACCACCATATAATTAACCACTTAAGACCCGGACCAAAATGCAGGTAAAGGACCTTGCCCCTTTTTGCGATTCGGCACTGCGTCGCTTTAACTGACAATTGCGCGGTCGTGCGACGTGGCTCCCAAACAAAATTGGCGTCCTTTTTTCCCCACAAATAGAGCTTTCTTTTGGTGGTATTTGATCACCTCTGCGGTTTTTATTTTTTGCGCTATAAACAAAAATAGAGCGACAATTTTAAAAAAAATGCAATATTTTTTACTTTTTGCTATAATAAATATCCCCCAAAAATATATAAAAAAACATTTTTTTTCCTCAGTTTAGGCCGATACGTATTCTTCTACCTATTTTTGGTAAAAAAAAATCGCAATAAGCGTTTATCGGTTGGTTTTCGCAAAATTTATAGCGTTTACAAAATAAGGGATAGTTTTATTGCATTTTTATTAATTATTTTTTTTTTTACTACTAATAGCGGCAATCAGCGATTTTTTTTGTGACTGCGACAATATGGCGGACACTTCGGACAATTTTGACACATTTTTGGGACAATTGTAATTTTCACAGCAAAAAATGCATTTAAATTTGCATTGTTTACTGTGGAAATGACAGTTGCAGTTTGGGAGTTAACCACAGGTGGCGCTGTCCCCTATGTGTGCCTATGTGTTGTGTTTACAACTGTAGGGGGGTGTGGCTGTAGGTGTGACATCATCGATCGCGTCCCCCTATTACAGGGATGATGCGATCGATGCTACGGCCACAGAGAAGCACGGGGAAGCCGTGTGTACACACGGCTCTCCCCGTTCTTCCGCTCCAGGGACAGATCGCCGCACTGCAGAGGCGATCGGGTCCGCGAATCCCGCGGTCCCGGTCCTGGAGCTTCGGACCGGGTCGCGGGCGCGCGCCCGCGACCCACGGCTGGGTACTAAAATCAATGTATATATACGTTGATGTGCCCAGCCGTGCCATTCTGCCGACGTAAATGTGCAGTAGGCGGTCCTTAAGTGGCTAAAGCAAAGGGCTTACCAGAAATACATGACATTCAGATTATAGAGAAGTCATATGTAGCGGTACCCCCATGAGGGCTGCTATCAGACTCTATACCCCATTGGTTACCTCGACTCTGCAAATCCTCTCTTACCTCTGACACCTTGGGTTCCATCCTGCCACAGCTGCGATAGTAATGAGAATCTCACACAGTATCAATGAACAACTCAGATATATTTACTGGGATAAAATGGACACAAAGAATAGCATAAGTAAACACAGCTTAATTTAACAGCGAATACATCTCATAACTGCTACACAATAATACTTGACATAAATCAACTACAAGACCTATGTGGAGAGGTAGACAGAGGAACAAATACTCAATACTGTATAACACATATCGGATATTTTCCCTCTGTGTCCTCAACACACGGGCCAGAAAACAGTTATAAACAAAGGTATATATCAAACACAATATAAATTAAACAATAGATCAGCTGCCTGTATTAGAAGTTCAATGCAATAAGCAAAGGCATGTAAGGAAGTTGTGCACAACAGAGAAGAAATAATAAGTGTTCCTTCAGTTCCAGTTATCTTCAGCTAGCCTGTTGGTTATACTGCAGTAAATTTGTAATCCAAGATGGAATATGAGAACAAAGATAAACTAAACTGCACCTTATTTGAAGGGATGATAATACATGTATACTCCTCCTTTAAAGCGGAGGTTCCGCAGGTTGTGGAATTTTTCTTAATATGTGCAATGCTTAGTAATAAACATTGCAATCTACCAGTCACCTGTGAGCCGCTTGTACGTCTATCCATTAGTTTTCCGTCAGAAATAAGGACTTTTAAAAAACGAATCCTGGGCTTTTCCATCTTGCTTGTGGGCACTGTGAAGCCCACATGCAAAGACTTCCTAGATTCTGTGTCACGTGACACTCGAGCTAGTGCGAGAAAACACGCCTGGCTATTTATGATGGTCTCCTGAGAGTATGGAAACATCACTCCCAGCTCCCATAACGCCTTGAGGCATCAGGGAAATGGATCGACACGCCTACTTCTATGGGGAACAAGACCCGGAAGTGTGGCTAGATGCAACTGAATTAAGGTAATGGTAGAGACCTGAAAAAAAAACACAGTGGTTTAGACATGCATTAAGGCTGCAGTTCAGATAAATAGAATGTTCATTTTGAGGGTGAACCTCCGCTTTAACTGTGTTAGAGAAATGTTCGCAATGTTGACTTAAAAGCACAATGGGGAAATATTGGCCCCAAGCGCCTGCTGTATAAGTTCTGGGAAGAAGTAGATTCACATCCATGGAACTACAAGTATCCTTAGCCAGTCTGTATAAAAATTACTCAGCAGCACTGTTGTCAACTATCACAGGGGCTGTGCCCGCTCACCACTACGGACATCAGATGAATAGAGGGTTCCAGTTGGAATTCTCTGTGTCTCTGCCCTGTGGAAATGGCAGCGCCACACCGTGCTGCAGTTCCCAGTGCAATCGCAGTTGCCTCCAGATGGTCTGGAACACAGGCCGGTCCGCTGTACTGGGATAGAAATGCTGACCTCCAAGATCCCTCCGAGGCTGGCGATCCTGCTCCCCGCTGTGTAGGCCACAGATTCTCAGCACCTCCTGCTGGCAGGGTCAGAATGGCGTTTAGAGACCAAAAAAAGGCCACACCCGCTCTTTTATTTCCCCTCCCAGCAGGCTGCTCTGAGTGCACAGGATTCTGTTACCTGTAGTCCAGTTTGGTCCAGATAACAGTGTCACTTTCTTATCCCGGATTACATGTTCCATGATGCATTGCTCTGGTCATTCTCACAGGAGAAAAAATAACAAACATAGAGACCAGCATGCACTAGAGGGAGCCAAACTCATATAAAAAAACACAACAAACTGTCCCTTAATAATAAGCACAGTAGCAAACCTTGGCTACACATATAAAGCATATTGAGTATTCCACTCCAATCGTTATCCAATAAGTGAACCCTTGTTTGAAAGAAAAAGAGGGAGAACAAATGCTTCACATACTGTAGTGTAAAATCCAAATAGCTTATTTTTTAAGATCAAATAAATGCACAAATGTTGAGAATCAACAGTGCTGTACATGAAATACCCCCAAGTAGTATAAGCGCACATCACTTCCGGGAACGTGATGATGTCACTGCATATAGCTCTTCCCTGCACATTTCAAAAGTTTAAATCTTTCAGGGGACAGGGAGCTTTAGAATTCTTGCCCCACCAGCCCTGAAGGTTAATCATGACAGTGTGCATAAGTCTTTTTTGTGTGTGGAGTGCAGGGAAAATGTTATACAACAGCAATATTGCTTGTAATAAGTAACTCTTCAGACTCCTTTTGTCAGTCTGTAGAACAACGTTTTTGACTGACTATCTGCACCAGCATTGACCAAACACGTGTGGCCAAGATGAGCTCCTTTATATAGGCAGCCAAGAAGGAAGATTATGGGCTAGATTAAAATTGACATTGAGGTAACAAGTAGGGGTTACCAAAATTCACAGAGTCACTTTTTATCCTTTTCTTTTTATCCTTTCTGTAAAAATAAAAGTACAGTACAGCAATAAATCTAATGAAGAACTGTTTTTTGGCACATGAAAGCTTAGCATAGTAAATAGGAGCTTCATAATGGAGGCCATCATGAGCTATTTAAACCCTATTGCACCATTTATAAACAATAAAAAGCACCTTAGTTTTGTCATTGGTCCCAGAAGGTTGTGGGACCATTCACAGAACGGCTCACACATGTGAAGGGGAATCCAGCTGTGAAACTGTCAGGGCCCGTACACACGACCGGTTTTCTCAGCAGAATTCAGCAAGAAACTCAATGGGAGACGTATTCTGCCGAGAAAACCGGTCGTGTGTACACTTTTCGCCGAGAAACCCGTTGAGGAACTCGTCGAGCCAAAAAGAGAGAATGTTCTCTATTTCCTCAATGGGCAATGGGAAAATTTGGCTCGACGAGTATTTTGACAGCCGAACAAGGAACTAGATGGGGAAAACTATGTGTTTCGCCCGTCGAGTTTCTCGGTCGTGTGTACGCGGCCTAAAGAGTCACAGAAAGACTTACCCAAAGTTAACATGCTGACTGGCTGGTACTGGATCCCTGAACAGGTAAGTGTCCTTTCATTAAAACTCAGCATTTACAGTAATTGCAGCTGCTGACTTTTATTATTATTATTTTTTTTTAAACAGGGTGGAGAACATCTTTAACATTGAAACATAATCATGCTTATTTAGGAAAATGTAACAAGGTGTCACACTGGTGTTAACAGAGAACTGACATTTTATGATCTGAGGGTATGCAAGCACACAGTAGGTTCTCACTCCAAGTGAATGCTACATCTGTCAAGTTAAGTCTAACGTGTGCAATGGCTTACCAACAGCTTAATCACTTGCCAGGTAAGACTCAGTGAATCTGCTTCCTCATAGGATATGCTCCTTATGCCATGGTTATTACACATCTTGCAAACTAACCTCTACACCCTAACCTAAACCTTTAAAATAAACATGGACAGCTGAACTTTAGGAAAATAAATCAACATACAGTTAAAACACATATACACATACATAATTGCTTTACCTACCAGTACCAAGGGATTTGAATTTCTGTGTATCCAGTCCTATGATTTGCAGAGCTCTCCCAGAGAGCAGAGACACATTGATGACTAAATATGTGTCTACTGCAAATTACATAAAGCCCAGGTTCACACTGGGTACGATTTTGTACGATTTGAGATGCGATTTCACATGTCAAATCGCATCTCAAATCGGCGGCATTTGCCGGCAATTGTCGGCAATGACACCGTCCTAATCGGTGCGACGCCGCATCTGCAGCACTGCACCGATTTCAAAAAGTAGTTCTTGTACTACTTTTTGCGATTTCGGGCCGCGATTTAGATTGACATCTGTGCAGAAACCTGCACAGATGTCTCTTAAATCGCGGCAAAATCGGGACTGCCAGCGGGAGTGAAATCGTGCGAGTTCAGCAGTTCACTCCCGCAGCCCAGTGTGAACCTGGCCAAAAACTGTTTGGTCACTGCTTTACCACCACCCTGTGATTGGACAAGAAAGTAACAGAAGAAGACAGCTACAGTTATCTTTCTTCTTACTCTCCTGTAGTCCAGTTTATGTCAATGATTGTGCACAGTAGCACATCTGATTGAATTATCTGCAAGGAAATTATTATTTTTACCCTTCTGCAGTTCAGAATTAACTTAAAACTAATAGTTAAAGAAATTCTATGGTCACAGCGTACACTTTTATTTTATACCGTCAGTATTGTAATAGCAAAGCAAACAATAGCTATTTTTGGCAATTCAAAATAAATTTTCTTGAAAACATCTAAACTTCCTGTTTGCTTTCAGTGACTATGACCTACATATTTATATCTTGTTGTCTTTAAGCAATGATTCCTGTGCTGAACCCTCCTTCTGGAACTCTTCCTCTCAGCACCTTCTGGAACTCTTCCTCTCCACACCTTCTGGAACTCTTCCTCTCAGCACCTTCTGGAACTCTTCCTCTCAGCACCTTCTGGAACTCTTCCTCTCAGCACCTTCTGGAACTCTTCCTCTCAGCACCTTCTGGATCTCTTCCTCTCCGCACCTTCTGGAACTCTTCCTCTCCACACCTTCTGGAACTCTTCCTCTCAGCACCTTCTGGAACTCTTCCTCTCAGCACCTTCTGGAACTCTTCCTCTCAGCACCTTCTGGAACTCTTCCTCTCAGCACCTTCTGGAACTCTTCCTCTCCGCACCTTCTGGAACTCTTCCTCTGCGCACCTTCTGGAACTCTTCCTCTCAGCACCTTCTTGAACTCTTCCTCTCCGCACCTTCTGGAGCTCTTCCTCTCCGCACCTTCTGGAACTCTCCCTCACAGCACCTTCTGGAACTCTTCCTCTCCGCACCTTCTGGAACTCTTCCTCACAGCACCTTCTGGAACTCTTCCTCTCAGCACCTTCTGGAACTCTTCCTCTCTGCACCTTCTGGAACTCTTTTTCTCCACACCTTCTGGAACTCTTCCTCTCCGCATCTTCTGGAACTCTTCCTCCCAGCACCTTCTGGAACTCTTCCTCTCAGCAACTTCTGGACCTCTTACTCTCCGCACCTTCTGGAACTCTTCTTCTCCGCACCTTCTGGATCTCTTCCTCTCCGCACCTTCTGGATCTCTTCCTCTCAGCACCTTCTGGACCTCTTCCTCTCAGCACCTTCTGGACCTCTTCCTCTCAGCACCTTCTGGAACTCTTCCTCTCTGCACCTTCTGGAACTCTTCCTCACAGCACCTTCTGGAACACTTCCTCACAGCACCTTCTGGAACTCTTCCTCTCAGCAACTTCTGGACCTCTTACTCCCCGCACCTTCTGGAACTCTTCCTCTCCGCACCTTCTGGATCTCTTCCTCTCCGCACCTTCTGGATCTCTTCCTCTCCGCACCTTCTGGACCTCTTCCTCTCAGCACCTTCTGGAACTCTTCCTCACAGCACCTTCTGGAACTCTTCCTCTCAGCACCTCTTTAGTTCAGAGGGCAGACTCTATGAATTCTGTGACACAGAAGCACCAGAACTCACAGGACATAGTGAATATGCGTTACATAATTAAAGGAGGTAATTGTGTGGGAAGTTTCACAAAATAAGTTTACAAACTTTACGATCATTTAGAATAATAGGAGTAAGCTGGAAATAACTAAAATGCAATGTAGAAATAAATGTATGATTTTAAAATGTAATCATAGATACACTTAAACTCTATTGATTCCATAAAATCTTAACCTATTTTTAAAAATAAATGTCCTAAGGCTGGGATCACATGTGTGTGGTGTGTTATTGCATGCACATTAACGTGCATTAGATCACATGCATTATGTTAAAAGCAATTAATTTTGAATGGGTTACCAGTGCACCCCAACACAACATAAACTGCACCTAATTCTACTTTTCAGTGTTGCATTGTGGCACCCTGTAACACAGGTGGGTTGCCTTAGTGCATTGGGATGTCTGAGGCCGCGTACACATGATCGAACATGTCCGCTGAAACTGGTCCGCAGACCAGTTTCCGCGGACATGTCCAATCGTGTGTACGGCCTAGCGGACAGGTTTCCAGCGGACAAAAGTTTCTAAGCATGCTTAGAAACTTGTCCGCTGGAAACCTGTCCGTCGGACATGTCCGCTGGTTAGTACGCCTAACCAGCGGACCGAAATCCTCAGCATGCGTCGAATGGATTCGACGCATGCGTGAAAGCATTTTACTTCCTTGTTTTCGGACGTCGCGACGACAACGTCACCGCCACTTCACCGCGTTCTCTGTCCGCGGGGATTTTGGTCTGATCGTGTGTACACACATCAGACCAAAATATTCCAGGAGACATGTCCGATACAAACGGTCCGCGGACCGTTTTCATCGGACATTTCTCCTCGTGTGTACGCAACCTGAAGGGTACCACAACCCACTAACATGCGCATTGTGCAGCACTGTGAATTGCAGAAAAAAGGTAACTCTTACCCTAATGCTTGACTCTAAGCCTAATGCCCTATACACACGATCAGAATTTCCGATGGAAAAGGGCAGACGAACGTGTGTATTACTCATCGGATTATTTTTTATCGGAAATTTCGATGAATTCCATCGGAATTTAGATAGAGAACATGTTCTCTTTTACTCCGATGGAATTCTGATGTGATTTTGGTCAGACAAAGGTCCGACCGTGTGTATGGTGCTTAACAGTAAGTTAACATGTAACCACTGATTAAAACCATGGCTACCTTGTTTATTTTAAATTTGGCCCATTTATATACATGCATTTTTTATGTGATTGGTGTATTGGGGATAGGGTGCCTTGATAATCATCAAAATAAATATCATAATACATATCTAATAAGCTTGATTTTGTTTTGCAATCTGCTTGTGCACTTTCATTAATACACCTTATTTGAAATTTAGCAGCAATAGGGGAGAGCTGACTGTTCAGGATGAACTCTGATAAATTCAGACTGAAAATTCTTTGTTTGGATGTGCATCTAAATGCCAAATGTTTAGAATGTTCAGTGTGGATGAACATGACAGTTCTACACTCAATGGGAAGAAGCTAGTGTCGGCACCTACCATGTCCTTACCAACCACTGAAGTCACCTGATCCATTTACTTACATGGCTGGGAATTCCCAGCCATGTAAGTAAAGCCACAGGGATAGGGGGTGACATCATTGCCTAAATATGGCCACATGGCCCCTCAGAGTTCACAATTTCTTCTGAGAATATCTGTGAGGCCACGTACACATGATCAGTCCATCCGATGAGAACGGTCCGAAGGACCGGTTTCATCGGTTAACCACTTTAGCCCCGGACCATATTGCTGTCCAATGACCAGAGCACTTTTTGTGATTCGGCACTGCGTCGCTTTAACTGACAATTGCGCGGTCGTGCGACGTGGCTCCCAAACAAGATTGGCGTCCTTTTTTTCCCACAAATAGAGCTTTCTTTGGTGGTATTTGATCATCTCTACGGTTTTTATTTTTTGCGCTATAAACAAAAATATTGCAACAATTTAGAAAAAAATTCAATATTTTTTACTTTTTGCTATAATAAATATCCCCCAAAAATATATATATAAAAAAACATTTTTTTTCCTCAGTTTAGGCCGATACGTATTCTTCTACATATTTTTCGTTAAAAAAAATCGCAATAAGCGTTTATTGATTGGTTTGCGCAAAAGTTATAGCGTTTACAAAATAGGGGGTCGTTTTATGGCATTTTTATTAATATTTTTTTTTTACTAGTAATGGCGGCGATCAGCATTTTTTTTCAGTACTGCGACATTACCCTAAAGGGCGGACGTATAGCTACGTGCTCTCGCCCAGCAGTGCCACCGTCCCGCTGTAATATGACGGCGGGCGGTCTGGTTAACCGATGAAGCTGACTGATGGCCTGATGTGCCTACACACCATAGGTTAAAAAAACGATCGTGTTAGAACGCGGTGACATTTACGTGTTTTAAGACAATGACTTGCAGGAAAAAAACAAGTTCAATGCTTCCAAGCATGCGTCGACTTGACTAACTGATGCTTTTGCATACTAACGATTGGTTTTGACACATCGGTCAGGTGTCCATCGGTCAAATTTTAAAGCAAGTTCTCTTTTTTTTGACCGAAGGATAACTGACCGATGGGGCCCACACATGATCGGTTTTGACCGATGAAATGGTCCTTCAGTCCGTTTTCATCGGTTTTGACGGATCGTGTGTACACGGCCTAAGAGGATCAGAGGTGCTTTCTTACTTTTAGAATCTGGTTTATTATATGCAATGGTTATGGTTAAACTTGTACTATCTCATGGCAGTCAATAATAGAAGAAGGTCTCTTTTGGGTGTTAATGTGTCCACAGATGTAAAGTTTGAAAACTGCTTGCAGAGTTTCTGTACGGTATTTGCTAGTATTTTCTGAGAGTCATTCCTGTTTATTTTAAAGTGTACCAGAGACAGCGCTTGTTAGATATGACTCTGCTGTCCAAGAGATGGGTGTTGGATGCTCACCAGAAGTTACTGAAGATGGAATGGTGTTTGCTAATGAAAAGAACATGCCTGCTGAAAAAGAAATGTATATATATATATATATATATATATTTATATATATATATATATATATATTGTGATGGTTTGGATCTGTCTTGCCTGATGGATGGCTGGTTTTCGCCATATTTTGGAGAGACAGACACATTGATTGCACAGCTGTGTGGTCAGCTTTTTAAGTCTGACCTGAACAGCATTCAGGGCTCCACCCTCCCGAGGAGTCCAGGTCTGGAAGGGAGAACCCTGAGAGTGCAGGTGTGCACTAAATTAGCTGGAGAAGCTAGAGAAGCTGGAGAGTGCAGGCTGCACTATAATACCCAGAGGCCTGAGTCTGAGGTGGCTGACAGGAGTGAGTCTGGGGTGGCTGACAGGAGTCAGGAAGGCTTCACGAGGGAGCCTGAGCAGTGTGGTGCTACTGCTAAAGATAGCCAGGTGGCTCTGTATTTTCCGTTATACGTGTAAGCCAGGAGGCTGAAGGTACCATTTTGTATGGACTGTGAAAACCCCTGTATATTTTTATGTTGGATGCAATAAAACCGTGTTTTTTTTGCTATTTCTGCTTGAAGACTAGTGTTGAGCGGAATACGCCATATTCGATTTCGCAATATTTCATGAATATATAGAAGAATATTTGTGAAATATTCGCTAATATCGAATATTCGTGATATTTTATCAAAAAAACAATTTTGCGAAATTTCGCTAATGCGAATGCGAAATTTCGCTAATGCGAATGCGAAATTTCGCCAATGCGAATGCGAAATTGATTGCGAAATTCTCGTCAACGTGCGAAAACGGAGATCATTTCCTGGATTACTAAACTAATATGCACTAAACACTAAGGCCTCGTACACACGAGGCAATCTATTTGTTCAAATCGGTCCGACCGACCGATTTGAACAAATCTGTCTGATAGGATTTTGGTTTGCTCGCGTGTACACACGAGCAAACCAAAATCCCCGCCAGCAGACGGCGCGCTGACGTGTCGGTGACGTGGCGGTGACGTTGACGCCGCCACGTCACCGCACCAGGAAGTAAAACACTTCCGCGCATGCGCTGAATCCATTCGGCGGCGGTGCGAGACGACATGTCTGCTGGTAAGTGTACTAACCAGCAGACATGTCGGGCGGACGGATTCCCACCCGATAGATTTCAAAGCATGCTTTGAAATCTGTCGGGTGGCCAAATCCGTCGGCTCGGCCGTACACACGATCGAATCTGTCTGCTGGGACGGTCTAGCAGACCGTTTCCAGCAGACAGATTTGATCGTGTGTATGAGGCCTAACTCTACTTACACAAACTTATATGACTGAACTAAAGCCAATTTTTTTTTTTATACACAAAACACAGAAGGGCAGAGAAAGTATTTTGCGAATTATCGTAATACGAATATTCGCATTGCGAATATTCGGCAACATAAAAGGATCGCCTCAGCTACTCAGCCCAGGGTCTCTAATCATACCAGCAATGCTTTTAGACGTCGATGGAGATCACTAGGATGTGATCTGTTTTAAAAATAATATCGCAATATCGAATATTCACCGCGATATCCGATTTATTCGCGAATACTCGCATATGCAATATTCGTTACGAATATTCGCAATGCGAATATTCGTGAGCAACACTATTGAAGACCAGTGACTGTGCAACTCTACATTTATCGCTAATTTTGTGACTTTATCACAAGTGGTGGCAGCAGTGGGATGTTCGTTGTTGTACCGGCCAATTTACAGTTACAGTGGCCTTAAAGGTACAGGACCCGAAAAACGGGAAAAAGTAAGTTCCTCTGATATATGAACTGTATGTGTGCTTGAGACAGCACAATCTGTGTGTGCAGCAGAGAGCTTGCATGAAGTGAAAAGCAACTTGCTTTAAAGTGACAGTGCTTCATTTTTGCTGGACGGTGCAAAAGTTTGGTGGAGTGATTGTGAAGATGGTGCAAGAAGTTGAGCCTGCTGCTCTGGGCAGTTTGAAAGAGTTCCAGACCCATGCATACCAAAAACAGTGAGAAAAAAGAAACTGGGCGTTTTTGCAGCAATGCTGTGTCACAGCCAGGCGAACGGCATTGCACAAGAGTTCAATTGATGGACTGTGTTGCATACAGGTGCTGTACCTGTGGAAGGGAGCTCAGCGTGCCCTGAGAAAAAGTATCCACTTGGGAAATCGCTGATTCAAGTGGAATCGCAAAGAGTGAAGTCTGCATGTGAAAGTGTGCTGTTTGCAAGTCCTGGAGACAGTACGCCAAAGTTTTCCTGTGTTAAGAAGGAACTGTGTTAAAAAACGTTGTTGGCCTGATTGCAGAGATGGCGCGGTCAAAACGCAAAAAGGAAGCAATGTTTGCTGAAATGAGAGTTGGTGTTGTCCCTAGCAACACAGCTGAAATGAATGCACAGGTGATTGCAAGTGTGGAGAAGCCAGCTATCAAGGTGCAAAGTGTGAAGAAACACGTGCGTTGTTTGCGGTGCAGTGAGTGGGGGCATGAAGTTTCCAAATGCCCTTTATCGCAAGCTTCAGCAAAGCAGATGGGTGCAGTTGCCCATAGCAACGTCTATGATGTCAGGTCAGTGGACCACAAGACAAGAGTATTACCGACAGAGGATCATCGCAAGTTGAAATCAACAAAACTTCAAGGATCGCAGACGCTGTGTTTGGGAGAATCGCCAAGCACCGTGCCTGGAATGTGGTCAGCTGGGTCACGGCATATTTTCTTGCCCTAGATTTTGGGGTGCAGCTGGAGAGGGTGGTAAACAGTGGGAGTTGCCTACTGTGATTTCATCCTGTGGCCACCAGGGGGAGTTGGCCAGTAAAAATGCAACTGAAAGACAGCGCCCTCAAATGAAGACAGAGTTACCTGTTTCAAGATACGGTAAGACT
The DNA here is from genome assembly GCA_029574335.1 of Rana kukunoris. Lineage (NCBI taxonomy): Eukaryota > Metazoa > Chordata > Amphibia > Anura > Ranidae > Rana > Rana kukunoris. The sequence continues at coordinate 253,808,990 of CM056051.1, read as the reverse complement.
GTTGCAATTTGTGATTCAAGTGAAGTAGCAATGTATCCGGTGAGGAGATCTGCAGAAGGTGTAAAAATGGACTTGCTGCAGTGTGCTACCCAGATCAGTGAGGAGACACACGTTAAAACCCTCCTTGCAGCAAGATCAAAGACTGAAAGTGATATGTGGACTTTGTGTGCACCTAAGGTAGTCCAGCAGAATGTTGAGAGAGATGTGTTAGGGGTGACCAAAACAGATGGCGTGTCATGTTCCCTAGCGATAGAGACAGGTGCTGCAGAGTTACAAAGGGAAACCACCAAGGAGCCTGTATTGGTAAAGCAAGTGGTGTCCCAGGACGACTGTAAAGCCGCCCTAGTGGGCAAAATAATTCCTTTAGAGAGGAAGGTTAATGTGTTGAGTCGCATGCAGGGTGCCATGCGTTCTGACAAAAGTCAATCTGATAGAGATTATAAAGCTGCTATGTTTATGAATACTGATGATGTTGCTGATACATGTATTTATGGTGATGTGATGCTTGATGAGCTAGGGCTGATCGCTAAGCAGGTTATGCGATTTCCCTTAGCAACAGTAGGTAAGGTTGCAGAGGTGTCCTTTAGAAACCTCCAGGGAGCTCTGTGTGTTGGAGCCAGAGGTTGCCGGGGACAACTGTGGTGCCGCTCTGATAGATAAGAGGGTACTTGACCTTGTTGATGAGAAAAATGGTAAAACTAAAATGTCTGAATTTGCTTGTAGTGATAATGTGTTACTACAGTCTGTCACTGCTGACAGAAAAAGTCCTCATAATTTTAATGAAGCGCCACAGAGTGGTCAAGTTATGTTATTGCAGCCTGCTGTGTTTGAAAATGTGTTTGCGGTGGACACAAATTCTGCTATGCAAAATGGAGAGACTGCAGGGCCAGTTGACATGGGTGCTTTGGCTTTTGCAGAAGTTAACCCTCTCCAGTTGGAAGGATCTGAAAACGGCGCATACATGGCAGAGGTTTTGTCCTCAGCAAAAGAGATGAGGAATGTTGAGCTTCAGAATGATATGGTAATGGATAGCGATTTGGAATCGCTCAGTGTTGCTGAATGTGAGAGGATGAGTGTCGCACATGCGATTTGCAGTGCTCAAGGGGAGTCGCAAGTTTTGTCAGTTACCTCTGAGGTAGAGGTCTTTTTAAGTGACTCAGCCTCTCACGCCTTAGCAAATGAGCCCCTCCACATCGTTGGTAAAGGGAAAGTTCCTAAAGTTCTGCATTTAGATGTGGCGTGTCTAGAAATAACTGAGATGTTGTTGGAATTGGTGAAAATATTTCCAATGTACACCTGCGTGTATCCACAGCAGAGGGGCGACGTGGTACTGCGTAGTACCAATCGGTGGACACAGGTGGTACCGGCGTTGTTAAGCAATATTGATGAAAATTGGTTGCTGTACTGTTGGTTAATTTTGTGGAAAGTTGTCCCACAGTTCTCTTTGAGAGTGCTTCCAGTGGCGGTTGTGTGCAGAAGGCGCTCAGGGGAATTGTTGGAGAAATCAGAAATAATAGACAAAGTGGAAGTCTCTCCGTCTGCTGATGTGATGGAGTGCATTCCTACTGGTGCGGTCCGAGGTACGGCTGAGCAGTGGTTGGTACATGGAGCGCGCACTGTCTCACCCTCTAGACCTCATGAAAAGAAAGGGCTCAGAATGGACGTGACAGTAGTGGGAATTCAGTCCATCACTCACAGAGAGGTGCAGTTTAAGGTACCCGGAGACACTTTGATAGGAAATAACAGTAATGGTAACTGTAATGAAAAAGTGTATGGGAAGCACTGTAGAGTACTGTCAGACAACTCTGAGCTATTGGTTGAGGTACAGAATTGGTTAAAGACATTGGTGTGGAAAAATGTGCATTGGTAGGACAATTGCTATTGAAGTGTTGGACAACAGGGGGCAATGTGAAACTGCGGGACTGTCCCATAAGGAGTAACTGCTTGCCTGTAGGTGGTCCCTCCATAGACACTGTCCTAACAAACATGGGGACAAGAGGTCCCAATGACAATGTTGGGTTGAATAACCCCTTGTGGAACATTGCTGGTGAGGTTAAACAGAAGGATGTCGTGTTAATCTCAGATGGTTTGGGTGCCAAAGTTAACCACATAGGCGATAGTGAACCTGAGAAACAAATGTTGGTTAGTGTTGCGTCAGGTAGTGAGAGTGGTCAGTCCCTGACAGGTTTCATGGAAGTGGGTCTCCAACAGTCCCAAGAGAGTAGCCCACGGTTCAGGAAGAAGTGCTGGTGGAAGCACACCCGGAAGAATAGGTGGGTGGAGTGCCCCTTTAGAGGAAAGGTTGGGCAGATTAGGACTCCTGCTGCTGATAGTTGGCACAAGGGCGCCACGGTGAAGGGTTGGTGGAAACATACCCGGAAAAAATGGGCCTGTGCAGCCAATGGTTGGCACAGAGGAGACCCATTTGTGATGATGGGTCTATGTGTTCCTCCCTCCGGTTCGAAACAAAGGGGGAGGGTATGTGATGTTTTGGATCTGTCTTGCCTAATGGATGGCTGGTTTTCACCATATTTTGGAGAGACAGACACATTGATTGCACAGCTGTGTTGTCAGCTTTTTTTTTTTTTTTTTATTTATATCAGGAAACCGGTCCCAACCGACCAACAACAGAGTAATAAAACATCACAGTGTGGTGCCACGCAGGGCACTAACATTCAATATACAGGGTATTTCAGATTATTCACATGAAAAGAAAAAAAAAAACATTCCACTTGTGCGTAGTTATGAGCGAGTGTCAGGTAAATATGGGATAAGTCATGTTCCATCTACTGGGCCCATAGGGGTCCCACGTGTATCTAACCTGCTGGCACGACCCTTGACGTCTCGTCCTCCGGATCAGGACGGAGGGGCCCGGCCCCCAGTGTTTTACCTTTATATTGGAAAGGAAAAGTAAGTCTAGGTAGGGGATGTTGGGTGGGGGGTGGGAGGGGAACCCCTTAGATATTCAGGGTTCGATGGATAGAGCAGGGCCCAGATCAGGCCAAAGGAAAATGAGGGAGGGAAGAAAGGGGGGTGGGGTTGGAGAGGGGAAGACTCGCAAGCAGTGGGGAGTGATTTCCGGTGTGCACAGCAGCACAGAAAGGCAGGAAGTGACATCTTGTCTTGTAATCAGTGCAGACCGTCCTGTGCTTGGGAGCCATCATATGCTTTGCCTGTTGTTTTGGAGTCATTACATGCTTTACTTTGGAGAAGTCTGACTGGGACGACTATAAACATCCCTAGGCTTATTTGACCGCTACTCAATCTATGTGGAATTCAGAAACAATTGAAGTCCAAACCATCCACACCAGGAACCCAGGAAACGCACCAGGAGACAAGGGCACGGCACGGAGGAGCAGCTATCTGTCTGACACGCAATCTACCCCAGCAGGGGTGATTGTCTCTGGTGAGTGGGGACCCATAAGGGGGAGCACCGGGACCACAGCGAGCAACATCTGTTGTACAGTATAAAGACCACCTACCTAGATAGGTGCACCTTGATCCTCACATCACTTCCACCTACCAGCCTGTACTTTTACCTATGGACTTTGCATGTTAATTATTTTAACCACAGCGAGCAATATTTGCTGCATAATATAAGATCCCCTACTGAGCTAGGTGCACCTTGATCCTCATATCACTTGCACCTAGCAGCCTGTATTTTTGTATTTTTGTCATATGGACTCCTGCATGCTAATTACTTTGTTTATATGTATTGGACCTTTTGCCTTTAATACTATGTTGTCTGCATGTACATAGAAGTTGGTGCCCAAGGTTTATTTTTATTATTTTTACCTTTATCTTTGTAATAGCTGCACCGTGTACTGTGTATATGAATAGTGGACGTAATATAGATCACTATTAGAATATATAACACTTAGTACCAGGAACACCACCGCCTCTAGTGGTCTCTAGAGGGTACCACCACTACTCTTGCATACACAGATTTACCCTGCCTAAGGTGGTCACCTTTACATCACACAATAAGGGACAGTTGCCCTAATACAGCCTATCGTCTTTACCCAGTAGGGTAACTATTGGCCCAGTAATACAACTTACCAACAACAGCGCCACGACCCCCACACCTTGCTCATCAGACTCGCAAGCATGTCCGCATGTCTCCCACATCACACCACTTTTTTTTTTTTTTAAAACACGTCTCGCCGGGAGGGGGGTGTGGGGATCACTCCCGTCCCCCCCTCTATTGAGTTCGTAGTCCTGTCTAGGCATCCCCTCTAAGGGCCTGGCCTTCTGTCGAGTATTTAAAAAGGTTCCAAAGTTGCCACGTTTCTGTGTAAGTCTCATTTCTGTCTTGGCTGGAGAGGACAAGATTCTCCATTAGGTTGATCTCATCCACCCTCTTTAGCCACATGGCTATGGTCGGAGGTCGTTGTGACTTCCACAAAAGTGGAATGCAGGTCTTCGCTGAGTCTAGCAGGTGTCTTATCACTGATTTTTTGTAAGCGCGGGTCGGGATGTCAGTGGAGTGCAAAAGGAAGTACTCAGGCTTGTCCGGGACCTGGCGATCTGTAAATTTCTGTACTATTCTGCGGACCTCTCTCCAGTACGTCTGTATCTCTGGGCAGGACCAGAAGATGTGAAGTAGCGTGCCTTCCTCTTTTTGGCATCGCCAACAGACATCCGTAGTGTCGGGGAAAAATGTATGTAGTAGGTCTGGAGTCCTATACCAGCGCATAAGAATTTTGTAATTAGTCTCCTGTACTTTAGAGCACAAGGAGGACTTGTGCGTGAATTCAAGGATACATTGACGTTGACTGGCAGAGAGGTGGCAGTCTAGGTCCCTTTCCCATTTAGCCAGGCTTGGGAGTTGAAAGTCCTCAGCTGGTGTTACTAGCATGTTATACACCTGCGAGAGTGTGTGTGGTAGCACCCCAGTGTCTGTGCACATTACCTCCAGCGGGGTAACGGGATGTGTGTTCGGGGGTGTCTGGTGGTTGAGGTAGTGTCTGAGCTGTAGTGTCCTCATAAAGTCTAATCTGTATTGCCCGTCGGGGTCTAGCAATTCTTCAGTTGTTCTCCACCGACCTCCGCAGCTAAAATGGACAGCCTGACCGATTCCCACCTCCCTGAGTGTTTGGAATCGCTTGTCGCTGACACCCGGGTCAAATTGGGGGTTCCCCAAGACGGGGCGTAGTGGTGAATGTCGGGAGAAAAGGGAGCGGTTAGATGTCAGTTGTGCGCAAATCCTAGCCGTGGTACCTATCAAAGGGTGCCGCTTAAGGTCAGGGTGGAGGTACGTGTAACACCATGGAGTCCCCTGAAGCGATACCGCCATCTGAGCATGTTCCAAATTTGGCCAAAGTTTGGTTTCCTTGTGCCTGCACCAGTCTAGGAGTCTGTTGAGATGAGTGGTAGTAGGAACAGATGTCTGGCATTGCCAGGCCTCCGTACCGTTTGGGGTATGAGAGTATTTTTATTTGTATGCGCGGTCTCTTCCCTGCCAAAATGAATTTTATGAAGGTTGAATCTATTTGTCTAAAATATGCTGCCGGTATCTGGACTGGGAGGGCTTGAAGTAGGTAAAGAAATGTTGGTAGTACCGACATTTTAAGTATATTGCAACGGCCAAACCACGAGTGGAGGCCTCTGCTCCACCGATCCAGGAGTTTTTGCACCTCTTTCAGGAGGGGTGGGAAGTTAAGTTGGAAAAGTTGGTTGAATCTGGGTGGGATCTGCGTACCCAGGTATTTCAAGGCAGTGTCAGTCCATTTTAAGTGAAAACTATCCCGGAGGTCTGTGAGCCGCGGTTGTGGGACGTTCACTCCCATCGCCACGGATTTGGTAAAATTTATCTTGAGGCTGGACAGCTTCCCATATTTTTCAAATTCTTGCATCAGGTTAGGGAGCGATACCGTAGGGTTGGTGAGGGAGAACAAAAGGTCGTCCGCATATGCAGACACCTTGTGTTGCGAACTGCCGACCGACACGCCGGTGATATCAGGGCTTCGTCTGATGTGGCACAGAAAGGGTTCAAGGTATAGGGCAAAGAGTAGTGGTGACAGCGGGCAGCCCTGTCTGGTGCCATTAGTTATCTGGAACGGGTCGGACAGCACACCATTCGCCCTGATTCTTGCCGAAGGAGCATGGTAGGCCGCCGAGACCCAACTTAGCATGTTGTGACCTACCCCTATATGGTTCAAAGTGGCGAACAGAAAGTCCCAACTCACGCGATCGAACGCTTTCTCCGCGTCTGTCCCAAGGAAGATGCAGGGTGTTTTCTCGCTATTAACCACGTGGAGAAGATTCAACACCTTAATGGTGTTGTCTCTGGCCTCTCTGGTTGGAATAAATCCCACCTGGTCCCAGTGAACCAAGTGTGTCAGATGTGGGCCTGGGTTGTGGAAGGGTGAAAAGCATTTCCTGAGCTAAAGCTGTTGAATAGTTTGGCCATGTGGCTGCCCAAATTCGGCAGCAAGGTCTTGTAGTAGGGGACGGTGAGGCCATCTGGTCCCGGGGCCTTCCCCGGCTTAGTATTCCGGAGGGCCGATTGGATCTCGGGCACCATGATGGGTTCATCCAGAACCTCTCTGGCACCGGGGGGGAGAGGAGGCATAGTGGACGAGGCAATATATTCCGATGCGGCGTCGTAGTCTAGCTGCCTCACAGGCAGGTTATAGAGGGAGTCATAAAATGTCTTAAACTCTTGGGCGATTTGTTGGGGCAGAGAGGGACGTTGCCCTGTGTGAGAAGTAATGTGCGGAATGTACGACGCGAGTCTCTGTTCTCTCAGCGTGTGGGCCAGCCATCTCCCGCACTTGTTCCCCGACTCATACACTATCCTGCGGCCTATCTGCAGTGCTGCCTTGGCTTTAAATTGCAGCAGTTTCGTCACCTGAGCCTGTGTCGTGTCTAGTTCTACCCCCAGCTGCCTGGTAGGTGTCAATTTGTGGGTGGCCTCCAGTGTCTGCAACTTCTGCAGAGCAGTAACCCGCAGCTGTTTGAGGGGGGTGCTGCGGGTTACTGCTCTCGTCCTATGTCTTTTGGCCGATTGCATACCGAGTGGGTAAGTTAGTTTGCGGGTCAACAGAGGCTGAGGCCGGGAGCTCTGAGAAAAAGCTGCCTCACTCGGCCATGTCCAAGCCAAGCCCGTGGTCAGCTTTTTAAGTCTGACCTGAACAGCATTCAGGGCTTCACCCTCCCGAGGAGTCCAGGTCTGGAAGGGAGAACCCTGAGAGTGCAGGTGTGCACTAAATTAGCTGGAGAAGCTAGAGAAGCTGGAGAGTGCAGGCTGCACTATAATACCCAGAGGCCTGAGTCTGAGGTGGCTGACAGGAGTGAGTCTGGGGTGGCTGACAGGAGTCAGGAAGGCTTCACGAGGGAGCCTGAGCAGTGTGGTGCTACTGCTAAAGATAGCCAGGTGGCTCGGTATTTTCCGTTATACGTGTAAGCCAGGAGGCTAAAGGTACCATTTTGTATGGACTGAAATCCCATGTATATTTTTCTGTTGGATGCAATAAAACCGTGTTTTTTTTGCTATTTCTGCTTGAAGACCAGTGACTGTGCAACTCTACATTTATCGCTAATTTTGTGACTTTTTCACAATATATATATATACAGTATATATATATATATATATATATCTCCTATAACATTATTGTAGATTTTCAAGGCAATGTAAAGAATTTTTAATTGCCGTGTACAAAAGTGAGATGTGCAGCAACATAATGCCTATCTTGTCTTATTATACTATTTTAAAAGTTCTTTTTTTTTGTTATATGTACTAACTAAAAGCCATAATTGTTTCTAAATGGACAGATGTAATTGACTACACAATGTTTCCTGAACACATAATTTTACCATGCGTTTTACTGGAAATGGAAAATAAACTTCACCTATAAATAGTGCAGAAGTTTCCATGCATAGTCCTTTTATCTGTGGATGAAAGCCCTGTGAAATAGTTATCAATGTTAATTGCCTTTTAAATACACGTTGATATGATATTGAACATGCTCTTATCACTCAGCTCCTGTAAACAGGAATTATACCATGTGTTTGTTCCTGTGCTACTTACTACAGTTAATAATAATTCAGGGCAACCTGCAGTCTAAAGTCATATAAAACCAACAGAGAATGTACTGCTTGGGTGATTTCATTCACTGGGTTGCAAATTCAATGTGTTTTTTGATGTGGGAATGAACCTTTACCTCTCCTCCGCTTTCGATAATAAAGAGCCCTCTGGCAGTAAGTCTAATATTAAGTAGGAGTTAAAGCAGGTGAAAGCTTTGCACGCAGAGGGCACAGGTGTCACACTCTTCACATAATTAGCAAACATCCATCCCCAGCAAGACATAGGACATCAATCAAAGCCATTACCAGCTTGACTTGGAGAACATTGCGGTGGCTGTCCAGTGTAGGGGTAATGAGTATGTCTGCCTACCTATTTATCAGCATCTACTTCCATTATTCTTAGCAAGAAAGGTACATACAGTGAAGTTTTCCTTGCAGATTTTCCCCTGCCATATATCATGTCTTACTTAAATACTGTTTACCCATAGTACTGAAAAATCAGCTAGGAACTATGCAGTTAAATTAATACTTATTTTTTATGCTTATGGTATGCATAGCTACAAACACAGGTCTGGACACAGGTTTGACAGGGGATAGAAAGTAGACATGGGGGGTTATTTACAAAAAGGCAAATCCTCTTTGCACTGCAAGTGCACTTGGAAGTGTAGTCGCTGTAGAGATCTCAATGCAGGGGGGCATGCAAGAAAAATCGAAAACATAATTTTAGCTTGCACATAATTGGATGATAAAATCAGTAGAGCTTCCCCTCATTTCAGATCTACAGCGACTGTACTTGTAAGTGCACTTGTAGTGCAAAGTGGATTTGCCTTTTTCGTAAATAACCCCCATTGTTTCTTGGACAACTTTTAAACATGTTTAACCACTTAAGGACCGCCTACTGCACATATACGTCGGCAGAATGGCACGGCTGGGCACATCAACGTATATTTACGTTGATTTTAGTACCCAGCCGTGGGTCACGGGCGCGCACCCGAGACACGCTCCCTTGACCTGGTCCGAAGCTCCGGGACTGCGGGATTCGCGGACCCAATCGCCGCTGCAGTGCGGCGATCCATCCCTGAAGCTGAAGAACGGGGAGAGCCGTGTGTAAACACGGCTTCCCCGTGCTTCTCTGTGGCCGCAGCATCGATCGCGTCATCCCTGTAATAGGGGACGCGATCGATGACATCACACCTACAGCCACACCCCCCTACAGTTGTAAACACACACACAGGGAACATTAAAAGTCACAGCGCCCCCTTGTGGTTAACTCCCAAACTGCAACTGTCATTTCCACAGTAAACAATGCAATTTAAATGCATTTTTTGCTGTGAAAATGACAATTGTCCCAAAAATGTGTCAAAATTGTCCCAAGTGTCCGCCATAATGTCGCAGTCACGAAAAAAATCGCTGATCGCCGCTATTAGTAGTAAAAAAAAAAAAAATTATAAAAATGCAATAAAACTATCCCTTATTTTGTAAACGCTATACATTTTGCGAAAACCAACCGATAAACGCTTATTGCGATTTTTTTTTACATTTTTTTTTTACCAAAAATATGTAGAAGAATACGTATCGGCCTAAACTGAGGAAAAAAATGTTTTTTTATATATTTTTGGGGGATATTTTTTATAGCAAAAAGTAAAAAAATATTGCATTTTTTTTAATGTTGTTCCTTCTTGCTCTGTCCTCTAAATCTGCCATTTTGAGGCGCATAGCAGTAATATCCTCTACCACTTCAAAGTGGGCATCCACAAGATCGTTGTGTGCTAATGTGAACTCCTCCATCTTCTGCTCTATATACCCCACTTTGTTGCTAACTGCAGAAACTTCCTGCTCGGTAGACTGCATGAATGCTGCCATGTCACATTGCAGGGCTCCCCTCAAGGTTTGCAACATCTCCTTCATGGTGGTGTCAATAATAGGCTGACCTGATGTGGGGAACGCATCCAGCTGCTGAGCATATGCAGAGGCTTCCTCCATCTCCTCCCCCTCATTGACAGCGCCATCCCGGGTTCCTGAGGCCTCCCCAATCCTCCGTTTTTGTTTGGCAGAGCTGCTAAAGGGGGATGCTGGTGGGGGATAGCCATGGGGATTCAACTCACCCGAGGATGGCAGTGGATTAGCTGCAGCTGCGTGTGTGGGATCCGGAGCACGGCTCCCGGCGCCGGCGCCATCTTGGAATTCTCGGCCCCCGGCTGGAGGGAAGAGATCGGTCAGTTTTCGGGGTCCCTCTCTCTCCTTTCTCTTGTACATGGTAGCCAGCTTGTTCCCCAACTTCCTCTGGGTCCCGTAGGTGTTTTTGGGGTGTCTTTGTGTGCTTTTAGCTGCGTTATCTCACCCGGTGTGTCAGAGCTCACCTAACACACATCCATCAGCTCTGGCTGCCGACCTATTGCATTTTTTATAAATTGTCGCTCTATTTTTGTTTATAGCGCAAAAAATAAAAACCGCAGAGGTGATCAAATACCACCAAAAGAAAGCTCTATTTGTGGGGAAAAAGGACGCCAATTTTGTTTGGGAGCCATGTCGCACGACCGCGCAATTGTCAGTTAAAACGACGCAGTGCCGAATCGCAAAAAGGGGCAAGGTACTTTACCTGCATTTTTGTCCGGGTCTTAAGTGGTTAATCCAAGCAGAAAACAACCAGAATAGCAGTATTTTATTCTGGGAGATCCTGCTATGATTTGTAGTTCCTTTAAGAAAAGACAAAAAAAGTGCAACTTTTCAAGTACACAACACCTGATGACATTCTAGTGCACCTCACATGGCACTAAACCGTACACTTACTGAAAGTAATATATCATTTCAACCACTGGGCTTAGTATTGTCAGTTTAGAATATTTGTAGTGTCTCTCCACTTTTCTGCCTATACTAGTCAATGGCTTAAAAGTGCAACATTTATACTACACTCCGTTTTGTCTTTGCACTCCAGTAAGCTTCTCCAATGCTCAACCTTTACTGCTAGCTGATGCCAGCCAACCCTCAAGGATCCTAGATGCAATATTAGATATGTGCATTCCCGTTCGTACGAATGTTATTTTCGTACGAAAATGTTCATTTTCGTACCCGCGGGATAATGTGTACATACGAAAAAATTAAAGCACCAAAATACGAAAACGACGGGATTATGAATGAGCCGCATAACGAACAACCGCAAATACAAACGAACGATCTGACGAAAAAAACAACAAAACGAAAACGGCAAAAGAACGAAAATGACATCTATAACAAAAGATTTGAATTCTGTATTTTGTTTGAATCCTTTTTCTGTTTGTTTTCAGTCGTATGTTCATTGTTCGTATGACATCTATAACAAAAGATTTGCATGCTGTATTTTGAATTCCTATTTTCTGTTTCGTATTTTGTATTCAAAATACAGAATGCAAATCTTTTGTTATAGATGTCATATGAACATACGACTGAAAATAGAAAAAGAAAAGGGTTTCAAGATACAGAATGCAAATCTTTTGTTATAGATGTTATTTTCTTTTTTTGAATGGGCAGTGAGTAAGAGTAGTTAGTGAAGCAGCTTCTCTTTTGTGCTGAGTACACTAGTACAGTAAAGCCAAATAAACTTTTCTGTGGATTTTCATCTGAAGGGAGATCAGTTGGCCAGACTTTTGAACCCAAAAATGGTTTTCTGATGTAGTTTGAAAACAATAGTTTTTATGTTTGTGGTTAAAAAAGTCTGACCAAGTGTATGGGGCTTAACAATAGTTAATATGGATGAGCCGCGTGTTGAAAGTGCAGCGAATCCCGCGATATATTTATGAAAGTACAAAATTACGAAAATCCTTTTTCTGTTCATATTTTCAGTCGCATGTTCATATGACATAGATGTCATATGAACATGCGACTGAAAATACTAAACGTTTGAGAATCGGCGTATCGCCTCATTTGCATATTCAACTGTGAAATCGACGTAAACGCCACCTAGCGGCCGGCGTAGTATTGCATTTAGGATCCGACGGTGTAAATGACTTACATCAGTCGGATCCAAGCTTAAAACCGGCGTATCATGTTTTCAGAATAGAAAACAATGATACGCTGGCGGGAATTTCGAATTACGCCGGTGTATGTGTACATACACCGGCGTAATTGCTATGACAATCTGGCCCAAAATGCTTTATTGCTAGTGACAACCAAGGAAAGCCAATGTTGTCAAAGGCTTTCTCTGCGTCAAAGGAGATAATTGCATTGTCAGTGTTTGTTCTGGCATGTTGAAGGACCATAAGAACTTTTCAAATATTGGAAGATGCAGATCGACCTTGGGTGAAGCCTGCCTGAGCTGGGTGAATTAGGGTGGGCATTATTTTGGCCAGTCTGTTAGCCATGATCATCAATAAAATTCTGGAATGTATGTTGTGGAGGAAGATTGGACTGTAGGAACTTGGTTCTTGACAATCAGCTTAATGTGGGCTTGGTATCCAAAGGAATGTAGTTCCCACCCTGGAGAATCTCCTGATACACCTTTGCCAGAGTTGGAACTAATGTTTGTGACGTTAGCTTGTAGAACTCAGAAGTGAAACGGTCTGTTCCTGGGGCTTTCCCGTTCGCAAGAGAGGAGATCATTTTGTGGATTTCTTGTTCAGTGATGGGGCATGTAGTTGAGAGAGGAGCACTGGGTCGATTAGCAGGAGGTTGACTTTCTTAAAAAAAATTGTGCTTTGTGCATGTTTGTGGGGTCTGGGCTGTGCAGGGAGGTATAATATTGTTTAAGGATGTTGTTAATATCGTTAGGGGTGGAACATGCATTTCCTTTAATTTATTTTAGTGAGGTTATGTGTGTAGGAACATGAGAACCCTTGCAATTTTCTAGGCTTATTGAAAACTTGCGGTACTGTAGTTCAGAGTATAAATGTGTTCCTGAGCGTCTGCTAACATATGAAAATTTGATTTGGCTTTGCGCCAAAAGTTGTTTTGTGATAGCTGTGCTTGAGTGAAACACAAGCGGTCATTGGCATCATAGACATTTTTAGGGACCACTTGTTTGTTTGCGGTGGGGAAGAATAAAAGATGCCTGCATCCTAGAACATGTTGGGATCTGAGCAGTAGGGAGCATTGGTTGCCTTGTATTCTGATCATGTTTCACTTAAAGTGTTCTGGAGGTTAGGGATTGGGAAAAGCGCCACGTCCTTAAAGGGGGCAGAGGGCCAAAGTCTTGTATGAGTATTGAGATAGGGGTATGGTCTAAAATAATGTATTCATGGATGAATGTTTCTGAGGTGTTAGTCAGCAGAGTAGAGTTGCATAACAGTCAGTCTATCTTGGATAGGGTATGGCGTGGAGTAGAGTAGAAGGAGTATTCTCTGCCTTCGGGGTGAGCTAGCTGCCATGGGTCACTAAGCTGAAGGGCCAAGACAAAGGATGATAGTGAAGTGGAAGTGGTTTGTGGATGTGTTTTGGGATTAGGTTTTTCCCTATATTTTTCTTCCTGCACGTCAATTACCGCCTGAAATAGGGGAATCTGCAGCTATGGAGCTAGGTGTGTGGTGACTGAAAATATATATATACACACTAGTACATATAACACCGCGCTACCCAATAAAACATAAAAAAAGCTGCCAAACACTACAGGATTGGATCAATTCTGCACAAAAACAAGTGATAGAAACAAAAAAGTGTAGCGCTAAGATTATATGAAAATTAAATATGTCATACAATGAAGTATCATATGAGTTGTAAGGAGTGACAATTCAAAAGTGTATACATTTAAAATGTGACATTAAAGCCCAAAAATGGTTCATAGAAATGAAAGAAAGTATCCCAATCTGAGTGTCCAAATAAATGTAGCAACAATGGAATATAGAAGGTTACACTCACATTTAAGTAGACAAATCAAAGCATCATACAGTTAAGCAGTAGAATCAGCTGGAAACCCGACGCGTTTCGATCCAAAGATCATCATCTGGGGTCGAAACGCGTCGGTTTTCCAGCTGATTCTACTGCTTAACTGTATGATGCTTTGATTTGTCTACTTAAATGTGAGTGTAACCTTCTATGTTTTGAAACCTTTTAGTAAAGATTTTAAACGGTATTACACTATGTCCGCATTTATTTTTTCCTCCCCTGGCTGCCACACATTGAGTTCTTTGGATCCTATGTAAAGAGCCTACGTTCCATATATGCTGATCCTGGCACCATATACCATTTCTTGGCTCCCATTCATCACATGAAGAGTCGATCTGTTTTGAGATTTCGTTCACATCTTATCATTGGGAGGTCTATTGCCTGGCTGTCATCATAACATATGCCTTAGTGACTCATTAAGTTTACGCTTAGCTGAGTCCATACTTTCCGGTAAGCCCCCTCAATTACCTTGGTGGTGGATCTACTATCAACACTATTTCCATTGTTGCTACATTTATTTGGACACTCAGATTGGGATACTTTCTTTCATTTCTATGAACCATTTTTGGGCTTTAATGTCACATTTTAAATGTATACACTTTTGAATTGTCACTCCTTACAACTCATATGATACTTCATTGTATGACATATTTAATTTTCATATAATCTTAGCGCTACACTTTTTTGTTTTTATCAGGTGTGTGGTGACTGCCTGGAAAAAGGCTTTGGTAGGAGAATTGGGGCATAGACATTGGTCACCATGTGGTCTTTATTTAGATACAAAAGCGTAGGGTTGAAAGACGCCCTTCCTCATCGTTTGTAGATGACACCACTTCGCAAGGGAGGTTTTTGTGTATGAGGATCGGGACACCTGTTTTGCCTCTTATCGAGGCCGAGCCATGGGTGTGGCCCACCCAAAGCTTGCACATACACCAAAAGTCAGCTGAGGGGAAATGGATCTCCTGGAGAAGTGTGATGTCCGTTTTTGAATGAATGAATGATAACTTATATGGCGCGGCACATGCGAACTGAATCGCCTCAGGGCGCTTGTTGTTCCTGTCTCCTTTGATATCAAAAGAAATGAGTCTTGACCTTTCTCCTGAATGCTAAGTGATCCTCCTCCAACCAAATGCTGGTTGGTAAAGCGTTCCATAGTCTGGGACCTTGGATCGCGAATCTTCTTTCTCCTTTGGACTTGTAGTTGGCTTTCGGAACCTAGAGCAGGTTTTGATTGGTGGATCGCAAAACGCGATTAGGATTGTGGGCTTTTATTTTTTCACATAAATAATGGGGGGCATTTCCATGGACACATCTAAGCGTAAGACAGAGAGCTTTAAAAGCAATTCTGTCTTTAACTGGCAGCCAGTGAAGGGCTCTCAGTGAAGGTGAGATGGATTCCCAGGGTTTTTTCCCAGTCACAAGTCTGGCAGCCGTATTCTGAACGACTTGCAGATGAGCGATTTGGTACTTGGGGAGTCCGAGGTAGAGGGCATTTGCATAGTCCAGTCTGGAGTTAACAATTGCTCCCACCACGACCGCTAAATCTTCTTTGGGGATGAAAGGAGTAAGTCTGCGTAGTAGGCGCAGCAGATGGTGGGATCCGCTGACTACTGGCCCTATTTGTGCGTCCATTGTCATATAGAAGTCAAAAATGACCCCTAGACTTTTGACTTTGGCGCTAGGGGAGATGATTTTGCCCAAAATGGGCGGAGGTGTCCATGCTGTTGAAGGTTGATTCCTATGCTTGGCGTGAAACAGGAGAAGTTGTTTTCGCTCCGTTGAGTTTAAGATAACTCTTTGTCATCCAGTCCTCTATCAAAGAGAGGCATGTCTCTAGATTGACGTGGTGATCCTTTCTGTTGCAGATGCGGAAATACAGTTGCGTGTCGTCTGCATATGAGTGGAAAAGCAGTTTTTGGCTTCTAATAATCTCAAAAAGAGGACAAAGATAGATGTTAAACAGCACTGGTGACAGAGGCGATCCTTGAGGGACTCTGCATGATACTGTGCATTTCTCAGATGTAAAAGGTCCTAACTTCACTGTTTGCGATCGGTTTTCCAGAAAAGAGGAGAACCAAGATAAATTGCCTTCTGTGACTCTGGCTACTTCAGCTAGCCGAGTCAGTAACAGTTTGTGGTCTACAGTGTCGAAAGCTGCACTTAGGTCCAACAGAACTAGAAGACGAGATTCTCCTTCGTCTGCGGCCTCGAGAGCATCATCCCATATTTTGAGCAGCGCGGTTTCAGTCCCATGTCCGGGACGGAAACCCGATTGAAATGGGTCAAGTAGCTTGTGGGTATCTAGATGCTGTTGCAGCTGTTGTACCACTACTTTTTCCATTACCTTTGAGAGTACATTGAGGCCTGTTATGGGACGGCGGTGGAGTGGGTCCTTGGGGTCAAGGGAGGGTTTCTTCAGGATGGGTTGGATTATACCTTCTTTCAACTGTGAGGGCACTATGCCCTTCTTGAAAGACTGGTTGATAAGCTGCATGATGGGAGGAGCCAGGATGTCGGCGCATTCCTTCAGCAGTTTTGTGGGGATAATATCATTTGGCGCTGTGCCATTATGCAAAGCACCAATGATATATTTAGTGGCATCGATGGAAATGGGTTCCAGGGTGAACTTACCTGATATAGTTGAATTACTATGGGTGTTGTGTGAAAAACTGCGGGGGGGGGCTGAGGGGGGAAATGTTTTGCTGAATGCTTTCACGGATTGCCTCGATTTTATTAATGAAGTAATCCGATAATTCATTGCAAAATTCTTGTGTGTCTGAATTGGGGGCTTCAAGACATCCTGGTTTCATGGTCTGAGTGACCATCTTGAAGAGTTTGCGTGGTCGGTTTAGGGTGCTATTGATAGCCTCCGAAAAATAATTTTTCTTGGCTTGGAAAATTTCTTTGTGGTATTTTCTTGTTGTTGCCTTGTAGATGGAGAGGTTTAGCTCTAAAGAACTTCTTTTCCAGGCGGCTTCCGCCCTTCTGCATTCTTGCAGTTGTTTTTCCGGATGCGGGTTTTACGTTTCGGCGCTACTAAGTCGGCTGACTGTAGCAGGGCTGAATTTATGGCGGCCGTTTGATGCGGCTGAGTTGTTTCTATTTTTTTCCTTAATGTGGTTTTGAAGAGTTCCGAGTGGAGCTTCTTCTGACATCTAGTCCAGTGTGTTGTCACTGGTCTGGATGTTTTTGTTGCGGGGGGGATTATGGAAATAATGAATTTAATTGCATGGTGGTCTGTCTATGGCAACGGTTCAGTTTTTAATCTCTTTAAGTGGCGGAGTATCACCATGCATTTGTGGGGGGATCTAAGCCCTTTCACATTCCATGAGGTGATTTTCATTGTGTTATAAGGGTTGACATTATGTCAAAGAAAGCGGTGTGTTAGCGGTCAATGGACCTGTGGAGTTTTTGCTAGGTTTTGTGGTCAGAGAAAGGCGTAAGGGAAAGGGGTGAGTGAAACCAAGGGAGGGGTAGAGGATAGGGTATGTGTGAAAAATCAGCAGTGAGAAGAAATAGAAGTAAAGTAAAATTCAACTCACTGGTAAAGGGAAGTCTTGAATTCACTTTGTTCCACAGGTAACAAACTCCAAAGGACAGCATTACTGGAGAAGGGGGACTTGGTCAATATGCCAGGTTATGATTGCATGGTAGCTGTCATGTTGGTTGGCAAGGTAAAGGAAGGTCTCCATTCAGTTTGGGTCAATGCATATTGATAACAAAAAGAGCATGTTGCCTGAACATTTAGATAGAGGTATTAGAGAGGCCAGAATTAGTGAGGAGCTTGAGCACACAGGTTTTATGGAGCCCTTTTTCAGCAGTGTTTAGGAGATCCTGGATTATTTGAGTAGTGGATCCTTTTTGAAGGGTGTTTGCGAGGACCACACTGATCCCTGGGACCTTTGGGGCATTGATTGGTTTCCATGGGGGTGAGATCCTGTGGGATTAGCTTCTTCTGGGTGGCTGAAGGACATGGTCTTCCCTGCTTGGTTGGAGAGACGTAAAATAGCCAGGTATGAGGGGGTGAATTTTATCCCTTAAGGTTTAGGGCTGTGCAGATGGGTTGGAAAGCTGTCCTCTTGCGTGAAACGTCTTAGGAGCAATCGGCAAAGTTGAGAAGCTTTTGTCCTTCATGCTGAAAGGATTTGGCATTTCAGAATGATTTTAGGATAGCAACTCTGTCAGTGTAATTTAGGTATTTTACAATTTTCAGGCGAGGGGAACGTTGGTCATTCGATGGTGCTTTTTCTTGGTGGGCTCTCTCCACTACACAGGGGTTGGCGTTGCCAAGGGCTTCAGGGATGCTGGTAGTTTATAGCTCATTAGTGATCCTGAATAGGGATGAGCTTCGTGTTCGATGCGAACACATGTTCGCATCGAACATCGGCCGTTCGATCGTTCGTCGAAAACGAACAAATCGGGTCGTTCGCGCCAAATTCGAATGACCCATAATTCACTGCGGCGTTGCGCACTGATGATTGGCCAAGCATGCACCATGACCCCACATGCTTGGCCAATCACAGCGCCCAAAAAACAAAGAGACCTAATTGGCCAAAGCCTGGGTGCTTTGGCCAATTAGGGCTCAGGGCTTTAGCACACGCCCCACACTATAAAAGGCCTCCCGGGCAGCCTCGTGTAGTGTGTTCCGGCTTGCTTAGAGAAGACAGACAGACAGACGAGAATATATTGACATCCCTAGGAGTTGTCAATATATTTATAAACTGTATAGCTTAGCTAGTTCTGCTATTAGTATCTGTCAGGCAGGAGATTGTGCTTGATGCTCTAACGTGTTAGTCAACGTGTGCTAGTTAATTGCACATGGACGCATTAACGGTTAATGCACATGTGCTATTTATTTGCACAGAAAGGCAGCTGCTGTTAATGCAAGTGGGCTATTTATTTGCACAGAAACGCAGTCGCTCTGACTGTACCTGTGCTGTTACATACCACCTGAGCGCAGTTAGTGTCACCACACCTGTGCTGTTACATACCACCTGAGCGCAGTTAGTGTCACCGCACCTGTGCTGTTACATACCACCTCAGCGCAGTTAGTGTCACCACACCTGTGCTGTTACATACCACCTGAGCGCAGTTAGTGTCACCGCACTAAAATGGCTGCTACGGAAAAAAAGGCAGTTTTAAAAAAAAAAAATCCATTGTTACATGTTCCCTGGGGCAAGACCCGGGTTCTGAACGATGTTTTCCAACGTTTGATTGAATTTTGGTCTTTAAAACGACCGTTTTTGAATTTGAACGTTCGGGTCCCATAGACTTCAATGGGGTTCGAAATATTCGTGCGAACCCGCGGTCTGTTCGAACGTTCTGGTGCGAACCGAACCCGGGGGTGTTCGGCTTATCCCTAATCCTGAATTGTAGATCTCTGGAAGGCCTACAATTCTTAGGTTGTTACGACGTGAGTGATTTTTCAGGCACTGTGACTTGTGCAGGACCAGTACTCCTCGATATAGGGTACCACTTCATAGGGGGATGTTCCATGGCTGTGTGGGAAGCAGCAGGGTGTTGTACCTGGCGGCTGTGATACGCAGTTTAACGCTACATATGGTGCCAAACCCGGAAATTAGATGCAGCTCTTAGTTTACAATGCTCATCCAACTTCCTTGAGGTGGGCCCTGAGTTACTTTACAAATGAAGTGATCCCAATAATGTTTTTCGCTCATATGTCATCAGCGTGCACCCTACTTGTAATCTTTTAAGATCTTCTCTTCCTAATGCAGCCAGCGTAGCCAACACAAAGATAGGCACCCATTTTTACTTCCAGGTCAAGGCACTTACAATGTCAAAAAAACTTGACATCTGGGGCCAGATTCACGTACATTGGCGCATATTTTGACCGGCGTAGCGCACCTCCTTTACGTTAGACCGGCGCAATGTAGAGGCGCAAGTACCGTATCCTCGTAGTATTTGCGCAGAAATTTGCGCCGGTGTAACGTAAATTCCGAGGCGTAAGGCGGAGTAATTCAAATTGGGAAGGACGTGGGCGTGTTACATTGAAATGAGCCGTGACCCCATGCAAATGAAGGGCCGGCCGGATCACGCATGCGCACATGAAGCAGACCATGGTTAGCACCTCTGTGCGCATGCTCACAACTCGGGAACGGTGCAATCAGTGAAATTGGAAGTGGACCCGGGCAACTTGGTGAACTACGCAGACAGCTTAAATAGACAGAGACAAACGCCCTTCTTTTGCAAAAGTACATCCCTTTGTATGCCTTCTTATACAGCAAGGTGCTTTTGTTCTGATATTTGGGGACTGTTTTGCAGAGTGATTTTTGTCTTTTCTGTGTTTTCTTTGTTGTTTTTTTTTTTTATTATATTTTTGCTGGGCATTTTTTTTTGCTGGGCATTTTTTATTTATTTTTTGTTCTGTTTGTGAATGATTTTGGAATGTGGGGGTGACATTCCTGCCGGAAAAGGGGTGTCACCCTCATTTGTGGTGAAGTGATCCCCCAGGTCCGTGTAAATGGTGTATGAATGTACAGTGACATAATTGGAGCCATGGCATGGCGTTGCTGCTCACAAGTCCTGCATGGTGGGCTTGTGCCAATCCAATGTGATGAGGATGTGGTGTGTGTTATCTAGGGACCACAGTGGTGTGCATGCATGCATTCTCATTGTGCCATGATTAATGTGTGTGTTTAACGTGCAAAGATGGCTAATGTGAGCTGTCTCCTGGCTGTTCTTCCCTCAGAAGACGGGGTAGCCTCGGTTAGGGGGGGATTGTCTGGTTCAGGTCATCACTTATGTCAATCTCCAGGCCCTTTCTCACTGCAAAGTTGTGGAGAATGCAACATGCACCGATGATCTGGCATACAACGTTTGGGGAATACAACAGGGTACCATGGGGGGTTCCGTATAGGAGTCATGAGATGGGGTCCCAGTGCATATGCACAGTCACCCTGAAGGGATAAGACAGGAGGATGTTAGTAGTGCATGTGCCCCTTGTGATTTTAGCATCATGGGGGTGGGACAGTCATGCCTGCCACCCATGTCACTCACCAACCAGCCAGCTGTCCCCATACATGTTCTGTTCGAAATCTGTGGGGATGGGGCTGGGATTGTATATGTAGCTGTCATGGGTGTCATGGGTGGTGTCATGTGTTGGGCTGGTGTTGGGCTCCTGCAGGGTTGTGGTTAATTCCAGGATGGCATGAGGGGTGAATCTGAAGATGCGAGACACCTCAGAATCGCTCATGCCAAAGATGTCTATGCGTGTGTGATATATCAAGTGAAGAGTGAGGGGCTTGTATCAGATTAGATTATCATATCCATCAAGGTTTTAAAGGGCTATTGAAAAATAGTGAGACCATGTTTGTAATTGTGTATGTATGTTATGTATTGATGTATGTTTTTTTTTGTAAAAATGTTTATAAAAGCAAAGAAAGTTTTTTGAAAAAAAAAATCCTCTCCCGTGCCCTCCTCTGTGCCCTCCTCCTTCTTTGCTCATCTAAAGTCAGTAGTATAGCTATGAGCATGGATGCCCCTGGCCTGTTGGCATACAGTTTGTTGTCCAGCAAGTGTGACTGCTCAGCTCCTCACTAACAGTGTTGCTTTAGCTGACATGTAGACGGATTGTCTAATTGTATTCCACCTTTTACATGGTCTAATTTTAGACAGGACATGCAGCTGTTGCGCACAGTGCGTAGCCTGCGCTGCACCAACGTTCTATTGTGGATCCCTGTAAATCCCTCATTTGCATATTTGAATAGCAAATCAATGGTGTGTCTAGAGCAGTTTTGCGCGGACGGATACGCCGATCTATCGAAATTACGCCGGTCCAAAAAAATTTCTTGCGTATCTCGTTTTGGGGATGCGGCGCATCGAAACTCATGCGCAAATTTAGACTTATGCCACGCATCTCCTGTAACGCCGGCGTAATGGCTCTGTGAATCTGGCCCCTGGGCTTCACTTCAAGGGAAAATTGTACCAATCAACCAGGACAAATTTCTGCAGGAATGGGAAACTGTTCTTTTTTTTATTTTTTATTTTATCAAAATGTCAACATACAAAAGTAAAAGAAAAAACAAAGTTTTCTATCAAAATGCAATTTTACATATACTGTAACATGAATACATTTTCAATTGCCCTCCCATTCCCCATCCCTACCTCTTACTTAAAAACCTTATTTTATCCCATTTCAACTGTTTCCCCCTTTTCTATCAGCATATTGCCTCAAAGTATCTCTAGATGTTTTTAAACGCCTTCAAACTTTCCCTGTTCTAATACTGTTGCATATGCAATCTGTAAAGGGATTTTATATTTAACAGGATTGTGTAGTGTACTTGGCAAAAAGTGTTAAGATTTGTGATTTGGAGTCTGGACAATCATCTACTTTAAAAATAACCTCCACAGAATCTCTATCAATGCTTTGGCTGTTCCCCATTTGATTAACTCATAGTCTATGTCTCCAGGGCATGTAGTCTACCTCTCTCTGTCAGATACAGAAAAAGATACACTCCTGATGAGCGGAAAGCGTATTGACCAAAGACAATCTGCTGCTCAGTAAAATGCTATAGTTACCACAGACAGAAATATCCTGAAAAAGTCATGAAGAGATGCTAAAATCTATCTCTGATCTATCTCTGATTTGTTTTTACCATCTCTCAATGTGAAGAACAGATTTTGCCAGCCCCTTCTTCAATGCAAATATTAATCAGGTTTTCATGAACAATGGTCACAAAGTTCTCCAGTGCACATGCCCATATTGGGAAAAAAAAACACATGCATTATTATTTGACTCTACAAATGTCATTCATGGACAGTATATAAGCGTCTTAGAAGATAAATGTCAGCTAATCTGTCTGTTTCGGTGCCCTATTATTCATGGAGAAGATAGATGGTGAGGAATTCCTTCTTTCCTGATAATGTGTACATTTATAAATCTGTTTTCAATCAATAAAAATACCAGTACATGTACATTTCCCAATATTCTGTCCCTTTAAAACACTCTATGAGTACAGAAAAATGACTATTGATTTGCCAGAAATTCATTGGGCTCCTATCTTCTGTAGTAAGCCATCAACATAATGCCTATGCACTGAAATCCCTAGCAGTGTTCTTCTGGACCACAGAACACTCCAACATACAGGTGGTTTTAAAAAAAATAGCATATTGTGATAAAGTTCATTAGTTTCTGTAATGTACTGATAAACATTAGACTTTCATATATTTTAAATTCATTACACACAGCTGAAGTAGTTCAAGCCTTTTATTGTTTTAATATTGATGATTTTGGCATACAGCTCATGAAAACCCAAAATTCCTATCTCAAAAAATTAGCATATTTCATCCGACCAATAAAAGAAAAGGGTTTTTAATTAAAAAAAAGTCAACCTTCAAATAATTATGTTCAGATATGCACTCATTACTTGGTCGGGAATCCTTTTGCAGAAATGACTGCTTCAATGCGGCGTGGCATGGAGGCAATCAGCCTGTGGCACTGCTGAGGTGTTATGGAGGCCCAGGATGCTTCGGTAGCGGCCTTAAGCTCATCCAGAGTGTTGGGTCTTGCGTCTCTCAACTTTCTCTTCCCAATATCCCACAGATTCTCTATGGGGTTCAGGTCAGGAGAGTTGGCAGGCCAATTGAGCACAGTAATACCATGGTCAGTAAACCATTTACCAGTGGTTTTGGCACTGTGAGCAGGTGCCAGGTCGTGCTGAAAAATGAAATCTTCATCTCCATAAAGCTTTTCAGCAGATGGAAGCATGAAGTGCTCCAAAATCTCCTGATAGCTAGCTGCATTCACCCTGCCCTTGATAAAACACAGTGGGCCAACACCAGCAGCTGACATGGCACCCCAGACCATCACTGACTGTGGGTACTTGACACTGGACTTCAGGCATTTTGGCATTTCCCTCTCCCCAGTCTTCCTCCAGACTCTGGCACCTTGATTACCGAATGACATGCAAAATTTCCTTTATCCGAAAAAAGTACTTTGGACCACGGAGCAACAGTCCAGTGTTGCTTCTCTGTAGCCCAGGTCAGGCGCTTCTGCCGCTGTTTCTGGTTCAAAAGTGGCTTGACCTGGGGAATGCGGTACCTGTATCCCATTTCCGGCACACGCCTGTACACGGTGGCTCTGAATGTTTCTACTCCAGACTCAGTCCACTGCTTTCGCAGGTCCCCCAAGGTCTGGAATCGGTCCTTCTCCACAATCTTCCTCAGGGTCCGGTCACCTCTTCTCGTTGTGCAGCGTTTTCTGCCACACTATTTCCTTCCCACAGACTTCCCACTGAGGTGCCTTGATACAGCACTCTGGGAACAGCCTATTCGTTCAGAAATGTCTTTCTGTGTCTTACCCTCTTGCTTGAGGGTGTCAATGATGGCCTTCTGGACAGCAGTCAGGTCGGCAGTCTTACCCATGATTGCGGTTTGGAGTAATGAACCAGGCTGGGAGTTTTTAAAAGCCTCGGGAATCTTTTGCAGGTGTTTAGAGTTAATTAGTTGATTCAGATGATTAGGTTAAGAGCTCGTTTAGAGAACCTTTTCATGATATGCTAATTTTTTTAGATAGGAATTTGGGGTTTTCATGAGCTGTATGCCAAAATCATCAATATTAAAACAAGAAAAGGCTTGAACTACTTCAGTTGTGTGTAATGAATCTAAAATATATGAAAGTCTAATGTTTATCAGTACATTACAGAAAATAATGAACTTTATCACAATATGCTAATTTTTTGAGAACCACTTGTATGTTAAGGAGGTTAGAAGCAAATTACATATTCTGTAGTCCTGCAAAAGACAATGATCATATTTCTATCTTAACCACTTACCACCCAGCATATAGCAAAATGATGGCCGGGCGGTGGTTCAGTTATCCTGACGGGATGTCATATGACGTCCAGCAGGATAACAGCCACCACGCGCCCGTGGGGGCATGCATCACGGCGATTGGTGGAGCGGTGTGTCAGTCTGACACACTGCTCCACAGATCTTGGTAAAGAGCCTCCACAAGAGGCTCTTTACCATGTGATAAGCCGTGTCCAATCACAGCTGATCACGATATAAACAGGAAGAGCCATTTATCGGCTTTACCTCACCCGTGCCTGACAGATGCAGGAAGGGGAGAGCCGATCGGTGGCTCTCCTGACAGGGGGGGGTCTGTGCTGATGCCCACATTGGACCACCAGGGAAGCCGCTGGGACCACCAGGAAAGCAACATCAACATCCTCCATGGCCATCCACATGTGCAAATGAATGCCCAACATATGCCAATCAGTGCCCAGCAATGTCACCCATCAATGTCATCAGTGCCACCCATCAGTGTCATCAGTGCCACCCATCAGTGCCCACCTATCAGTGCCCAGTGCCACCCATAAGTACTCATTAATGCCACCCATGAGAGCCCATCAGTGTCACCTATGAGTGCCCATTAGTGCCACATACCAGTGCTGCCTATCAGTGCTGCCTATTACTGCCCATCATCAGTGCCCATCAGTGCCATCTCATTGGTGCCCTTCAGTGCCACCATATCAGTGCCCATCAGTGCAGCCATATCAGTGCTGTCATTGAAGAAGAAAACATTATTTAGCTGAAAATTAGCTTGGGCAGGAAGGTGTATAATTGCCTGGTATTAAAGTGATTAAAGTAGATCTTAAGGCAACACTTTTTTTAGTTTTGAATAGAGTATGTAAAGGTTAAAACCCCTTTTAGGTTTGTAATGCTTTCTATATCTCAGTTAAATAAATTTTACCTGTTACTGGATTGAAGGTAAGGGAAAATCCAAAGTTTCAAGTTTCCACCAACGCTGTATAAGTGAGAACTTACCTCATTTTTTTCACTTTGAGAGATTTCTTCCTACTTTCTGCTGTGTTCACAGAACATGAAGTGAAGGAAAAACTCTAGAATGGGGCACAGGCGACTAAAAAAAATGTGACAAAGGTTTCATACATTCAATCCTCTATCCAAAAAATGGCTTTAGACATGCTTAAATGCAGTATTTTGAGAACTAAAAATCATCCAGCGGTGAGATTTAGGTACATCAGAGTTATCATACTAGAGGAGATGCACCTTTACATTCAGTAGCTGTGAGATATTTTTGAGTCATAGTCCATGCTCAACTCTATAGCGTATAAGTGCACATTTTACTATGCTGATCCTTTTGTGCACCCCTCTTTTCCCCCAATTCATTCACAAAAGGTTATAATAACTAGTGTTGAGCAGAATACGCCATATTCGCTTTCGCAATATTTCGCGAATATATAGGAGAATATTCGAGAAATATTCGTAAATTTCGAATATTCGTGATATTTCATCCAAAAAAAAAATTGCGAAATTTCGCTAACGTGAAATTTCGCAAATGCGAAATTTATTGCGAAATTCTCGACCGCGCATGCGCGCGGACAACACGCGGTCGCGAAAACGGCGATCATTTCCTGGATTCTTTGCCAGTGTATATTCGGATTGCTATTTAGTGCTGCCCTGCGAATCTACTGCTGCCCTGCGAAGCGAAGATGGTGGGGAGTAACTTTTCATCCAGTGAGGAAAAACTGCTGATTACTGTAAGTAATTTCACCACTTGTTATTTCATTATCTTTAACTGCATTTTAGACTAGTTAAAAAGTTAGGATGCAAGATCAGATATTAGTATTTCCCAAACAGTGTGTTTCCAGCGGTTGCAAAACTACAACTCCCAGCATGCCCAGGGTTGCCACCTTTTGTTCATTTCAAACCCGAACACTTCAGCGTCGCACAGCAATTTTTTGTCTTAGTTTGCATAGATGTCGCTATTAAATAACATTTCTAACCATATGAAATTAATCATAAAAGTTCCTCTTTACATCAGAGTCCACAGACTTCCCCTTTTACATCAGAGTCCACAGACTTCCCCTTTTACATCAGAGTCCACAGAGTTCTCCCTTTACATTAGAGTTCACAGAGTTCTCCCTTTACATCAGTGTCCACAGAGTTCTCCCTTTACATCAGAGTCCACAGAGTTCTCCCTTTACATCAGAGTCCACAGAGTTCTCCCTTTACATCAGAGTCCACAGAGTTCTCCCTTTACATCAGAGTCCACAGACTTCCCCTTTTACATCAGGATCCACAGACTTCCCCTTTTAGATCAGTGTCCACAGAGTTCTCCCTTTACATCAGAGTCCACAGAGTTCTCCCTTTACATCAGAGTCCACAGAGTTCTCCCTTTACAACAGAGTCCACAGAGTTCTCCCTTTACATCAGTGTCCACAGAGTTCTCCCTTTACATCAGTGTCCACAGAGTTCTCCCTTTACATCAGAGTCCACACAGTTCTCCCTTTACATCAGAGTCCACAGAGTTCTACCTTTTACATTAGAGTCCACAGAGTTCTACCTTTTACATTAGAGTCCACAGAGTTCCCCTTTTACATTAGAGTCCACAGAGTTCCCCTTTTACATTAGAGTCCACAGAGTTCTCCCTTAACATTAGAGTCCACAGAGTTCCCCTTTTAAATTAGAGTCCACTGAGTTCCCCTTTTACATTAGAGTCCACAGAGTTCTCCCTTAACATCAGAGTCCACAGAGTTCTCCCTTAACATCACAGTCCACAGAGTTCTACCTTAACATCAGAGTCCACAGAGTTTTCCCTTTACATCAGAGTCCACAGAGTTCTCCCTTTTACATCAGAGTCCACAGAGTTCTCCCTTTTCATCAAAAAGTGAAAAGAAACAAACATATTATTTTTCATATGTAAAGATAGGGATTAAAAAAAATAATCTATTGTACAGGGCCAGTGTAAGGCTCAAAAAATTATTATAGTGGTCAGATGAATAGCAACTCATTTCTCCCCTATACGTCTATCCTGTGATGTTACTCATATATACATAATTATGCAAATGATAATGGCTGCTATATTTATTCCAAAAAGCTGGTGACCAAAATGGCAACATATAAAATCTGTCATGTTACCACTGTCAGTGATTAATAAGGCGAGAATGCTTCCAATTATTGAATACCATACATTTACGTCATATATCCATAAGGGTTTAAACAAAAGTATTATAATATACTTTGTTCTTCATCTTGCAGAGGTTCCTGCAACATGGTTACGACCTAATGAGGTGCCAGCAGGATAAACAAAAAATCGTCCAGTCCGTATTGGAGGAATTACATGAGTTTCATGGCGGGTCACATGACCACATGGCCATTCTCAAAAAATGGTCAGACTTGAAGAGGCGCCACATGGACCGGGTCACACAGATCCGCGATGAATTTCATCCAGGTAAGTTATTGGTGACAGTCATGTAAGGTGATATGTAATTAACCTTAGGGCAGATGTTGTTAACCCAGACGCCATGTTGTGGTAACATATATCACCACCGAAGGTATTCATAGTACTGTTGAAAAAAGACATTATTCCATCAAGTTAAACCATGGAATTAAAGTGGTGGTGTGGTGGGTTTCAAGGGGAAAGGGTGGTATTTTATAACTCAATTACCACTAAATTCCTGTGCTAGGCGTGGGGTTATCATAGTAATCACGTGTACTCCATCAGGCCCTTTTTTTAACATGAGATCTTCAGAATAATACAAAGGAAACACAAACAGCTAATTTTACCATGGTGGCAGCCCAGCTCACACTCAGTCCCCTGTAGTGCCAGCAAGACCCTTTAGTATAACATTATCCCATTGGTTAACTGTCTATATAAATAAATGTGTATTCATATACAATACAGCAGAGTACACAGAATGTGCATATGTTATTAGAAATCATTTTTACATATATAAACATTGTGTTATTATAGGATCTCCTCTACCATCTGTGCGCCCCAAGCGCACAAGGCGACAGGCCGCAGAGGAGGAGGAGGAAGAAGAGGAGGATGAAGAGGAGGATGCAGAGGAGGAGAGGGATAAGGAGCAGCCAGGGCCCTCCGACTTACCACCCCCAGCTCCTGAGGAGCTGCAACTTCCCCCCACCCAACCTCCTGGTGAATGCCATGATGCAGAAGAGGAGCAGGAGGATGACACAGCGCCTGTGATGACCATCAGTCAGGAGGGTAAATATGTGCACAACGATTAATGACATTTCAACAATAAGATGTAGATATAAAAAAGTACAGTATTTAATCCTAATTTTTTTTTTCTTATATCCTAACAGTTTTGAAAGAGATTCAGGAGAAATCCTATGTCATGGAGAGGACCAATCAAAAAGTCCTGTCCAATCGGCGCAAAATAAAAAAATTGGACCTCGAGAATGAACAGCTGTTACAACAGCAGAGAAAAAATTTCAAGGAGCTGGCTGAGATTTACAAGCGCTTGAAAAAATCCATGTAAATATTTATATTTTTGGTTATTAAACCTGTTATTCTTTTCAAATGTTTCCTTTCTTATTGAGATTCTTAGGTCTTTCAACACATCTAACTTCACATCTAACACATCAACATCAACACATCTAACTTCATAATAACCTAAAAACATTTCATACTATTATTTTATTTAACACAAATCTAATAAAAAACAAAATACACGGACACAGACACTACTAACACAAACTAAACTGTTGAAAAATTACTATAACAAAAGCTACAATATATACATATATACATATATATATATATATATATATATATATATATATATATATATATAGATATAGATATAGAGAGAGAGCGAGAAAGAGAAAGAGAGTGCTGATTTGCTCTTGCAGATAGGCTAAAAGTTGCAGTAAAAAGGCCACAAACCAGGGTTTAACATAACGTTCAGTCATTTAGTCACACTTGCTGTTTGTTACGATCCGGTCTGGTAGCTTTTAGCGGATGCTGTTTGTGGATCCGCTGTGACAGAGAGGTCATGAAGCATTACTCAGCATGAAGGCAGCAGCAGTAGTATTCAAATATAAAGTAATTATCACACACACAACATTTACAAGCAGTAGTGGTAATAGTACTAGACAGCATCTAAACACTTGGGCAAGACTTGACAGCAGCAGTAGTGGTAATTGCAGCATATAGTGCCAAAGAACTTGTCACATAGGTATCTGAGCACTGGCAGCAGCAGTATAGTAGTAACAGTACCCAATAAAGTGTTGTATCACTTGTGGAAGAGGTGGCAGCAGCACAGCAGCAGCATTGGTAATTGTAGCATATAGTGCCAAAGAACTTGTCACATAGGTATCTGAGCACTGGCAGCAGCAGTATAGTAGTAACAGTACACAATAAAGTGTTTTATCACTTGTGGAAGAGGTGGCAGCAGCACAGCAGCAGCATTGGTAATTGCAGCATATAGTGCCAAAGAACTTGTCACATAGGTATCTGAGCACTGGCAGCAGCAGTATAGTAGTAACAGTACACAATAAAGTGTTGTATCACTTGTGGAAGAGGTGGCAGCAGCACAGCAGCAGCATTTGAAATTGTAGCATATAGTGTCAAAGAACTTGTCACATAGGTATCTGAGCACTGGCAGCAGCAGTATAGTAGTAACAGTACACAATAAAGTGTTGTATCACTTGTGGAAGAGGTGGCAGCAGCACAGCAGCAGCATTTGAAATTGTAGCATATAGTGTCAAAGAACTTGTCACATAGGTATCTGAGCACTGGCAGCAGCAGTATAGTAGTAACAGTACACAATAAAGTGTTGTATCACTTGTGGAAGAGGTGGCAGCAGCACAGCAGCAGCATTGATAATTGTAGCATATAGTGCCAAAGAACTTGACACATAAGTATCTGAGCACTGGCAGAAGCAGCAGCATAGTAGTACCAGTACACAATTAAGTGTTTTTTTCACTCGTGGTCGTGGAAGAGGTGGCAGCAGGATAGCAGCAGCGTTGATAATTGTAGCATATAGTGCCAAAGAACTTGTCACATAGGTAAGTGAGCACTGGCAGCAGCAGCAGTGTAGTAGTACCAGTACACAATAAAGTGTTTTTTTCACTCGTGGTCGTGGAAGAGGTGGCAGCAGGATAGCAGCAGCGTTGATAATTGTAGCATATAGTGCCAAAGAACTTGTCACATAAGTATCTGAGCACTGGCAGAAGCAGCAGCATAGTAGTACCAGTACACAATTAAGTGTTTTTTTCACTCGTGGTCGTGGAAGAGGTGGCAGCAGCACCAGCAGTAGTAAGAAAGTGGCAAATCTCACAGACAAAAGGTAACAGCACCAGTATGAGTAATATATCGGTACATAATCACTCAGCCTTTTGGCATTAGCAGTAGGAGCCCATATAGTGCCAAAATTACAAAAGCTTGAAATTGCATTAGCATGGTGATTACATTTGAAAAGCAGAATGACACAGGCCTTAAGTAGCTGTGGCACCGGGTGGAGTTTTTGGGTTGTGTTTTGCACGCCACAGGCTTTTCAAAAAAACAAAAAAATATCCACCTTCTTCCCAGCAGCAGCATAAGGAAAGGGAGATGCACTGTGATGTAAGGGAGAGGGGGAACTCCACTTCTGATGGTGGGGTAGGATGGTGGGGTGGCCTTTGACATCGAATGTAAGGGGAGGGGATGCGCTGGACATATAATATTACAGATATAACCGGCCCTTTTGAGGGCAACCATAATGCTGATGCGGACCACGATGAAATTGAGTTTGACACCCCTGGTATAAAGAGATAGGAGAGGTATTGGTAACTGACAAGGGACCATTCAGCGCCCTGAAGCGACGGCGGGTGCCAGAAAGTCACCGCCGATCCAGGACTCATTCATTTTGATGAATGTGAGTCTGTCCACGGAGTCTGTGGACAGACGGGTCCTCTTGTCCGTGACCACCCCACCTGCCGCGCTGAATGTCCGCTCAGATAGTACGCTGGAGGGGGGGCAAGACAATAACTCCAGCGCATACTGAGCGAGCTCGCGGCAGGTGTCCAATCTGGCAACCCAGTACTCCATGGGGTCGTCGGTGCTCATACTGTCAGAAGCACTGACGGACCCCATGTAGTCTGCCACCATGTGGGCCAGCCGCTGGTGGTGATGGCTGCTGCTGCTGCTGCTGCTGCTGGTACTGGGTCGCTCAGTTTGCATGAACATCCTCATCTCACCCATTAGGTCCCCTGCTCGGCTGCTGATGTTGCTGCTGGGTGCAGCCACCTGCTGGGTGAGATGAGGGGGGACAACTGGAGGCCGGGGACTTGCCTGCTCCAAACGGCTGACTAGGCATGCCTGCAGTTCCTCCATCCGGGGCTGCCTCCGTCTGGCTGGGAGGAACTGCTCCAGTTTCCCCTTAAATCTGGGATCTACAAGGGTGGCCAGCCAAAACTCGTCCCTCTCCTTGATGGCTTTAACCCGGGGGTCCCTCCTGAGGCATCTCAGCATGTGGGCAGCCATGGGGAAGAGCACAGCCCGCTGTGACTCCTCATGGCTGCCTGGGTCCATGACGTCCGCTTCCTCGTCATGGAGGCGCTGCTGTTCGCGGTCAGTCATGCCAAACCCCCGGACTATCGGTGCCCCCAACACCGGCTCTCCCTCCTGACCAGGCCCTGACTCCAGGACGCCACCAGTCACCTCCTGATCATCATCATGATCCTCCTCCTCCTCCTCGTCCTGGGCCTGGTCTTGGTGGAGCAGTGTTGCCTCCTCCTGCTCCACCAAGGCACTCTCCCCAGCTCCGAGCAGGCGATCTAGTGCCCTGTCCAGCAGGAACACTATAGGGAGCACGTCGTTGAGGCCGACATGCTCCCTGCTCACCATCTTGGTCGCCTGCTCAAAAGGGGCCAACACATGGCAGACCTGGTGTATCTGCCCCCACTCCAGACTGGTGATGTACGGGAGTGTGTGTTGTGATGGCCCGCCAGTGCCTTGCTCCAGCAGGTACTCCTTCACCGCCCTTCGCTGCTCCCACAACCTCTCCAGCATGTAGAGGCTGGAGTTCCACCGCGTCACACTGTCCACAATCAGCCTGTGAAGGGGCAGGCTGTTGTCCCGCTGCAACTTTGACAGGGACGCGGTAGCGGTTGGGGAGCGCCTGAAGTGGCTGGCAATCCTGCGTACCCTTAGCACTATGTCACTCAACCCGGGATAGGTGCGCAGGAACTTCTGCACCACTAGGTTGAGGACATGTGCCAGACAGGGCACGTGTGTCAGACTGCCAGCCTGGAGGGCGGAGAGGAGGTTGCTGCCATTGTCACAGACAACCAGACCTGCTTGGAGCCTTCGGGGTGTCAGCCACTTCTGGACCTGAGCCTGAAGTGCGCTCAGCACTTCTCGTCCAGTGTGTCTCCGTTCCCCTAAACTAACAAGCTGGAGCACGGCCTGACAGCGCACGTGCCCCACACTTGAATAGCTACGGGGGCGCTTGCTGGGAGGCTCAGCAGCTGCGGAGACAGTGGCTTGAGGGAGACCAGCACTTCTCCCCTGGACACCCCGGGGCGGCACCACAAAATCAGATGCCGCCAATCCCTCCCCGGCGCCTCGGAGGGAAACCCAATGGGCCGTGAAGCTTATGTAGCGCCCCTGCCCATGCCTGCTGGTCCAGCCATCCATTGTCAGATGCACCCTGTTGCTGACAGCATGATCCAGCGACAGGGTTACATTCTGCACAATGTGCTGGTGTAGGGCAGGGACACCAGTCCTGGCAAAGAAATGGCGGCTGGGGACACGCCATTGGGGTTGGGCCTGCTCCAACATCTGCCTGAAGGGGTTGCAGTCCACTATGTTAAAGGGAAGCAGATGTTGGGCAATAACCCTTGCCAGGAGCCCATTGAGGGAACGCACACGTCGGTCTGAAGGGGGGAAGGGAGTGTTGCGTTCAAAGGCGTCAGAAAGAGACGCCTGGCGCCGGACGGCAGTGCGGGACACCGAAGAGGAGGGTGATGATGTGGAGGTCTGGCTGTCGGTAGCAGTACCTCTACTAGAGGGAGCGGGGGGGCATGACCTGCTGGTAGCCGATGAAGCTGTGGCAGGGGCTGCTGTACCCTGCACACTTGTGGTGGTGGCGCTGCTACCACCAGCACGCTTCATCTGGTCATGCTCCTGCCAGTGATTAATCCGCAGGTGCTGGTTGAGTGCCGTGGTACCCACCCGAGCCAAACACTTCCCTCTCTTCACCTTGGCACGACAGAGCTGGCAGATGGCTACTGTCGGGTTATCTGCTACCAAGGTGAAGTAGGCCCAGAGAGGTGACTTCAGCGTCGCCCTCCTGTCAGATGGGGTGACGCTGACTTCCACCTGCTGGGACTCGGTGCGCACAGGTGGAGCTGCCTGCTGCTGCTGCTGCTGCTGCTGCTGCTGCTGACACCTCCTGCTGCCATCACCAGTGGAGACCCTGACGTTGGTCTCCCTGGTGACCTGGCGCACCGTTTCCCCAGGGTGCCTACCTTCCTCGTCGTCACTGATGCTGTGAACCGACGAGGCAGGTGGCACCCATGTTGGGTCACCCTCCTCTTCGCCCCCAGATATGTCAGACCCAGGGCTGACATGTGGTGGTCTGAAGGAGACATCTGACATGGAGCCGCTAGCCTGGCTCCGATGTCCCCTCACAGACGCATGGGTCTGACTAGGTGCTGGTGTTTCCTGCAGAAAACCACCAGCACCACCATGAAGGGAGGTCTCTGGGCTACTGACAGCCAGTACCCCATCCTCCTCCTCCTCCATTAACCCTTCAAAAAGGTCCTGACCATCAGCACATAAATCAATGTCTGCATGATCGAGGGCCTCCCCCAAGATATCCATGTCACTTTCACCATCAAACAGCATGAGGCTGGACTCGCTGGGGCTGGGTACTAAAGGCACCGGTGTACTGATGGTGGTGGTGCTACTTGGTGATGACTGAGTGGCACTGCTGTGCCCCATGTACTCCACCACTGCTGGAGCCTGTGAAGGCAATATCGGGCGGCTGCCCGAAGTAAAAAACTCCCGGATGAGGCGGACTCCCCTTCCACCCGATCCTCTACCAGTAGTAGGGGCGCGAGAGGTACCCCGTGCTGGCAGCGACCCAGCACTGGGAGTAACTCCCCTACCCCTGCTGCCACGACCACGGATGCTGCTCATGCTGATATGGGGGGGTGGGTAAACTTTATTGGGGGGGGGGGTAAATGTGATAATAGAAAAAACAGGCGCGCAGACAAACAACTAGTAGCTATGCCACTAAACAACAATTAAACGAAAGGTAAATTTTTTTAAATTTTTTTTTTTTTTTTAAACTAACTAACTGACTGACAGACAACAGACAAAAACTGACTGGGCAACGAATAAGAGCAATAAAGAAACTAATATAGATAGAACAGTGACTCTGCTAACACAGCAGAGCCAGAGATCTGAATAAACTAAAAATAACTTTTTTTTTTTTTTTTTTTTTTATAAAACAGATAACTATCTAACTAAATAAACACACTAAACTAAGCTAGCTAGCTTACAGAGGTGTACAAGTACACTCAAACCTATCTATCTAACACTAAATGAAACTGGAACACAAACACACAAATAGTAGCTTTAAAAAAAGCTGTTTGGTCTCTTCTTGCTTTTAAAAAAGCAGTTTAGAAATATAAGCACTAGCAGCTGCTAATACTCAAATGAACTGAACACTGAACAGGAGCACAGAACTGAAAGGCACTGCAATGCTGATGCAATATAACACAGAGCACAGAAACACTTCTCCCTCTATATCCACCTTGTGAATCTGCAATGAGCACATGCTGGCACTTAGTTTATATAATGGTCGTGAGGCAGCTTCCTATTGGTTGATGTGGAGGTTGCTAACCTCTGACACCTGTGGAAATGGAACTCTGATTGGCTGTGATGTGAATGAAGGGCGGGGAAAAAAATCGCGCGATATTGCTATTGCCGAATATTCGCATTGCGAATATTCGGCAGCATAAAAGGATCACATGCGCTACTCGGCCCAGGGTCCCTCTAATCATACCACCATTGCTTTTACACGTCGATGGAGATCACTAGCATGTGATCTGTGTTAAAAAAAATTTGAGAAAAATCCGAATATTCGACATTGCGAATATTCGGCACAATATTCGAGATATTGCGCGATTTCTCGAATATGCAATATTCGAGCCGAATATTCGCAATTCGAATATTCGTGAGCAACACTAATAATAACCCACAACTCTGGTTCTTTGAGATCTTCACTGGGCTCTTTGCCCCGTGCTGTACAGTCTTTGTCCAAAATATTTTTAAGGGTACCCACACATGTGCATTGCAGCCACTAGTATGTTAGCCTTTCAGCAAGGGTGTGGGTCATAGGTAAGTATGAGCTATTTAAATATGTACTAGGATAAGGAGAAAAACAAGTGCACCCTTACACTTTCCATATTTGAGATGGGCTGTATACACTTAACATGTCATTATTTATTACAGACATAAAGTTGCTGGAGAGTAAAGGTTTTTGTTTGTATATCTCTGTTGCCAAAAAGCTACGTTCTCTTTTTTATGTGGTAATTTTTGTATAAGAACCCTGCTTCTGACACATATCCATTGTAGCATACACGCTTGATCCACTTGTTGGCATCTGCAAGCAGGGCAAAATAGAGCCTGGAGTCAGGGTAATTTAATTCCTCAGGAGTGCAAGTTACATCAAAAGTGTCCACCCAAATGCCAGAGGCCGAGGATGTTGGTCCAGGATAAGTGTTGGAGAAAATGCCAGTAATGACAGCAAACATGACACAATCAGTGATGAAGGAGGGAAACTAGAAGGAAAGTCTACAAGTATTATGCTGTAAGCTCATTATTGCACGAGATCTTGCCCCTCGGTAATAGTTAAAGACTAAGTAAAAAAAAAAGAAATCAGCACAATGGACATTACTTACTGACAGTGTAATGTGTTCCTTGTGGTGCTTTCTCCTGGTTTGGGTTAAATCTTCCTTCTCTGATCCCTCCCCTCTACCTGCTGCCATAATTTTCTGGAGCGGCAGGGATTATTAAAGCTAAGGAGATTGTGACAGGCACTCATCAAATATGCCCGCACTTTCCACCCAACTCCTCCATTAATAGAGGATGTACTATCTCTTCTATGAATGAAAAGATATCTATGGAGGATGGGCAGATGATTGAAAGGTCCACCTCCTCCTTCATTCATAGTTTTTTTAATTCCTAGAAGTTAAAGTATGGTTTCTATGAATGAAGGAGCTGGGCAGAAAGGGAGGGTATAGCTATACATTTTGATAAGTTACAGCTCCCTCAGTTCTATTAATTTCCACCACACTGAAAGATTGGCAATGGGGGTAGAGAAGAAATATTTTTAATAAACCAGGAGACAGCAGCGCAAAGGAAACATCACACTGATAGTAAGTAATGTGCCTTGTGCTGATTATTTATTTTTTAACTAAAATTTTCGCTTTAAAGTGGAGTTCCAGTTTAGATCTAAGCTTCAAAACTTCTCCCACCCCCCTCCTAACTTCCATTCTAACTACTATGTAGAAGGAAGCTGCTTATATTACCTATTCTCAGGGCTCTCTGGTCTTGTTAAATGATCGGCTCCCAGCGGCAGCTTCAGGGGAGAGGAAGGACAGCCGACAATGGATGCTCCATAGTAAGCCTATGGTTGACATCATTGCCCAGGCATTCCATCCATTGTCAGTGACAGCTGGGGGGAAAATCACGTTACCCCGACTGAAGTATCCTTAAAATAGGTAAGTATAAGCATCTCTCTTCTATGGGGTGATTAGAACAGGAGTTAGAAGGGGGTAGGAGACTTTTTAAGCCAAAGTCAATTAATTGGTTTGAACTTATTGGACTTGTTTTTTGTTTTCTGCCAGACTAACTATGTAACTGAACAATTATGTCTTGAAAATGTAAAGGGAAAAAAGGAAAACGGACAACCAGCAATTTATTACAGAAATATAAAATATTTTGTTTCAGAATTTCGTTTTTGTCCGAAAAATAAATGTATTTAGTTTCTCCTGAAATTCGTTCTTATTTATTTGTTTTTCGTAAAAAAATGCATTCGTCCGAAAATCCAAATTAATTAAGTTCGAATCTGTCATTGAAGGCTTATGGTGTCTGTCGAATGTTCTAAGAAGATTCGACGGAATCTTTAAAAAAAATATATATATATTTGACGCAGCCTTTTCTGAGGCCGGCCAGGTTGAATGCTCGGATAAGGGGTCTGGTGTGGATTTTTGAGGGAACTCCAAGCCATTTTTTTTTTATTTGGGGTGGAGTTCCCCTTAAAATCCATACCAGACCTAAAGGGTATGTTTTTACCTACTATGTCAAATCTTTTTTCTCTATGTCAAATTTTTTCTCTCTATGTCGACTCTTCTTCATGTCTCTATAATGTCGAATCTTTTCTCTCAATGTTGAATCTTTTCTCTTTATGTAACATAATATTGGACTAATAGAGTTAAGGTTAGGCACATTCAACCGCAACAAAAACGAAAATAAAGCATTTGTTTATGTCGGATCTTTCGGTTTTCATTCTCTTTGCTTTCGAAAATTCCTGAAATTCGGACAAAAACGAATGCACATGTCTAGTTGCCAGGAGTCAACATTGACTTGACAACATTTAATATTAAAGGGGTTGTAAACCCTCCTGTTTTTTCACCTTAATGCATCCTATGCATTAAGGTGAAAAAACATCTAACAATTACCGTCCTCCCAACCCCCCGTTTTACTTACCCGAGCCCTAGAAAGTCCCGCGTCAAGAAGGTTATGGATATTTGACCAGGGTTATCGGCTCTTCATTCAATAGATTGATAGCAGCACAGCAATTGGCTCCCACTGCTGTCAATCAAATTCAATAGCACGGGCACCCCGGGGGGGGGGGTTGGCAGAGTCCTGCATTCGGGGGCTATGGATGCGAATGCTGGACTCGGAAGCGCGCCTGCAAGATAACCACCTCGGGAGAGTGCTTCCCAGAGGGGGTTTTCCCGATGTGAGGAGGAGCCGAGAGAGCCAACGGGGGAACCCAGAAAACAGTGTTCGGGGCCACACTGTGCAAAACGAGCTGCACAGTGGAGGTAAGTGTGATATGTTTGTTATTTAAAAAAAAAAAAAAAATCTAACCTACAGTGTCACTTTAATAAAATACAGTATATTTGCACTACTACATATTATGCTTCCGTAACCTCAGTAATTTACATGTAAATTATAGGAATTAGTATATATGAGGTTTGCTAGTATTATCACTGTCTATTTTTATTATCAAGTGAACAAGGAGAAAATTATATTTAGCCAGAAAAAATCACTTGAAAGCACCTAAAAAATTAAAAAAAGAAGGTCATAAAAGCAGAAACAGCTCAGATAAGAGTTTCATTTCCACTCTTTATACTGCTGGAGCTTGTGTATAAAATGCAGTATTTCTGCACTGTATTTCTGTATAATCTTACAGTTTGCTTATTACAAATATGCTTTTTAATGCTGTTTAGGACTGTTGGCCAAATATCATCTTTTGCTAGTGCTATGCAGCTGGGCATACATGGTTGGCAGATGGCTTTGAAGAGGTTAATGCACATCCACTAAGGTCCAATGGGCCCCATACCCATTTGCATTTCTCCTGTGCACAGGCCTCCAGTGATGCTCTACGGATCTCTCTGGGTCTGGCACAGGATGTGACATTAGCTGTTCCCTGATGTGACAGCTCCAGGGCTGGCCCACGTTATTTATGTCTCTTTTGCAGCAGGGATGATCATTTTCGCCTGAGAAGTAATACACGCAAATTTAATTAGCCCCCCATTTCAGCTTCCTGGCTCGTTAACATCTCTGCGGGTACAGGCGGTGAGATTTAATGTGATCTCCGCTACACACAATCTCCAAGTTATCTGAACGGTGCCCCTCCCAACAACGATGCCTCATCAGACTCAGAGCATTAACCCTCTGCCTTAGGAGGGGGTCGGGGAGGCCTATTCTGGATTTAATTATATGGTAACAGTAGTCCCTGCTGTTTTGTGGAAGGTTCTAAAGCGACACCCGAGGTCTGTTCTAATAAAAAGATGATTAACCCATCCCTCCCCCCGCTTGTAATATAGAAACAAAAGTGATTGTGTTAGCCTTACATAATCTAGCAGCTAATCCTAACATAATAGCCTATGCATTCGATGCTCGGAAGTGTCATCATGTTTTATACAAGGGAGAAAAAGGTCATTTGGTATTTATATAAAAGCCTTTTCATTTTAGGAATCTTGCTCAT
The DNA here is from genome assembly GCA_029574335.1 of Rana kukunoris. Classification (NCBI taxonomy): domain Eukaryota; kingdom Metazoa; phylum Chordata; class Amphibia; order Anura; family Ranidae; genus Rana; species Rana kukunoris. Next base: position 253,769,106 of record CM056051.1, on the reverse strand, counting down.
TAGACTTTAAATGTAAATGGTACAAATAGTTTCTGGGACACAGCCCAGAACAACAGTCTCTGCTTTTCTTAGTCACAATTAGTGTCACGTTAAAAAAATAAAAATAAAAAAGCCATTATTAGGCTTTTTTGTTTCGTTTTCACATCCTGTCAGTAGCTCATTTCTTTTCTAAAGCTGGTCATACATTATACAATTTTCTTGTTCAATTTCCTTTAGATTTAACTTCAACTATGTAGTGGAAGGACCTGCCTGGTTGCATAAAAATGTAAAGTGTTTAGGTTTGACCTTCTATTATATGGTTTTGATAAATCTAAGGCCGCGTACACAGGATCAAATCTATCTGCTGGAAACGGTCGGCCCAACCGTCCCAGCAGACAGATTCAATCGTGTGTACGGGCGAGCCGAAGGGATTTGGCCAGCCGACAGATTTGAAAGCATGCTTTCAAATCTGTCGGCTGGGAACCTGTCCACCCGACATGTCTGCTGGTTAGTGCACTAACCAACAGACATGTCTTCTCACACAGGCGCCGAATGGTTTTAACGCATGCGCGGAAGTGTTTTACTTCCTGGTGCGGTGACGTAGCGGCGTCAACGTCACCGCCACGTCACCGCGCCGTCTGGCGGCGGGGATTTTGGTTTGATCGTGTGTACACGATCAAAGCAATACGTCCCTAGCAGACAGATTTGTTCAAATCGGTCGGCCCGACCATTTGAACAAATCTGTCTGCTTGTGTGTACGCGGCCTAAAGGAAAGTTGTACAAGAATATGGTATAATGTATGGCTAGCCTTATGCCTTGTACACACGACCGGTTTTCGCGATGAGAAAACTGCCATTTTTTTATATTGGTCATGAAAACCGGTAGGTGTGTATGCTCCCTAGCAGTTTTCTCAACAAAAAAACTGCCCGCAAAAAAATTGAAACCAGCTCTTTTTTTCTCATCGTGTTTCCTGTCAGTCTTTTTCTCGTCGCAAAAAACTGTCGTGTGTATGCTTTTATGAGAAGAAAAAAAACGTGCATGCTCAGAATCAAGTATGCAGCGCAAATGGTGGCGCCATTTAAAAGGAACTTCCCCTTTATAGTCCCTTTGTATGTGTTGTATGTCACCACGCTTTGGTTGGATGTTGTTTTGCATGAACGTGTGTATGCAAGTCAGGCTGGAGAGGAATCACGTGGGGAAAAACTTTTTTTTTCCTGCCGAGAAAAATGGTCGTGTGTATGAGGCATTAGGCTCCATGCATACTAGCATTTTTTTTTTTGCCTATAAATGTTGAATGTTGAAAAAGAAATGCTGATAATAGCTTTTTGTGGTAGGGTTTTAGCATTGTTTTAGGAACGTTAGCGTTTTGTTAGCATGTTTGCAGTAAAAGGGGGGAAAAAAGAGAAAAAAAAAAAACACTATTAGTAGCATTTGGGAGAAGTTAGCAGCGTTTAGGAGCATTTTTGCTAGAAAAATTATCCAAGAAACTATACAAAACAATTTTTTTCTGCTCCTAGACGCTAAAGTTTAGTTTAGTAGTGTGCATGACACATAGGATAGCAAGAAAAAGCTTCTAACAGCTTCTAGGAGCTTTAAACAATGCTAGTGTGCATTTAGCCTTAACGTGGCAGAATGCTCACTCCTCCACACTTGGACAGCAGCATAGTCAACCTGGGGAGAGGGCAGTGTTAAATGGACTAGAAAATGTAGATATACTAGACTAGAGTATATAATAAATCAAAGCCTGACACCAGCTAACACTTTTCAACAGTAAAAAAATGGAAAATTGTATACTCACCTTTCCGTAATTTTCCTTTCCTGACGCATCTTCATGGCAGCACACACTGGGTTGTGACTCCGCCCCCACAACCTGACAGGATTGGTTAGCTATAAATCTGAGTGGGAGACACCCGGCGTCATTCTCCGTATATATCATCATTGAACAGTAGGGTGGGCAGTTGTGTGCTGCCATGAAGATCCGTCAGGAAAGGAAAATTACGGAAAGGTGAGTATACAATTTTCCATTTTCCTGACGCATTCATGGCAGCACACACTGGGAAATAACTCGCCAGTCGGGAGGGTTCAATGCAAAGTATTTATTCTCTAGAGAGCCGAAGAATTGGCCCTGAAGACAGATCTGCCAAATTCAGCTGTAGCCAAAAGAGCTGCGTCCACTCTGTAGTGGGATATGAAGGTATGCCTGGAAGACCAGGTAGCTGCTCTGCAGATGGTTTCTGACGAGACCCCGCAATATGCTGCCCAGGAGGTCGCCACTGCCCTGGTTGAATGCGCTTTGATGCCTTCTGGGATCTCTAGCTGTTGCATAGAGTATGCCTTTTCTATAGCTCTGACTAGCCAAGAGGCGATGGTTCGGGAAGTGGCCGTCTGGCCTCGCCTGGCTCCGTGAGGGATAATCAGGAGGGCGTCTGACGAGCGAAGATGGGTGGTAGCTGGAGATTGTAGACTTAATGTCCAAAGCGTGAGGTTCCCCATCCTCGTTAGTAAGGCATGGTAAGACGATATCCTGGCTGTAGTGGAAAGCCGAGGTAACCTTGGGGAGGAAACGGTCAGAAGGCCTCAACACCACCCTGTCTGGTAGAAAAACCAAATATGGCTTCTTGAACATGAGAGCTTGCAACTCCGACACTCTTCTAGCTGAAGCTATAGCGATGAGGAAGGATAACTTCAGGGTCAGGTCCCATAAGGAGATTGAGCTGAGTGGAAAGAAGGGAGGATTGGAAAGTGCTTCTAGTACCACCGAAAGATCCCAGGCTGGAAAGGGTGGTCTTCTTGGAGGTCTGATCTTCGCACAGGCCTGCATGAACTGGGTAATCAGAGGGTGCAGGGCCCATCTAGTGCCAGTCTTTGCAGAAAGAGCGGAGATCTGTACCCTAAGGGTGTTTGAGCTCAGGCCTTTGTCGATACCCGTTTGAAGGAACTCTAGAATCTGGCAAGGGTCTGGCGAGATGTGATTCCAGCCTCTAAGTTGCGCCAAGTGGGTGAACTTTCCCCAAATTCTTGTGTAGACCGTGTTTGTCGAAACCTTTCTGGCTTGCATTAAGGTTGTTATGACTGCCTGGGAGCATCCCTGTTCCCTAAATCTAGCCCTTTCAACCTCCAGGCTGTCAAGTGGAGCCTGTCGGGGGCCGGATGGAAGGATCGGCCCTGGAGTAGGAGGTCCGGTGACGCTGGTAGATGGATAGGAGGACAAGTATTGAGCTGTAGTAGAGTTGTGAACCAAGGCCTCCTTGGCCAGAATGGTATTACCGCTATTACTGTGGCTGACGATCTCCGGAGTCTGCATAGAAATCTCGCTATCAAGGGAGTCGGAGGGAAGACGTATCCTAGGTTGAAGTCCCATGGGTGGAGAAGGCAATCTGTCCCCTCCGCTGTCGGAAAGGGTACTCTGGACAGAAATCTCGGGCACTTGGTGTTGGCTGGTGTCGCTGCCAGGTCGATCTCCGGAATCCCCCAGGTGTCCGTCAGCATAGAGAACTCCCGGAGGTTCAGGGACCATTCGTTGTTCGATCGAAGTTCCCTGCTCAGGAAGTCGGCTAGCGTGTTTTGATCCGCTGGGACGTAAACTGCTCGTAGGTCCAATAGATGTGTCTGGGCCCATTCCATTATGGGGCGAACTTCCTCTAGTAGCGTGCGACTTCGGGTACCGCCTTGCCTCTGGACGTAGGCCACCGCCACTTTGTTGTCCATACGAATTTGGACGTATTTCCCCTGTAGCAGAGGCTCGAAAGCCAAGAGGGCCTGGAATGCCGCTCGAAGCTCCAGAATGTTTGAGACCACTCCTCGAGCAGGAAAAAGCCATCGTCCCTGGGCTGTCTGATCCCGGTAGTGCGCCCCCCAACCCTTCTCGCTGGCATCTGATGTCACGATTTCCGGACTCGGAGGGACTATAGGTCTGAAGCCCCTGAGTTTGGGAGGCAGAGTCCACCAAAAAAGGTCGGGTCTCACATGGCTGGGAATGTTGATGGGTTGGTGCATTGAGGCTCCGTCCCACTGTCTGAGAAAGGTGTTTTGTAAAAGTCTCATTCGCCACTGGGACCACTGGATCATGGGTATAGTTGAAGACATAGAGCCCAGCAGGCTGAGGCAGGACTTGGCCGACGTAGATTTGGAGGATAGTAGGTTTTGCACCTTCCGAGCTAGGGGTTCCACCTTTTCTAGGGGCAACTGCACCCTGTTCCGTCTCGTATCTAACTGTGCTCCGAGGAACGTCATCACCTGTGAGGGTTGTAGGCTGCTCTTCTGCCAATTGATTAGCCACCCGAAGCTCTGAAGGGTTGAGATTAGGATTTTGCGTTGGAAGAGCAGAGTCTCCTGGTCCGCCGCTAGGAGCAGTATGTCGTCCAGGTAATGGTGAACCCGCAAGCCCTTCTCCCTGAGGAATGCTATGAGCGGGAGGAGGACCTTTGTGAATGTCCTGGGTGCTGAAGAGATGCCGAAGGGCAGGCATCGGAACTGAAAGTGGTGTTGCCCGATGGAAAAACGAAGGAATTTCTGAAAGGCGGGGTGGATTGGTATGTGAAGGTAAGCGTCTGACAGGTCGACGGACAGCATCCAATCTCCTAAGTTCACTGCCAGAAGAATAGACTGGAGACTTTCCATTTTGAAGGCTTCTATTTGGATCCTTTTGTTTAGTCGTTTGAGGTCCAATACAAGCCGAAGGTCTCCTGATTTCTTTCGCACCAGAAACAGAGGGGAATAAAATCCCCTGCCTCTCTGGTGGGAAGGGACCTCTATGACTGCTTCCTTCCGAATTAAGTCTGAGACGTACTGCAGTAGAAGTTTCCTTTTGTCTGGGGAGGAGGGAATTTTGGTGGGTTGAAAAACCGTGTGAGGCAATGCCCCCATAAAGCTCCATTTGTGGCCTTGTTTGACCGTGGAAAGGGCCCATTGGTCTTCTAAATGCTCTGCCCAAAGTTGTGCAAAATTCCTGAGCCTGGCGCCCACCTGAGCTGGGTGGGCAGGCGAACTCTCAAAAATACTTTTGCTGGTCCCCTGTGGTAATGGCCTTGATCTTTTGACCCCTAGCAAAGGGGGGGCGAGTAGATCTCCCATCTCTTCTAAATTCCCTGCCTGGGCGATAATTTCTGGCTTCTCTGTACCTATCGGGCAGATTGCGCCTGAGGGTAGGCCCCCTCTGGGGCTTGGGTCTCCTGTCGGAGGGGATAAGCCCCGATTTTCCTCCGGTAACTTTGGAGATTGCCGTATCTAACTTCGCACCAAACAGGTTTACGCCATCATACGGGATCTTGCACCAGTTGGACTTGGAGTTTGAGTCAGCGACCCAGGGTTTCAGCCATAAGGCTCTGCGGGCCATTACCGAAGCTAACATGGAGCGAGCCGAGGAGCGAATGATATCCACTGAGGCTCCTGCCACAAAGTCTCCTGCTAGCCTAATTTCTTGTAAAGAGGATATCACCTCCCTCTGGTCAGTCCCTTCTAAGAGGGCCTTCTCCGCATTGGCTGCCCATGTGGACATGGCTTTGGCAACTGCAGCAGTGGCAATAGCTGGTCTACAGGCTCCCCCTGCTGAAGAGTACGATTTCTTTAATTCCAGATCCATCTTGCGGTCAAGCACATCTCGGAACGAGACCGCGTCCTCTATCGGTAAGGTGACATGGCGGGCGAGTCGCATCAGGGATGAATCGACAACGGGAGCGTTGATGAGGGAAGACACCTTGGACTCCATTAGCGGGTACAGCTTAGCAAGCTTATTAGAGAGGCTGGGCCGCCTATCAGGTTTTTCCCACTCATCTTTAATGAGATCTTCTAACTCATCTATGAAAGGAAATAGTTCCGGATCCCTTCTTAACTCGGGAAAATACTTCCCAACCTTCGGTTCTGCCACGGGATCCTCCCAGCCTATAGCCTCCTTAATGGAGCGTGCAAAGGGCTCAACTAGGCTGAAGTCAAATCCTTATGTCATCTCATGCTCTTCCTGGTCGGACAGGGTCCCCGCTAGTTGGGCATAGGGGTCAAGAGCCGATGAGGTGCCTGGGGTGGGGTCACCGCCGGTTAGAGGGGTCCAGTTTGAATCCTGCACCGGATCTCTGGCAAGACTTGTCGCTGTCCTGGCGTCCACCTCCCTTTCTCCAACCGCTTCATTGAAGCAGGTGCGACATGCTAATTTTCCTGGCATTGCAATGGCACCACACACCCAGCAGGCATTAGCCGCAGGACGGGTATGGTAACGTTCGCGGTGCACTGAGGGAGACCTGCTGTGGCGAGATCGACTATGGCGTGATCGGCTGCGCCTAGATCGGCGGTAGCGGGAGGAGGTTCTTGACCGACTTCTGCGGGATCTCCTAGATGAATGTCTGGATCCCTCCCTGCGCCGTGGGCTTGCATCGCTGGGCCTGGTGGGACTGCGAAAGAAGGCAGTGTTTAGTGGCCGGCTCTCTTTTTTCTCTTCCCTACTTACCTCTATTGATGGCCTACCTACCTTGTTTGTTGGCAGTGGTCTGCTAGGGCAGTGGACTCCATAAAGCAGAGAAGTAGCAGCTGGAGGAAAACAAGAGGAAGAGAAATAAGGTTAGGAAGGGAGAAGGGCACAGCCATTCTGGGGAGAGAAACAAGGCTTACCTGGGGCAAATAATATAGAGAAGTTTGAGCAAAGCAGCAACTTCGGGGAAAAAAGGGAAAAGGTTCCTATTTAAAGCTGGCGCCGCCGTCGCGGCGTTGATGACGCGATCGCGCATGCGCAGTAGCGCCGCGCGCGACCCCGCGCCATCTTGGATGAGGGCGAGTAAGCCCCTGACGTCATCACTCCGCTGCGCGCATGCGCAGAGCGGCCAGAGGGACGCCAGGAGCGAGGAACCACAAGGCCCAGCGGTCTGCGGGCTCCAATAACCTAAATACCAGAAAGAAGGGGAAACAGACTGGATAGACAAGAGGATTCCAAAGGAAGGTAAGGGGAGCCACTGCCAAATCTAAGCTCATTTAGAGCTTGTAGGATGCCAGGTATTCGCCGGGATTTTGACCCCCGAGACCACCAGAGCGGGGTTCCCCCCATAGAGCTCTATTAGAGACTGTACAGGGGGGACTTCCAAACAGGAGAGGCTGAACCTGCTGGGGCGATAGCGGTAGGAGGCGAGCTGTACGTCCGTTCCAGTCCTGTTCAGGTGAGGATAAAAAAAGAGAATAACGCCGGGTGTCTCCCACTCAGATTTATAGCTAACCAATCCTGTCAGGTTGTGGGGGCGGAGTCACAACCCAGTGTGTGCTGCCATGAATGCGTCAGGAAAAAAAGTTATAAGTATGATCATTGTAAATACCCATGCCAGATGCTAATTGTTTGTTTAACTGCCACTGTTGCTGGATAGCTTTACCTGTTTATATAAGTTAAAACTGAACAGATCTACTGGTAGTATTAACAGGTAATACAACTAATCTTAAAGGTAGGACTAAAAGAAAAAAAAAGATAAAAAATTGCTGTGCTAATGCTAGTGATAGGCTGCATCATATATGTGATTTTTGATGATTTTGAACACCCGTACAGTGGTCCTGAAGTCCCGAATCCTGAAGTCCCGTTTCCGATGCCTGGATAAGTCTGGAGGGATCATGTTGTATTTCCCAAACTTTGTGTGCCAGATCATCGGTGCATGTTGCGTGCTGCACAACTACGCAATGAGAAAGGGCCTGGAGATTGACATGTGATGACCTGACCCCCGAACCACACAGTCCCCCCCTGCCTGAGGAGACCCCATCTGCTGAAGGAACAGCAGTCAGGAGTTGCCTCGTGGAAAGTATCTTTGCACGTTAAACACATTCATCATGGCACACGGACAATGCACGCATGCACACCACTGTGGCCCCTAGCCCACACACACCACATCCACTTCACATTGGATTAGCCCAAGTCCACCACATGGGACTTGGGAGCAGCAAGGCCACGCGAAGGCACCAATGAAGTTGCTGTCCATTCATACCACGTTCACATGGTCGTGGGGATAACCTCTCCCCGACGATCCAAGGTGACACGCCTTGCTGGCAGGAATGTCACCCACACATTCACACACCAGTCACACTGTAGCCTGCACTCCTAACAATGTGCAGTTACTACAAAAAAAAAGGGATCATGCCATTGGCCGACATGGCATGCCCTTACAGGAGGACGGCACATACCTCTGTGCACGTCCAACCTAAAAAAATTAAAAAGCTCATAATCTGAGCACAAAAAAAAAGAGAGCAGTCATTTGCCCTCTCGTGGGCCAGGCCTGGTGCCACGGGAATGGCTTCTCAATTGTCGGGGAGGAGCCTCAGGTGGGGGGGTGGGGCATCAGGAGGAGGTTCATCCCCTGGTCTGTCACTCCTGGCAGATGCTGGCTGCCTGCCCTCCAATGCAAGGGCAATGTGTGTGAGGACAGAGTTCGTCACTGCCTGCATCCGCAGCTGGTGGGTGGTGGTCTGCCGCTGGTGGCGTCTGGTCTGCCTTCCCTCCACCTCGATGGCAGCAGTATTGGCCTGGACAGCCACTTCCAGGCTCTTCACCCCCTGCCGCGAGGCCTGCTGCTGTGGCCTGCAGCTCCCCAATTGCCCAGGTATGATGCTCCAGGCTGGCCTGCACATTGGAGCCCTGGTTACCAGATGGTGAGGGACCCCCTGCCACCATGTGGTGACGCATGGCCTCCAGGGTCTTGGCTTGGTCACCCATGTGGAAAGAAAAATGTGGTGCTGTGATACCATAAAAAAAATATTTCTCATGGAGAATACTAAATCTATAGTCACTGTAATAAAACAGTGATAAAGTACCAAAAATAGACAATAATGGTGAAATAAGTGAATAAACTGATGTTATATAAAACACAACCAAAAATAATATAACATTAGAAAGTCCATCTGAAATTAGTGAAAAAAATGTATGTTAAAATGACCACGTAGATCCTCAGAGACAAGCTGTCACTTTCTAAATGAAGATAAAATTGCGCTTACCAGAAAGCTTGGACCTGCCCGTCAGCGACAGCAGATCAATCAGGCATGAACACTCACGGGGCGTACTCTGCTCGGCTTCCTCAGACTGGATCGAAGGTGGACAGGCTCTTCAGTGGAGTGCCATTGATGCACGGTATCCCGGATGGATGTCCCGATAATCCCAAGATATCCGTTCTCATGAGTAGATGGAGGGGGATAATGGTGAACCCCTTGAGGGGTAGGTAGAATAAAAGTGGAAGACTCCAAACAGCATGTAGGGAAGAGAAGGAAAACGCAGCCCCAATGGTGCAGGTCAAAAAATGGTAGGTTTTATTTGAATAAAACCAACATATACATAAAAAGTGATCACAAATATATAAAAAAGGCAATATGAAAAATGGTAAAGAAACAGGCCCTACGCGTTTCGTCCTAGAGGGACTTCAACTGGGGCATCCGGGATACTGTGCATTCATGGCCCTCCACTGAAGATCCTGTCCACCTTCGATCCAGTCTGAGGAAGCTGAGCAGAGTACGCCCCGTGAGTGTTCATGCCGGATTAATCTGCTGTCGCTGACAGGCAGGTCCACGCTTTCTGGTAAGCACAATTTTATCTTCATTTAGAAAGTGACAGCTTGTCTCTGAGGATCTACGTGGTCATTTTAACATCTATTCTTTTCACTAATTTCGGATGGACTTTCTAATGTTATATTATTTTTGGTTGTGTTTTATATAACACCAGTTTATTCACTTATTTCACCATTATTGTCTATTTTTGGTACTTTATCACTGTTTTATTACAGTGACTATTGAGTTAGTATTCTTCATGAGAAATAAAAAAAATTCTTCATGAGAAATACAATTTTTTATGGTAACACAGCGCCACTTTTTTTTTTCCACATCACTAATATTAGTCATATTGCAGTGTGGCTGCTTTAGTTTTAACCTTTTTTATGGTTAGCGCAATATTCCCCCCCCCCTCTTCTTGGTCACCCATGCAGGTCACCATGGCAGCGCAGTTTGCACTCACATCCTGCAGGCAGTCAGAGATCTAGCTGCTCTGCTCAGCCTGCTGTGTGAGGCACTGCTGCACAGCCACTGTGCATTCAGCCTGGGTCTTAGCAGAGGAGGACAGGCTGTCTGCCACACGGCGCAGGTCAGAAGCAACAGCAGCCATATGGCGTGTCTGCCAGGCCTGCTCCCTCGCTAGCCCTTCCTGGAGGGATCCAGGTATACCCCTGGTCTTTCTCAAAGCCTTCCTGGGGGGTAGAGAGGCTTGTGCCCGTCCGGATGGGGTAGCCCTAGAGGGGGTTCCCCTGGATGGGGTAGACCAGGAGGGGGTTCCTCTGGATGGGGTAGACCGGGAGGGGCTTCCCCTGATGGGGGTGGAGATTTGGAAGGGTTCGGTGAAGTTGTTATCCTCCTCGAGGTAGACACGTTCCTCAAGTTCACCATGCTCCTCCTCAACTACCTCTAGAGAGGTGTGGGCACTCTTCTCCGGGGATGGCGTGGGTCGTCCAGCAGCAGAAGACGGCCCGATCCCTCCAGCACATCTGTGGATGACACAAAGCATTCACATGACGGTGGACCCACACACTTGTCACGTGTACCCTTGCACCCCCTCACATGCTACGCACCGGATGGGGGATAAAACACACTTACCTGTCCTCAAGGCCTGTTCACCGGAGTCATAGCCCTCCAGGCCCTCCACCTGCTCCCGCTCCTGACATCAGGCGATCACCTCCTCATCGGCACTCAGCCTGACAGCACTGGCTGGTCCGCCTCCCATGCCCCTGAGGTGCCTCTTCACCTTGGCCAGCTTCTCATGGACATGACGACGCAGGTCATTGATTTTTTTGGCAATGTCCTTCGCTTATGCCCAAAGGCATTGACCTCCAGGGTGATCTCCTGGAGGATCTCCATCTTCCTGGCCTTACTGGTCATGCAACTCTGGGTGCCATGGAGGTACACATTGTACCTTGAGATGGCAGAGATCAGGATGGCCCTCTCCTCATTTGAAATGTTTTTTTTCCTCCTCTCCCTCTTAGTCACAGGAGCAGACATCGCTAAGAAGGCAAAAGTACCTGCACCACGGAAAAAAAGCTGCTGGTGTACTTTTGCGCTTGACGGGCGCATGTCTGGGCGTATTTATGCTCTCGGCGTAGGCGATGGGGTTAGGGGTTACGCCAGGCGTAGTTGTGAGTATGCGCAGAGGGGAGCAGGACATGCCCGCCATTCATGATACGCCGGGCGTAAAACACTGCACCACGCTCGGACCATCAATTGCATGGGGTCACACCCAATCCCACTTACGCTGGCTTATGCCTACGAAATTACGCTACGCCGGCGCAACGTTGGGAGCATTTGCTTTGTGAATTCCATGCTTGCCTCTCTGCAATGCGTCGGCGTAGCGTAAAAGAGATACGCTTCACCGGCATAAATATGCGCTGATATATGTGAATCCAGGCCTATGCTTTTGGCTTGACATACAATTTAATTAAGAAGGTGCCAGAAATATATGTTCCATTTAGGTGCTAAACCCATAGTACTGGTCTATTCAGCACTATGATTTATATTTTTTTCTGGTAAGTATATTGCATTGTTAATTGAGGGGAAAGTATCATGGTATGAGGATATTTTTTTTACAAACAAGCATTTCTTTAGTTCTGCAGATAATTGTTACTAAACAATAAAGGATGCCTAAAGCACTACAGGATAGCCAGTGAGACAGCATAGTAGCTTCCCTTCAGATAGCTAATAACCTTAGACCGAGATCCCTGTTAAGGGGTAATTCATTGTTATGACTTACCTAGCTCTGTGTGTAAATTTTACCTTGGGCTATTGACCTCTGCAAACAATTGACGTTTTTAAACTATTGGTTGGTAGCAAGAGCAATCAAAAAAGCCTAGAGCTCCACCAAAAAAACAAAAAACAAAAAATATACTTTATGCTAACTTTTAACATTAAAAATAAAAAATACTGTTAGGCGGCGTACACACGACCAAGGTTCTCGCTGGAAACCAGCGAGAACCTCGCTGGAAGCTGCATTCCAGCGAGGACCTCGGCCGTGTGTACACGGAGCGCTCGCCCCGCCCGTCGGGAATCCCGTCGAGCGAAAAGAGAGCACGCTCTCTTTTTGCTCGATGGCCCGCCTGGATGAATGGCTGGTTGCCATTCCCGACGGGCGGGTCGCCGATTTCGACGGCCGGCATAGAACCTCGACGGGCGGAACGATGTGTTCTGCCCGTCGAGGTTCTCTGCCGTGTGTACACGGCCTTAGAATTCTTTCTGCTTATTTTGCTCACATTATAATATAAGTTATACTGAAACTGTTGGACACCTCAGTGTGTTATCTAAAAAGAATATCTTAGAATAACAAGTTTTATATATTTTAAAGTAGGGCTGTGGAAATCAACTATTAATTAATCGATTAATCTTTACATTTTTTGATTGATCAATTTTTTTTTTTTTTTTTTGATCAATCAAAATTCTTTTGATTGGTACTCACCTCTCTGCCGGCTTCCGGGCCTTCAGGGAGTTCCGTCGGAGATCCGGTGACGTCACAGACACTGCCGTCCATCTGAAGGGCTCCGGCTTGCCGTGTCCATCTGAAGGGCTCCTTTGCTGTGCCTTCATATCTGCATGCTGGCGGGACCTTACTATCTGCCACACGCAAGGGCTGTTACACTTCCCTCTATCAACCTGGGATTCTACAACCATCCACTGGGAGTTGTGATAGTTTCCTTCACGGGACATCTACATGCCGACAGACTGACGTTAACCCCTCCTCATCTGGATTCAGCAGTGGTATCGTTCTACACATTTTTATACCAGTATCATACTTAGCTACATGTTTTTATGACTGCTTTTGCTACCGTTTGGTATTTATGTAGCTACATCGATTTTATCTCCAGTGAAATATTTATTTTGTTATCTACTTGAAGACTATAACAGTTTTAATGCTATTCCCATCGAGCGCTGCCTTTGTGTGTTTTTTGTTTCCTGCTATCCATTTTTTCAGTGGTTGGTAGCTGCACTGGGAATCAGCCTGCAAGGAGATCAGCTAAAAGTAGTTGGATCTGTATGTGCTTTATGATTAATCAAAATTAGTCGATTAATCGATTAAAAAAAAAAATGATTAATCGAACACAAAAATTTTGATCAGTAACAGCCCTATTTTAAAGCAATAAATATAACAGCCTGTGTATGCAACTTTTTAGAACATTGAAAGGATCATTTTCAAAACAATTACACTGGGCAACAAAGATTTTGCTACATTCCTACTTTTTGGTGAATCTTATAGTTTTTTGGCTGCTAATCACGAAAATATTCTGTAATTTAACCTATAAGGTATCGATTTATAGAAATCTTCTGTTTTGCAATTTGAAATGCCCGTTGACTATGCTTCACACATGAAAGAAACATACACAAACACAAAACTGTTAAAGCACATCCAGTATACCAAGTACAACTATAATACTTGTAAATATCTAAAAGCAGTGGCTCTGATGCTTGGAATGTATCTCAAATATACCAAAAACTATCGCTATATATGCAAATGGCACAGTTGTGCAAGAGATAGAACTTTGTTTCAGAATAGAAAAACAGGGCATATTGCTCCTGCTATTTACAAGCAGCTCTTTTCTTTTCAGTGCTACAGAGGCTGCTTAGCTGTCAGTTAATAACCAGCCACCCGTTTTTTCCATGGTGACTCACCTGGTTACCATTACCTGCCTCATTAGTCCAGCTTACAGCCAGCCCCTTTTGGCTATTTAAACAGCTTTGCTAATTTCTTCTGTGCCTTTGCATGGTCTATGATCTCCATTGTTTTCCTGTGTATGACTTGGACTGGCTGACTTCTTGTCCGATACCTGTTCCTGTTTTTGCTCCTTACTACACTGACTTCTGACTTTCTGACCCTGGCTCGTCTAAACATCCAAACCCTAGCTTCAGTTTTTGACTACGTTCCTGAAGTATGTTTTTTTTTTTTTGCAATTTTATTAAAGATGTGATTTTAACTCCATTTTCTGTCTCAGCCTGGTTTTTGGTTCCTGACACATATGAACCAATTGTTCATCTGTCAAAGATATTTTTGGCTCCGCTTCACATAAACCTTGGACTGAAGACAAACTTGGTGAAAGGGAACAAAGAAGGTGAAGGTTCATTGTTTGAGACCGATTATTCCAAGAATAACTGGTGCTAAGATTAAAGAAGGCATTTTTGCTGGTGCATAAATCAGATAAGTCATCACTGACAAGTGGTTCGAGGATCTGTTGGTGGGGTCAGTAAAAATCACCTGGAAAGCATTCAAGAATGTCGTTGAGGGGGGCGTGTCCGGCCGCGAGCGGGGATAGACGCGATTCTGTGAAGCTCCGTCAGGCCTGTGTGAAAGCTACTGCCATCCTCAGTCAGCTAATGCCAATCTGACCACCAAATCCCCCATCCTGACTCTAGGAGACCCCAAGCACGAGCACCCACCTGAATTGGGCCACAAAACCGAATATCTCCGGTGCAGTCCGGGCTGAAGCAGGCTACACTCGCTGGGTCCCGCCGCCATCTTGGGGCCTACGAGTCCTCCGGGATCACCGGACTCGAGTTCTGCGACTGCGGAACACACGGAGGCCCCATCCAGTCACATCCACGGCTGACCCTCCGCTCTGAAGCCCTGTGCCGACCATCCACCCTGCAATTCGAGCCGTGGACGGCTCCATCCCCTCAGGATCCCGGCGCCATCTCGAGGCCTATGAGGCCTCCGCACGAGCCGCCCTCGAGTGCCGCATCCGTGGCCCGGACAACGGCCGTTCTCGGGTCCAGCCACCGCTACTCTCCCGGACCGGGAGGAAGACATAGAGAGCCCGCCAGGAGAAGAGGGTTTTCTGCAGGCAATAGCGCTCCGTGACCTGAGGTGAGTGGCGGCCATCTTGGCACACCTAAAGCCCTTCACCCTCGCCAGCACTCCTGAGGCCCATCACTCAGCTCCCCGCCCGTAGGATTGGTGACCCGGGACACAGAACGCTAGGACCACCTACATAGGGGTGACTCCGGTCCCTGGCTCACGGCCATCTTACTGTTCCCATCAGGATAAGAGAACTTGCACAGCCCGGCGGTCATCTTGCTTCACCCGGCCAGTTACACCTACCATAGGCCCCCTTGCACCTGGACCCTCCGGTATTTATTTAGTGGCCCCTCTCACAAGCCAGGGGACACCCCTCACTTCCGGATATTACGGCCTAGATTTTCCTCTAAACCAGGCCACTGGTACTTACGCACGCAAATCCTGGTACCATCATCATATAGTGCGGCCTCCTCGTGTATGACTATGGACACGTGAGATGTAAACTTTGCACACCCGACCGGACAACGAGCGACTACCAGGTGCCATCACCACCGTTAACAGTGTGACGAAATCTAATCCATATCTCCTGAGCTCCACAACCACGATGACTCGCAAGCGGCCACAGGATCGCGGCCCCAAGAAGCTGGAAATGTTCTCCTTTCAACCTCGCCGGAAGCCTCAAGATGGCGCCGCCA
Organism: Rana kukunoris; assembly: GCA_029574335.1. Lineage (NCBI taxonomy): Eukaryota > Metazoa > Chordata > Amphibia > Anura > Ranidae > Rana > Rana kukunoris. The sequence continues at coordinate 253,753,671 of CM056051.1, read as the reverse complement.
GAGGGTCAGCGAGGCACCCACTGGAGTTCACAGGGCCCCCTGGCACCCATACGCAGACATCACTAGCTACGTTTTAGCACTCCCTTCCACTTGATTCCTCTCCTGCTACCCCGGGAACGCAGAGTCCGGCAAAATCTAAAATGAGAATGGATCTCCCTGATCAGGCCCCGACCGCAATGAGCACTGGTCTGCATAACGAATCTGCCATATCATCTCTACAGTCTTCCATAGCACAATTTCCAACCACAGGACAACCAGTGCTGGACACAACTATGAAAGACATGTTGGTGACTTTGCAGTCTTCCCTCATGTCTAACCTGTCATCACTGATGAATACGTTCTCGCTAGAAATGAAGCATATGGACAACAGGGCGCAACATATCGAAACCAAAATGGAGGAATGTACTGAAACGGTTAATGAGTTAATAGATGCTTATACCGAGCAGAAGGATGACACTATGTGGATCAAAGCGAAACTTGCGGATCTAGAGGACCGCTCCAGACGCAATAACCTTAAAATTCGCGGGGTCCCTGAGTCGGTCCAACCCAAAGAGCTGCTTAGTTTTGCCAGCACAATGTTTTCCAGCATGCTCCCCGAGCTTTCCCCAATTGAACTGACTATCGACCGAATCCACAGGCTCCCTAAACCCCGACATCTTGATGCAGATACTCCCCGTGATGTCCTTCTGAGAGTTCATTTTTTCCAAGCTAAAGAGCAGATCCTCATGAAGGCAAGAGAGCTTTCTCCACTCCCAGCGCCTTACTCAGATATCCAGCTGTACGCAGACCTGTCCCGTTATACACTTGAACTGAGGAGGCAATTGAAGTCCATCACAAAAGCTCTGAATAATCACAAGATTACTTACAAATGGCGCCACCCTGCGACCATCTTGGTCACCCACAATGGCATTCCTTACACTGTCTCCACTCTGGAAGGGGGCATGAAGCTTCTGCACTCCTGGGGAATCCTCCCAGAACCTCCACTCAACCGCCCAGATCCTGCTGGAGTCCCTAACCTGTTCACCTTCGGCCCAGGAGGAGAAAATTCCCGGAAACAGCGCCCGGCAACGCGCCACTAAGCGACTATACCTGTCCGGTCTGGTCATGCGCTACTACTCTACCTTGCTTGCTAAACTCCCTTACACTTTTGGTCAGCTGCTCCGAAGAGCTACCCGTCGCTGACACACCTGTTTCGTACCTGTTCAATCTTGCGCTTTGTTTTTTTGTTTTTTCCTTGAGATTTTCTTCACCCCATTTCTCCTGGACACACACAGTCTGACTGTACTTGGCCATCCGGCTTCATCTTGTTTTTTTTTTTTTTTCTACCTTCCTAGTAACCAGATATTACCTTGAGACTGACACTGCTAAAGGTCCAACCACATCTGCCGAACTTCTACCTCCAGGCTCCCTCGGTCCACATACGAGTACATCGGCTATTGTGAGTACCTCCGTATATTGTTATCCATCTTCTCTTTATATCTCTTTTTGCTCTTCCCTTGTTACACCATCTCTCCACGAACCATGGGGATCAAAATTCTATCCCTCAATGCCAAAGGGTTAAATCACCCAGCGAAACGTTCATCCTTATGGAAGTCAGCGATAGCCCATAACTGTGACGTGTTATGCGTCCAAGAGACACACTTTGCCATACAAGCTCCCCCTAAGTGTCAACATAGACTATTTCCGCATATATTCCAGGCTTCATACTCCAAAAAACAGCGTGGAGTAATGATCGCTATCAGGGACTCTGTTCTGTTCCAACCCCAGCAATGCATCTTGGACCCGGAAGGTCGGTACATTTTTTTGATCTGTACAATCAACAATGTGCCTTACACTTTGGTCTCTCTGTATGCACCAAACTACGGGCAATTAGCCTTTATTAGGAAGACTTTGAAGGCAGTCAGGAAGATCCAAACGGGTCATTTACTGGTATGCGGAGACTTCAATATGGTCCCGAATAACAAGATAGACTCCACGGCGGGATCCAAGAGACGCTCATCTACTCTAGAATCTTTTATATCTGCCAATGATTTGTATGATGTATGGAGGTGTTGTCATGCGAGCGAACGGGATTACACATTCCTCTCGTCGCGTCACAACACCTACTCAAGAACAGACTTGTTTTTAACTGATAAGAGGTTGCTACAAAAAATTTCCCAGTCAGAAATTCACACCACCACCTGGTCAGATCATGCCCCTGTTAGTGTCACTATAGCTGATGAATCACCCCATCCCACCTCTTACATCTGGAGAGCTAATAATTACCCCCTCAACACCCCCTGCTACTCTACACCCATCCAACAACGCCTAGAAGAATTCTTCCTACTCAACCAAAATTCAGTGTCTGACCCGCTGGTGGTGTGGAATGCCCACAAGGCAGTGATCAGGGGGGTATTCCTCCAAATGGGAGCTAGGGCCAAAAAGAGGAGAACTCAGAGACTTGACAAACTCATGACCGACATAGCCTCCGCAGAGACCCGAAATAAGACCAGTCCCTCGCCACACCTGCAGGCTGAGATTTTTTCTTTAAGACAGGAACTACGTTCCCTTCTGCTTGAAAAACATGTAAAAATGTTCAGATTACTCAAAGCCACCTCCTACATGACAGGGAACAAAGCTAGTAAAGCGATGTCCATGCGGATCAAGGGTTACAGGAACAAAACAAAAATCCCATTTCTATATCACCCGCATACTAATGAAAAAATCCTTAAACCCCATGCGATAGCAAATGCCTTTAGCAAATATTATGAGGGTCTGTATAACCTCAAAGATGATCCCTCTATCACCCAGCCTTCCCCTGCTATGATCAAAACATTCCTAGATAGTATACACCTCCCATCGGTAACTTCTACACAACTCTTCACATTAAATGACCCTTTCACGATTAGTGAAATCGTGACAGCTATTGATAAACTTCCTCCCTCCAAATCCCCTGGGCCAGATGGCTTCACGGGAGAATACTATAAACGATTTAAGCAGATCCTAGCCCCTGCTCTGTGCCAAACGTTCAATTTGGCAGCCAAGGCTGCCTCCTTCCCAGCCGAAATGCTTGAAGCAATGGTGGTGACTTTGCCAAAACCGGGTAAGACACCCGATGCCCGAAAAATTTCCGACCAATATCGTTACTCAATACCGACCTAAAAATGTATGCCAAGCTCATAGCCAACAGACTTGAAGAAATTCTCCCATCTCTTATTTCTCCAGACCAATCGGGTTTCACCAAGGGGCGCCAAGCCTCGGACGCCACTAGGAGAATGATTAATGTTATACATCACGTTGAGTGTACCAAAATGCCTTCTCTGCTTCTGTCTCTGGATGCAGAGAAGGCATTTGACAGGGTCCACTGGGGATATATCTCCGCTGTATTGACCAAATTTGGTCTCACAGGTGGTATACATGATGCTATCATGGCTCTGTATTCTAAACCCTCAGCTCAAGTGTTCTCGGCGGATACCCTCTCGGGGCCCTTTCAAATCTCCAATGGCACGAGACAAGGGTGCCCGTTGTCACCCTTGATATTTAACTTGGTTATGGAACCCCTCGCGGAAAGTATAAGATCTAATGACATGATCTCTGGTATACCTATAGCAGGCGTAGAACACAAAATCAGCCTATTCGCGGATGACGTGATTCTCATGGTCGCCGATCCGGAACGCTCCCTACCCGAAATACAAAGGACGCTGGCCTGGTTTAGCGATGTGTCGTTTTACAAAGCCAATGAGACTAAATCATACGTACTAAATTTAGGAATAGACAGACCCACTAGGGAGCGGCTCAAACTACGTTTTCCGTACGTTTGGGCGGAACACAGCATAACCTATTTGGGGATCCAACTGACTACCTCTACGAAAGCACTGTTCTCCTCTAACTATCTACCGGCTCGCACTAAACTTCAGACTGATCTCACCAGGCTGGCGTCCTTTGAGTTTTCCTGGCTAAGCCGCTTAGCGGCATTCAAAATGTGTCATCTCCCTCAAATAGTGTATTTATTTCGGACCATCCCTATTCCTATACCCCTGAGCTATTTTAACTCGTTGCAATCCATCCTATCAAAATTTATATGGCAGGGAAGGAAGGCCAGATGCAACCAAGATCGATTGGTAAAACACCGCTTAGCAGGCGGGATGGGGTATGTTAATGTTCAGGATTACTACCTGGCGTCCATTCTTACACAGACTAGGGAATGGTTTCTGCCATCTCCCCCTCACACCCTGTGGGGAAAAATAGAAGAATCCTCGATTCCTCACTGCAGCCTCTCTGCCTGGCTACTCGCTGTCAACCTAGGCACTAAATTGCCCCCCGCCTATCACCGACTATACTAGCGACAGTAAGGACTTGGAACCGCTTTAGGCGGCTGTCCGCGAATCACCCCGTACAAGCTACAGTCCCCATCCCTATTGAAGTTCTCCATCACTTGATGATCTCAACATCTCACTCTTCTTGGAAAAGCAAGGGCGTTTCCCACTTATCTGATCTGATAATGTCCGACAGGATCAAAACATTCTCTGAACTACAAACCGACTACCAAATACCAAACTCTGACTCCTTCCTCTACCTACGCACTAAGCACTGCCTAGCCTCCATGTCACCTTGGACTTACACGATACCTCAACAAGCATGGATCTACTTTAGATCTCCTGTGGCACATCGAAAGGGTATTTCCCTGTTTTACCAGTTACTCCGCTCTAAATCTACTTTCACCAGTTCAACTGCACTAACCAGGTGGGAGAAAGAACTAGGACAGCAATTCACACTAGAACAATGGGAAAAGGCCTGTCAATCTACCTATAGGGCCACGTGTTGCTCCACACTGTGGGAGCTTGCCTTTAAAATTACCTACCGTTGGTATCTGACCCCCGATAGGTTGTCCAAATTTAACCCGTCACTTGAGAATACATGTTGGCGGAAATGTGGGAACAAGGGCGACTTGCTACACATTCTATGGGACTGCCCCGAGATTACCTCCTTCTGGCGACTTGTGTTTCAATTGATCTCTGATGTTACAAAATTAAAGGTTGACATGCAGCCATCCTTGGCATTGCTATCCCTGACTATAGAACATTTCCCTAACCCGACAAAGTATGTCATAGTTCACATACTCTTGGCCACACGTCTCAGTATTACTAGGAAATGGAACGACCCAGACCCCCCCACTCTCCATGACGTGATCCACACCACCCATACGCACTTTACGCATGAAACAATTCTTTCACTGCGTCACCGTGACAAATCTCGGAATCTACAGAACTGGCAACAGTGGACGGACTGGACTGGTTCCCCGGGCCTTGCCAAATCCCTTGACTCCTCTCTTTGACTGCTCCCAGACATTTTGTTGTAGGCTCACGTGATAGCACATATGTGGATATCCACGATTGCCCCTCTGGGGGGGGGGGACGTCCTCTTGCGGGCACAGTTTAGCACCACTTGGGGGTGCTCGGGGGAGGGTGTCCTCTACCTCTCTCTTGTCGGAACCGTGACCTTTTTGACCGCCCTGGATTAACACGACAACTTGGGCTCTGTACCCGTCCCTTCGTTGGACCGATGTTAACTGTTAATTGTTAATTGTTCACTGATTGTTACATTATCTGTTCAGCTGTGTGTGTCGAATAACTCCTGTTACAACTATTGATGGTTTGTTCCACCATCCTGTATTTCTATTTTATTTAATATCTCATGCATTGAGATGAACGTTATGTACTTCTGTACTTCTGTACCTCTGTATGTAAACATTATAAACTTTCAATAAAAATCTATTGAGGAAAAAAAAGAATGTCGTTGAGAATTTTCTTCACTTCTACAGAGCACCAAACTACATTTAGCTGGTTGACAACGTCCTGCAGAATAAAAGACCATGAAGTGCAACATCTCATTGAAGATTAATTTTCTGCTTCCACACTTCCCGATGGGAAAACTGTGAGGAGAGATTTTGGTCGAGAATCCCAGCTGTGTGTAGGGGAAAGACTGACCAAGCAGCAGCTTTCCCCTCGGGATTTCAGATGGGAACTTTTCCCGTCGGAAATCCTGCACTTGTGTACGGGGCATTAGACTTCTTTCCTAAAACTCTAGGTACAGTCAGTGACAAACATGATTAAAGGTTTCACCAGGACATTACCACAATGGAAAAATTAAAAAAAAACATAAAACAATATTGGGGCATCTGCAATCCATCAGTGCCATCAGTGACTATTCAGAGTCCATCAGTGACTATTGTTGGTCACGGCAGCAATATGCAGGGGACACTGAGTATTAATGAAAATCAGCAGCAAATGTTTTAAACCCTCAGTGTGTCAGAAACATTGTTGGATTAAATACATTATAGTCATTAAACATGTATTTAACATGTTTTAAGATTCCTACATGACACAGTCTTTCTGATTATCAGTTTTATTAGGAAGTAAAATATTGAAAAAATATGTTGCCCATTGTTAATGTGTGCTACTTTTTCTATGTCAGTCTATGTGTGCAATAAACAGGGTAATTAACTAATCATCCTGCTCCATTATAGTGGTACAGGAAAACTGTCAGAAGTGGTGTTTGCCACATCAACAGTGCAGATAGACCTGTTTCAGGTCTATCTGCGCCACCTGCGCCAACCTCTATTTTAGAGGGAAATGGAAACTAGTGTCGGTCTGCACCTGGTTATTAGAGGAAATAGGGACATTTTCCATGTAGAAAACTGCTGCAGATACCCACCAGGTGTGACCCTGTTGTATGGAATGTAAGCTGCCAGCAGACACCTCACCTCCCGCTCTCCGCCTGTGCAGCTATCACACAGCACAAGCAGAGACTGCGCAGGGCTAACACCATAGGCGTGCACAGGGGGTGCACACCCTAATCACTGCATGCAGTGCATGATTCCTCCTATTGCCTGGGTGCAGTGTTTGAGTCCCCCACATTGTGTCCACTGGTAGTGCTACTGGCTTCCCTCCTCTCTTCTCCTGTGAGGGATGTTTCAGAATAGAGAGTGGGAAAAGAGGCTAGTAAATATGTAATTTAGCGCCCCTTTGCTTTTCTAAATGAATGCAGTGAACATACTCACTCACTATTTTCCGTCATGACTGAAGAAAAAGTAAACTGTTTACTGTGCTTCATTCTGTGAATAAACAGGAAGCTTCTCAGCACAGACCACTATTCTGTTAATTCACTGTCCAGTGCAGCTGAGGCTGCAGAGAAAGGCATGTGTGTTTTTGAGCTTTGGGGTGCACATCCTAATGCAATAGGCTGTGCAAACTTATGCTTAATACCCTACTCCTACTTTTGCACTGATCAGAGGGCAGAGATACCAAGGCACATAACTCTGTTCTCTATTTTGTGTGCTCTGCCTGTCACAGCCACAGAACAGAGAACTGTTTACTCCTAATTAATGCCCCTGTAGAGTTAATTTGGAGCAGCATGTTGCTGTATGTTCTAAGTTTAAAAGAATTGTGCAAGCATGTACTTGCAAAACTTCTTATTAATTAAAGTAATTTCCCAGGATTTCTATTGGAAAAACTAGAAGTACTGGTGATTACGAAATACAAAAAGAACAAAAAAAGCCTTGGGTTAGGTTGGAACGTCAGCTCTCAAGTTAAAATCTGTATTTTTTGCTTAATTACTTTGAACCCCAAACATTATATATATATTAGCAGAGGCCCTAAAGAATAAAATGGAGATCGTTACAATATTTTGTGTCACACGGTATTTCCGCAGTGGTCTTTCAAATGCACTTTTTATTGGAAAAAATACACTTTCATGAATTAAAAAAAAAACGAAACCATAAAGTTAGTAAATTTTTTTTGTATAATGTGAAAGATGATGTTATGCCGAGAAACTAAATACCTAATTTATTTCGCATGTGCTGCGTTCTTCATTCATTCATTCATTCATTCTAATATGTCATGCTGTGATATTGCGCACACTCGTTGAATAGCGACAAACTACAGTACCTAAAAATCTCCATAGGCAATGCTTTAAAAATGTTTACGGTTACCAGGTTAGAGTTACAGAAGAGGTATTTTGCTAGAATTATTTCTCTTGCTCAAATGATCACGGCAATACCTCACATGTGTGATTTAAACACTGTTTACATATGCGGGCCGACTTACGCATGCGTTTTTTTTGCTGCACAAGCTCCTGGGTGACAGGGGCATTTTAACCAATTCAGCCCCGGAAGACTTGGCTGCTGAATGATCGGGCCATTTTTTGCGATCCGGCACTGCATCGATTTAACTGACAATTGCGTGGTCGTGCGTTGTTGTACCCAAACAAAATTTATGTCCTTTTTTCCCCACAAATAGAGCTTTCTTTTGGTGGTATTTGATCACCTCTGTGGTTATTTGTTGCGCTATAAACAAAAGAAGAGCGAGAATTTTGAAAAAAACACAATGGGGGTTATTTACGAAAGGCAAATACACTTTACACTACAAGTACAAACTACAAGTACGAAGCGCACTTGAAATTGAACTGAAAGAGCACTTGGAAGTGCAGTCGCTGTAGATCCGAGGGGGACTGCAAGGAAATTAAAAAACAGCATTTTAGCTTGCACATGATTGGATGATAAAATTAGCATAGCTTCCCCTCATTCCAGATTTTCCCCTCCAGATTTACAGCGACTACACTTCCAAGTGCACTTGTAGTGCATATTCAAGTGCACTTTGCACTTGGAGTTTGCACTTGTAGTGCAAAGTGGATTTTTCTTTAGTAAATGTCCCCCAATTTCTTTTACTTTTTGCTATAATAAATATCCCAATATCTCTCAGTTGCAGGCCAATATGTATTCTTCTACATATTTTTGGTAAGAAAAATCTCAATAAGCGTATATTGATTTGGTTTGCGCAAAAGTTATAGGGCCAGATCCACAGACACCATCCGCCCGCGCGGCGTGTCCCATATACGCTACGCCACTGTAAGTCACAGCGGCGTATTGCTAATCCACAATGAAATGCCGCTGTAACTTACGGCGGCGTAGCGTAAATGGGCCGGCGTTCGCGGGTGTAATTCAAATTTACTAGGGGGGGCGTGTTTTATTATAATTATGAATGACCCGACGCAAACGACGCTAGTGCGCATGCGTGAAATCACGTCGCAAATAGTCATTGAAAACGACGTGTAAGTAATATACGCAATTCCCTATTCGCGAATGGGTTACGCAAACTACGTGAATGCCGTCCATACTTAACATTGGCTGCGCCACCATATAGCAGGGGTAACATTACGCCGTACATACGCTTAGGTAAACGACGTAAACACACTGCGCCGGGCATACGTACGTTCGTGGATCACCGTATGTACCTCATTTGCATATTTTACGTGGACGTGCCCCTAGCATTCAGCGTAAATATGCATCTAAGATACGACGGTGTAAGAAACTTACGCCAGTCGTATCTTAGCGTAAGGCCGGCGTATCTTGTTTTCTGGATAGAAAACAAAGACACGCCGGCCGGAAATTAGAATTACGCCGGTGTATCTGTAGATACACTGGCGTAATTCTCTGTGGATCTGGCCCATAGTGTCTATAAATTATGGGAAAGATTTATGACATTTATATGGCTTTTTTTTACTAGTAATGGCAGTGATCTTGCGGTCAGGTCGGACACTTGTGACACATTTTTGGGACCATTGACATTTACAGAGCAATCAGTGCTATGAATATGCAGTGATTACTATGTAAATGTCACTGGCAGGGAAGGGGTTAACACTAGGGGCAATCAAGGGGCTATCAAGGGCTATTGTGTGTTCTAACTGTGGGGGGATGGGACTAACTAGGTGAGATGACAGATTGTGGTTTCTACTTTGTAGAAACACACAATCTGTCTCCTCTCCTTAGACCGCACAGAGATTTGTGTGTTTACACGCAATCGCACGTGGCCCCTGCGGCAATTGCCCCTGCCAGCCATGTGATTCAGGTTCCCCGGTGTGCAGCAGGTGCGCGCACCTCAAGGGGACTCGTGAGCCATCTGATGGCTCTCCTGGGCAAAGCCGTATATGTACGTGTATGTTCACCTATTTTCACTCTTCTAGCCCAGCCATTGTCAGCGATCCCTCCTCTCCCCTGTGACCACCAACACGGGGGAGCCAGAGCTGCAGGATATTCTCCCTGTGCCTGTGTTGGTTTTCTTTGTGTACTCTGATTTACTCCCACACTTAAAAGACATGCTGGTAGGTTAATTGGTTCCTGTCTAAATTGGCCCTAATATGTGTATGTGTGTATGTGTATTTATGAACGTGAGTTACAGTAGGGACCCTAGATAGTAAGCCCCTTGAAGGCAGGGACTGATGTGAACATACAATATACTGTATATGTAAAGTGCTGCATAAGTTGATGGCACTAAATACTTGAAATAAACAAATAAATAAATAAGACCTGGACCAGAGCTGAGTAAAAATAAGTAAATCCACATATCCTTTTTTTTATATACAGGTTAGGAAAAATAGTCAGGAGGGGAGGGGAGGATTTTTTTTTTCAATATAGTTCGGCTTTTCCTCAACTTTAACATTTTACACTTGTAAAATATCCTGTGTCCTCCATGGGCAATAACATTTTATTACTTATAAACCAGGAGTATAAAATGAAATATTTCATAGGATAAAAACTATAAACCAGCTGTAGCGCTGTTGGGCTGGCACCTTCATTTGACTGCACATACTTGCAATAGCCTCTTTAAGTGTCCAGCGATTCTACAAAACCTGGATGGTGTGATATGCAAATATCAACTTTTCAACACTAAATTTATAATTGACCATCTTCTCCAGCTCCCTGTACCTAGCTATCGATTACTGAGGTAGATTGATGTGTTTTATATCACTATGGCTGGTTTAGAGGTCCTGTCAAGGTTTGTGTTAATTAACCTATGCCTAAAGTAGTCCTAAAGTGTGTAAAAAAAGGAGGGGGGGCATCAAAGTGTAGGAGCATGAAAGAAGCAGGGACTGAAGTGAATGGTAAACAATACTCCACAAATGCTACCGAAAATGTTGGCACTAAATAAAAACTGAACACAACTCAGACCTGTCGCTGTGTTCCAAATACACTTCTTAAGCAGAGCCCAATTGCAAGTGAAATCGTGCTTATTTGTTTAAATTATTTTAATGTGCAATATTCCTGCAATGCTTGTGTCATAAATATTTAAAATGATTACTACCAACCATCATGACAGTAATAGTAAAAAATCAATTCTGTCTGCCATATATTTTATTTTGTTGTGAGTTTCCCTGAATGTGAGCTGGATTAATAGATGCATTGGTTCCTTTGGAGGGTTAATGGTAAATCAAGCACCCTAAAAATGTCTTATTTTATGTAGGAGTTGCAATCAATAGACAAAACTAGCACAGCAGCTATGATAACAGGTGACGGTCCTGGTAATTTACAGGAATCAATGAACAGTCTCTAGGGTAGTGATTCTCAAGAAAAGTGTTGTAACACCTACATGTGTCAAAGCCTGGAGCAACAGGTGTCATGATACATATATATCTATGTACACAGGAGTATAGACTTTGACACAAGAGTCACTGTTCAATAAGTGAACATCTAATTTAACAATAAAAGACTATAACCAATATCCAAAGGTGTGTTCGTTTCGGGTCCTATCTTAACAGAGGTAACAAAACATGGATTTTTGGGCAAAGCATCTAAAACCACTGCATTCCTATAAAGGCTGCCCTCCGATGCTAAGAAATCTTCTGCAGAAGTCCAAAGGGAAACCAATTCTTTTGAAATATCATTCTTCCTCCAGCTCTTACTGGTTCTACCTGTTGATCTCTACATAACTAGTGTCTTCTATAACGAGGAAGGAACCAGTGAATGCTGTGTGGGACCACTTCAGGAAGTTTTGGTTTCTCTTGGATGTCTGAAGGAATGTTCTCAACATCAGAGGGAAGTTTGCAAGAAAGGTATGTCTTGTCTTCTTTTATTGCCATGGTTTTAAAGTGTTTGTATAGAGACAGGGTCACTTTGAAAAACGTTGTAAAACTTTATTAACCCCTTCACACCTAGGGGTAAAACTGTACATATTATCACAACTACTTTGTGCATCCAGGTGGATTATATCTTGTTTTTTTTTGTTTTTTTTTCAGGACAAATTGGACCTTTATTTGGTAGTAAAACTGGTCCAAAATAATAAAAAGCATATTTTTCAAAATTGTACTGTATATTTTTTGTTACTACCATAACCTTCCATCAAAGAACAACCTAAAAAATAATTCCCTGCTCCTGATGATCGCAGCAATACCACATATTTGTATGTTATTTGTTGTTTGTACCCTTTGACCCTGACCTTGAACTTTGACCCTTACTTGACCTAAACACTAACCCTGGCACTGACCTAGCTCAAACCTTTTTCTTTATTTTTTTCTTCTTTTATTTTATTTGTATTTATTTTTTTACACAGACTTTTTTCTATCTACAAGGAGAGAGAAATATACATTGCATCTTTTTCACACAGAGTGAGAAACATAGGGGCGGGCTTCACAGGGAGTGACCACCGTGGGAGCCAATTAGAGGCTGCCACAGAGATCTTGTGACCCAGAATCAGGAGTTCTGGGTCCCGAGCTTTAGTATGGTCCCAGGGCTCTTGTCGAGACCCTGGACTCTGTGCTGCTAGCGCACTGTGCAAAGTGCTCTCAGCACAAAGGGAGATACGCAAATATGCCCCATGGAAAAACGTTGTTTACAACAGTGCACAACGTGTGTTGCAATGTGCTGACATGCTGCATTTTACAACATATGTAACACACCTTTATTAAGTGGATAGGGCACCTACAAAACAGTTGTGACCTTGTGTTGAGCCTGCCTTGATCAAGACAGGTCAACGGACATGGTGTGATCAGGCCCCTTTTGCTTTGTGTGAGGATGTGAGGAAAATATCCGCAATGGAGCCAAAGACAGCAATACAAATCTGAGAGAGGTTCTAACCATTATCCCCTCTATCCACCACTCTATAGACTAATGGATCTGTTTATAAAGGATCTGTACCAGGCAAATTGTGCAGCTGGTCAATGCAGTCCAACAAATACACGAAACAGAAAGCCCTGCTTTCTATTGTTTCGTTTCACACTAATGCACTAAATTAACATTATGCAGGCGGCATTTAAAAGCACCGTGAAGCATTGTGACACATTGTAGTGTGTGTTAGGTAAATGAAAAGTAATGTGCCATTAAGCAAACAGCAGAAGAACAAAAAAGCACAGAAACACACATAAAAAGAATTGCAATGCCTATAGTCATAGCATAGCAATGTACATGTGGTGATGCATGCTGTGATGTGACCCCCAAAGGCTTTGGTGACTGAAGCTCTTCAAAAGAAGACATAAGAAATAATTAGATTTAGGTATCATTTAGCTATTTCCTAATTCTTTGCAAGTTGTAACCTATAGGTTTCCTATTTCACATAGCTCCCTCTCGTTGCCACTCATCTATACTATCTCAAAGTATGACCCTGCATATGACCCAGAATCATATATATTTTTTTAATCAGAATCCGCTTTTTATTCTGCATTGTCTTTTATAAAGTTGTAGCCACATAATTATCTACTTCATCTACTGCATGATACAAGCAACATACAGGTCGTCAGATAAGGGCTAATGCATTTTCTTCTCCTAGGCCGCGTACACACGACCAAATATATCTGTTCAAATCGGTCTGACAGACCGATTTGAACAGATATGTCTGCTGGCTGTTTTAGTTTGATCGCTGTACACACGATCAAACCAAAATCCCCCCTGGCAGACAGCGCGGTGACGTTGACGCCGCCACGTCACCGCACCAGGAAGTAAAACACTTCTGCGCATGCGTCGAATCCGGGCTTTAAAATCTGTCTGCTGGCCAAATCCGTCGGCTTGCCCCGTACACACGATCGAATCTGTCAGACCGTTTTCAGCAGATAGATTTGATCGTGTGTACGCGGCCTTAAAGGGAGATCATATACATAAACAATGACTGTTTTCTTCTATGCAATGTAATTGTAATATAAAGAGGGATGGAAGCAGGCAAGTTCATAATTAGCATTTTTCCCAAGCTCCAAGTCTTGATGCTGTATGGAGTTTTCCACCTTGGGCCATTCATGCTTGACAATAGAAGACTTCTTAACAGCAATAATCATAAAATAAACTACACAGATTTGTAAATTTGTTTGACATGCATGCCAACACTGTCATTTTCTTTTTTTTACTTAAAGTGGAGTTCCACCCCAAAGTGGAACTTCAGCTTTAAGCACTCCTTGTCCTCTTAGTTCCCACATTTGGCATGTCGTGTTTTTTAAGGGGGGATGTGGGAACCTAGTTTTAACAGGTGTTTCCTGTCCCACTGAAGAGGAAAACACAAAGGCACCACTCTAAGGCCTCGTACACACGATTAAATATATTTGTTCAAAACGGTCTGTCAAATCTGTCTGCTGGCATTTTGGTTTGCTTGCGTGTACACATGAGCAAACCAAAATCCCCGCCAGCAGACAGCGCGCTGACGTGTCGGTGACGTGGCGGTGACGTTGACGCCGCCACGTCACCGCACCAGGAAGTTAAACACTTCCGCGCATGCGTCGAAATCATTCGGCGCGTGTGCGAAAAGACATGCCTGCTGGTTAGCATACTAACCAGCAGACATGTCGGGCGGACGGGTTCCCAGCCGACAGATTTCAAAGCAAGCTTGCCCGTACACACGGTCGAATCTGTTTGCTGGGATGGTCGGGCCGACTGTTTCCAGCAGACAGATTTGATCGTGTGTACGAGGCCTAAGTGAAATAAGTAGTGTAACATTTATTGGATAAAAACAGCAGCAAGCTTACTCACAAACATTGGTGAGATTAGGCATGTATCACCAAAGAAACGTCCCCGGCTGTCACTGTATGCGGCTGTGTTGTGGAGTGGTTGGCGGCAGTGGATGCCGTCACTTCCTCTGTCTCTGACACACTGGGAGCCGAGCTGTGATGTCAGTTCCGGATGGACGCTGGATCAGATGGATGGACGCTGGATCAGATGGATGGCAATACTTCCGGGTGATGTGGGGGAGCCAGTAGGCAGGTCAGATGGATGGCAATACTTCCGGGTAATGTGGGGGAGCCAGTAGGCGACGTGTGTACGGAGCATGCGCTCCTTTCTCCCCTGGGGCGCGCACATGGGAGTGTCCATGACCGCAGGGTCTGGAGGACCCGGCGAATCACGGATCACAGTAAATTGCCGCTGATATCGGCTGTTTACCATGTGATCGTTCCGTCCAATGATGGAGCGATCACATGTAAACAAACCAACATCAAATGACCACATCAAATGACGCCGGTTCCTCCCTCCTCTCTCTGTACCGATCGATACAGTGTGAAGGGGGGAGCATGGGTGTCAGCAGCACTGTGGCTGGATCTGTGACTATTGCAGTCACAGATCCAGCCATCCCTGCTCAGCCATCCCTGCGCAATACTCTGCAATACCCCTACCCCTGTGAAATACTCTACAATACCCCTACCCCTGTGCAAGACTCTGCAATACCCCTACCCCTGTGCAAGTCTCTGCAATACCCCTACCCCCTGTGCAATACTCTGCAATACCCCCTGCGCAATACTCTGCAATACCCCTGCGCAATACTCTGCAATACTCTGCAATACCCCTGCGCAATACTCTGCAATACCCCCACACAATACTCTGCAATACCCCCGCACAATACTCTGCAATACCCCCACACAATACTCTGCAATACCCCCGCACAATACTCTGCAATACCCCTGCACAATACTCTGCAATACTCTGCAATACCCCTGCGCAATACTCTGCAATACCCCCACACAATACTCTGCAATACCCCCGCACAATACTCTGCAATACCCCCACACAATACTCTGCAATACCCCCGCACAATACTCTGCAATACCCCTGCACAATACTCTGCAATACCCCTGCACAATACTCTGCAATACCCCTGCACAATACTCTGCAATACCCCTGCACAATACTCTGCAATACCCCCGCACAATACTCTGCAATACCTCCACACAATACTCTGCAATACCCCCGCCCAACAATACTCTGCAATACCCCTGCCAGTACTCTGCAATACCCCTGCCAGTACTCTGCAATACCCCCGCACAATACTCTGCAATACCCCCGCACAATACTCTGCACAATACTCTGCAATACCCCCGCACAATACTCTACAATACCCGACCAATACTCTGCAATACCCGGCCAATACTCTGCAATACCCGGCCAATACTCTGCAATACCCAGAAAATACTATGGAAAACAAAATGCGTTTTAACCACTTCCTGCCCGTCGGCCGTCATATGACATCCTTGATTTTGTGCAGGGATATCTGAATGATGCCTACAGCTACAGGAATCATTCAGATATCATCTTTTTCAGCCGGCGATTCCCTACACTGTAAGAATAATCATGGCGGCTGTTCCACCTCTTGATCGTTCTTACGGGAGGCGAAAGGGGACATCCCCCCCTCCCTTCACCCTCCAGGGCTTCTTCCGACTCACCGCTGCGATCGAAGCCAGAAACGTTTTTTTTCCGGCTTACCAGCCTAGAGGTGAGATGTGGGGTCTTATTGACCTCATAGCTCACTGTAAAGAGGACCTGTCATGCTATATTATATATAACTTCATCTTTCAAATTATGCAAAAACATTGGGCTAACTTTAATGTTTTTTTTTTATTTATTTTTAAAAGCACAAAACTGTTTTATTTCCAAAAAAAAATTGCTGTGCAAATACAATGCGGGATAAAAAGGTTCAACGACCGCCATTGTATTTTCTAGGTTCTTTGCTAAAAAAAGCATATATAGGGCCAGATTCAGGTAGAGTTGCGCTGGAGTATTTCGATATGCGCCGCGTAACTGTGAAGATGCGCCGTCGTTTCTATGTGGCCGTACCCACCAAACTAGATGCGACAGAAAACGGGCCATTTCCGACCGGCTTAACGTTCCGACGCCAGAGTATCGTCAGCGCATAGTTTTGCTTGGCGCATCAGTCGCGCCTATTGATTTCCCCTGCAAATATGCAAATGAGGGAGATTTCCCAATTCTCCCACGGATTAGCACCATACGCCGGCTATATGCGCCGCGCATATGTCGTCCGTCCGTCGCAAAGTTATTTCTACAAATGGCTGCTTTATCTTTACTCCAGACGACCTCAGGTCAGCAGGAGAGCAGCTCCAGCAGCATCGCTACCGACGAAAATCACAAGCTGAACAACCACACGTGCAAGGACAACACCTCTGTGTGCCAACATGCCAGGGGCAATCGTGGTCCTAGAACTACTGATGGGTCCCCCGGAACGAAGGAGGCGGGCACGTGAGAGGATATACCGCACGCGCATGAGCCTCTTTGGCATGGGGGATGAGGAGGTGTATCGCCTCTTCAGATTCAGCCCAGATGCAATACTTGAACTAACCACAACCCTGCAGGATGACATCACCAGCAAGACACACCGCTCACAAGCAGTGCAGCCACTGGTGAAGGTACTGGCAACACTTCATTTCCTTGCAAGTGGATCATTCCAGCGTACAAGTGGAGTGGTGGCTGGGATGTCACAATCCTCCGTGAGCAGATGTGTGCACCAGGTTGTCCCTGCAATCCTCAGACGCATGTCCAACCAGTTCATCAGACCCACCACTGAGGAGCTGCGGCTGAAGGCAATGACAGATTTCTACAGCATTGCCAGATTCCCACGCACTGTGGGGGCCATTGATTGCACACATGTGGCCCTACAGCCCCCCAGTGCCACAGAGCACATATACCGCAATCGGAAGCATTGGCATTCCATCAACGTACAGGTGATAGCCGATGCCCAACGCCTCATATGGCACGTCCGTGCCAAACACCCCGGATCCAGCCATGACAGCTTCATATACCGTCAGAGCCCCATCCCAGCAGAATTCGAGCAGAACATGTATGGGGACAGCTGGCTGGTTGGTGAGTGACATGGGTGGCAGGCATGAATATCCCCTCCCGTGATGCACATCAGAAGTGGCACATGCATGACTAACATCCTCCTGTCTTTTCCCTTACAGGTGACTCTGCATATGCACTGGGACTCCATCTCATGACTCCTTTCCGGAACCCCCAAACCAGAGGAGAGAGAAAATACAATGAAGCACACATCAAAACCCGTGCAGTGGTGGAGCAAACATTTGGGCTCCTGAAGTCCCGTTTCTGCTGCCTGGATAAGTCCGGGGGGACCCTATTGTATTCCCCTAACTTTGTGTGTCGGATCATCGGTGCATGTTGCATTTTGCACAACTTTGCTATGAGAAAAGGCCTGCAGATTGACATACGTGATGACCTGACCCCCCAACCAGACAATCCCCCCCTGCCAGAGGAGAACCAGTCTGCTGATGGAAGAGCAGTCAGGAGGGTCCTCGCCGTAGGCATCTTTGGACACTAAACCAAAACATTTATCACACAGAGAATGCACGCGTGTACACCACTGATGTCCCTAGATCACACACACCACATCCACATCACATTGGATTAGCCCAAGTCCAGCATGTAGGACTTGGGAGCAGCAACGCCAGCGTCAAGGCCCCAATGATGTCACTGTCCATTCATACACCTTTCACACGTCATTCATACAGCCGTGGGGTTAACTTCACCACCACGGCCGAGGGTGACACCCCTTACTGTGAAAAAGGGGAAGGTCAACTTCGCTAAGGCAAGCAAAGAAACAAAAAAACAAAGCAACAGAGTGCTGGTGATCTAAAGTGAAATTAGAAACTCAAAAGAAGCTGCACCTGACTGTAGTTACAAACACAGATAAACAAATAGCAAAAAAACAGGATGCGCTAGAACTTATTATTAACAGACAAACAAACTTAGTGTCCATGGATAGTAATCATAAACTACTGAACAAAAATAGTGTCCATAAGTGATAAAACAGAGGATTAGTGTCCAACTGATCCTATTTGGACCAGTAATAAATATATTAATGTATTTAAAAAAAACACCAGTGAGAAAATTGTGATGTTGACAATAAACGTGGTGACATTCAAAGAAGTGCTGATAGTAGATCCTCCACCATGCAGAAAGTACTAACTGCTTACCGGAACACCGGTGGTCTCTTAACAAAAAGAAGACCCCAGAAAGCATATATGTACCCAATGGAGGAAGGTGGTAGACCAGGTGAGTTATCGATCCCCTTCAGGTTGGAAACTCGGAACCAAATGCCAGGGAAAAGCAAAAAAGGCCACAATAGTGTAACAACGTCTTAAAAATTTATTTTAAAAAAAGCCAAAAACACACTTACATAAAATAAAAGCAAACAGGCATGTCAGTGGTATGCTGGGACTCCGGCCGGAAGCGATCCATGCAAATACTTGACCCGTCCAAACGAGGTATGGGAAGAGGTAAACAGCGGGGGATGAACCGATGAGAAACACTATCCCGCCCGACCGGTTTCGCGACAAATCGCTTAATCATGGGGCACGGGTAACACACCGGGTCATCCCCCTTTATAGGTCTCGGTACAAACATCAAATAACGTCAGTGGCGACGTCAGTCGCGATGCGCACGCTCGCAACCGAAATCGCGTGCGCGCGTCGCGTTGAACAAATACAAAACTTTAACAACATAGCCGGACACATACACATCCAGCTGAGAATGGAGGAAGTGCCTGGCCAATCAATGCGAGCCCGCCTTGCGCCGTCTCCCAATCAGCAATGGCGCGGGGCGGGTAGTGGGAGGTCACGTGATCATAACACAGCGTCGCGCATCTGTAGATGCGCCGAGTAAAGATGACGTCGGGTCACGTGACAGGGGCCACCGTATCGCAAGCAGGAAAACGTGACAGGAACCGCCACGTCACACATCCGCGTGCACCCCCAACAGATCAACAGCATCGCGCACCTGCAGATGCGCCGAGAGTGCGTGACAGCGGGTCACATGACAGAGGCATATGACACCGCGTCACGTATCTACGTACAAACCCGGCGCCGCCTGTACAGATCGCAGGGCAAAATCAAAATCAAAACGGGCGGACCGGGGAGTCACATGACCCAGCAGATAGCGTCACGGGGCCGCGCGAATCGACAGCACCGCTAAACTGAGACAGTGCTATCAATCCGCGGTGCACACCAGCTCATTGGTGTGACCCCTTACTGGCAGGAGTGCCACCCTCTCACATTCACACACCATTTACACTGCAACGTGTGCAGTATCAAAGAATAAAAAACTCATAACCTGAGTATAAATCCAAATAAAATAAAAAACTCATAACCTGAGTATAAATCCAAATAAAATAAAAAACTCATAACCTGAGTATAAATCCAAATAAAATAAAAAACTCATAACCTGAGTATAAATCCAAATAAAATAAAAAACTCATAACCTGAGTATAAATCCAAATAAAATTAAAAAAAAATCATCGGGGATGCCGGGGGCTCCTTCTTGCCGAACCTCTCTGGCTCCTCAGATGCCTGGATGGAGTGGGTGGGGTTGGGGGGGCATCTGGAGGTGGCTGATCCCCGGGTGGGCCACTCCTGGCAGGTGTGGCCTGCATGCCCTCCAAGGCCATGGCTATCCGGCCGAGGTACGCACTGGTCTGGGCCTGCACCCTGAGCTGCTGGGCCTGCATCCTGAGCTGACGGGTGACCTGATAATGCTGGGCCCGCCGACTCAGCCTCCCCTGGTCCTGGATGGCAGCACTGTTTCCCTGGATGGCAGCAGTGTTTGCCTGTACGGCTGCAGTGAGGTGCCTAATATCCCCCTGCACCTCCCCCAAACTGGTCACCACTGCAGCGCAGTTGCAACTCACATCCTGCACTGCGTTGCCTATCTGGGCCACGGAGCACAGGCTGTCAGCCACTCTGTCCAAGTGCCCAACCATGTCCCCCATTTGTTGGGTCTGTCTGGCGTGATCCCTCGCCAACTGGCCCTGGACAAGATCCGACACCCCCCTGGTCTTCTGGGTCGCCTTCCTGGGGCCAGCAGATGGTTGTCCCCGGGGGGATGGAGTCGCCCTTGAGGGGCTTACAAGGATGGGGGAGGGGATAACAGACGGCCCGGGAGAAGGGGAGGAGTCCTCCAACAATAAGGAAAAGTCCTGCTCTGCCACAGCAGGATCCTCCACAACCACCTCGGCAGGTGTGGTGTGGGCACTCTCCTCCTCCACCTCGGTGTCTTCACCACCCAGGGGCTCGGGCACACGATGGCGTTGGGGGGATGGGGTGGACTGGCCGCCGACAGATGATGGCCCAGCTCCGTCATCTGTGGATGACACAAAGCAGACACATGTTGGTGGTCCCACACACTTGGCACATGTACCCTCCCCCCCCCACATGCAACACATCAAATAGGGGATAAAAAACACTTACCTGTCCTGGAACCTTTCTCCACGGAGTCATATCCAGGAACCCCCTTCACCTGCTCCCTGTCCAGGCAGTGAGCGACCACCTCCTCCTCTGTGGTCAGGCTGACCGGACATGGGGGACCACCACCTGTGCCACTCTCATGCCTCCTGATGGTGGCCACCTTGCCACGGACCTTGCGCCGCAGGTCGTTTACCTTTTTTTGGATGTCACCAGCAGTCCGGGTGGAGTACCCTAGCACATTCACCCTGCTGGCAATGGTGTCCACGGGGCCTGCTTCCTCTCCCGGCTGGTCTTCCGACTTTTTTTGCCATGGAGGAAATGATTAAATGTCTCCATAGCGGAAATGATCACAGAGACCTCCTGGGCATTAAAGTTGAGGTTCCTCCTCTCTCTGGGGGTAGCGGGAGCAGCCATCACAGCACAAAAGTATATTCCCTGGGGTGGGGGGAAACGGAAATACTTTTGCGCCGGAATGGCGTTTCCGCTAGCGCTTTTAAACGCACAACGGAACACATTGCGCTGACGTTTCCCGTGAAGTGGTGCCGACGGAAGTTGTGAGCATGCGCACAAGGGGGCGAGTGGAGCCTCACTCACTGTGCATGCTCCGTGGATGATGCGCTGAACGTAAGCCTCTGCGCTGGGCTCCGCCCATCATTTACATATGATCACACCCACTTCCACTTGCGTCGGGTTACGCCAGCGCATTATCGTTACTCTGGCGCAAGTTTACGCGCAACTGCTATGTGAATAACAGTACTTGCGCCGAAAGTGTCGGCGGAGTAACGTAAATGAGAAGCGTTACTCCGGAGTAAAGAAACTCCCATCTACCTGAATCTGGCCCATAATGTTTTGGGGTTCTATGTAAAATTCTAGCAAATAAATGATGATTTTTACATGTAGGAGAGAAATGTCAGAATTGGCCTGGGTGCTCCAGAACGCCTTATGGTGCTCCCTGAATGTTGGGTCTCTGTATGTGGCCACGCTGTGTAAAAGTCTCACACATGTGGTATCGCCATACTCGGGAGAATTAGCAGATTGTGTTTTGGAGTGTAATTTGTGGTATGCATATGCTGTGTGTGAGAAATAACCTGCTAATATGAAAATTTTGTGGAAAAAAAATCAAAATCAAAACATTTTTTTATACAATTTTCGTTCTTTTTTCATTTATAGCGGGAAAAAAACCGCAAGGGTGATCAAATACCACCAAAAGAAAGTTCTATTTGTGGGAAAAAAAGGACAAAAATTTCATTTGGTTACAGTGTTGTATGACTGAGTTATTGTCATTCAAAATGTAAGAGCACCAAAAGCTGAAAATTGGTCTGGTTATGACAACAACAGCAATTGTATTCACGTGGCTTTAGGTGCACACTGTGCAGAGGACACAGTACACCAAGTGAAAATACCTGCTGATCAGCCACTGCCTGTGGTATTAATATGAGAACAACAGCAATTGTATTCACGTAGCTTTAGGTGCACACTGTGCAGAGTACACCAAGTGAAAATACTGCAGCTAGCACAATAACCTGCCTGCCTGTCAGTATATTAGGAAGAGCAGATCTAGCTAAACCTAATACAGTGTATAAATATATATACAACAACTGGGATGCATATATATCGTCTACACACTGTAAAGCTCTGTACACACGATCGGTTTAAATGATGAAAATAGACCAGTGGACCGTTTTCATCAGACAAACCGATCGTGTGTGGGCCCCATCGTTTTGTTTGTTTTTTGGTGAAAAAAAAATAGAACCTGTTTTAAATTTTTCCTATGGTTAAAAAATCGATAGAAAAAAATCGTGTGTACAGGGCTTTACTCTAACTGACTAGCCTGCCTGCTCTATCTAACTCAAAAAAATTACACTCTCTCTCTCTCTGTCTCTCTATTAACCACCGCAACACACTACCCAAGGCTTGACTTCCAGGCGGACTTATATAGTGTGGGTGTGTACTAAACCCCCTGAGCCATAATTGGCCAAAGTCACCCTGGCTTTGGCCAATTATGGCTCTCCGTTTTTTGTGCGCTGCGATTGGCCAAAGCATGCTTGGCCAATCATCAGCCAGCAGTGAATTATGGGTCGTGACACGACACTCGAATTTGGCACGAATGGCCCATATCGTTCGTAATTCGACGAACGATCGAGCATACAATGTTCGAGTTGAATGGGGGTTCGACCTGAACACGAAGCTCATCCCTAGTTGTAAAGGTACAATTTTTTCTCCTACATAGCTTCCTTTACCTTAGTACAGTCCTCCTTCACTTACCTCATCCTACGATTTTGCTTTTAACCACTTGCTTACTGGGCACATATACCCCCCTCCTGCCCAGGTGAAATTTCAGCTTCCGGCACTGTGTCGCTTTAACTGACAATTGCGCAGTCGTGCGACGTGACTCCCAAACAAAATTGATGTCCTTTTTTCCCCACAAGTAAAGCTTTCTTTTGGTGGTATTTGATCACCTCTGCAGTTTTTATTTTGTGCTTTAAACAAAAAAGAGCGACAATTTAAAAAAAAATACAATATTTTTTAATTGTTGCTATAATAAATAGCCCAATTAAAAAAAAAAAAAAAAATTCTCAGTCTAGGCCGATACGTATTCTACATATTTTTGGTAAAAAAAAAAAAAATTACAATAAGCGACTGGTTTGTGCAAAAGTTATAGCGCCTACAAAATAGGGGACAGAATTGTTTTTATTTTTTTTATTTTTTTACTAGTAATGGCAGCGATCTGCAATTTTTATTGGGACTGCGACATTATGGTGGAAACATCGGACACTTTTGAAACATTTTTGGCACCATTCACATTTATACTGTGATCAGTGCTATGAATATGCACTAATTACTGTATAAATGTGACTGCCGTTGAAGGGGTTAACACTAGGGGGTGAGGAAGGGGTTAAATGTGTACCCTGCATAGTGTTCTAACTGTAGGGGGAGGGGGTGACTGGGGGAGGTGACTGATCTGTGTCCCTATGTCCCTGTGTCCCAGTGACAGGAGGCTGTCTCTGTGTGAGCCGGCAATGAGAGATGATCTCATATGTTTACATTTGAGATCATCTCTCATTGGCCGCACAAACCGCATAGCAAACGGCCACTCTGATTGGCTGTTCGCCGCGATCTGTGATTGGCTGTGTCCAAGGGACACGGCCAGCTTTGAATTTCCCTGCTGCGCGCTCGGGGGCGCGCACGGGGAACGAGCAAAGGGGCGAACGTCAAAAGACGTCCTGTTGGATTTTCAGGTGCATGCTGAAGCTGTCATTCGGCTATAGCGCGGGCCTCAAGTGGTTAAATGTCCTTATTTCTTCACTCACTTCCTGTTCTTCTGTCTGTAACTTCACACAGTAATGCAAGGCTTTTTCCCTGGTGTGGAGTGTCGAGCTCGCCCCCCTCCCTTAGACTACAAGAGAGTCAGGACGTTCTCTACATTGTAGATAGAGAAAGGAGCTGTGTGTCAGTGAGCACTCTCTCTCAGCAATCTTTCAGCTTCTTGCTGCACTAGCCCACACTAGACACGTGCATTCGTTTTCGTTAGAATGCATTTTCGTCCAAAAATCATTTTTTTTCGTTATCATTTTAACAAACGATAACGAAAGTGCAAGACATGAAAACCGAAAGATCCGACATAAAAAATGCTTTATTTTCGTTTTCGTTGCGGTAAAAATTCGATATAGAGAGATTCGACATGATAGGGAAAAGATTCGACATTATAGAGAAAAGATTTGACTTTATAGAGAAAAGATTAGACACTATAGAAATAATAAATTCGACATTACAGAGATTAGATTTTGATTTATGAGAAAATAGATTCGACATTATTACTAGTCATACAACATTAGAATTCTTGTAGGCGGAATATTCGAACGGAAATGTGTGATTCTAGGTAAAGATTCGACATTCCGTCGAATATTCTTTTGACCATTCGACAGAAACCAAGTATTATTGGATTTTCGGACGAAAGCTATTCCCCAACGAAAAATGAATTAAATCAAAACGATTTTCGGGAGTAACTAAATACAATTATTTTCCAAACTAAAACAAAACTAAATAGTCCAGTCTGCACATGTCTAGCTCACACCCTGACCTCTGGGCAGGCAACCTTTTGTCTCCCAGATGGAGCCCTGAACTACTGGCTGCCCCTTTATTTTTAAGGGCTGTACATGCCTGCACACTCAGCCTCCTAATCTCCTGTAAGACATGGACATAGAGTTAGAGGCTTCATCCCTCCCAAGACTCTTCAAAGCCTTGGACTCCAGAACCCAATCTGGGATTTACCAATCCTGGATTAAACTGAACGACAACTTTCTTCACTCAGAACGAACATTCTGGAGCCCCTCAACCTGCATTTATGGGAACCCTGTGTGACATTTACTCCTTCTACCACTGTAGCAGGGAACAACACTAGAGAGAGAAAGAGAGAGAATGAAGACTGAAACATTGGAATTTGCATCATCAGTATGACAGCAAAGCTTCATTAAGGTCAGGAGTCAGTGAAATTAATGAGAACACGTATTAATAATAAGGTCTATTGTGAATTAGCATGACACACAAGGACATAAGTCAGAAAAATACTTTTCTTTAAAAATGAGTTGTTTGGGAATGATTTTTAAATTAAGAAAAGTTATAGAGATTCTTTATTTTTAATAATAATAACCATCAGTGAATGTTTAATCATTAAAAGGCATATGTATACCATGCGTTGTTTAGCTTTTCATACTTTTGATTTTAGCTCAAGTAATTGTATTGATGCAAATATAATTTCATTAGTGGTATTAGACATAATCAAAAAATCTTATATCTATTAAGTCATCTACAATTCATTACCCGCAGGAGCCGCTGGTGATTTGGGTTTTATTAGGGAAATTGAACTTGGATAGGGTTGAGGGCAATATGGGATGCCCACTTGATCAAGCTCACAATTCTTCATGGACACAAACTATATACAGCCTGTATATACACATCTCCTTCTACCTCCAGCATAATCTTGCTTGTAGAAAAACAACTCCCAGGGCCAACTGGCACTGTAAAGACGGTCTGACAAGAGCTCAATCAGACCATATAAACTGCCCTATACAGGCAGGGACTGCGGACCCCTTTGGTATTGCAGCAATAAATGAGGACAACTGAGGAGGAAAGAGGGACAGAGGGACATTGTTCCAAATCTTTGACAGTCCCTCGAAATTAGGGACAGTTGGGAGCTATGGGTAATTTAAAGCACTGACTATAGTACTGTACCACTGTATAGGACTATAGTAGCACACTAATGATTATACCGTATTATATACACCGATCAGCCATAACATTATGACCACCCACCATAATCCATCAAGGCATGGACTCGACTAGACCTCTATAGGTATGCTGTGGCATTTGGCACCAAGCTGTCAGCATCAGATTATTTAAGTCCTGTAAGTTGCAAGATGGAGCCTCCATGGATCGAATTTTTTTTTCCAGCACATTCCACAGATGCTCAATTGGAGATATAGAGAATTTGGAGGCCAAGTTAACACCTCAAGCTTTTTATTGTGTTCCTCAATAGGGATGAGCCCGATGTTTGCCTGTTCGCCGAATAGCGAACAATTTGGGGTGTTCGTGGCAAATTCAAAAGCCGCGGAACAGCCTTTAAAAGTCTATGGGAGAAATAAAAAGTGCTAATTTTAAAGGCTTATATGCATGGTATTGTCATAGACAGTGTTTAGGGACCTGGGTCCTGCCCCAGGGGACATGTATCAATGCAAAACATTTTTTTAAAAATTGAAGTTTTTTCGGGAGCAGTGATTTTAACCACATCAGCCCCTGACCATTTTGCTGGTCAAAGACCGGACACTTTTTGCGATTCGACACTACGTCACTTTAACTGACAATTGCACGGACGTGCCATGTGGCTCCCAAACAAAATTTACGTCCTTTTTTTCGCACAAGTAGAGCTTTATTTTGGTGGTATTTGATCACCTTTGCGGTTTTAATTTTCTGCGCTATAAACAAAAGTAGAGCGACAATTTTGAAAAAATTCTATATTTTTTACTATTTGCCATAATAAATATCCCCCAAAAATCTATATAAAAAAAAAAAAAATCCTCAGTTTAAGCTGATACATATTCTACATATTTTTGGTAAAAAAAAAAAAAAATCACGATAAGCGTTTATTGATCGGTTTGCACAAAGGTTATAGTTTTATGGCATTTTTATTAATATAATTTTTTTACTAGTAATGAATGAATGAATGAAAACGTATATAGCGCAGCACATGGGAAGTAAATCGCCTCTGGACGCTTGTTGTTCCTGTCTCCTTTGAAATCCAAAAGAGATGAGTCTTAATCTTTCTCCTGAATGCTAAGTGATTCTCCTCCAACCGAATGTTGGCGGTGATCAGCGATTTTATCATGACTGCGACATTATGGCGGACACATCAGACACTTTTGACACATTTTTGGGACCATTGTCATTTTTACAGCGATCAGTGCTATAAAAATGCACTGATAACTGTGAAAATGACGCTGGCAGTGAAGGGGTTAACCACTAGGTGGCACTGTAGGGGTTAAGGGTGCCCTAGTAAGTGATTCTTACTGTAGCGGGGATGGGCTACATGTGAAAAGACAGTGATTACCGTTTCCGATTACAGGAAAAAGTGATCATTGTCATTGTCACTAGGCAGAGCAGGGAGATGCTTGTTTACATCAGCATCTCCCCATTCTTCCTCACCGTGAGACGAGCGCGGGTATCCCCGCGGTGATCGAGCCTGCGGGACCCGCAGTCGGGCTCACGGAGCTTGCGGCGGCGTGTGCGTGTCCGCAATGCCGCGATCTTAAAGGGGACTTATATATATACGTCCATCTGCCTGTCCGTGCCATGAAGCCGACATATATAGTTGTGCGCTGGTCGGCAAGCAGTTAATGCTTAAAGTGAAACGATAAAAGTGAATTATTCCTTTAAATTTCGTACCTTGGGGGTTTCCCATGGCGTCAGAGGGGGGTGGGGTCACCCGTACACGTCACAGGTTACCTCTGTGGTGTTTCCCTGTGTCATCAGAGGGGGCGGGTCACACCTGCCCATTTTTTCCTTGTTTAGGAACTCGAGAATGGATTTACATCGATGTTACCAATTTACATCGCCGTTACCAATTCACATGGGGGGGGTCGGGATCTGGGGTTCCCCTTGTTAAAGGGGGCTTCCAGATTTCTATAAGTCCCCCGCCTGCAGACCCCCACAACCAGTGGGGGGTGTTCAGCTCATCCCTATTCCTCAAACTATTCTTAAAATCATCATACCAGGCCACGTTCTTCCATTGCCCCATGGTGCAGTTCTGATGCTCACATGCCCATTGTAGGTGCTTTTGGCTGTGGACACAGGACAGCAACATACTGCAATGCATTGTGTGTCCTGATACCTTTCTATTGAAACCAAGATAAAAAAATTTTCAGTGATTTAAGCTCTTCTATTGGATCAGACTGCAAGGGCTAGCTTTTGCTCCCCATGCATATCAATGGGCCTTGGCCCACAATTTCACCATGACCTTATTGCCAGTTAGATATTTTTCTTCTTTTGACCAGTTTAGGTAGGGCCTGATCACTGCAGTTTTGGACTGGCTCTGATCCAGTCATTTAGTCTTTACAGTCTGGCCTATGTCAAAGTCGCTCAAATCCTTTTTTTTTCTGGTTTCAACAGATCAGGAGCAACTTGCTTGCTTGCTGCCTAATATATCCCACCCTCAGATAATCAATGTGATTCACTGTACCTGTCTGCGGTTATAATGGTATATATGAATATATATATATATATATATATATATATATATAAATATATATATATATATATACAGTATATGGAGATGAATCATGATTGTCCTTGTATTCCAGTCATGTTATCACATCATAGGCCATACGGCTGAGGCACAGAAGAACAAGAGGGAATTTATTCTCACTTCCTGGCAGGTGCCGAGCTTGAAGAAAAGTCATTTTTTTCCCAATTACAAATGTGTTCACCTTCAGATTTGCCAACCTGGGGCCCATGCAGCAGTGTTTGGGGCCCTCTTGACTGGTGAGTCTGGGATATCTACACCTTTTGTCCTTACCATTCTTGTCATGGTCGTGGGTGTATAGGTATGTCTGTATGTGGGACAGATATCTCTCCTGCAACTTCTGAAACACTGAACATCAGTTAAATGAGTGTGCCTGCGTGATTTAAACGAAAGCCTCAGAGATGCCATGGCTTAAAATGTTAAACTTTGAACATTTTGCCATATGGTGTCATCAGATAAAGTGGCCTCCCACTTAGACAAAGCAAAATGAAGACATTGGTGACCCTCTTGTACCAGCAGGACTTAATAAGCTTTCTTGGCCTTGTGGGATATTATAGAAGGTTCATTAAAGAGTCTTCATTGGTGTCTGGCTCATGCTGTCTTGTACTTCTACAAGTGGGTACTGTATATACAGAAGGTTTTCAGCTGAAAAGATAGTTCATCTAACCAGAACAGAAACATCATGCAGTGCTGATAACTAGGAAACTTAAATCCACTTAAATCTGTGGGACCGCAGTGCAGTGTTGTTTCATATGCTTTTACCCATGTTGTTATGCATTGCACCAGATGTCATGTAAGGTGAAAGAGATGGGAAACCAACAGGAATGAAAAAACTCACATTAAAGGTCCTTAGAAACCGGAAGGGCAACCCAGGCTGCTAGCCTACCTCTGTCCAACCAAAGGGAAAAGAATCACAACGCAGACAGATCTTTTTGTTCCTCTGTTGGAGTCCTTCAGTTGTATTTTGCAAAAGTTTGTAAATGTGCACTGTTAGATTGTTTCTGTGAAATGCCTAAAGTACTTTAATAAGAAGAATTGTGCTCAGCGCCTGCATTCTCTATGTGTGTGTATGCACACACATTAATACATATTTTATTAATTATAAAATTGTAATGTCTTAATATTTTCATTATAAGAGTGGAACAGTGACAAAATAAAAATAAATAAATGATATATGATGCAGTCTCTCAGTAGCATTAATATAGAAGTTTTTGTTTTCCTAAGTCATCCAGTAACATACTTTTATTTCCCGTATTCAGACACTACAGCTGTTATTTTTCTACTTCCTTTAACAGACCAAGGGTACACTGAAAGTGGCAATTACGAACAATGGTATGGAACAAACCATTTTTATTTGGTGGGGGTGCCTTTTTTTAAAGAAAAAAGTAAAAAAAAAAAATGTTGCTTTATTTGCTTAACCACTTAACCCCCGAACCATATTGCTGGTCAAAGACCAGAGCACTTTTTGTGATTCGGCACTGCGTCGCTTTAACTGACAATTGTGTGGTCGTGCGATGTGGCTCCCAAACAAAATTGGCGTCCTTTTTTTCCCACAAATAGAGCTTTCTTTTGGTGGTATTTGATCATCTCTGTGGTTTTAATTTTTGCGCTATAAACAAAAAAAGAGCGACTTTTGAAAAAAAAACAATATTTTTCACATTTTGCTATAATAAATATCCCCAAAAAGGATATAAAAAAACTTTTTTTTTCCCCAGTTTAGGCCGCCGCGTATTCTTCAACATATTTTTCGTAAAAAAAAATAAATCAAAATTAGCGTTTATTTGGTTTGCGCAAAATTTATAGCGTTTACAAAAAAAAGGGGGTAGTTTTATGGCATTTTTATTAATATTTTTTTTTTTACTAGTAATGGCGGCGATCAGCGTTTTTTTTTTCGGTACTGCGATATTATGGCGGATACATCGGACACTTTTTGACACATTTTTTGGACCATTGGCATTTTTATAGCGATCAATGCTATAAAAATGCATTGGATTACTATAAAAATGCCATTGGTAGTGAAGGGGTTAACACTAGGGGGCAGGGAAGGGGTTAAGTGTGTTCCTGCTTGTGTTCTAACTGTATGGGGGGGTGGCCTCACTAGGGAAAATCACTGATCTTCTGTTCATACATTGTATGAACAGGAGATCAGCGTTTCCCCCGCTGACAGGAACGAGAGCTTTGTGTTTACACACATAGCTCCCGTTCCCCGCTCTGTAACGAACAAGCGCGCGTGCCCGGCCGGGGGGCCCCCTAGCGGCCGCTAAAGATAGGACATAGAGCTACGTGCTCTCGCCCAGCAGTGCCACCGTCCCGCCGTATAACTGCGGTGGGCGGTCGGCAAGCAGTTAAAAAAATATTATCCAAAGTTGGGGTTTCATTCAATAGGAGGATTCGGGTACACCAAACACAATGTATAAAAACCTGATTTGGAATCACTATAACAATAAAGCATAGTTTATTTACATGTAAAACTTGTATTTACTCTACTGTATATGGCATATCTATTTATCAGAATGCAATACACTGGACTATTGCAACTAGTAACCACTGTCTGACCAGTTTCGCATTACATTACTAAGATGTGAGGTCATAATGGTTGTTTGAGTCCAAATCAGGTTTTTAATTATTCAGTTTGAGAGGACCACTCCACATTTGTATATACAGTGGGTACGGAAAGTATTCAGGACCCCTTAATAGTTTCACTGTTTGTTATATTGCAGCCATTTACTAAAATCATTTAAGTTCATTTTTTCCTCATTAATGTACACACAGCACCCCATATTAACAGAAAAACACAGAATTGTTGACATTTTTGCAGATTTATTAAAAAAGGAAAACTGAAATATCACATGGTTCTAAGTATTCAGACCCTTTGCTCAGTATTTAGTAGAAGCACCCCTTTTGATCTAATACAGCCATGAGTCTTTTAGGGAAAGATGCAACAAGTTTTTCACACCTGCATTTGGGGATCCTCTGCCATTCCTCCTTGCAGATCCTCTCCAGTTCTGTCAGTCATGGAGTTGTTGTGAAGCCAATCCTTCGTTATTTTAGCTGTGTGCTTAGGGTAATTGTCTTGTTGGAAGGTAAACCTTCGGCACAGTCTGAGGTCCTGAGCACTCTGGAGAAGGTTTTTGTCTAGGATATCCCTAGCATTCATCTTTCCCTCGATTGCAACCAGCCGTCCTGTCCCTGCAGCTGAAAAACACCCCCACGGCATGATGTTGCCACCAACATGCTTCACTGTTGGGACTGTATTGGACAGGTAATGAGCAGTGCCTGGTTTTCTCTACACATAATGCTTATAATTAAGGCCAAAAAGTTCTATCTTGGTCTCCACAGACCAAAGAATTTTTTTTCTCACCATCTTGGAGTCCTTCAGGTGTTTTTTTTAGCAAACTCCATGTTGGCTTTCATGTGTGTTTCACCGAGGAGAGGCTTCCGTCGGGCCACTTTGCCATACAGCCCCGATTGGTGGAGGGCTGCAGTGATAGTTGACTTTCTACAACTTTCTCCCGACTGCATCTCTGGAGCTGAGACACAGTGATCTTTTGATTCTTCTTTACCTCTCTCACCAAGGCTCTTTTCCCCTGATAGCTCAGTTTGGCCAGACCGACAGCTCTAGGAAGGGTTGTAGTCATCCCAAACGTCTTCCATTTATGGATTATGGAGGCCACTGTGCTCTTAGGAATCTTAAGTGCAGCAGATTTTTTTTTTTTTTAACCTTGGCCAGATCTGTGCCTTGCCACAATTCTGTCTCTGAGCTCTTCAGGCAGTTCCTTTGACCTCATGATTCTCATTTGCTCTGACATGCACTGTGAGCTGTAAGGTCTTATATAAACAGGTGTGTGGCTTTCCTAATCAAGTCCAATCAGTATAATCAAACAAAGCTGCATTCAAATGAAGGTGTAGAACCATCTCAAGGATGATCAGAAGAAATAGACAGCACCTGAGTTAAATATATGAGTGTCACAGCAAAGGGTCTGAATACTTAGGACCATGCGATATTTCAGTTTTTCTTTTTTAATAAATCTGCAAAAATGTCAACAATTCTGTGTTTTTCTGTCAATATGGGGTGCTGTGTGTACATTAATAAGGAATAAAAATGAACTGTGAAAAGTGAAAAATTTAAGGGGGTCTGAATAGTTTCCGTACCCACTGTATCTACAGTTTGTATGATTTGGGACCTTGATGTTAGTATGTTTGAACTAAAGGATTCAGGTGTAACTATTGTGCTTTAGCCCTTAAGAACTTTTTCTTGCTTAGTGACACTGTTATGCCGCGTACACACGATCACTTTTTGTAATGAAAAAAAACGACGTTTTATGTGACGAAACAAAACAACGTTTTTCAAACTTCATTTTCCAAAACGACGTTGCATACACACCAATCGTTTCTCCAAAATGCTCTATCAAAGCGTGGTGACGTACACCAAGTTCGACGGCACTCTGTTCCATTGAAGCTCCGTCTCTTAACTTGCCTCTGAGCATGCGCGGGTTAAAAAATGACGTTTTAAACGTCGTTTTGCCCACACACGATCACTTTTTATGACACAAAAAATTACATTTTTAAAAACGACACAAAAAATTTAATTCGTTTTTTTGAAGACATAAAACGACGTTTTGCCCCCACACGACGTTTTTTAAAACGTTGTTTTTTTTCATCACAAAAAGTGATCGTGTGTACACGGCATTAGGCCTGATTTACACCATTGCATTAGAAAATGCATATACTGTACATTTTAATGTGTTGCTTTAAAATTTTACACAATGAGACATATTTTATGCACAATTTGCTTAAGTTTTACATGCACGCTTCTGTTTTTTTTTTTTTAAATCCTCCCCAGAAATCACAGTTATGTGATTAAAATGCATATTGCATTTTTAGTGCATTGACTATAATGTAAAGTGTGTTTTTTCAAAACGGAATGAAAGATTCAGCAAGCAGGATCTTTCAAAAACACACCAAACTGTTCTGAATATATTATATTTTATTATATTTTATATTTATATTTTTGACTAGACTTTTTTCTTTCTTTCTTGGCTAGTTTGAAAGTACACTGGGAACCCCTTTGCTATATTGCTTTTTAAAGCAATACAGCAAAGGGGGTTCCCAGTGTACTTTTAAACTAGCTGGCAAAAAGAAAAGAAGAAAGTCTAGTCAAAAATAGAGGCTTTTGTTTTATATATTTTTGAAAATAATTAAAACCACAAAAACGTGCCAAGGCACCTCTGATAAGTGTGGTCCCTAATTTAAAACTATAAAGCATATGTAGCACTAGACATGTGCAGACTGGAATATTTTGTTTTGTTTTTCCGTTTGGAAAATACATTTATTTAGTTACTTCCGAAAATCGTTTTGATTTATTTTGTTTTTCGTTGGGGAATACCTTTCATCCGAAAATCCAATAATACTTGGTTTCTGTCGAATGGTCAAAAGAATATTCGACGGAACGTCGAATCTTTACGTCGAATCGTACATTTCCGTTTGAATATTCCGCCTACAAGAATTCTAATGTTGTATGACTAGTAATAATGTCGAATCTATTTTCTCATAAATCGAAATCTAATCTCTGTATTGTCGAATCCATTATTTCTATAGTGTCAAATCTTTTCCCTGTAATGTCGAATCTCTCTATATCTAATTTTTACCACAACAAAAACGAAAATAAAGCATTTTTTATGTCGGATCTTTCGGTTTTCGTTTCTTGCGCTTTCGTTATCGTTTGTTAAAACAATGCTGCATACACACACTCGGAATTTCCAACAACAAATGTTCAATGGGAGCTTGTTGTAGAAAATTACGACTTTGTGTAGGCTCCATCGGACATTTGCTGTCGGAATTTGTGACAACAAAAATTAGAGAGCTGGATCTCAAATTTTCGAACAACGAAATCCGTTCTCGTAAATTCGGAGCGTGTGTAGACAATTCCGATGCACAAAATTCCATGCATGCTCTGAATCAAGTACAAGACGGAAGCGCACGGTCTGGTAAAACTAGCGCTCGTAATGCAGATAGTACATTAATCACGTTGCAAATTTTTTAATCTTTTAATGCAGCACATTCTCTTCTTCTTTATAATGCTAGAATAATGAAGTTGTTTTGCTGCTGATATTCACAGATTTCTGACAAACTGATTTCTTTATTATTTCTCGTGATCTACTAAATAATATTTTTATTTTTTAAGCCAGATCTCGATAACAAGCTCCCATTGAACATTTGTTGTTGGAAATTCCGAGTGTGTGTATGCTGTGTACTGAATGGGGGATGTATAATGGATGGGGGGCTGTGTACTGGATAGGGGGATGTGTACTGCATAGGGGTCTGTATACTGGATGGGGGATGTATAATGGATGGGGGCTGTATACTGGGGAGGGGGATGTGTACTGGATCGGGGGATGTGTACTGGATAGGGTACTGGATAGGGGGATGTATAATGGATGGTGGGCTGTGTACTGGAGAGGTGGGCTGTGTACTGTAAAGGGGTCTGTGAAAATTATTTTTCCTTGAACTCCCCTGTTAAAATTGGGGTGCATGTTACACGCCTGTGTGTGTTATACGGCGATACATATGGTAAATAGAAATTACTTTCATTCTGACCCCAGCATTTTTCATTCTTGTCCCAATCATTTTTGACCACTACTGTCTATTGATATGCAAAACACTTTGTTAAATTAGTGATAATAATATCTAGTTGACATTATTCATTTTAGGACAAGAAATATGTTGAACAATGCTATACCTGGTTCAAGCTGGGCTCCTCCACTTCTTCCTGGGTGGAAGGCCCAGGTTGGACGTCGGAAGCCTCAGCTGGGGTGGAAGGAAGCATTGCAGGAAGAGTGAAGAATGATGGCCTGATTCCACTCTGGTCTGACAGAAACCTCAGTTTGTCATAGTACCACAGCCTGGGTACATAAATGTCATCTGCTGCAGCTCCTGATCTCTGGGAATCCTGGACCTTAATGTGCTCCCCATTATAAGTGCTCCTCATGAAACCAATTCTTGCCTTCTAATAGGGGATGGTTGTTGTGGGGATCTGCAGGTTCACCAATATCAGCAATTGATCCAGCGCTGCTTTCCTTGTTCTTTTATTATTATAAAAGGGGTGTTTTATCTGCCACAGACAGGGAAGCTCCCTGTACTTATCAATGAATAGGGGGAGAAAGTCATGATCGTTAAAGCGATTCATTTTCTCTGCAAGACAAACCCTAATGTCAGGCTAAACTCTCCTAATCTCCTAATCCTAATCTTGTCCCAATATAGGCCTCAATCTATAAGCAGTATAGGCCACTGATTCCCCAAATTAAAAATAGTACCTTTGTTATTATGATCGGTGCTTCTGCTACTCCATCCTCCGCTCACAAATCATACGACGACACACGCGTGTTAGGCCGCGTACACACGAGCAGACAGATTTGTTCAAATCGGTCGGGCCGACCGATTTGAACAAATCTGTCTGCTGGGGACATATTGGTTTGATCGTGTACACATGAGCAAACCAAAATCCCCACCGCCAGACGGCGCGGTGACGTGGCGGTGACGTTGACGCCGCCACGTCACCGCACCAGGAAGTAAAACACTTCCGCGCATGCGTCAAAACCATTTGGCGCGTGTGCGAGAAGACATGTCTGCTGGTTAGCGTACTAACCAGCAGACATGTCGGGCGGACGGGTTCCCAGCTTTGAAATCTGTCGGGTGGCCAAATCCGTCGGCTCGCCCGTACACACGGTCGAATCTGTCTGCTGGGACGGTCGGGCCGACCGTTTCCAGCAGATAGATTTGATCGTGTGTACGCGGCCTTACGCTTTATATACACTGCACATGCTTGAAACTCTGCCCGCCCCTAACCTTCTTTCTAGTATATTCCCCGCCCCTTCTCTTTCTGCTCAGTGGCGGGGACACAGCAGGTGCATGATAATAGAAGTAACAAGGATGAAAGCCCGGAGCCAGAAACGTCCTGCTCCAGGAGGAGAAATAAGAAATCAAATATGTCCTTTGTCAAAATGGCGGAGATGGTGGACATCTTGAAGAGGGCCGACTATGATGGGAAGTATGTACCTTACCCA
Organism: Rana kukunoris; assembly: GCA_029574335.1. Taxonomy (NCBI): domain Eukaryota; kingdom Metazoa; phylum Chordata; class Amphibia; order Anura; family Ranidae; genus Rana; species Rana kukunoris. The sequence continues at coordinate 253,716,549 of CM056051.1, read as the reverse complement.
AATGTGAAAAAGGCCAAGATCATGACTAAAGTTGTGAGAAGTCTGCACAGGAAGTTTAGTACATTGTTGTCTAGATGTGTTGGTAACTAGAATGAAATGCAAACTTGATTCAGTGTAAGGAGAGGACACTCAGCAGCTGTTTACACATCTGGACTCAGAGGCACTAGTGTACTGTAGGACACTAGAACAACCTTTTTAGGGTATCCCACATAGGTGCTCCAGTGGATACTTGGAGTGCCTCCATGTGTGAAACTTGTCCAAAAAATGTAAGTATTCCAGCTTTGATAAGGGAAAAAATCATGTGTTCAGCTTGGAACCCTGCCAAACCAGACAATTGTACCACATTTCCAAGCAATGTTTTATATTCCTATTTCTGACTTCAAATGTCTGTGTGCTAAGTATACCTTTTGTTTAATTCACATAGGGAAAAATAGATTTGGTACATATGAGGACACTAGGAACCCCACACCTCATAAAGAAGGGAAACTCAGCACACCACAACCTGAGGATGTGGAGGGAGGATAGGTTTGTGAAGTGGGCGAAATAGTGATCACAACAGGTCAGTGTCTGAGACCACAGCTTCAGTTTTTTTTTTTTTTTAGGTGATGTGGATGTTGTGGGAAAAGAAACTAATTTCACCAGTGCAAGTGCACACATCCTCATCAGGAAGATAATGGTGTGTAATCAAGTTTTAAAGTATTTTAAAAGCCACATTTTGTAGATGCACACAGTGTGTCAACATGTGCTATCTGCCATCACAGGATATCAATTTACGCGTTTTGTGGGTTGAACCCCTTCCTCGCAACTCAAGTAGGTGAGAGGAAGCGGTTGCACCCCCGAAACGCGTCTATTGATCCCCATGATGGGAGATAGCACATGTTGACATTTGGCATGGGATCAGGGGGGAAATCCACATTTTGACTCCCAATTTGTGTGCATCTTTAAAATGTGGCTTTTACAGGGGTGACATTACCCCATCTGATAAAGGCAAGATCAACACAGTTTTGAGATACTAATGTCTGATATTGCCTTCACTTTTTCAAAGTAAAACTTTGTAAGTCCCTGGGTCGTGTATGTTATGGTTTGAAACATGCCTGTTTAACAAAAAAAATATATATTTCTAATGTCAAACATAAAAACAAAGATTTTGGTTTGTTCATAAACCCTTTTCTAACACACATGTGGATGTGCACAGAGCAAAATGTTTTATACTCAACAATGTGTGGCTTCTTCTTTCAATGCTCAATACCAGTTTTTGGAGTAAGTTGGTGTTTACAGTGACAATAGGGGTTATTTACTAAAGGCAAATCCATTTGGCACTACAAGTGCACTTCTAGTGCCAAGTGGATTTGCCTTTAGTAAATAACCCCCACAGTGTTGTAAAATTTGGCACAGTCAGGATAGTTTCGGGACTCTAAACAATGAATTTGTGGTGCTGAAAACTTTATATACCGTAATCATTAATGCATTACATACATTAACAACAAGAACAATGTGTGTGTGTAGCAGATCTACAACATAATAGTTAGCTGAAGAAAAGATTGTCACCTCATATATGAAATAAATTATGTTTGCCATTGGAGAACCTAGGGGACAGCTAAAAGAAACACAAACAGTAAATCAAATTAAATATTAGTTCAGATTAAAAAAAAATCTTTATTTAAAAATGTATCACACATTTGCTGGCATACAAAGTATTCCATATATTTTTGATGAACTTCACAGGCGCTTTGGGGGGGCAAGTCAGGACGGCCAGCTTCAAGTGCCGTCAGGGTTGTTTGTTCGGGAAATCCGGCCTCAGGCACAACTGAGGCCACATAGTTTGTTGAAATTTTCCTTAAGAAATTATGAAGTATGCAGCATTCAAGGACAAGAACACACTGAAAACCAGATATGAGCTGACTACACGCACTGAAAAACATATACGAACGCACAAGCACCAACTGAACAGCAGTAACGGACTGAAAAGCACAAGGCTGAAAAGCGCAAATCATCTCTCACCAAACTTCTACTAACACGAGATTAGCAGAAGGAGCCCAAAGGGTGGCACACTAGGTATTGAACTTCCCTTTTATAGTGCCATCATACGTGTTGTACGTGACCGTGTTCTTGGTGATCGGAATTTCAGACAACATTTGTGCGACGGTGTGTATGCAAGACAAGTTTAAGCCAACATCCAGAAAAAAAATCCACTTTTTGTTTTGTCGGAATGTCCGATCGTGTGTACATGGCATGACATTTAAAGACATGACTAGGCATGATGGGAATTGTAGTTCCTGAACAACTGGAGGGCCGTGGTTTGGAGACCCCTGCTCTGGAGTGATGAAACCAGGATAAATGTTTTTGGAACTGATGGTTTTAAAACTGTATGGAGTCGCAAAGATGAGCAGTACAAAGAAAAATGCATGGTGCCTACAGTGAAACATGGGGGTGGCAGTGTCCTGTGTGGATGCATGAATCCTGCTGGTGTTGGGGAGCTGCATTTCATTGATGTCTATCATGAATTCACAGATGTACTGCTCTATATTGAAAGAGAAGACGCTACCATCACTCTGTGCCCTTGGTCACTTTTAAAGCAAGACAATGATCCAAACCACACATCTAAGGCCACTGTTGCATTTCTGAAGAAGAACAGGGTGAAAGTGATTCAGTGGCCAAGTACTGTATGTCTCCTGATCTGAACCTAATGGAACACCTATGGGGAATTCTGAAGCGACAAGTTGAGCATCACTCTCCATCCAGCATCCAGGCTCTAAAAGAGATAATTCTTGAAGAATGGAAAAAGATAGATGTTGCAATATGACGCCATCTTGTTCATTTCATGACTAGAAGACTTGGTGCTGTCCTTACAAATCATGGATGTCATACAAAATACTACATAGTTGCATAGTTACATAGTATGTGAGGTTAAAAAAAGACACAAGTCCATCAAGTCCAACCTATGTGTGAGTGTGATTATATGTCATTGTAGTGCCCCCTTACTTTCTGTAGGGGTGTTATGCTAAAGTTAGTGGGGAATGGGGGAATTATGTGGCTCCCATTCACAATTTGTCAAATTTAGGCTGCTGTCATTCCCAGAACTGTCCTCTGGGTCGGTCTGTGCTCCAGGGGTGTGTTTCCACCCCTGGGCGGCAGCTGGCGCTAGAGGGGTTCTGGTGGACTCGCTTTCCTCAGCAGCCAATCAGGGGGGTTGGTTCCCTCGCTAAGGCATGCTGAGGGAGGCTATATCTGGGGAAGCCACCTTGGCCTGAGGGCGGTTTTTGCTTTCTGCCTGGCTGGAGTTGCGCACCATGCGGAGCTCTACTCTGACATAGAGAGGGATCCCAGTAGCTGCTGGGTCCCAAACCTTTTCTGAAAGGATCCCAGGCTGGGAGCTGTATGGTGGGGATCAGCTTGAGGAGAACCCGGAGGCAGGTGATCCAATAGGGCTTGAACGAACCATCGGGGATCCAGTGACTCTAACTAAATCTATTGGGAGGACTCGCTCATTTCAATTTCACGCTCACTCAAGTACTAAGCCTGCGGCAGAGGCCTGAGCCAGGCCTGTGGCAGAGGCCTGGTCCTCCCAACATTTGCAAGTGACATACTGGCTGCCAGACCTGTGGCAGGGGTCTGTCCGGAGGCACTTTACCCATTCCGACTGAAGTGGCGACTGAGTTCATCATTGCTGAGAGCAAGACTGTTCCCTTCTTCTTCATATCCAAGGCCTGATACTCAAGCTCTCTCTCTGCTCATCAACCTTTCCTGTCCTGTACCATGTTGATGAAGGCCATGTTGGGCCTTGGAATAAAGTATTGAAGAAAACCCAACTAAAGACTGGGCATTCACTCTCTTCCTCAACTCACAAGTATCACCCCTAGACACCTGCCAGGTAACACAACACGCCGATCCCACTTATACTCAGCGGCTCCTGAATGGGGTAGCGCTACATCAGTATTACATTGTATATGCCTGTATGTTATGGTCATTCAGGTGCTTATCTAATAGTTTTTTAAATTATCGATGCTCCCCGCTGAAAGCACTACCCGTGAAAGGGAATTCCACATCCTAAATGCTCTTACAGTAATGAACCCTCTACGCAGTTTAAGGTTAAACTGATTTTTTCCTAATTTTAGTGAATGTTCACTTGTCTTATTAAATTCCCATACATGGAAATGTTTTATCCCTATTGTGGGGTCACCAGAATGATATTTGTACATTGAAATCATATCCCCTCTCAAGTGTCTCTTCTCCAGACAGAACAAGTATAGTGCTTGAAACCTTTCCTCATAACTAATGTCCTCCAGACCCTTTATTAGTTTTTTTGTTCTTCTCTGGACTCTCTCCAGTCCTAACACATCCTTTTCTGATGACTGGTGCCCAGAACTGGACTGCATACTCCAGGTGCTGCCGGACCAGAGTCTTGAAGAGTGGGAAAAGTATAATTTTATCTCTGGAGTTAATCCCCTTTTAATTGCATGCCAATATCCAGTTTTCTTAGCTTGCAGCAGCTTGGTATTGCATGCCATTGCTGAGCCTGTCATTTACTAGGACTCCCAGGTCCTTTTCCATCCTAGATTCCCCCAGAGGTTCTCCCCCCTAGTCAGTAGATTGCATTTATATTTTTTTCACCCAAATGCATTTTACATTTTTTTACAATAAACCTAATTTGCCATGTAGTTGTCCATCCCGTTAATTTGTTCAGATCTTCTTGCAAGGTTTCCACATCCTGCAAAGTTATTGCCCTGCTCCACAAATACAGAGATTGAACAGTTTATCCCATCCTCCAGGTTGTCTATGAATAAATTAAATAGGATTGGTTCCAGGACAGAACACTGGGGGACCCCACTTTTCCCTCCAGACCATTCTAAGTACTTCCCATTTATCACTACCCTCTGAACTCGCCCCTGTAGCCAGTTTTCAATCCATGTAGTCATCCTATGGTCCATGACAACTGACCTTACTTTGTACAGTAAATGTTTATGGGGAACTGTTTCAAATACTTTTGCAAAATCCAGATGCAACCACTCATAGAAAGTTAATAGATTGGTTTGGCAAGGACAATTCTTCATGAATTCATACTGATTACTGCTAATGATACAGTTGCCATTGCTAAAAGCTTGTATATAGTCCCTTATCATCCCCTCCAAGAGCTTGAATACAATTAATGTTAGGCTAACTGGTCTGTAATTCCCAGGTATATATCTTGGCTCTTTTTTAAATATTGGCGCTACATTGACTTTTCTCCAATCAACTGGTACCATTCCAGTCAGTAGACGTTCATAAAAATAAGGAACAATTGTCTGGCAATTACTTGTCTGAGTTTCTTAAGGACCCTTGGGTGCAAGCTGCTTTTTCTTTCTTCTTTCTAGAACAAATTAAACAATCTACAAGACAATCTACATCTCTTGCGATGGGCGATGGTTGTCCCCCACACCCATCGCACCCTGCTCCAATGGGAGGAGTGGTGGATATACACATTAAATACCAGGATGCTGTTTGGTATGAATAACAGGACGGATGTTTGCCTGTTTTTGGAAATAAGTCTTTAACCACTTAAGGACCCCCGCACGCACATATACGGCCACAACATGGCTCGTACAGGCACAAGGGCGTAAATTTACGTCCCCGCCTTCGTGCGGTTCGGGGGTCCCATCGGTACCCCCCTCCGCGGCGCGCGGGGGTCCCCCTGGCTCCGGGAGCGATCCGGGACGAGCGGGCGGATGTCAGTGTTTACCCGCCCCCCCGCGATCGCTCCCAGCCAATGCGCGCGCTCCCCCTTTGTGTCACTTCCTCCTCCTGTGTAAACACAGGAAGGGGGAAGTGATGTAATCTCCCATCGCAGCGGTATTTCCAACCGCTGCGATGGGAGAAACACCTCACATTAAGTGTGCACCAACACTACACTGACATACACACACATAGGCATACTTAACCCCTTGCGATCTGCCCCCCCACCCCCCCTGTCACAGTGTCACTGAATGCAGTGATCTAATCACTGCATTTAGTGTCAGTGTGACAGGCAGTGTAAAATCAGTTAGTGTTAGGTTCAGGATAGCCCCCCCACCCCCCCATATAAAGTTTTAACCCCCTGATCACCGCCCTAGTTAACCCTTTCACTCCCTATTGCCAGCGTCACTAAGCGATCATTATTCTGATCGCTGTATTAGTGTCGCTGTTCCCGCTAGGTAGCTATTTTTTTTTTATCGCAATTTTTTTTTTTTTACTAAAGACATGTGGCTAAATAAATTTTGGCCTAAATGTTTGACTAAAATTTAGTTTATTTGATTTCTTTTTAACAAAAAGTAAAAAATAGTGTTTTTTTTTTCAAAAATGTCGCTCTATTTTTGTATATAGCGCAAAAAATAAAAATCGCAGAGGTGATCAAATACCACCAAAAGAAAGCTCTATTTGTGGGAAGAAAAGGACGCAAATTTTGTTTGGGAGCCACGTCGCACGACCGCGCAATTGTCTGTTAAAGCGACGCAGTGCCGAATCGCAAAAACACCTTGGGTCATTTACCAGCGTATTGGTCCGGGTCTTAAGTGGTTAAAATGTATTATTTACCTTGTACTGTGTATAAGTGGAATTTAATGGTTAACATCTTGTGTTTCCTGTTTAAACCCCCTGTCATATGTGATCATCTGACCCAGTTTTTGATCATCTCCATTTGTAATCAATCAATGTGATGATTTTTAAATTAAGCTAAATACCTCACCTTTCACTTTAGGAGGGTTGTTACTTATATATATATATATATATATATATATATATATATATATATATATATATATACATATATATATATATATATATATATATATATATATACACACAGTACAGGCCAAAAGTTTGGACACACCTTCTCATTCAAAGAGTTTTCTTTATTTTAATTTCAAATATTTTTATTGGTTCAAAAATAGAGTGACACTTCACCGTTGTACAAAACAGCGTAAACAAATACAATGATCAACCTTTGTTAATACAGAACCAACTAGAAATTTCTGCACACTTCGTAGGTGGGTATTATAAAAGATATAAACAAACATTTAAGCTTTGATTCTAGATTCACGGGTACTTCCGCCACGGCTGCACCACGCACGGGGGAGCACGTCCTACCGCTAAATGTGGACACCACCCCCCCAACATAGGGCCTCCGAACGGGAGCCCACACGAGCCATCCCAGATTTATGTAAGTCGAATCTGCTCTTAGCAATAAACAAACCTATTCATTAAACAGGTGGCTTCGTATAGTGATGCAACCCAAATTGTAGTTGCAAAGTAACATAGCACCCAAGAGATGAATCGGGTTATATCGTCCACTAATAGGACCGAATAAACCAAAATTGAAGTAACAAAATAAAAAATAAAAAATACAGTGACAAGAAGAAGCATGGAAAATAAGAGGAGAAATTGGGGAGAGAGCGAAAGGGGACAGGAAAAGAGAGGGAGGAGACATAAGGGGTAAAAAAAAGGGGGGGGACCTGAGGATCTTCACTAGAGTTGGTAGGAATGTTAACTAGCCTATCTACTGGGATAGCCATTTCAGTCTTAGTTTAAAGGGATGTAATTAAGAATCATTCCTGGAATCTCGATGTCCAGGGTTCCCAGAAGTCTCGAAACCTGGACACCGTCTGGGATTAAATAGCGAATAATTTTTCGTATGAGTGTTGAACTTTCACCAGTTGTATGACCTCACTTACATTGGGGACCAAAGTAGATTTCCATTTAGATGTGATCGTAAGCCTGGCAGCTAATAGGACGTGAGTTGTGATACTTCTAAATTGCATAGGGATAGATTGCATATTCAAAAAAAGAAGAGCTAACTAGGGTGACGGAGCAATAAAAAAAACAGTAATTGAGGAGATCAATTTGAATACTTCACGCCAAAAGCTGCGGATGCCTTTGCAGTCCCATAAGATATGGAAAATATTTCCTCTCGATCCGCATAGTCTCCAGCAGTCACTGGTTTCTGTGGGAAAGATCATAGACATTCTAACAGGAGTCATGTATGATCTATGTAATGTTCTCAACATAATGTCCCAGTGGCCAGTGCAATGTGTGAATTTGTAGCATGTTTTCATTCGTCTACAGAATGGACCGACCCCAAGTCTCTTTCCCAGTTCACCATATTAGAGGTTTTGTTACGACTACGGTTGTTTTGTAGTATGTGATAGAACCACGACAGGCCTTTAGGCACTTTGTGATTAGTCAAGAGGTATGACCATACCTCATTATGTAGTGAGTAGTTTGCGTTAGGATGTTTCACGTGGAAATGATGGATTCGTGTCTTAGAAAACTGGTGGGTAACCGGGTCTCTAGCACATAAGTCATTGCGTGTGAGTATGTTATCACGTAGCCAGGGGCTAACTCTCAAGTTGGGGATCAGAAACTCATAAATCTGTAGGTCAGACAAAGTGTGTTTGATTAATGATTCCTGAGGGGTCAGTAGATGGAGTTTTTTCCATACAGTGAGGGTCGCCTCTATGGAAGGAAACTTAGGGCAGTCTAAAGGAGTACTGACCAAATGGGCCAGAAGAAGGGAAGGTAGGTCTCTATTGGACACCACTGACCTCTCTATGTGTACCCACAGCTTAGGAGACTGTGGGTCGAACCAGGCCTTGACCTGATCCAGAATAGCCGCCCTGTAGTAATTCCTCACATTTGGGAAACCCGCCCCCCCCCCCCATTTCCTATGTTTCTGGATTATGACAAAGGGGATTTTGGACATTTTCCCTTTCCACACAAATTGTCTGAAAATGTTATCTATCAGGTTGAAAAAAGATTCAGGTAGACAGATAGGGATAGTTCTAAAGTAGTATATCAGCTTTGGAAGTACTACCATCTTCAAGGCTGCAATTCTCCCAAGCCATGAAAGTTCGTAGGAGGCTATATGTTGGAGGTCATTCCTAACCGTATGAATAAGGCTAGGAAAATTGGCTTCGTATGTGTGGGTTGAAGGAGAGGCTATCCGAATACCCAGGTAGGAGAATGCTTTGGACATCCATTGAAATTGATATTTGTTTTTCAAAAAAGTCACTTGGTTCTGGGACATGTTCACTGGTAACAAACATGATTTAACCACATTCAATGTGTAAAAAAAAACTTTGCTATACCTCTCTAGTACTCTAAAAAACCCCTCCAGGGAAGAAGCCGGACTGGTGAGTGTCAAGACCACATCATCGGCAAAAAGGCCAATTTTGTGGACAACCTTCCCTACTTTTATACCGGATATCGTGCTATCGGTCCTAATAGCTTCCGCCAGGGGCTCCATCATAAGGGTAAAGATGATGGGGGAAAGCGGGCAACCCTGGCGGGTGCCATTTGTGATAGAGAATTTCTCTGAGAGGGTGCTCGATGTAAAGACCTTCGCTGACGGTGTCGAATAGAGGGCTAAGATTGCTGATAGGATTCGTCCTTGGAGGCCAAACTTCTGCAGCGTAGCCCGTAGATAGCCCCAGTGGACCCTATCGAAAGCCTTTTCGGCATCAAGCGCCAAAAAGGCTGTAGGGAGTTTGTTGGATTCAGCTATGTGTAGTAGATCGAGCACCCTTCTAGTACCATCAGGGGCCTGTCTTCCCCGCACAAAACCCACCTGGTCCGGTTTGATCAAAGAGGGGGTAATTAACGCAAGTCTGTTGGCCAGGATTTTTGCATTGATCTTAAGATCGGTGTTCAGAAGGGAAATGGGCCTGAAACTTTGGGGTGAATCCGGCTTCTTCCCTGGTTTAGGTAACGTCACAATAATGGCCTGTAGCATTTCCTCTGGGAAGGAGGCTGAAGATGAGACGTCACTGAACAACCGTTCCATGTACGGGACTAGGGATTGAGAAAATGTGCTATAGTACTCGGATGTGAAGCCATCAGCCCCTGGGGATTTATTTTTAGGCAAAGATTTAATAGTGTCTAATATTTCTTTACTCGTGATCTGGGAGTTTAGGGCAGCCAGATCCTCTTCACTCAACTTAGGTAGGGATAAAGGGTCCAGAAAGGATTTAATGGAATGCGGGGTGGGTTGTGGTGTGTCGCCATCAAGGCTGAGATTATATAAATCCCGGTAATATTTCATAAAGGAGTTGGCTATTTTATTAGGGTGGTGTTCTAAGATATTGGTGTGGGGGTCCCTCATGGATGTCAAGTTAGCTTTTTATTGGCGTCTCGAAATATAGTTAGCCAATAGTTTGCCTGCCTTATTACCATTCACATAAAATTGGGCTTTAAGTCTCCTCAAACTATTCTGATGTCTGGAAAGAAGAGCTAAACGTACTTTTTGTCTACAGTTAAATAAGTCTGATTCTATCTGAGGTGAAGTATTCGTCTTGTGGAGGTCCTCTAAGGATTTTAGATCTGTGAGAAGGTTGTTCAGTAACGCCTCCCTCCGTTTTTTCTCCCTTGCTGCTGCCTGAATAAGGAGACCCCTACTAAAAGCCTTGTGAGAGCACCATAACGTAGATACAGAAACATCAACAGTATCATTAATTTAAAAAAAATCAGTTAGTTGAGCTTTGAGAGAGGAGACACCTTTGGGATTGGCCAGTAGATTGGTGTTGTTTCTCCAAAGATACGTGGGGGAAACATTAAAGGTACTTTTCAGAATCAGAGATATGGGGGCATGATCTGACCACGTAATAGAATGTATCTTGGCTGATTCAGACCTATGTACAAGGGCCAGGTCTGTAAGAAAAAAGTCAATCCTTGAGTATATGCGGTGAGGAGAAGAATAGTAGGTGTAGTCTCTTTCTGCAGAGTTAAGACACCGCCAGGGGTCATAGAGGTTGTGCTCTGTCAGTAGAGGTTGTAGCTCTGTTCTAGAGGGCGGTGATGTGCCAGAGCAGTCCAAGTGCTTATTCACAATGCAATTAAAGTCACCACAAAGTAGTAAGGCGCCCTTTTTAATTTTGTTGACTTTTTTCAAAAAAGAATTAATAAAAGAAAAGGGTCTCCGGTTAGGAGCATATATGTTTACCAAGGTGAAGGTGGAGTTGTTCAGGTCACAAATCAGAATGATGAACCGACCGTTTGGGTCACTAATTACCTTGTGTAACTTGAAAGTGACTGATTTATTGATTGCAATTAGTACTCCTCTTTTCTTTACTGGGGCCATTGAATGGAATATATGAGGGAAAGCTCTGTGGGTACATTTTGGCGGATTAGACAAAGTAAAATGAGTTTCCTGAGTGCACAATACTTCTCCTTTAAGCTTACCAGCATCTTTCCACATAGCACTCCTCTTGAATGGGCTGTTGAGCCCATGTACATTAATGGAAATTATTGACAGAGACATAGTGAAAGAGGAGAACTTGCTACATCCTTCACGACATTCATCAGAGTCATTAGCTGAAGTACTAAAATGTTACCTGTAGATGGCGCCAACTCCATAGTGATGAAAAAACAGGTTGAGTCAGCAAAGGGAGGTGCTATGGATACCTTTTGCAGATGAGTCTTGAAGCAGGTAGGCATGGAGGTGAAAGCCTCAGGTGACTTGACAAGGGAGGAAAAGGTAGAGGGGAAAAAGAAAAACAAACAACAACAACAAAAAAAAAAAGAAGAACCATAATGTCAAGCAACAAATAAAAAGGTGACAACGGTCACAAAGTGCGAGCATATCTCGCTGTATCTCTCTGGGGGGGTGTGAGCTCCGGAAGAACCCAAAGAGAACTAAGTGAAATATGATTGTAAACCAGCCTCATGTTTGGAACCATAGAGAGGAGGCATTGAGAGCATATGCGAACAGAGATCAGGCAGTGCTCCATTCAGGAGAAAGCCGTGCAGCTGTGGATTTAGCTGGAGGAGTAGGAGCTTCTTCTGGAAGAAGGTTCCATTTTTTTGCTAGATCTAATCCTTCCTCGATACTCCTGATAGCAAAGGTGCGGTTGTTCCTATTGATCAGTAGCTTGGTGGGGAAGCCCCATGAGTAAGTAATTTTGTGATTTTGCAGCAATTTAGTGATTGACGTCAGATTTTTGCGTGCCATCATAGTATACTGCGATAAATCAGAATAAATGGAGATATCTGAGTACGGAGCCGGCAAGGGCTGGTTCTTTCTTGAGAATCTCATTAATTCATCCTTAACATGAAAAAAGTGCACACGTGCTATGACATCTCTTGGAACCTTCTCAGGGAGGAATTTAGGTTTAGGGAGGCGATGTGCTCTATCCACAATAATTTCAGTGCTAGGAAGGTCAGGCAAGATGGCTGCTATGAATTCCTGAACATAATGTCGTAGGTCCACTGGTAGCACTGATTCCTCCACCCCCCGCAGTTTAAGGTTGTTCCTTCTGGACCTGTCCTCTAAATCTGCTAATTTTTCGCGTATTGCTTTAATTTCATCATCAGCTTCATAGTGTGCATCTACTAAGTCATTGTGGGCTAATGTAAAATCACCCATTTTATCCTCCACATGGCTAATCCTCTCCCCAATGGCTGTGACCTCCTGCTTTAATTGCGAGACACAGTGTATCATGTCTCTATGCATAGAGCCTCTCAGGGTCACCAGCATATCCTTCATAACAGTGTCACTGAGCGGGACCCCTGATGTAGGGAATTCTTGGATTTGATCCACAAAGTCCCTGGTGCTGTTTTGAGAATTACAGGCCTCATCCTGCTCACCTGCATATCTATGGTCCTCCGACCGCCGCTGCGATGATTTCTGTGGGCTGCAGATGGGAGAATGGGATGGCGTGGAGTCTCCGCTTCCACCCCCTGTCCTGGGGGTCGGTACACCGCTCGGTAGCTGGAACGGGCTATGCTGGCTTCTTCCTTCCTGCGGGGAGCGCCGCGAGTCCGAGGCCCCGGCGCCATCTTGCGGCCTAGGTGTACTCGCCACGTGGTAGAAGTCGGTAAGTTTTTTCGGTCTTCGGTCCTGCTTGCGCTTCCCCATCGTTCCCGGGAGACGACAGAAGGTCCCTCCGGTGGTATAGAGGCAGTGTGGGACTGGTTTAGTAGCTCAATGTCGCTGGGTGTGGGTTCAGTTCACGGAGCTCCTGTCTCACACAGCCATCCGCTCCGGCTGCTGGCCACGCCCCTCAGAGTTTTCTTTATTTTCATGACTATGAAAATTGTAGATTCACACTGAAGGCATCAAAACTATTGCTGCGTACACATCATCACTTTTTGTGATGAAAAAAAAAGACGTTTTTGTTAACGTCAATTTTTTTTAAATTATCTTGAGTATCAGGCCTTGAGTATCAGGCCTTGGATATGAAGAAGAAGGGAACAGACTTGCTCTCAGCAATGATGAACTCAGTCGCCACTCCAGTCGGAATGGGTAAAGTGCCTCCGGACAGACCCCTGCCACAGGCCTGGCAGCCAGAATGTCACTTGCAAATGTTGGGAGGACCAGGCCTCTGCCACAGACCTAGTACTTGAGTGAGCGTGAAATTGAAATGAGCGAGTCCTCCCAATAGATTTAGTTAGAGTCGCTGGATCCCCGATGGTTCGTTTAAGCCCTATTGGATCACCTGCCTCCGGGTTCTCCTCAAGCTGATCCCCACCATGCAGCTCCCAACCTGGGATCCTTTCAGAAAAGGTTTGATCATCTCCATTTGTAATCAATCAATGTGATGATTTTTTTTAATTAAGCTAAATACCTCCCCTTTCACTTTAGGAGGGTTGTTACTTATATATATATATATATATATATATATATATATATATATACATAGTACAGGCCAAAAGTTTGTACACACCTTCTCATTCAAAGAGTTTTCTTTATTTTCATGACTATAAAAGTTGTAGATTCACACTGAAGGCGTCAAAACTATTGCTGTGTACACATGATCACGACTCGGGGTGGGTTTTCCATGCTAGGATGCTAGGTATCCCCGAGTCACGCTCGGGGTAGATGTGCAGAGCGTGCAGCGGCGCGGCTTACCTTCTCGCTGAATCCACAGACTTGGTTTACTCACCTTGTCCCTGGATCCAGAGATGGATCCCCGCTGTGTGAGCGAGCGGGTGCTCGCTCGATTCACAGTGTCCACGTGTGCCGCCGATCTCCGTTCCCTGCGACGTTACGACGCACGGGGGCGGAGATCGGCGCCAAATTCAAAAAAGTAAACAAACACATTACATACAGTATACTGTAATCTTATAGATTATCGTACTGTATGTAAAAAATACACACCCCCCTTGTCCCTAGTGGTCTGCCCAGTGCACTACATGATCTTTTATAAAATAAAAACTGTTCTTTCTGCCTGCAAACTGTAGATTGTCCATAGCAACCAAAAGTGTCCCTTTATGTCAAAAATGGTTTTAGAGCAGCTAAAAAAACAGCAATAATAAATTATAATCACTTGCAGAATTGAGCGATAGCAATTTGTGGGGAAATTCATCATAAAAAAATAAAAGTAATGACAGCGACAATTCTGCAACTGAGCAAATTTCAGTGATTTTGAGTTGATTACATTATTGAATAATTTTTATTATAATTATATTATTATTTGTTATAATTATTTATAATTATTTATTATATTATAATTTATAATTTTGTTTTTAAAAAGCAAATCATACCCGGGATGCCTATTAGACTCTTGTTTGGTCAGATTTAAATTAGTTATTCCTAAGAATTGCAGGCCTACAGTGTAAAACGCTAAATTTCCTTGCAAATAATTGTACCGCTTTTGGTACGTAATTCCAGACAGAATCATACCGCCAGGGAAGTTAAAATGATCGTGTGTGGGCAAAACGTTGTTTTATGTCTTCAAAAACGACCACATTTTTTTTTTAACATGCTTGAATTTTTTGTGTCGTTTTTCAAAATGTAATTTTTTGTGTCATAAAAAGTGATCGTGTGTGGGCAAAACGACATTGAAAACAACGTTTTTAAACCCGCGCATGCTCAGAAGCAAGTTATGAGACGGAGCTTCAATGGAACAGAGTGCCGTCGAACGTGGTGTATGTCACCATGCTTTGCTAGAGCATTTTGGAAAAATGATGGTGTGTATGCAACGTCGTTTTGGAAAATGAAGTATGAAAAACGTTGTTTTGTTTCGTCACATAAAACATTGTTAATGTTAAGTTTTCAAGTCTATTTCTAATTCTGTCCTCTGTTAGCCATGAGTGTGCTTCCTATGACGTGCCATGAGGATAAACATTGCAGTTTTGGTTACTAAAACCCCCCAATGCCCTCGTGAAGACTGAGGAGAAGAATAAATTCAATACCTTTGCCATCTCTCCATCCTTAGAAACCGAATTCCCTTCATCATTCTTTATGGGACCAATATGATCTTACCTCCCTTTCTTACTACTTATGTACTTAAAGAATTTCTTGGGATTTTTCTTACTCTCCACTGCTATGTGCCATTTGTGTTATATCTTAGCCGCCTTAATTGCAACTTACATTTTCCTTTTTTTAATTTTGGAATGCTGATGATTATTCCTCAGCCTTGTATTTTATGAAGGCCTTCTCCTTTGCTTTTATATGCCTTTTTGATTTGGAGTTAAGCCACCCAGAACTTTTATTAGCTCCTTTAAATGTATTTTTTTCATTGGGATCCACTGGCTAATGCCCTTATTTAATATGCTCTTAAATCATACCCATTTCTCCTCCGTGTTCTTTGTTCCTAAGATTATTTCCTTTATCTTATCCTGTATCTTCTAGCAAGGCTCGTAGTTTAGGGAAGTTGGCTCTTTTGAAATTCAGTGTCTTTGTATTCCCCTTATGTTTCTTACTAGTGTGATTTATACTGAAACTAATTGACCTGTGATTGCTGTTTCCTAAATTGCCCCTTATTTCTACATCTGTGATCGAGTCTGTATTTTTGGTAATCAGTAGGTCTAGTAACGCTTTGCTTCCAGTTTACCATCTGACCCATGAAATTGTCCTGCAAGACATCTTGGAACTGGCAAGCCTTTGATGGATGTGCAGTTCCTTCCACCCAGTCTATGTCTGGAATGGATAATTAAAATCCCCCATTATGATAACACTTCCAATCCTTGCCGCTAATCCAAATTATGGTAGGAGGTCAGCCTCCACCTTCTCCCCTTGGTTACTAGATGTAGTAGTTTTTGTTGTGGGGTGTATTCATGTTTGCATCAACTAATTTGAATAAAACTGAAGATTTTGTAATCTAAGTTACATTATTAACCTTACTTTCATTTAATGGAGCTAAACAAATGTTTGTTAGAACTCGGTTTCGCCAAAATTTGGGAAATTGTGCTTGTGTTCATTGAGATATTGATTAAAATCTTACTTTTCAAAAGGAGTATACTCATTTAAGTTGAGCACTGTATATATATTTTTCTCTCTCTAATTAATCATCTAAATTAACATGCTGGAATTCAGTTGTGACCCACATTATTTTACTTAGCAGACACATCTCCTGTGTGGTTGCATGTTTAGTAAGCATTGCTGGCTTAATAACCATTAGCTGTTTCAATATGTTTAGCATGTCTTGCTACTTTATAGCATCAAATGCTTAATGCAACATTTTGTGACAGTGAAGAAACCCTCCGTGGGTTTGAATATCAGTATTTCAATGCAAGTTCATACTTTTTTAAATTAAATTTTGCTGAATTTGTTTAAAATGTGAACATGTGTCACATTTACAACCATATCTAAACATAAAAAATTGTAGATTCTCCTTAAATAGAACCATATGGCCTCAACGTTTATTGAGCTTAATTAAATTTTAAGGCAAATCAGTTGGCTTTAATATGCAGTTTAAATTATTCTTTATACCATGTAAACATCATTCTTTTATCAGAATATGCATATTGCCTGACAAAAGAACATTTACATAGCCCTTTGACACCAGCAGTATGCAGCCTATATCACAAGATCCCACTGCCACAATACATATTTATAAGGGTTAGGATAATCCTAATGACTTTTCATAATCCCAGGTGGGGTACAACTAAGGTCATGACTCTAGATGAAACAGCTCAACCATTGATCAACATTATGCACAGAAAGTCGCAAGAGCAACAATAAAGTCTTTAATGTTAATGTGTGCAGAACATATTCGTTTTAACACAGTTTTCATAAAAGGTGTTTGCTTTTGGACTAAGTGTACACTGTTGAGTTGCTTAAAGCAGGTATAACAAAGTAGATAGCCAAATCTGGTTAAATGTGTGGCAATTTAAGCTTTTAATTTATGAAAGAGTTTTATGCTTCTATAAGATCCACCCAGCCTACAAATCTATAATTCAACAAAGATTAGGGTGAATTCCAGCCTTACCTTCAAACTTGCCCAATTGTATCAGCTCCTTTCCCGTATTAAAACTTCTTCTTTCCTGGTTGGATAACTTATAGCATTATCTAACTTCTAGCATTATCTAACTGCCCAGATCCACAGGATGATATGTCAGCAGCATACATGGGTGTCTAAGCACTCATGTCGGAAAGGGTTCTGCTATTTTTCAGGAGGAATTATTGGCAAAATGTAGATGTTTCTGTGTACTGTAAATATAGCGTTCTATATACTCTCTGTAATAGAGAAAATATTTCTTTATTAAGTGTGTGTCCACGTTAAAGGAGTTCGAAGTTTCGTACATCAAGTAACATGTCCTCATTTGTTTCTCTGCAGGATGCAGAATGGCAGACTGCGGCAGTTCAGTAAGGAAATCAAAGAACAAATATCACATTCTGGTTTTATATATTTTTATAATTTTAATTACATATCACAGTTGGCAGTGAAAACAGCGGAAACTGTATCAAAGGGTGTATCATACACGTGTACTTAATAATACTAAACACTGCCCTGCTTACACAAAAAAAGTGTAAAGTGCCTCTAAAGGCCTCTTCAAACTCGTGAGGGTTCCTGCACAGTAATGCGTTACATTTCCCACAGGCAGCCATAGGAAAATGTTAAACTTAATTATTTTCTACAGGACCAATTCACATCACACCTGTAGTAGTTATTAGTTATTAATGGTAAAATGAGTGAAAGACTTAATTAAAAACATTATTCACGAAAAGCCCTTGAATTGGTTTATGTATTCTTTGGTCTCTGATCAGCTTGCTCTGTTTTTAACTCATAGGTGGTGGTCTAGTGGTCTGTAAAATGTTGGCAAGGGGTCCCAAGGACAATTTAATTTAAAGAGGAACTTCAGGCTGTAGCTGCTGACTTTTAATATAAGGACACTTACCTGCCCAGGAGTCCCGCAACATCGGCACCCCAAGCCGATTCTTCAATTGGCTTTGGGTGCAGGTGGCCGAAATTGTAGTAAGGGAAACAGAAGGTGAAGCCCTTTCTTACTGCGCATGATTGAGTCGCACTGCACTTTCTGAATGATCCCACCTTCCTCTGGGAGCTGTGTATGTCCCAGAAGGCAGCAGGGGGAAGGGGGGTGGTTTGGAAATGTTGTAGATCACAGATCGGAGATCTTACCCGGATGTGGGAGCAGATACATGTCAAAACCAGTGCAAAAAGTGGCAGTGGAGGGGGGTGCAAACAAGTGGAGCATCCCCTTTTAGATGGAGCTCTGCTTTAATATAGCTCTAAACCCAATTACTAAAATATCATGTAAATGTTAACATGTCAATGTTATTTTAAAAGTTGTTTCCAATTGTTTTAAATCTGTAACTATCATTAAAAGAATATCTGGCAATCCTGTAATGTAATTACCCGGTGATTCATCTTGTTTAGTCACCTTCTTGTGTGGGAGGAGAATGGTAACATTGTTCCTTTGTTGCCACCTACTGTAGTGACTATAAACAGCCCTACCAATACCATGTTGCAGACAGGGTGCACGCCACTTTTAAAAAATTAATCTTGAGCAATGATTTGCAGTCAACATTGGAGTGAGTGCATTCAGACTGGAAAGCTGAAGGTAGTTCTGAAATGCAAAAAAAAAAGTTAAAATAAATGTTGGAAAATAGTATTTCATTAAAATAAAGTTGGCAATTGTATATGATACAGAATGAGTTGTAAACACTTAGAGCCAGATTCAGAAAGACTTACGCCGGCGTATCTCGAGATACGCTGTGTAAGTGTAAATATGCGCCGTCGTATCTATGCGCCGTACCCACACAACTAGATACGCCTGAAAATAGGCTTCCTCCGTCCGACCTAACTTTCCTACGCCGGCGTATCGTAGTAGCATATTTACGCTGGATGCATCTGGCACTCCCATTGATTTCCTATTCAAATATGCAAATGAGGGAGATACGCCGATTCGCGAACGTACGCGCGCCCGGCGCAGGCTACGCACAGTGCGCATAAGTCGTACGTCGGGCATAATGTTATTCCAACAAATAGCTGGTTTATCTTTGCAGCAGACGTGCACAGGTCAGCTGGAGAGCAGCTACAGCAGCACCGTTACGGACGAGCTGAACAAGCTGAGGAACCCCACTTGCAGGACAACACATCTGTCTGCCAACATGCCAGAGGCAGCTGTGGTCCTAGCACTACTAATGGGTCCACCGGCACTGAGGAGGAGAGCACGTGAGAGGATATACCGCACCCGCATGAGCCTCTTTGGCATGGGTGATTCCGAGGTGTATCGCATTTTCAGATGCAATCCTAGAAATAACCATAGCCCTAAAAGATGACATCATCAGCAAGACACAACGCTCACAAGAAGTGCAGCCACTGGTCAAGGTACTTGCAAGTGGTTCGTTCCAGCATACAAGTGGAGTCGTGGCTGGGATGTCACAATCCACCATGAGCAGATGTGTGTACCAGGTTGTCCCCACAATCCTTAGATGCATGTCCCACCACATCATCAGACCCACCAATGAGCATCTGCGGCAGAAGGCAATGCTGGATTTCTACATAATTGCAGGATTCCCACACACCGTGGGGGCCATTGATTGCACACATGTGGCACTACAGCCCCCCCGTGCCCCACAGAGCACATATACCGTAATCGGAAGCACTGGCATTCCATCAACGTACAGGTGATAGCCGATGCCCAATGCCAAACACCCCGGGTCCAGCCACGACAGCTACATATACTGTCAAAGCAACATCCCAACAGAATTCAAACAGAACGTGTACAAGGACAGCTGGTTGGTTGGTGAGTGACATGGGAGTCAGGCATGACTGTCCGACCCCATGATGCAGACATCATGAGGTGCACATGCATGGCTAACATCCTCCTGTCTTTTCCCTTCCAGGTGACTCCGCATATGCAGGCCCCATCTCATGACTCCATTCCTGAATCCCCAAACCAGAGGAGAGAGAAACTACAATGCTGCACACATACGTACCCGTGCAGTGGTGGAACAAACATTTGGCCTCCTGAAGTCCTGTTTCCGATGCCTGGATAAGTCTGGGGGGGTCCTGTTGTATTCCCCAAACTTTGTGTGTCAGATCATCGGTGAATGTTGCATGCTACACAACTAAGCCATGAGAAAGGGCCTGCAGATTGACATATGTGATGACCTGACCCCCGATCTACACAGTCCCCCCCTGCCCGAGGCTACCCCGTCTGCTGAGGGAAGAGCAGTCAGGAGATGCCTCGCGGTAGGCATCTTTGGACGTTAAACCACACATTCATCATGGCACACGGACAATGCATGCATGCACACCACTGTGGTCCCTAGATCACACACACCACATCCACATCACATTGGATTAGCCCAAGTCCAACATGCAGGACTTGGGAGCAGCAACGCCGCGCCAAGGCCCCAATGGTGTCGCTGTCCATTCATACCACATGTGGATAACTTCTCCCCAATGACCGAGGGTGACACCCCTTACTGGCAGGAGTGTCACCCCCACATTCACACACCATTCACACTGTAGCCTGCACTACTGACCGTGTGCAGTATAAAAAAAAGGCTCATGAGCATAAATCAAAACAAAAAACTCATATCCTGAGCAGAATAAATAAACGCCACTCATTTGGCCTGACGGGGGCTGCGTCTGGTGCCACCTCTCTGGCTCCTCAGCTGCCTGGAGGGAGCCTTGGGTGGGGGGGTGGGGCATCTGGGGGCAGAGGATGATTGGACCCGGCTTTAAGGTGTCTCCCTTGAGGGGCTTACCCTGATGGTGGCAGAGCCAGAGGGGCTTCCCCTGATGAGGGAGGAGGTGTGAAAGGGTCCGGCCAAAGAGGAGGAATCCTCCAAATAAATGCAACCCTGATCCAAGGTCACCGTCTCCTCCTCAACCACCTCCAGAGGAGAGGTGTGGCCACTACCCTCCACCGCTGGATCCTGGCTTCCTAGGGGGTCAGGATTTTTTTTCTTCCTCCTCTCCTTCCGGGGAACGCGAGCAGCCATCGCACAGCAAAAAGTACCTTGCTCGGGGGGGGGGGGGGGGAGCAGGATATACCTTTGCGTCGGACGAGCGCATGTCTGGGCATATTTATGCGCTTGGCGTAAGACGGTACGCCGGGCATATTCCAGGAAGTTGGGCCGGTGTAGTTGTGAGCATGCGCACAGGGAAGCAAATATACTGTGCATGCTTCGTGGATTATACGCCGGGCGTAAGTCTCTGCTCCAGGCTCAGGCCATCATTTGCATAAGGTCACACCCACATCTACTTACACCAACTTGCGCCTTCACATTTAAGTTACGCCGGCGCAATGTTGTAAGCAAGTGCTTTGTGAATACTGTACTTGCCTCTCTAGGTTGCGTCGGTGTAACGTATATGCGATGCGCTACACCGCCACAAAGATGCGCCCATCTACCTGAATCTGGCCCTAAATGTCATCCAGTTAGAGTTTAAATAGATCTATATAACAAAGCCCGGGAACCAACAAAAGAAGTGCAACCAATTTCTCCAAAAATATATTTATGGTCGTGGCCCTCTGACTGAGAGTGATGTGGATCACATAAACACGCGACAAGACTTACAACATAAATAGACCTGAAGTGTGCCTTGGTGGTCTGGTCAGTATGCCAAGAAAAGGGGGCAAAAGTCTCAGATAGGGAAATAGCTTATATTGATTTCTTGAATTTATTGAGCCAGCTTGGTAAAGGCTTGTGCCATTTCTTCCTGAGGATTTGGGATGTATGTGGCAAAACAAGGAGACTTCTCATCAGCCTGGTATCTTGATTATGTGGTCTGGTACTTCCTGTTGGGAGGCAGTTGAGGCTGCTTTAATTTGGAAAGAATGTCCAGAGAACTGACTGGGGTTTGAAGCCCAAGTTGCTTAGGATTCTGACATGATTGACAAACTGGCTGCCACTCAGGGAGCTGGTTTAGAAAGGGTAGCAACAAGCTACCATCAGATTGGCTGGGTAGATGGAGCAGTAGTCGATCGAGCATCATCACTGGGAGTCAGGCATTGTTATTCTGAAACAGGTTGATGTCAACCCCCGGGGCTGGTTTGTTGCGTTTGCAGACTGAGAGTGTAGTGGTTCGAAAGCGAGTCGGGTGGCGTCGGAGCAGTGTCTGACTGCCGGAGCCACTGACTGTAAATTCACTAGGTCGTAGAGAACCGTAGAAGGCCTGGTAGATGGCTGCTTGGGTGACTTAGCTGGGCAAGGCCCTAAATGGGGAACGAGTAAGGATTTCAGACATGTCCCTAAAGACTCTTGAAAGGTAGGCGCTTGCCACTGACTACAGGTTGGTGCTTCTGTATGCCCTGTAGGAGGGACTTGACTGCATGGGCTCGAGAATACTGACAGTTTACTGGGGTCCTGCAGGGACAGGAAATGCTGGACGCCATCTAGATATGGCGTGATAGTATTGTGAGAAAGGGTCAGCTGCGTGTGGCAATACGATATGAAGGCTAGGACGTGTCTAACGTTGCCTATTGCTGCTCTGAGGCAAGTGGCCAAAAATTAACGGTTAGTGTTCCAAGCAGTGCGATAGGCCTTCAGTGTGTTGCGTGCCAAGGAGTGGTTAATAAGCTGGGTTGAGTTGGTGAGATGCTACTTCAGTCCATCGTCAGCAATGACCAGGGTGGGACAGGGATGGTTATTGGGTCGGCTCCAGGCTCTTGCTGGAAAAACAAAGTAAGGTTGGAATGGGACAGAGCATCAGCTGCAATTTTGCATTTGCCTGGAATATGTCTACAGAAGATATTAAACTGGTGACGGAGTGACAGCTGCGTGAGCCTGCGCAGGAAGGACGTAATGGGGAGAGGCTTGATCTACCTTAATTGATGAAGTCGGCTGTGGCCTGATTGTCTGTGGTGAAGAACACTGTCTGTCCAGTTCAAGTATGGCCCCAGACCTGGGAAGCTGCCACAATGGGGTACAGCACAAGGCGTGATGAAGACTGGGTGAAGCAGAAATTTAAGAGAATTTCTGGGGGCCAAGGTTTGGAGAACCAGTGGCGGACGAAAAATGCACGCAAAAGCCTGTGGTGGCTCGGCTGATATTGCCGGGATGAAGATTGAAATGCTGTTCTATCAGGTGGGGAAGTTGTCCCACATAGCTAAGTCTGCTACTGATGCTTGGTCTAGTTTAAGAACTTGGACTGGATCTTGCATTGGTGTGAGAAAATCCAGACAATACACAGGTACACAACAAGACGATATACGTGCACTCACTGACCAACGTGCACTCGCAGACCAACGTGCGCTCGCTGACCAACGTGCACTCGCAGACCAACGTGCACTTGCTGGTGCTGGATGGAAACCTGAACTAACTGCAGGGAAAAATAAAGGGAAAAGATGAGTGGCCCGCGTGCCACTAAAGATGAATGGTCAACTAGGTGCCACTGTGTGTTTGTATGGCTGATTGTTTGTCACTGAGGTGTGTTTGCAAGTTTAGTTGGCCATGTGTGGTTGCACGGGTCTCAACAAGTGAGGGGTTGCTGAGACGATGTTGTGTTTGCAATGGTCTCAAGTGAGTGTCGGGCTGCTGAGATGACTATGTATGGCTGCAAAGGTCTGAACGGGTGTCAGATTGCTGAGACGATATTGCGTTTGCAATGGTGTCAAATGAGTGTCAGTTTGCTAAGACGACTTTGTATGGCTGCAAAGGTCTAGATGAGTGTGAGGTAGCTGAGATGATATTACATTTGCAAGGGTCTTAAATAAGTGTCAAGTTGCTGAGACAATATTCCCTTTTTTTTTATGAAAACGACTGTGAATGAAACGCTGGTAAACATTTGTTACCATGTCTGGCAGTGTTTACAAGCCGTTACAGGCATTGGTGTTTCGAATGCCTCTGAACGTCCGACTGAACCCATTTTTTTTATTTTTTTTTCCCAGGAAGGTTTGAATGAATGAATGAATGAATGAATGAATGAATGAAAACTTGTATAGCGCGGCACATGCGAACTGAATCGCCTCTGGGCGCTTGTTGTTCCTGTCTCTTTTGATATCAAAAGAGATGAGTCTTGATCTTTCTCCTGAATGCTAAGTAGTTCTCCTCCAACCGAATACTGGTTGGCAAGGCGTTCCATAGTCTGGGACCTTGGACCGCAAATCTTCTATCTCCTTTGGATTTGTATCCGGCTTTCGGTATCTGCAGGAGATTTTGATTAGTGGATCGCAAGACGCGATTGGGGTTATGGGCTTTTATTTTTTCGCATAGATAATGGGGAGCATTCCCATGGATACATCTATGCGTTAGACAGAGTGCTTTAAAAGTAATTCTGTCTTTTACTGGTAACCAGTGAAGGACTCTCAGTGAAGGTGAGATGGACTCCCAAGGTTTTTTCCCAGTCACAAGTCTGGCGGCCGTATTTTGAACGACTTGTAGACGAGCGATTTGGTACCTTGGGAGTCCAAGGTAAAGGGCATTTGCATAGTCTAATCTTGAGTTTACAATTGTTCCCACCACGACCGCAATGTCATCTTTGGGAATAAAAGGAATAAGCCTACGTAGTAGACGCAGCAGATGGTGAGATCCGCTGACTACTGACCCTATTTGTGCGTCCATTGTCATGTAGGAGTCGAAAAAGACCCCAAGCCTTTTGACTTTGGCGCTAGGGGTGATGATTTTGCCCAGAATGGGCGGGGGTGTCCAAGTTGTTGCAGGTTGATTCTTACGTTTGGCGTGAAACAGAAGGAGTTCTGTTTTCGCTCCGTTGAGTTTTAGATAACTCTTTGTCATCCAGTCCTCTATCAAAGAGAGACATGTCTCTAGATTGAGGTGGTGATCCTTTTTATTGCAAATGCGGAAATACAGTTGCGTGTCGTCTGCATATGAGTGATAGAGCAGTTTTTGACTGCTGATGATCTCAAATAGTGGACGAAGATAGATGTTAAACAACACCGGTGACAGAGGGGATCCTTGAGGGACTCCGCATGATACCGTGCGTTTTTCAGAAAAGAAAGGTCCTAACTTCACTATTTGCGATCTGTTTTCCAAAAAAGAGGAGAACCAAGATAAATCGCCTTCTGCGACTCTGGCTACTTCAGCTAGCCGGGTCAATAAAAGCTTGTGGTCTACTGTGTCGAAGGCTGCGCTCAGGTCTAACAGAACCAGAAGACAAGATTCTCCTTCGTCTGCGGCCTCGAGGGCGTCGTCCCATATCTTGAGCAATGCTGTTTCCGTCCCGTGTCCGGGTCGGAAACCTGATTGAAATGGGTCGAGTAGTTTGTGGGTATCTAGATGCTGTTGCAGCTGTTGCACCACAGCTTTCTCCATAATCTTGGAGAAAGTGTTTAAGCTTGTTATGGGGCGGCGGTGGAGTGGATCCTTGGGGTCCAGGGTAGATTTCTTCAGGATGGGTCTAATTATACCCTCCTTCAACTGTGAGGGCACTATGCCCTCCATGAAAGATTGGTTAATAAGCTGCGTGATAGGAGGTGCCAGGATGTCAGCACATTCCTTCAGCAGTTTAGTGGGGATGATATCATTCGGCGCAGTGCTGTTACGCAGAGTACCGATGATATGTTTTGTGGCTTGGATAGTGATAGGTTCCAGCGTGAACTTACCTGGTTGGGGTGAATTACTACAGGTGTTGTGTAAATTATTACCGGGGGGGCTACGGGGGGAATTGTTTTGCTGAATGCTTTGTCGGATTCCCTCGATTTTATTAATGAAGTAATCCGATAATTCATTGCAAAATTCTTGTGTGTCCGAATTGGGGGCTTCAAGACAGCCTGGATTCATGGTCTGAGTGACCAGCTTGAAGAGTTCGCGGGGGCGGTTGAGGGCGCTATTGATAGCCTCAGAAAAATAATTTTTCTTGGCTTTGAAGGTTTCTTTGTGATATTTCTTAGTTATTGCCTTGTAGATAGAAAGGTTCTCATCTGATGGGCTTCTCTTCCAGGCAGCTTCTGCCCTTCTGCGTTCTTGCTTCAGTAACGCCAGTTGGTTGTTGAACCAGCTGGAGTTTGTTTTCCGGATGTTGGTTTTACGTTTCGGCGCTATTAAGTCAGCTGACTGTAATAGGGCTGTGTTTATGGATTCCAATGTTTCTTCAGCCGTTTGGTGTGGCTGGCTTGTTTTTATTTTTTTCCTTAATGCAGTTTTGAAGAATTCCGAGTGGAGCTTCTTCTGGCATCTAGTCCAGTGTGTAGTCACTGGATTTGATGTTTTTGTTAAGGGGGGGAAGTTGGAAAGAATGAATTTGATGGCATGGTGATCTGACCATGGCAACGGTTCATTTTCCAAGATTTTTATTTCCAGATTTTGTCTGAAAATGAGATCAAGTGTGTGACCTGAAGCATGTGTGGGCCCACATACTAGTTGCTGAAGCCCTAATCCTTCCAGGTGGTCGATGCAGGCGTCGGCAATGGGGTCTTGTGGGGAATTGGCCCAGAGGTTGAAATCCCCGAGCAGCAAAAGGTGTTTGCTGTTAAGGGTATAGGTGGAGATAAAGTCCGTCAATAATGGGAGAAGCTGCAACTTTGGGCCGGGTGGCCTATAGCAGAGTAGAATCCGGACGGTCTCCTGGGAGTTTGCTTGCAATTGTAGAGTAAGGGTTTCCATGAATGGAAGAGGGTTTTGAAAGACTGGTTTTGTGATCGCCAGATGAATCTTATGGATCACCGCCAGTCCTCCTCCTCTTTGCCCTATTCTGTTTTCCGTAATAATACGATAATTTTCTGGCACCAATTCTCCTAGAATGGTGTTACAGTCGGCTGTGAGCCAGCTCTCTGTAATAAAGAGACAGTCTAAATCGTATTGCAGGATGAAGTCATGGATTTCTAGTCGGTGTTTTACTGCCGATCTAGTGTTAATCAAAGCACATGATATTTGCTTCGGTTGTGGCAAACGGCTGCGACTCTTGATAGTCGATCGTCGATCGGTTCTAAAGAGACGCTCAGCTTGCAGGGCTTTTTTGGTGATGGCTGGTAGTATTGCGGCAAATCGCCTCAGACCCCAGATGGTCTCTGCTGAGTATTGCAGATTTATCATGGTTGCCAAACACCGAGGGGGGGGGGGTGATGGGAGGATAGGGTTTCTAACTCAACTACCTAGAAATGACTATAATGATCCTGTGTAGATGTACTGATAAGATAACACGAAGGAGAGATTGGGGACCCTGTGTAGATGTACTGGTAAGATAACAGAGGAGAAATTGGGGCAGCTGAAAAAACACCCAACTGTTCCTAAACGTCCATTTACCAACAGCAGTGTACATGAGGCCTAAGACAATTTGCCTGGCTGCAAGGATCTCAATGAATGCCAGGTTGCTGGGGCGAGACTGCGGGGTCATAAAGGTCTTTATCGAGTGGGAGGTTGCAAGGGTCTCAATGAGTGTGGGGCTGCTGAGACAGTATTGTGTTAGCAAGGGTCTCAACAAGGGTGTCAGGCTGCTGAGACGATTTTGTGTGGTTGCAATGGTCTCAACAGGTGTCAGGTTCCTGGGCCGAGATTGCATGGTGGCAATTTTTTTCCAGCGTTTTCTTCTGCACTTTTATATTTCTTTTTTCTTTTTGCGTTTTTCTTTTTTTCTTTTAATTTTTTTATTTTTTTCGTTTTTGTATATATATATATTTTGCGTTTTGTAAGGGTCATGTGTTTCAAGGGTCTTAAGGGTGTCAGGCTGCTGAGACGATATACGCGTGGTTGCAAGGATCTCAAAAAGTGTGAGGGCTGCTGAGACGATATTGCGTTTGCAAGGGTCTCATCAAGGGTGTCAGGCTGCTGAGACGATTTTGCGTAGTTGCAAGGATCTCAATGAGTGTGAGGGCTGCTGAGACGATATTGCATTTGCAAGGGTCTCAACAAGGGTGTCAGGCTGCTGAGACGATTTTGCGTAGTTGCAGCAGTCTCAACAGGTGTCAGGTTGCCGGGGGAGGTGAGATTGCGTGGTGGCAACATTTTTATTTTATTTTTTTGCATTTTTTTTGCATTTTTATATATATTTTTTATTTTATTTTGCGTTTTGTAAAGGTCATGTGTTGCAAGGGTCTTAACAAGGGTGTCAGGCTGCTGGGGTGATTTTGCGTGGTTGCAAGGATCTCAATGAGTGTGGGGCTGCTGAGACG
Source organism: Rana kukunoris (assembly GCA_029574335.1). NCBI lineage: Eukaryota > Metazoa > Chordata > Amphibia > Anura > Ranidae > Rana > Rana kukunoris. The sequence continues at coordinate 253,688,337 of CM056051.1, read as the reverse complement.
ATATTGCATTTGCAAGGGTCTCAACAAGGGTGTCAGGCTGCTGAGACGATTTTGCATGGTTGCAATGATCTCAACAGGTGTCAGGTTGCCGAGGGGCTGAGATTGCGTGGTGGCAACGTTTTTTTTTTTTGCGTTTTTATATATTTTTTTTATTTTATTTTGCGTTTTGAAAAGGTCATGTGTTGCAAGGGTCTTAACAAGGGTGTCAGGCTGCTGAGATGATTTGCATGGTTGCAAGGTCTCAATCAATAAGAATTGGGTTACTGAGAAAGGATAGAAACACCGAGTTTGTTTGTACCTTAAGCAAGCAGTATAGGGTAGAAGGACAACGCCTGTTTGAATCGTAGGTTCCGTAGGGGCCACTAATGAACGATATGGGAGACAACGAATAGTAGCAAAGTAATAGGACATAAAGAATGTAATAACAAATTTTACTAGCGACAGTGGGCCATGCGAGTGAGTTTGCGGCGGACTGTGGCTGGAGTGAAACATGTAGGAAAGGTGTAGCGTGATGCCATGCATGGGGCAAAACAACAAGGTTTGGTGTAGAAAATAGAACACGAGAAGTGCGTATGAATATTTTATAAGCTCCACTGTGGGAACCGAACATATGATGCGGGTGACACCATGAGTGGCCACGAATTTTGACATGACAAACAAGCTAACGAATCCTACCTGGGACAGTGAACATGCAACTGGGTTTGCTTGGACTGGAGTGGATGTGCAACACATCCGAAGAGTGTGGCGTGGTGTGGCCCCATGTATGACGCACAGGCAATAACTTTGGTAAATACATGAGAGAGAAGAACCGTGTACAAACAATTCGTAAGTTCTGCTGCGGAAACTAAAACGCACGGCATGGGGGAAACATAGAATTGCAATGGTGGAAAGTATGCAATGTATCTAATACAAAACGGTTATAAAGAGAAATGACTGATACAAAAACGGTTGTAAAATGCATGAAACAAATCCGATATGAATCGGAAGTAAGAAGTGTTGAACAAATCTGCTGTGAATTGGTTGTAGAGTGTATGCTACTCCTTGCTGTGAAACCGAACACCTACCAGCCACCCATCCCCCCAGGCTAATCAAGTGCAGACAAGGCAGCAGGTGAGTTCAATTACCACCTCAATCTGCCAAAGAACCCATACAAAGAATATATGCTAATCTCCAAATGAATGAGACAGCAAGCATGGACACTGAATATATGAATATACAATTAAATAGTTTGTTTGGCAGGAGGAAGTTACAATTGTACCAAGCTTGTAACTAAGATGTTAGAACATGAGCAACAATAACTCAGAGGCAGATTTTTACAAAAGAAATGCAGGATAGGAAGCATAACGAATTGCAATATTGCACATGATACAAAAGGTTTGAATACAACATGCGACAGTAAGCGGGAACTGCCGTCGAAGACCATGAATGGAGAAGCCGCAATGCACTTGTGATGTCGAATGCGATTGAATTGCGCAGACTCACGGACATGAGGTGAGCTGGGAAGAGGCGGCCCAGTGACGTGTAGTACTGCACACTGAACCGACAAAGAGCATGTGTGAGTGGGCTGCTTAAATACCCTCCGGGCTCCTCCCATAAACTCAGGCCACCATACTGGCCTTCTTACATATATAACTTGTGGTAAAAGATGAGGTATGGCGCAAAAGCAATTAATGTGAAAATTCGGTACTGATACCAAACAGTAAAAAATGAATATAAAAATAAAATACAAAAACACACAATAAGCCACAACCTAAATGGTTGCCAAAAACAAAATGAATGAATGAATGACAATCCGTAACTGATCAAATAGGTGAGTAAAACCAAAATTTGTGACAATGACAAAAATAATGAGTGAATGTCCATAAAACAGTCCCAGGTGTGATAAGAATAAAGAAATAAATCCAACAATCTTCTTAACAATGGGTGTTTAGGATATTCTGAATAGAAGCTTTCTTCCACCAAGTAAGCACCCAGGTGAGAGAAATGTAATCTCCTTACCAGACACTAAGACCACAGAGAGGCGGTCAAACCAGGCACAGGGTTTTAGAAGTCTCCCAATGGACTATAAGCTGGAATGGGTTCCACTGTATATAATCAACCGTTGATGGATTCTTCCACTGTGCAGTTTGTTTTGCACAGAGTGGCCCCAGAGTGGTGCGTGCTGTGAAACGAGATGGCTGTACGTGCTGAGAGTTGTTCAATGGACCAGGTGGTGTTTCGATGTCATCTGACCCCAGTTTTGGGTCAGATGACGTCGAAACACCACCTGGTCCATATTGACCATTCTGTACCTTAAAATATCAAGTTAAGTGGCTGATCACCACAATTAGTTTTCAGTAGCTAGTTATACATCGGTTTGCTCCCTATCACAAACAAAACTCTTGAAATTATCGAGTCACTGAAAAAACATATAAAATTACATCTTTTATTATCCAACATTCATTTGTTTCTGTGATATGTATTCAGTACTCTTCCTCCCATGCTGTTTATTTCTAAAGTTATCTACTTGCATCCCGCTATCTCTGGTTTTCAATGGTTTAAGTGCCTGGGGATTTGTAGTTCCATGTTTAATATAGATAGAGACAGAAGTACAAATCACTGGTAGCTTATGTTAATAGCCACAGCCGACCCAAATCATTCTGGACTAAGTTGACAGGTATGAAATCATCCCATCTATGAGGTGGAGGTTTCTATCAACCAGTGGGAGATAAATGAAGCCACAAAACAGTACTTCATAGCTAACATGTTCAATATAATGACACAAGCAGGCTTTCTGGCCAGACTTATGCCTGGCTTTAAATAACAGACAGCATGGCTGACGATACGCCAGATTCTTAACTTCTCAGCCAACTGGAGAGATCAGAGAGAAGATCCAGGGGAATTACAGGGACCAAAATCAAACAGCAGCTTTGAAATAACCAACAACTGACTGAAGACTGATGAGGTCTATTAATCCAAATCATAAGGGCCAAGAGGAAATGTGCATCGATTAGCATCTCATTTGCCTGTATATTTTTATCCAAAATTCATCATAATGATCTAAGTTCTAGGCACATTAAATAATGGAAGCATGGATTAACATTTATTTTGGTAAATTAGCAGGGTTTCAATGACTGCACTGCAAAATAACAGAGGGCTCCAATGCAAAATTTGCAAATGTATCTACATTCAGCAAAACTAGAGTTCAGATTATATTCAGTGATTACATCCTTAAAGTATAACTAAAGGCAAAACTTTTTTCTAGCTTTGTGGAGTGGAGAATATTTAGAACACCTACTGTATGTACTCCCATTAGGAACAGGCAGAGGTTAGAACTTTCTCTTACTCTATCTGAACATTTCAAAAAGTTTTTGTCTTTAGCACTACTTAAATTATACTTGTAGCTAGGAATGAGCCGAACACCCCCGCGCTCGGTTCGCACCAGAACCGTCGAACGGACCGAATGTTCACACAAACATTTAGAACCCCATTGAAGTCTATGGGACTCGAACGTTCGAATTCAAAAGTTCTAATTTTAAAGCCTAATATGCAAGTAATTGTCGTAAAACTTCTTTGAGAACCCGGGTCTTGCCCCAGGGAACATGTATCAATTGAAAAAAAAAAAAACTGTAGTTTTTTTAGGAGCAGAAACTTTTTTAACCATTGATACATGTCCCCTGGGCAAGACCCGGGTTCTCAAAGACGTTTTCACAGGCAAACTATAGACACCCAGCAGGTACAATATTTAACCAATTGCCGACCGCGCTATAGCAAAAATACTGCTACAGCGCGGTCGAGTTCATGTGACACGACGTCCCTGGGATGTCGTCCTTCACTTCCGCGATCGCGCGTCCCCTGGGATGCGCTCGCGGAAGTGTCCGTGCTCGCTGGGTCTAGAAGACCCGGTGCATCACGGATCACGGTAAATTGCCGCTGATCACTTGTAAACAAACCGGCGTCATTTGATGACGCCGGTTCCTCCCTCTCCTCTCTGTACCGTTCGGTACAGTGTGCGAGGAGAGGGGGGGAGCGGGGTGTCAGCAGCAGCGCTGTGGCTGGATCTGTGACAAATGCAGTCGCAGATCCAGCCATCCATCCCAGCTCAGCCATCCCTGCTACCCTAATACTGTGCAATACCCCAGTAATCAGCAATACCCCAGTACTCAGCAATACCCCAATACTCAGCAATACCCCAATACTCAGCAATACCCTGCCCAATACTCAGCAATACCCCAATACTCAGCAATACCTCAATACTCAGCAATACCCTGCCCAATACTCTGCAATACCCCAATACTCTGCAATACCCCACTACTATGCAATACCCCAATACTCTGCAATACCCCGATTCTCTGCAATACTCTGCGCGATACTCTGCAATACCCTGCGTGTTACTCTGCAATACCCTGCGCGATACTCTGCAATAAACTGCACGATACTCTGCAATACCCCGCGCGATACTCTGCAATACCCCAATACTCTGCAATACCCCAATACCCTGCGCGATACTTTGCAATACCCCAATACTCTGCAATACCCTGCGCGATACTCTGCAATACCCCAATAGCCTGCACAATACTCTGCAATACCCCAATACTCTGCAATACCCCAATTCTCTGCAATACATCCCCCCTCCTGCCCCCCTCCGGTACTTTTACAGACTCACCGCTACGATCAAAGCCAGGATATATTTTTCCCAGCCTAGAGGTGAGATGTGAGGTCTTATTGACCCCATATCTCACTGTAAAGAGGACCTATCATGCTATATTCCTATTACAAGGGATGTTTACATTCCTTATAATAGGAATAAAAGTGATAAAAAAATTATTTTTGGGGAAAAAAGTGTCAAAATCAAGTAAATAAAGTAAAATGAACAAGAATTTTTATTTATTTTTTTAAAGCACCCCTGTCCCCGTGTGCTCGCATGCAGAAGCGAACGCATACGTAAGTTCCGCCCACATATGAAAACGGTGTTCAAGCTACACATGTGAGCTATCTCTGCGAACGTTAGAGCGAGAGCAATAATTTTGGCCCTAGACCTCCTCCGTAACTAAAAACATGTAACCAGTAAAAGTAATTAAAGAGTCGCCTATGGGGATTTTTAAGTAGCGAAGTTTGGCGCCATTCCACGAGTGTGCGCAATTTTGAAGTGTGACATGTTGGGTATCTATTTACTCAGCGTAACTTCATCTTTCACATTATGAAAAAAAATTGGGCTAACTTTACTGTTTTGTTTTGTTTTAAGCACAAAAGAGTTTTTTTTTTAAAAACACACGTTCAAAAAATGTCTGCGAAAATACCATGCGAGATAAAAAGTTGTAACGGCCGCCATTGTATTCTCTAGGGTCTTTGCTAAAAAAGCATATACAATGTTTTGGGGTTCTATGTAATTTTCTAGCAATTAAATGATGATTTTTACATGTAGGAGAGAAATGTCAGAATTGGCCTGGGTGTTCCAGAACGCCTGAAGGTGCTCCCTGCATGTTGGGCCTCTGTATATGGCCACGTTGTGTAAAAGTCTCACACATGGGGTATAGCCATACTCGGGAGAAATAGCAGAATGTGTTTTGGGGTGTAATTTGTGGTATGCATATGCTGTGTGGGAGAAATAACCTGCTAATATGACAGAAACAAGTTTTTTTTTTTTTTTTTTTACAGAATTTTCAGTCGTTTTTTCTTTTATAGCGCAAAAAATAAAAAACCCAGAAGTGATCAAATACCACCAAAAGAAAGCTCTATTTGTGTGAAAAAAAGGACAAAAATGTTAAATGAGTACAATGTCGTATGACTGAGTAATTGTCATTCAAATTGTGAGAGCACCGAAAGCTAAAAACTGGTCTGGTTAGGAAGGGGGTTTAAGTGCCCAGTGGTCAAGTGGTTAAAGGATTTTTATTTTTTTTAATTTTTTTTAAGCATCATTAAAAGCCTGTGAAAACGTCTTTGAGAACCCGGGTCTTGCCTGAGGGAACATGAATCAATGGAAAAAAAGTTTAAAAAACGGTCGTTTTTTTCAGGAGTAGAATTCCTTTAGGCTGGGTTTACACCTATGCGAATTGAGTGCGGCTTAAACCGCATTTAATACGCAGAACATTTCTAAATACATTGTTTTTAATGAGGCTGGTCCACATATGTGCGATGCATTCGCACTGCGCATTGCAGAAAAAACGTGTGCAGATTTTATGCCTTGCGGTGCGGCTCAGGTGCAAATTCAGTCCCATTATCTTCTATGGGTATGCAGCTGATTCGCAGATGTGTTCAGTTCTCTTCAGGAATTTCTCTTATTCAGCTCAATACATTTCTCCCCCACTCTCCTCTCACTCGGAACTTCTCCCAGGTCTCCAAATTCGCAGCAAAAACGGAGCTAATCTGCTGAACACTTTCCTTATCTATCTGCAGAGATAAAAGAGCTGAAATTCACACCACACAAGTGTGAACCCAGCCTTAAATGTTGTACCTACTGGGTGTCTATACCTGTGATGACGTCTTTAACCACTTAAGGACCTCCGCACGCACATATACGGCCACAGAATGGCACGGATGGGCACAAGGGCGTAAATTTACGTCCTCGCCCAGTAGCGGGTCGGGGGTCCGATCGGGACCCCCTCCGCGGCGTGCGGAGGTCCCCGTGTCTCCGGGAGCGATCCGGGACGAGCGGGCGGATGTCGGTGTTTGCCCTCCCCCCGCGATCGCTCCCAGCCAATTGCTGCGCTCCCCCTTTGTGTCACTTCCTCCTCCTGTGTAAACACAGGAAGGGGGAAGTGATGTAATCTCTCATCGCAGCGGTATTTCCAACCGCTGCGATGAGAGGAACACCTAACAGTAAGTGTGCACCAACATTACACTGACACACACACACACATAGGCATACTTAACCCCTTGCGATCTGCCCCCCCACCCCCCCTGTCACAGTGTCACTGAATGCAGTGATAGCCCCCCCACCCCCCCTAATAAAGTTTTAACCCCCTGATCACCGCCCTAGTTAACCCTTTCACTCCCTATTGCCAGCGTCACTAAGCGATCATTTTTCTGATCGCTGTATTAGTGTCGCTGTTCCCGCTAGGTAGCTATTTTTTTTTTATTGCGATTTTTTTTTTTACTAAAGACATGTGGCTAAATAAATTTTGGCCTAAATGTTTGACTAAAATTTAGTTTATTTGATTTTTTTTAACAAAAAGTAAAAAATAGTGGTTTTTTTTCAAAAATTTCGCTCTATTTTTGTATATAGCGCAAAAAATAAAAATCGCAGAGGTGATCAAATACCACCAAAAGAAAGCTCTATTTGTGGGAAGAAAAGGACGCAAATTTTGTTTGGGAGCCACGTCGCACGACCGCGCAATTGTCTGTTAAAGCGACGCAGTGCCGAATCGCAAAAACACCTTGGGTCATTTACCAGCGTATTGGTCCGGGTCTTAAGTGGTTAAATAGCACAATCACCTGCCTGCCAGTAAATTAGGAAGAACTGATCTAGCTAAGCTATACAGTGTATAAATATACAACTCCTGGGATGTATATATATACTCTACACACTGTGGGCCAGATTCACAGAGCAATTACGCCGGCGTTACAGGAGATGCGCGGCGTAAGTCTAAATCTGTGCATGCGTATTGATGTGCCGCATCCCCAAAACGATAGACGCATGAAATCTAATTTTTTTCGACCGGTGTAATTTCGATAGACCGGCGCATCCGTGCACGCAAAACTGCGCTAGACACACCATTGATTTGCTATTCAAATATGCAAATGAGGGAGTTACGGGGATCCACAAAAGTAATTTGGTGCAGCGCAGGCTACGCGCTGTGCGCAACAGCTGCACGTCGTGTCTAAATTAGACCATATAAAATGTGGAATAAAATTAGACAATCCGTCTACATGTCAGCTAAAGCAACACTGTTAGTGAGGAGCTGAGCAGTCACACTTGCTGCACAACAAACTGTATGCTAACATGCCAGGGGCATCCATGCTCATAGCTATACTACTGACTTTAGATGAGCAAAGAAGGAGGAGGGCACGGAGGAGGGCACGAAGGAGGGCACGGAGGAGGGCACGGGAGAGGATTTTTTTTTTCAAAAAACTTTTTATTTGCTTTTATAAACATTAAAAAAATATATACATACATATATACATCCATACATAACATACATACAAATTACAAACATGGTCTCACTACCTTACAATAGCCCTTTAAAAGCTTGATGGATATAAGAATCTAATCTAATAGAATATTCTTCTCTGATACAAGCCCCTCACTCGTCACTTGATATATCACACACGCATAGACATCTTTGGCATGAGTGTTTCTGAGGTGTCTCGCATCTTCAGATTCACCCCTCATGCCATCCTGGAATTAACCACAACCCTGCAGGAGCCCAACACCAGCCCAACACATGACACCACTCATAACACCCATGACAGCTACATATACAATCATAGCCCCATCCCCACATATTTCGAACAGAACATGTATGGGGACAGCTGGCTGGTTGGTGAGTGACATGGGTGGCAGGCATGACTGTCCCCCCCATGATGCTGAAATCACAAGGGGCACATGCACTACTAACATCCTCCTGTCTTACCCCTTCAGGGTGACTCTGCATATGCCCTGGGACTCCATCTCATGACTCCTATCCGGAACCCACCCTGTTGTATTCCCCAAACTTTGTGTGCCAGATCATCGGTGCATGTTGCATGCTGCACAACTTCGCAGTGAGAAAGGGCCTGGAGATTGACATAAGTGATGACCTGACCCCTGAACCAGACAATCCCCCCCTAACCGAGGCTACACTGTCTTCTGAGGGAAGAGCAGCCAGGAGACAGCTCACATTAGGCATCTTTGCACGTTAAACACACACATTAATCATGGCACAATGAGAATGCATGCATGCACACCACTGTGGTCCCTAGCACAGACACATCACATCCTCATCAAATTGGATTAGCACAAGCCCACCACGCAGGACTTGTGAGCAGCGATGCCACGCCACGGCTCCAATTATGTCACTGTACATTCATACACCATTCACACGGACCTGGGGATCACTTCTCCCTGGTCCTGGGGATCACTTCTCCACCACAAATGAAGGCAACACCCCTTTTCCAGCAGGAATGTCACACCCACATTCCAAAATCATTCACAAACAGAACCAAAAAAAAAATGCCCAGCAAAAAAAAAAAAATGCCCAGCAAACATATAATTTTAAAAAAAAAACACAACAAAGAAAACACAGAAAAGACAAAAATCACTCTGCAAAACAGTCACCAAATATCTCAAAGACACGTCACAAACAAACAAACGCTAATAAACAACAGAACAAAAGCACCTTGCTGTATAGGAAGGGATACAAAGGGATGTACTTTTGCAAAGGAAGGGCGTTTGTGTCTGTCTATTTAAGCTCTTTGCGTAGTTCACTAAGTTGCCCGGGTCCACATCCAATTTCACTCATTGCGCCGTTCCCGAGTTGTGAGCATGCGCACAGAGGTGCTGACCATGGTCTGCTTCATGTGCGCATGCGCGATCCGGCCGGCCCTTCATTTGCATGGGGTCACGGCTCATTTCAATGAAACATGCCCACGTCCTTCCCAATTTGAATTACTCCGCCTTACGCCTCAGAATTTACGTTACACCGGCGCAAATTTCTGCGCAAATACTACGAGGATACTGTGATTGCGCCTCTACAAATTGCGCCAGGTCTATTGCTACGCCGGTCAAAATATGCGCCAATGTACGTGAATCTGGCCCTGTAAATTTAACTAAACTGACTAGCCTGCCTGCTCTATCTATCTATCTAGTAATAAATACACTGTCTCCCTCTCTCTCTCTACAGCAGAGTTTTTCAACTCCAGTCTTCAAGGCACACCAACAGGTCAAGTTTTCAGGATTTCCCTCAGATGAGATGGCTGTGGTGATTACTAAGGCAATGAAACTGATCAAATCACCTGTGCAAAATAATGGAAAGCCTGAAAACATGACCTGTTGGTGTGCCTTGAGCACTGCTCTACAGGACTGATCTCTTTAAGAACGCCGCAACACACTACACGAGGCTGCCTTGCAGGCAGCCTTTTATAGTGAGGGGCGTGTACTAAACACCCTGAGCCATAATTGGCCAAAGCCACCCTGGCTTTGGCCAATTATGGCTCTCCATTTGTTGTGCGCTGTGATTGGCCAAGCATGCGGGTCATAGTGCATGCTTGGCAAATCATCAGTGCGCAATGCCGCAGTGAATTATGGGCCGTGGCACGAACGACCCGTTTTGTTCGAATTTCGACAAACGTATGTACAGACGATGTTCGAGTCAAACATACGTTCGAATCGAACGCGGGGCTCATCCCTACTTGTAGGTCTATTAAAGCAGTTTATATGGATTTCTGATCCCTCCTTATGTGGGGACAGATAAGTTCCCCGCTCCTATTAAGCCCTAAAACAACAATGCTATTAACTCCTAAAATAACAATGCTCCTTTTATCCTGCTATTGCTTATAATAGTTGAGGATTATTCTACCAAAGGCATTATTATATTTTTTTGGATAGATGGCTGATAGCACATGTCAGTAATGAGAAGCCTGCAAAGAGGTAAGACCATGACAGTGAGTGAAGGATCCATGGAACAGTGGGAGCGAAATTGGAGCCTGTTTGCAGCCTGTCAAAGGGGCAAAAGTGTATGTGAACCTTGACTAGCCACCAGGGTCTACTCTGGAGGTAAATCTTGCAGTATGAATATAAGAGACCCTTAAAAGCACCCTACCCTGATCACCACCAGAGAACTAATATATATATATATATATATATATATATATATATATATATATATATATATATCAGGGCTCAAAATTTCAAGTCCTGAGCTACTAGCCAGGCCTCAAGAGTTACTCGCCACCAGTTACCCCACCTAATTCATACACTGCCCTGCGCCTAATTGCACCCGTAAACACGCCCTCGTAGATCATGCAGAATCAAGTTACAAAATTAAATATTACCAACAACAACCTTAACAAAATGGGACAGGGCACTGGGGGCAGACCAGAGGGACAGGGCACTGGGGGCAGACCAGAGGGACAGGGCACTGGGGGCAGACCAGAGGGACAGGGCACTGGGGGCAGACCAGAGGGACAGTGCACTAGAACTGGGTCTCTTCCCCATTCTCTTGCTGTCTCCTCTGCAACTTCCATTCTCTCTCTCTCTCCTGCAGCACAGCGGGAGGGAGTAAAATCCAGCGCTAAGATGCGCACAGCACACATTGAGACCAGTATGTTCACAGTGCTCAAGCTGAACTGTTGGACACTTACATAGAGCACAAGGAGAAGAAAACTGCACAAACTGGAAGGCTGCCGCTCTCATGTCAGGGCAACTTTCAGTGAGCGCTCCACCGGAGTGGTAATTTTTGTAATCCTCCACCTCACTCATTACTTTCTGCTCTCCAGCTACATTGGTCGGGGGGGGGGGTGGCAGGCTCAGAGAGGTCATACTGTTAGGTCCAATGAGAATTGTAAGGAGAGCACCTGTGTACTGCTCTGCCTCTGCTCTGTACGGCTCACCAGACTACTTTTCCCGAGCATGCACCTTTCCTCTTTGGCCGCCAATCTCATCGGGACTCTAAGTGTAGGCACAGATTGGAGGGAGATTGGTCATGCAGCCCTGTCATCACTCGCCCCCAGCTTAAATCCACTCGCCAAATGCTAGTAGGCAAGTGGAAATTTTGAGGGCTGTATATATATTTATCTATCTATATCTATATACAGTATATATATATATATATATATATATATATATATATATATATATATATATATATATATATATATTAGCAGTGCAGCACTATTTGATTTTTTTTTTATTCTTATTGATTTTTTGCCATCTGTGCCCCATTGGGGAGATTAACCTTCACGTTCTGTCCTATAGCCATAAGGAAATCCTTGCAAATTAAGGGGACCCCCAGGCCAGGACAACTCAAAATTTGTGATTTTCTTTTACTTTTACTTTTACTCAATGATAATGGAAAAAAATGTGACAAATAGAGATGGTGAATTTTCCTAACAGGGGCACAGACAGCTATAAAAACTGACAGGGGTTCTAATCCATTTCCACTGAATCCAAAGCTAAAGAAAAAATGTTAACTTTAGTTATACATCCAACTGTATCCAATATATTAAGTTCATGGGTCACCATTACATCATGTTAGAGCAGCAACAATCTCATATCTGACTAGCAGATGGAGTAAGAATCTGAAAGTGATAGAACTCAGTTATCTCATATAACATTCAAGCTGTGTGATTTCAGTGTAGAGTTCAAAGCGCTACTGCATGCAAATCTAATATTTCAAGCAGTGCCTTTTCCTGCCAAGAAGCAAATGCTCTTAAATATTCTCTGCAGATAAAGTAACCTGTAGGCAGAAAAATCACTACTTTATTTTCTCCTACCTATATTGGACAGTCATTGGTTGCCCATACCTACTGCAAGCATTCAGTCCTATAATTTGCTACATTGACTCATTTACCCTAAAAAAACAAACATGAAATCAATATTAACAATGCTGGCTGATAGAAAAAGTTGGCACATTTTGTTTAGCAATGGGAATTAAACAAGAAATGGATGCAGTCACATACAGATTTCAAAAGCACATGTTTTATATAGTATAGATTAAAAATTTAGTCCATCCAAAATTGTTTACTCAATGTAAATTTGGTTCAGATTTTCAAGGTTGACAATTTTGCAGATTTTATTAATAGAAACATTAAGGTAATTGTTTCTATGTTAAACATTATGCTATAAACACACTATCTCAAAAAAATATTAAAATATACTTGTAGAATTTCAGATTTTGTTTATTTGTTTACTGATTTTATTTGTAATTTCATTTTTTTTTTTTTTGTATTTCATTGAATTATTTTTGTAAAATGTTCTTGAAAAAAAATAAAAACCATACTAGAAAAAAAAATATATATATAGTCCTTTATTCTGTGGCTAAACAACTGCCACCTGGAAAATCCAGTGGCTGTTGCTACACTCTTGGCCACTCACAAATCAATTTGCACCTTTTTTTATCATTGTTTGTAATTTCTCCTAAAAGAAGATAATTTAATAGAGGCATAAAGGTCTACCATTGTTGACCTTCTTCTCAAAATTTAAATTTATAGTTTATATTTGCAAAGTTTCTTGGCTTATCTGAATATATTAGAATTTACCTGTTTTTTTCCTCTTGTAAGAGGAAAAGGCTATAAGTTATTCAACAACAGCAGGATTTACTTCATACAGGAGGGACACTTGCAGAAAATAGACACGCCTTTTCCAGTGTGTAAAGTTCTGGCATTTTATGTATCCTCATCATGTGTAGATGTATTACTAATGCTTTAGATGGAGCGCTAGGCTGGTTCTACTATTTTTATAGCAAAAAATACACATAATGAAAAAATACCTGAACAGTATATGAATTTTCTGCTTGCTGATGCTTAGCCTTTATTTTACTGCTTTGCAGATGTGCATAGACCTAAGTAATGTACACTTCAAAATAGATCCATGAAACAACGATGTGAAGAACAAATTCTCTTGCAATTAATGCCATAGTAAAAATTAATGATTAGTATTAAACTACATTTACAAGAAAGGGAATTGTCAATCTGACCAGCAATTCATGGAAAAACTATTCTGTTTTTAGTTTTTATGATTAGAAAAATATTTTCCCTTTTCCTCATTTGAGATTCATTAGCAGGATTTGTGCTTTCTCTGATTTCTCTCCATTTGACCATGTACAGCAGACACGTGCAAAGAGGCATTCCTGCTCCAGACTTCTAGCTCTGATTGGTACTCACAAGTCATTTTAATTAATTCTCCACGGTATAGCATATGCAGTGTATAAACATTGTAACTTATCTTCCATGGGCTTTTAGAAGCCCTTGAATGACAGTTATTTTTATTAAAATCACTTTTTGAAAATATTGTTTATTTTGTTAACATTTGATTCATGCTCCAAATTCATTGTAGTGATATTTATTAAATCTCACCATAAGGCTTCATGCGCACTATATTTTATTGATGCCTTTTTCTCCTACAGGAGTTTAGCAACACCAAACATGCAGTACAAAGCCGTCTTTTTGCATGCGTGTTCATGCGCATTCCCGTACCTGGCATTAATACATTCCATTGACCAGAATTTTGGCATTGGAATGCATTAACAAGGAACCATGCCTTAACGTGCCCAGTCCTAATGCTCATTATTTCACGTTTAGGTGCTTTTGAGCATTTTTTTGTGCTCTAAAACTCCTCTCTAAAGTGATGTTTTTTTTTCTTACTTACACACCCCTTATTCTAAATTCCACTAAACTACTAGGTGTTCATGGGCATATAGGGTAACATAGAGGGGCATATAGAGGCAGAAAAAAAATCTGAAACACCTGGTGATCCTGGTCCTGATGCTGCCCATGACATTTGTTTACTGCCATATGTTCCTTCCTTTCAACCACATGTGTTGTATATGCAGAAAGACAATGAGGGTGCACTAGCCTAGTGCATTAACCAGAATACCATATATTCAAAAGGTAAAAATAGATAATTATGCCCACAAAACAGACTTTTAAAGGCTCATCACAAATCTAAAAGGAAGAAACGACCAGAACCTGGTACCCGCTTTTCTTCAGCGTTGAATGTCTGCTGCACACTATGGAGGTAATTTACTATAGCATGAATATGCAAATGTGTGAATAAATACATGCAAAATAGAAAAACCATGCTAATTAGCGCAAAAAAAAAATGAATTCACCATAGCGTGGGGGAAAAAATTCTCCCAAAATCAAATTTTCGATAGCGCCCAGACAACAGATAGCGCTCAAACCCTTATTTCACATTAGGCATGTGCAAAAGTGAAAAATTCGTTTCGTTTCGTTTCAATTCGTCATTTAATAAATTTCGTTAAGTTAGGTTCGTTACATGTGTTGAATTCGTTTTCGGAATTCGTTCGTTTTCGACCGAATTTCGAAAAATCCGGTCAAAATCGAAAATATTTCGACCGTTTTTCGAATTCGTTCGTTTTCGACCGAATTTCGAAAAAAACGGTCGAAATCGAAAATATTTCAACCAGATTAGAAAACAAATAGTCTCTTTTCGAATATAATTTTTTTCGAATTAAATTCGAAAATATATATATTTTTTTTTTTTTTTTTCGAATTCCGATCGAATTTAGTCCGCGGGTATTCGATTCGGAATTCGAAAAAAATTTTTTTTCGATTTCGACCATTTTTTTTTTTTTTTTTTTTTCGAAATTCGGTCGAAAACGAACGA
This sequence comes from Rana kukunoris, assembly GCA_029574335.1. Taxonomy (NCBI): domain Eukaryota; kingdom Metazoa; phylum Chordata; class Amphibia; order Anura; family Ranidae; genus Rana; species Rana kukunoris. The sequence continues at coordinate 253,673,093 of CM056051.1, read as the reverse complement.
ATTCCGAAAACGGTCGAAATTTTTCGCTAATATAGCAATTCGGGAATTCGTATGCATCCGAATGTCCGAATAATGGAAAATTCGTCCGAATTTCGATTCGGAACGAAACTAAATGCACATGCCTATTTCACATGGAAATAATGTTTAGAGCATGATATTATTGTCTAAATGGTACTTAACTATGTGGTTAATGGTTTAAAGATAATCTGCTTTTGAAACTGCTTTAAAAAGTAATATGCAGTGGGGTAAAAGGGTATTTAGTCATCCACCAATTGTGCAAGTTCTCCCACTTAAAACGTTGAGAGAGGCCTGTAATTGTCATCATAGGTATACCTCAACTATGAAAGACAAAATGTGGAAACAAATCCAGACAATCACATTGTTTGATTTGGAAAGAATTTATTTGCAAATTATGGTGCAATGTAAGTATTTGGTCACCTACAAACAAGCAAGATTTCTGGCTCTCACAGACCTGTATCTTTTTATTTAGGAGGCTCCTCTGTCCTCCACTCATTACCTGTATTAATGGCACATGTTTGAACTTGTTATCAGTATAAAAGACACCTGTAGACAACCTCAAACAATAACACTCCAAACTCCACTATGGTGAAGACCAAAGAGCTGTCGAAGGACACCAGAAACAAAATTGTAGACCTGCACCAGGCTAGAAAGACTGAATCTGCAATAGGCAAGCAGCTTGGTGTTAAGAAATGAACTGTGGGAGCAATAATTAGAAAATGGAAGACATACAAGACCACTGATAATCTCCCTCGATCTGGGGCTCCACACAAGATCTCACCCTGTGGGGTCAAAATCATCACAATAACGGTGAGCAAAAATCCTAGGACCACACGGGGGACCTAGTGAATGACCTGCAGAGAGCTGAGACCAATGTAACAAAGGCTACAATCAGTAACATACTACACCGCCTGGGACTCAGATCCTGCAGTACCAGACGTGTCCCCTTACTCAAGCCAGTACATGTCCGGGCCCATCTGAAGTTTGCTAGAGAGCATTTCAGATGAAACCAAAGTAGAACTGTTTGGTAGAAACACAACTCGTCGTGTTTGGAGGAGAGAGAATGCTCAGTTGCAACCAAAGAACACCATACCTATTGTGAAGCATTGGGGTGATAACATCATGCTTTGGGGCTGTTTCTCTGCAAAGGGAACATGAAAACTGATCTGTGTACATGAAAGAATGAATGGGGCCATGTATTGTGAGATTTTGAGTGCAAACCTCGTCCCATCAGCAAGGGCATTGAAGATGAAACGTGGCTTGGTCTTTCAACATGACAATGATCCCAAACACACCAACCAGGCAACGAAGGAGTGGCTTCGTAAGAAGCATTTCAAGGTCCTGGAGTGGCCTAGTCAGTCTCCAGATCTCAACCCCATAGAAAACCTTTGGAGGGCCCCCTTGTGCTTCCGAGGGTGCCCTCAACGGGGTTCTTTTTTACATTTATTTTGGGAGTGCGAGAAATTACGGGCCACTTGCAGAGAGGTCTTAGATTTGCTGGATAAGTTAGCTGGGGGTGACTTGGCTCTAACACACGCTCATTGTTTACTATTCAAGAGAATTCCAGATATCCCTAAACCCCTGATGCGTCTTCTCCACACTATCTGTGTGGCAGTTCAATGGACTATTGCGCTCCATTGGCTCAAATTGTATCTAGGGTGGACCAAATAATTCTCTCGGAAAAGATTCATCATACACTCAGAGATACCATGCCTCTTCATGATGCTAAATGGAACCCCTGGTTTTTACACCGCATCTTAAATCAACCATAGATTGTTTTTTTGTATAACCCATATCTTCCCCCTTCTTTCCCCTTTGCATGTTCTTTTATTCTCTTTTGTGTTTACCATGATGTCTGTATTTGCTTTGTGTCATTTTCTTTTTATGAAGCTTTGTTTGATTTTTCTCTCACCAAGTGCTACTCTTCTAGCATTCATGATGGTTGTCGAAAACTGACTTTGGTTGATAGCTCATGTTATTTAGTGATCACTCTGTTAGTTGATGCTCACGAAAGTCTGTATTTTTTTATATGCTTTATCTGACCTGTCATGATTGCTGGATGTTTTGTTTAAAGTATTTTGTACCTTGTTTACTTCCAAATAAAGAAAACTTTTAAGTCATAGAAAACCTTTGGAGGGAGTTGAAAGTCTGTGTTGCCCAGCCACAGCCCCAAAACATCACTGCTCTAGACGTGATCTGCATGGGGGAATGGGCCAACATACCAGCAACAGTGTGTGACAACCTTGTAAAGACTTATAGAAAACGTTTGACCTCTGTGATTGCCAACAAAGGATATATAACAAAGTATTGAGATGAACTTTTGATATTGACCAAATACTTATTTTCCACCATAATCTGCCAAATTTTTTTTTTCCAAATCAGACAATGTGATTGTCTGGATTTGTTTCCAAATTTAGTCTCTCATAGTTGAGGTATACCTATGATGACAATTACAGGCCTCTCTCTTCTTTTTAAAGCGGCGGTTCTGCGGGAAAAACGTTTTTTTTTTTTTTCTGTCATTCGTGCGCTGTTTATCTATGTAAGTTTACACTCACCTGTCCCGTTCTTGCAGCCACATTTGTCCCGATTTTAATCCAAACAATGTTTTATAAAACACAGCAATGGACAATTCCATCTTTAGTGTGGGCACTCCTCAAGCCCACCTGTCTGTAAATCCGGGATGCGGTGAATGCTGTCCCAGCATTCACCGCCCGATCCTGCGCATGGCAGGTGTTGACGGCGAGCCGCGAGCCGAGCCGGTGATGTAAAAAAAACTGCTTTAGGGAAGGGGCTGGAGGCGGTGCTGGCGGTGATGTAATTTAGAATCCTTCTCCGCCTCCGCCCGCCCACCCGAGCCTATGAGTTTCACGGACCGAAAAAGCATCTGCGCATGCGCAGCGCATGCGCCGTGGACCCACGATCAGCTGTGCTCTGACGTACGAGCACCGGAAGTGACGCGGGTCCGATTTCTGCATAGGTCCGAGGTTGGATTCGAGCAGAGAGCGTCTCCTGGGGATGTCAGGACTGAGTCCCAGGAGACATAGCGCCATCAGGGGAAAATCGATAGACACACCCATTCCCCCGCGGTGGAATCTGATTGACAGGGCGGAATGCAAGGAAGAAAAGGGGTAAGGCTTAAGCAAAAAAAAACAAAAAAACAACGGATTTGTTATTTTGAATGCAACGCTGTTTTATTGCCAGTAAGTCATAAATTAGGGTGAACCACCACTTTAAGTGGAAGAACTTGCACAATTGGTGGCAGACTAAATACTTTTTTGCCCAACTGTATACACTGAAATATCTTTAAAAGTCTAAGAAGAGATACATGCCCCCTCTCTTTACAACAGAGCATGCTCAGACATGCACACTATTCTCATTTTAACTCCCATGCCTTTCTTACAGGGTGCTATAGTAAATACTAAAATTAGAGTAATTTAGCCCAATGCAAGTTTCAGCCATTGATTATAATGGTACAATTGTAACTTCTTCAAATAAATATGTTTAATGTTGAGATGAACTGTATATTTTTCTCAAATAAATTGTCCTTGCAACAATGTTGCTTCTTCATCTATTTTGTTTATAAAAATGCTAGAACGAGTAGATTAAATTCTCTGTATATCTCACTTGTTGCTGTCCATTTCACAAAAATATTTACCCAAACTCTCACGGGTGTCTTTACAAACCACAAACAATACTTTAAATGAGTCACACTTTTGTGGGTTGTTTAGTATTTCTAAATGATCATAAAATATGATATTTGTACCAACATCAGAAATAAAAATTGTAATTTCCAAAATTCAGAGGGTAACATCACTATTCTACAGAATAAATCAAGAAGAATAACTCCTGACTAATGTAATTCCACCACCTATGGGCCAGATTCAGGTAGATGAGAGTATCTTTCCTCTGGAGTAACGCTTCTCATTTACGTTACTCTGAAGACCCTTTCAGCGCAAGTCCTGTAATTCACATAGCAGTTGCGCGTAAACTTGCGCCAGAGTAACGATAATGCGCTGGCGTAACCCGACGCAAGTGGAAGTGGGTGTGATCATATGTAAATGATGGGCGGAGCCCAGCGCAGAGGCTTACGTTCAGCGCATCATCCACGGAGCATGCGCAGTGAGTGCGGCTCCACTCGCCCCCTTGTGCGCATGCTCACAACTTCCGTCGGCACCACTTCCTGGGAAACGTCAGCGCAATGCGTTCCGCTGGGCGCTTAAAAGCGCTGGCGGAAACGCCATTCCGGCGCAAAAGTAGTTCCGTTTCCCCCCACCCCAGGGAAGATACTTTTGCACTGTAATGGCTGCTCCCGCTACCCCCAGAGAGAGGAGGAACCTCAACTTTAATTCCCAGGAGGTCTCAGTGATTATCTCGGCTATGGAGACGGATAATGAATTTCTCCATGGCAAAAAAAGCCGGAAGACCAGCCGGGAGAGGAAGCAGGGCATCCTGGAGTCGATTGCTGCCAGGGTCAATGTCCTGGGCTACTCCACCCGGACTGCTGGGGACATACAAAAGAAAATAAATGACCTGCGGCGCAAGGTGAGGGACAAGGTGGCCTCCATCAGGAGGTATGAGAGGGGCACAGGTGGTGGTCCCCCATGTCCTGTCACCCTGACCGCAGAGGAGGAGGTGGTTGCTCGCTGCCTGGAGAGGGAGCAGGTGGAGGGGGTCGCAGGCTATGACTCCGTGGAGGAAGGCACAAGGACAGGTAAGTGTTTTATAATCCCCTATTTGTTGTTTTGCATTTGGGGGGGGGGGGGACATGTGCCAAGTGTGTGGGACCACCAACATGTGTCTGCTTTGTGTCATCCACAGATGACGGAGCTGGGCCATCATCTGTCAGCCTGCATTCCACCCCATCCCCCCCACGCCATCATGTGCCCGAGCCACTGGGTGGTGAAGAGGTTGTGGAGGAGGAGAGTGGCCACACCACACCTGCCGAGGTGGTTGTGGAGGATCCTGCTGTGGCAGAGCAGGACTTTTCTTTGGTTTTGTCTGTCTCCTCCCCTTCTCCTGGCCCGTCTGTCGTCCCCTCCCCCATCCTTGGAAGCCCCTCAAGGGCGACACCTTCCACCCGAGGACATCCATCTTCTGGCCCCAGGAAGGCAACCCAGAAGACCAGGGGGGTGTCTGATGGTGTCCAGGACCAGTTGGCGAGGGATCATGCCAGGCAGACGGAACAGATGGGGGCCATAGCGGTGCACTTGGAGAAAGTGGCTGACAGCCTGGGCTCCGTTGCCAACCTCAGCAACGCAGTGCAGGATGTCAGCTGTAATTGCGCTGCAGTGGTCACCACTTTGGGGGAGGTGCAGGGGGATATCCAGCACCTTACTGCAGCCGTCCAGGCCAACACTGCTGCCATCCATGGGAACAGTGCTGCCATCCGGGAGCAGGGGAGGCTGAGTCGGTGGGCCCAGCATTACCAGGTGACCCGTCAGCTCCGGATGCAGGCCCAGACGAACAATTACCTTGGACGGATAGCCAGGGCCTTGGAGGGCACGCAGGCCACACCTGCCAGGAGTGGCCCACCTGGGGATCAGCCACCTCCAGATGCCCCCCCACCCCCACCCACTCCATCCAGGCAGCTGCGGAGCCAGAGAGGGGCCCCCAGAAGAAGCCCCCGGCATCCCCGATGAGGCCTTGTTTTTTTTCTTGGTTTATATTATTGTTTTTCACATACTCAGGTCATGAGTTTATTTATTATTTTTCTCAGGTTATGAGATTTTTTTTCGTTTAATGATCAGGATATGATATTTATAATTTATTTTTGTACTGCACACGGTCAGGAGTGCAGGGGACAGTGTGAATGGTGTGTGAATGTGAGAGGGTGGCACTCCTGAAAGTAAGGGGTGTCACCCTCGGCCGTGGTGGTGAAGTGAACCCCACGGCTGAATGAATGATGTGTGAAAGGTGTGTGAATGGACAGTGACATCATTGGGGCCTTGACGCTGGCGTTACTGCTCCCAACTCCTACATGCTGGACTTGGGCTAATCCAATGCGATGTGCATGTGGTGTGTGTGATCTAGGGACATCAGTGGTGTACATGCGTGCATTGTCTGTGTGATTAATGTTTTGGTTTAGTGTCCAAAGATGCCTTCGGCGAGGACCCTCCTGACTGCTCTTCCATCAGCAGACTGGGTGTCCTCTGGCAGGTGGGGACTGTGTGGGTCGGGGGTCAGGTCATCACGTATGTCAATATGCAGGCCTTTTTTCATAGCAAAGTTATGTAGTATGCAACATGCACCGATGATCTGACACACAAAGGTAGGGGAATACAATAGGGCCCCCCCCAGACTTATCCAAGCATCGGAAACGGGACTTCAGGAGCCCAAATGTTTGCTCAACCACTGCACGGGTTTTGATGTGTGCTTCATTGTATTTTCTCTCTCCTCTGGTTTGGGGGTTCCGGAAAGGAGTCATTAGATGGGGTCCCAATGCATATGCAGAGTCACCTGTAAGGTAAAAGACAGGAGAATGTTAGTCATGCATGTGCGATTTCTGTTGTGCATCACGGGAGGGGATAGTCATGCCTGACTCCCTTGTCACTCACCAACCAGCCAGCTGTCCCCATACATGTTCTGGTTAAATTCTGCTGGGATGGGGCTCTGACGGTATATGAAACTGTCATGGCTGGACCCGGGGTGTTTGGCACGGACGTGCCATATGAGGCGTTGGGCATCGGCTATCACCTGTACGTTGATGGAATGCCAATGCTTCCGATTGCGGTATATGTGCTCTGTGGCACTGGGGGGCTGTAGGGCCACATGTGTGCAATCAATGGCCCCCACAGTGCGTGGGAATCTGGCAATGTTGTAGAAATCTGTCATTGCCTTCTGCCGTAGCTCCTCAGTGGTGGGTCTGATGAACTGGTTGGACATGCGTCTGAGGATTGCAGGGACAACCTGGTGCACACATCTGCTTATGGAGGACTGTGACATCCCAGCCACCACTCCACTTGTACGCTGGAATGATCCACTTGCAAGGAAATGGAGTGTTGCCAGGACCTTCACCAGTGGCTGCACTGCTTGTGATCGGTGTGTTGGGCTGGTGATGTCATCCTGCAGGGTTGTGGTTAGTTCAAGTATTGCATCTGGGCTGAATCTGAATAGGCGATACACCTCCTCATCCCCCATGCCAAAGAGGTTCATACGTGTGCGGTATATCCTCTCACGTGCCCGCCTTCTTGGTTCCAGGGGACCCATCAGTAGTTCTAGGACCACGAGTGCCCCTGGCATGTTGGCACACAGAGGTGTTGTCCTTGCAAGTGGGGGTGCTCAGCTAGCTCCTATCGTCGGTAACGCTGCTGTAGCTGCTCTCCTGCTGACCTGTGACCGTCTGGAGTAAAGATAAAGCAGCCTTTTGTAGAAATAACTTTGCGCCGGACGGATCAGATACGCGCGGCGCATGTAGCCAGCGTATGGTGCTAATCCGTTCGTGAATTGTGAAAAATCCCTCATTTGCATATTTGCAGGGGAAATCAATGGGCGCGACTGATGCGCCCAGCGAAAATAAACGCTGACGATACTCTGGCGTCGGAACGTTCCGCCGGTCGCAAATGAGCCGTTATTGGGCGCATCTAGTTTGGTGGGTACGGGCACATAGAAACGTTGGCGCATCAGCACAGTTACGCGGCGCATATCCAAATACTCCAGCGCAAGTGTTCGTGAATCTGGCCCTATATGTCCAAAGAAATGCAGTATCTATGGGCCAGATTCAGGTAGGAGAGCGAATCTTTATTTTGGAGTAACGTTTCTCATTTACGTTACTCCGCCAAAACTTTAGGAGCAAGTACTGTTATTCACATAGCACTTGCTCCTAAAGTTGCGGCGGCGTAGCGAAAATGAGCTGGCGGTATTTAAATTGGGTGGGTAGGGGGCGTGTATTATTTAAACTAGGCGCGATCCCACACCTAGTTTTACGCAAACAACGCAAAATTTTTTAAATTTGACGCTATGACGACGGCCATACTTAACATAGGATACTCCACTAGGGGGCTTGTTTTTCTTTACGCCGCGTAACGCTTACGGAAACGTCGGAAAGTCACTGCGTTGGGCCCGAATACGATCGTGAATTGCAGATTCTCGCTGATTAACATATTCTCGGCGTTAATCAGCGGGATCGCCCCGAGCGCCATTTTTAAAATTGCAGTTCTGATACGACGGTGAAATACAATTACGCCGCTCGTATAGGAACTCCAACCCGGCGTTTCTTGTTTTCTGCTTACAGAAAACAGAAACGCCGGCTCAAAGTGAGAGTTGGGCTGCAGTATCACTGATACTCCAGCCTAACTCTACCTGAATCTGGCCCTATGTGTATTTATGTATAGGCAAGTAGTTTTCTATGCTGATGAATGAACATTAGGCTTGTATCCCTCAATGTGAGGGGTTTCAGAACTTATGCCAGGCAAGAGGCTATTTCTGAAGGTTCAAAAATAAATGGGGTTGACATCTTCTGCCTGCAGGAATGCTACTTTAAGCAGCCGCCCAAGCTTCCTGGGTGGTAGATTAGGTCTGGTCAGCATGTGGTAATAATAGGAATGTCAGGGTTGGTATTCTGGGGGCTAATCGAAATGTCTGTGTCATGTCACATTTTTGGTTCTGGGAAGATTACCGATGGGTAATTTAGTATTATTTAATGAGAAGTTGAAATTAGTATTACAGAGATTTTAACACAATTTGTTTTGTTAAAGATAGAGGGCCAGATCCACGTACATTGGCGTATATATACACCGGCGTAGCGCATCTCCTTTCCGTTACACTGGCTCAACTTAGAAACGCAAGTACCGTATCCTCGTAGTATTTGCGCCCAAATTTGCGCCGGCGCGACGTAAATTTCGAGGCGTAAGGCGGCGTAATTCAAAGTGGGAAGGACGTGGGCATGTTCCAATAAAATGAGCCGTGACCCCATGCAAATGAAGGGCCGGCCAGACTGCGCATGCAAATGACGCTGACTATGGTCAGCGCCTCTCTGCGCATGCTCACAACTCGGCCCGGCGTAATCAGTGAGATAGGAACTAGGCCTGGCGTACTTAGTGAGATACGCCCAGGGCATAAATAGGCCCAGACCTATGCCCTTCAATTGCAAAAGTACATCCATTTGTTTCCCTCCCTGAAGCAAGGTGCTTTTGTTCCGTTGTCTGTTGCTGTTTGTAGGTTTGTGTCGTGTCGGTGTGTTTTTTGGATGGTGTGTTTTTGAGATGTCAATGCGTTGGGGGGTAAGACCAGGACCCGCAATGAGATCCAAAAAAAGATCAATGATCTCAGGCGCGTGGTCCGTGGGAAGCTGGCAAAGATTTTCAGCTCATGCCAGGGGCACTGGAGGGGGACCTGCATGCACTATCAGGCTCAATGCTGAGGAGCGTGTGGTTGCCCAGTGCTTCCACAGGCAGCAAGTGGAGGGGCTGCCTGGCTTTGACTCCATTGAGGAGGTCTTGAGGACAGGTTAGTGTTTTTTTTCTTCTATCTGGTGTGTAGCATGTGTGGGGGGGGGAGAATATGTGACAAGTGTGTGGATCCTCCAACCTGTGAATGTTTTGTGTCATCCACAGATGTGTAGGAGGGTGCTGGGCCATCTGGCCAGTCTGGAGTCTGAGGCAGACCCCCAGCCAAGCCCGGAGTCCTCTGTGCAGGGGAGTTGTCCCAGCTCACCTCATGAGGAGGTTGAGGAGGAGGAGGTGATGTCGGGAAATGAGCTACTTCTCCATGTGGAGGGGTCTCCCCCTAGGGCTGGCAGCAGTCAGGCCTCCATCAGGGGTAGCCCCTCCCACTCCTCTCCCAACAGGGCTTCCCCCCAAGGGGCTCCCCTTCTCCCAGGCCACAAGCCCCATCAGGAGGCAGGAAGGTAACCTGCAAGACCAGGGGGTGGCAGAGGTTCTGCCGGAAAATCTTAGGAGGGACCAGGCCCGTCAGACCCGCCATCTGGGTCAGGTTACCCAGACTTTGGACCGGATGGAGGAGAGCCTGGCTTCCATCAAGGAGTCCATGCAGGACATGAGCTGCAACTCCCTGGCTGTGATTACCTGCTTCCAAGACCTTCAGACCGCCACAGCAGGCGTGGGTCAGGAGGTGCGTGCCCTGACCCAGGCTGTCCAGGCCAACACGGCAGCCCTCAATGTGGGCCTCACGCACCTTGCCGTGGCCTTGGAGGGCAGAGACCAGGGGATGCTCCTCCCTCCCCTAATTTCCCCCCCATGAGTCTCCCTGAGGAGCCGGGGCCGTGGCCGTGGCCGCCCAAGGCGTGGGTCACGCCAGCGGCGTTAGTTTTTTTTTTTTTTTTTGTGTTTTATGTTTATTTGTGTTTTTACTGTGATTATGATTTGTTTTCTTTTTGTGAATGATGTTTGATTGTGGGGGTGACATTCCTGCCGGAAAAGGGGTGTCACCCTCGGTTGTGGTGGAGAAGGGATACCCAGGACCAGGGAGAAGTGATCCCCAGGTCCGTGTAAATGGTGTATGAATGTACAGTGACATAATTGGAGCTTTGGTGTGGCGTTGCTGCTCCCAAGTCCTGCATGGTGGGCTTGTGCTAATCCAATTAGATGAGGATGTGAGGTGTGTGTGCTAGGGATCACAGTGGTGTGTGTGCATTTTCCTTGTGCCATGATGAATGTGTGTGTTTAACGTGCAAAGATGCCTACTGCGAGGCATCTCCTGACTGCTCTACCCTCAGAAGACGGGGTAGCCTCGGTCAGGGGGGGATTGTCTGGTTGGGGGGTCAGGTCATCACGTATGTCAATCTCCAGGCCCTTTCTCACGGCGAAGTTGTGCAGCATGCAACATGCACCGATGATCTGGCACACAAAGTTTGGGGAATACAACAGGGTACCCCCGGACTTATCCAGGCATCGGAAACTGGACTTCAGAAAGGCCAAAGGTGTGTTCCACCACTGCACGGGTACGTGCGTGTGCTTCATTGTATATTTGCTCTCCTGGGAATTGGGGATTCCGGAATGGAGTCATGAGATGGGGTCCCAGTGCATATGCAGAGTCACCTGGAAGGGAAAAGACAGGAGGATGTTAGTTGTGCGTGTGCCCCTCGTGATGTGTGCATCATGGGGGGAGCAGTCATGCCTGGCACCCATGTCACTCAGCAACCAGCCAGCTGTCCCCATACACGTTCTGTTCGAATTCAATTGGGATGGAGCTCTGACGGTATATGTAGCTGTCGTGGCTGGACCCAAGGTGTTTGGCACGGACGTGCCAAATGAGGCATTGGGCATCGGCTATCACCTGTACTTTGATGGAATGCCAATGCTTCTGATTGCGGTATAGGTGCTCTGTCTCATGGGGGGCAGTAGTGCCACATGTGTGCAATCAATGGCCCCCACGGTGCATGGGAATCCTGCAATTCTGACGAAATCCCGCATTGCCTTCACCCGCAGGTCCTCTTGGGTGGGTCTGATGAATTGGTTGGCCATGCGTCTAAGGATTGCGGGGATAAACTGGTGCACACATCTGCTAATGGAGGATTGTGCCATCCCAGACACCACTCCACTTGTTCTTTAAAAAGAGCCACTGGCAAGGAAATGGAGTGTTGCCAGTACCTTGACCAGTGGCTCCACTGCATGTGAGCGGTGTGTTGGGCTGGTGATGTCATATTTCAGGCTTGTGGTTAATTCCAGGATGGCAGTAGGGGTGAATCTGAAGATGCGATACACCTCCAAATCACACATGCCAAAGACGTTAATGCACGGTCGGCAGATCCTCTCCCATGCCCTCCTCCTCCTCCTCCATGCTCTCATCCTTCTACGCGCATCTAAAGCCAGTAGTATAGCTATGACCATGGATGCCCCTGGCATGTTGGCATACAGATTGTTGTCCTGCAAGTGTGGCTGCTCAGCTCGTCCCTAACGGTGTTGCTTTAGCTGACCTGCACACGTCTGGTGCAAAATTACAGCTGCTTTTATAAGGGGTAACTTTAGACCGGACATACAGCTAATGCGCACAGCACGTAGCCTGCGCCGGACAAACGTACTTTTGTGGATCGCCGTATCTCCCTCATTTGCATATTTGCATAGCAAAACAATGGTGTGTCTAGCGTATTTTTCCGCCCGGTGTAGAAAAATTACGTCGGTCAGAAAAATCAAGTTTTCAGGCGTATCTCGTTTTGGGGATACGGCGCATAGATACGCCAGTGCATATTTACACTTACGCTGCGCATCTCGAGATACGCCAACGTAAGTGCTTTGTGGATCTGGCCCAGAGTTGGCGTATCTGAAACCAAATTAGATATAAACAGCGCAAGCTTAAATGGATTAATTGAAGACCTGCATCTTAGAGATGCGTATATAGTTCTGGGCTTGGTGGACCCATATTTTAAGTTTTTTTTTCCAGAGAGTGGGCCAATCAAGTGCAGAATAGATCTATGCCTATTTTTAGAGTTGGTAGAGTGCTTGGAAGTAAAGCATAGAGCAGTGCTTTTCTCTGACCATGTGGCTATAAGTGTGGACTTATGTATTCAAAATAATATTACGTTTGGTAATGTGGTATGGAGAATTAATAACTTGTTATTGGAAGATGAGCAGGTCAATGACCATTTCTGTAGGCTGTATGGTGGGTGGGTCCAGAGGAAAAATGTGTTTAGTGATATTTTTGGGTGGTGGGATTGGGTAAAGAAAAAATTATAAAAAATAAAATAAAAAAAAGAGTAAAGAAAAAAGTTATATTGAGAGGAGATATGTGGTATTACAATCCAGACTGGTAACACTGTATGCCTTTAGGAATATGGGCTTTGATGTGTCTGAGGAAATAGAACATACCAGGAGGAGGATTAAAAATGTCTTAGTTAAAAGAGGGAAATAAATAATGTTCCAAGCAAAAGTGAAGCATCTGGAGCAGGGAGAGAAGTGCTCCATATTCTCCTTTAAAAAGATATGTAGGGAGAAAGGTGTGTTGGATGGAGTGAGAATTAAGCCTCATACAAATGATCAGATTTTCCGTGGACAAAGCGTAGGACTTTTGTTTGAAAGGGCATTGGCCGTGAACTTATATCGCATACAAACGACAAAGAATTGTCTGCCAACAAACACGAACGTAATGACGTATTAGACATACTTACAAGACTACAAAAGAGGGAGTTTAATTGTCAGGAGCCACCCTTTTGGCTCTTTCTGCTAATTTCGAGTTAGTAGAAATTTGGTCAGTGTTGACTTTTCAGTTAGTTTCTGGACGGTCGACCAGCCATGTTGCATTTTCTGTGGAGAGAAAGTGCTATTATTGGGCTTGGAGTTATTGCTTTGACCCAAGCCCGATCCGACCAAAAATTGGTTGCCTAATCGTGACCAATTTTGTCATATTTGTCAATTTTGTTATCTCTGGGTGACGGGCTCCTGCTTTCAGCAACTCTTGACATTGTTGTCCCCCTATATTAAGAAGCAGGACACATGCATGAGGCTTGCCATTACTCTAAAGAAAATGCTCATAGCCACCTTGCAGTACTTAGCAACAGGGAGAAGTCTCCAGGACCTCAAGTTTACCACTGAGATCTCCATTCAGACTCTGGGCCTCATTATTCCAGAGACCTGTTCTGCCATTATTCAAGTCCTTCAGAAGGACTATATTTGGGTAAGTTTTATTCGTTAACATCACATTCTATGTATTTAATGTTTCCTAATGTATTGTGTTAATTTCTTGATTGCATAATTTCCATTATTGTACAGTATTATGCTGTGAATGTCCTCTTTGTCCTCATGCATGCTGTAAGCCTTTTCTGCTTTTTACATGCATATTTTCCTTCACTAACCTCCCATGCATGCTACCCTGGACCCATACACACCTAGCCTAGTAACTTAACAATGTTTTTTGTCTGCTTCATTTTTCTGTTTACAATAAACACCCCCCAAAATGTGTCCCAATCTTATTGTTGTTCTCAAATTCATGCTGAGTGCAAGAGTCCCCAAAATTCTAAGTCAACCGATACAACTACTCTATCAGCTGACTTTGCAAACCCATACACAGTATACTTCTTTTGTGGTCATATTTCTGGATTAATTCACCAAAGCATGTAGTGCAAGGGCCTGCCTGATTACTTTTCAAATTGTACTGGTGAAAGTTGCTGTCTCCTATTATCTTGATCGGTAATTTATGAATGTCAAAATGTGCTTCAATTTGGACAGTGTGTATTCAGATTTTTGGATTATGTCACTTTTTACCTGTCCATTAGGTTGCCAATAGTGTAAGTAAGAAGTGACAGGTCAAATTATCACACATTATTTATGCTATCAGCTTTGATGGAAGTGGAGAGTGTTACCTGTTCATAACATCTACCCACCCACCCCCACCAGAACATGGGCCACCAGAATGGGCCACTAGAGGAGGTGAGAAATCTGATAAGTTGACCTTACACCTTTCTCTTTAAATACTCATTGAAAGGTTATACTTTTTTGGCCAAGAATGTTTGTGTCAAATCTGCTTGCAATGTTATGAGCCAAAGTAGTATTTTTTTTCCTTGTTTGACTCCTCAGTTTGATTCCAACCCCTAGCAATGGCAGGATGTTGCGGCCCAGTTTTAACATCATTCGAATTTTCACAACTGTGGTGGTGCTATTGATGGGAAGCATGTGAGGATTGTCCCACCACCCAACTCGGGATCGTATTATTTTAATTATAAAGGCTTTTGCAGCATAGTCATGCTAGCTGTAGTGTCTGCAACAAACAAGTTCCTGTACCTGGATGTTGGGAAGAACAGCCGCAACTCGGATGTCATAATGCATACCGAGTTCTACACCTTAAATTTGTCACCTGCTGAGGACAATATTGAGGGCCTAAATTTTGTGTTTGTGGTAGATGAGGCCTTTGCTCTGGGGGAACATCTTCTGAAGCCCTTTCCTATGAGGAACCCCACCCCAGAGCAGAGCACTTTTAATTATAGGCTCTCTCGTGACAGAAGGATGGTTGAAAACACCTTTGGCATACTATCCAGTTGCCTTAGACTGTTTTTAACCTCCATCAACCTGGCCGAATATAAAATCAACCATGTTGTGTTGTGCTACTTCATCCTCCACAATTTTTTACAGAGGAATGCTAGCAGCTATCTTGCCTCAGGGCTAAGTAATGTTGACCTTGCAGTGTCAGGCCCAGCTGAAGAGGCTGTGGTGACAGCTCTTGAAAGTGGCCATGCTGGGTTGCCCTCCCAAAATGCCTGAGTTGTCCGGCAACAATACATGGACTACTTTGTTGGTAGAGGGGCCGTGGCTTGGCAGCAAACTGTAACTGAGTCTGAATAAATGTTTTATTTGACAAGAGGCTCAAGGGTAGTCTCGTTGGCCCTCTGTCTGACTTGCGTCAGGGGATGTTACATCAAGTGAAAGGCTCTGTGCTGGGTCCAGCTGTCATATCCCACTCCTCCAAATTCGGGAAATGACCACACTCATGTTCCCTTTAAAAAGAGGAACATGACCCTTTGTTAAAACTCATAGAGAGGGATAAAGTGGTGAGTTTTTTTTGTTGGTACCAGGAAGTAGAGGGAGGGAAATAAAGTGTCTGGGATACATGGACGATGTCGTAGAAGTTTGTCAGACAGTAGTAGGGGTTAAGAGAGTGAAGTCGCTCTTATCAATCTTTTGTGTGTCCTCAGGAATGAGTGTGAATTTGAGTAAACGTAGTATGAGTGTGTATGGAAGACAGGTGGAATGTTTGGATGAGCAGATTGTGAGAGTTGAGGAGGGAGTGAGGGTGCTTGAGCTTGTGTTTGATCAAAGGATGAGAGGGGATATACTGTATGTTGCAATGAAAATTAGGGGAAACTAATGTGCAAACCAACACGGGGGTGGGGTGGGAGTAAAAAAAATAAACAAATGTGTAGCAGCCACCTAGTAAATGTTCACACACTGATAGCAAAATTAATATATGAGAAGGGGGTATATTGGTGCTCACTCCAAAATTACTAATTAAATTAAGATAATATGTTCTGCAATAAATAAATTAATATGACTTCCTCTACAGTGCCAATAAATACCAAGTGCAGTAATCCAAATGTGAAAAAACTAATCCTGTGTAAAGTATCCGTGTAAACCAATGAGAAAAAAACTGACAAGACTGATAAAAACGAATATAAATATTCAGTGATAGATAGTATAAAGTGCATCAAACAACAATATTATGTGCAAAGTAGCCCAATCCAAAAAAACAGCAACATGTGCAAATGCAGTTCCTTGTGCTGGAAAAGTTCTATAAATTCTATAGGTCACGACCCCACCTGCTGCGCTGAACGTCCTTTTGGACAGAAAACTGGATAAGGGGCAAGCCAACAGTTTCATTGCAAATTGTGCAAGCTCTGGCCAGAGGTAAAGCTTGTCCACCCAGCAGTACAAGGGTTCATCACTTCTCAGTGCGTCCACATCGGCCGTTAACTCGATGTAGTCGGACACCTGACGGTCTAGGTGTTCCCTGATGCTGGACAGCTGTCGATGGGTCGGCTGAAAGAATGATCTCATATCATTAGTGACCAACACATCTTCAAACTGCCCTCTTGTTGCAGACAAGTACGTTGCCACCCAGTACTGGTCCTTGCTCTTTATGCTTTTTATACATGGGTCCCTCTTAAAACACTGGAACATGAAGGCCCCCATTTGCACTAAACTGGAAGCGGTGTAGTGGCCTGCTCATCATCCAGGATAATGTCATCCTCGTTCTCCTCCCCCCATCCACGGCCAAAATCAGGGATCCCAGAAAGGTTTAAAGCATGCTCTTCTTGCTCCTCCTCATCCGCTCCGGCACCATTCTCCTCTGACTCCTCTTCAAGCTCCCATTCTTGACTTGTCTCAGGTGGAGTAGCCCCCCCTGGGAATTCATCCAGCATTGCGACTTCCTCATCTTCCTGCTCCTGCTCCTCGACGGCTTGATCAATGACACAATGCAATGCATGCTCCAGAAAGAAGGCATTAGGGTACGATGTCACTGATGGTGCCCTGGCTGTGACTGACCAGTTTGGTGATCTCATCAAATCGCCGCAGATGTCTGTATGAGTCGCGCATGAGCAGCCATTGGCACGGTGAAAAAAAAACAACCTCCCCAGAACCTGTCCTGCCGCAGAGTTTGTACAGATAGTCATTTACTGCACATTTCTGCTGAAGCAGCATATCAAGCATATACAAGGTTGAGTTCCATCGCATCAGTAGGTCACAAATAAGATGTCTGGCGGGTAGGTTGTGTCGCCGCTGAATGTCAGCAAGGCGAGCCATGGCCGCGTAAGATTTTCTGAAATGGGACGAGATTTTCCTGGCCTGCCGCAAGACATCCTGGACCCCAGGGTATTTGGCAACGAATCACTGCACGACCAAGTTCAGGACGTGTGCCATGCATGGCACGCGTGTAATTTTGACACCGTTGTCGCACACCACTTTACCAACTGTCAAATTCAGCGGTGTTAGCCATTGATCTGCCTGTGAACGTAAAGCTGAAAGGAGTGCAGGACCAGTGTGGCTCTTGTCTACCAGGCACATCAGATGCAGCATAGCATGGCAACGATTCACCTGGCATGTCGAATAGGTTCTGGGGATTTTGGGCGGCGCAGCGGAAGAGACGGTAGCATCAGAAAAGGAGAAGTCTAGGAGGAGGAGAGGGAGGATGGAGTAGGAGGAGGAGAAGAAGAGGCAGGCATGCATGCAATCCGTGGCAGTAAAACCAAATCTACATGGGTGCCACGGGTTAAATGCTTGACGCCCGTCAGAAAGTTCACCCAGTGGGCATTAAAAGTTATATACCTTCCCTGCCTGTGTTTTCTAGACCACGTGTCTGTGGTCAGATGTATCTTGGCACCGACACTGTTTGCCAGAGATACATTCACTTGCCGCTGAACATGGCCATATAGCTCTGGGATGCCCTTCTGTGAAAAATATTTCCTTTCTGGGACCTTCCATTGTGGTGTTCCAATGGCCACAAATTTTCGAAAGGCCTCCGACTCCACCAGTTTATATGGCAGTTGTTGGTAAGCTATCATTTCCGACAAGCCAGTGGTCAACCATTAGGCAAGAGGGTTATCCGGCGTTATCGTTTTTTACGATCGAACATTTGGGCCACGAATACCTGCCTTTTTGCAGAAAAACCTGAGGACAGAAGGATGGAAGGAGGAGTGGAGGACAATTGTGAGGATAGAGGAGAAGGAAAAGGAGAAGAGGCTGGACAGTGAGAGCCTGGAGTGTGGCCTTGTGGGTTCTGATGGCGTTGCTCCCACTGGGCTTGGTGATGGGAGGCCAGGTGTTCCTAGGTGACGGTTGGGCTTATCACGACTTATGCATTCACTGCAAAGGCTGCAGATGGCAACACTATTGTCAGCAGTGGACACGTTAAAAAAAGCCCACACTGTGGAGCCATGGGCCGGCATCCTGGGAGTGCCAGATGTGACCGTACATGGTTGATGGCTCGCTCCTGATACATTAGCAGTCTGGTTTGTCCCTCTTGTGCAATGTAAGTTCGGCCTGCATCTCCTCCCTATCTGCTGGCCCCTCCTCTTCCTCTCTTGTGGGCACCTGTAGACATGTCATCATCAACGTCACCTTCCCCACCACTAACAGCAGAGATCTTGGAGTAGGCAGCAACAGCGCGACCAACCTCCGTGGGCTGATCTGGGTACTGTCATCAGACTGCTGAGTGGCGGCTGTTGCTACCTCCTCTTCCTGATCCAATGCCAAGAATAGCTGCGCTTCGGAAATATCTTCTAATGGATCGGAAAATAATTTCTGTGACTCTAGCGAAGGGTATGTGGTGGTGTTGGTGGTGAGCCACTCAACCAAGTCTGTTGCGTCATTCGACGTAATCGAACGCACCTTGTGCCTCTTTCCACTTTGGCTCCAGCCTGGTGCTCCTGCCCTACCCCTACCACCTCTGCAGAAGAGCCTGCCTCTTCCTCTGCCTTGAAGAATGAGGGGTTGTGTGCTAGAAAGATTGCGTTTTCAGGGTGGTGGTTATTTAGGAGGTGGAGGTGGCTGGGGAGGGATTCAAAGGTGGCAGTAGCTTTTGTAGTGTCTCAGGACTAATATATTGGGTATTGCAAAGGTTTAGAGCAGAGTTTAGGTTGGCAGAATTGGGGAAAGGGGAAAAGGTTAGAGTTTAAAAATGGTTGGTAGAACCTCCAAGCTAGTAGACTACCTAACAAAGACAAAGGTGAACATATGTGTATACGTGAACCCACATCTAATCCACATGTCCAAGAGTTGTGACTTCCATCTTTGTTCATTTAGTTTAATGCTATCTCTGAGTAGCTAATACCTACAATACACCAAAAACGTCAGACGTTATTGGAGCATGTAGGTTTGTCTGGGTGCCAATAGTGGCACTACTGTAAATGTTTTATTTTTTTATACTGTTTGTTTTATTGTGATGTTAACTGCCGAGCCTGGGTATGCCCAATAGTATATGTTTTGTATGTTAAAATATAAAAATAATAATAAAAAAATAAATGGTTGGTGGAAAGGGAGGATGTATGCAATTTAAGAGAAGTGAATGTGACGATGGGGCTGGAGTGTGGTAGAAATGGGGTGACGAATGAACAGAAGGAGATTGTATGGATAGGGCTGCACGAGTGTTTGACTATGAGAGTCTGGTATGGGTATGGGTCTGGTATGAATATTAAGGGGAACCCTTGCCATTTTTTTCACTGACTTTTATCTGTCTTGCCGGGACCCGGCAATTCATTAATAGCAGGAGTAGTTTTAAATTACTTTTTTTCCCTTCAAAAATAAAATGTTGTGCAGGGAACCAAAATAAAAAATTGTGGGGTTCCCCGAAAATATCCATTCCAGACCCTTCAGGTCTGGTATGGATTTTAAGGGGATCTCCGCGCCCAAATTAAAAAAAAATGGCACAGGGTCGCCCCAAAAATCCATACCAGACCCTTTATCCTCATCCCCACAACCCTTGCCCGGTGTTTGTGGGAGTCTGCGGGCAGGGGGCTTATCGGAATCTGGAAGTCCCCTTTAACAACGGGGAATCCCAGTTCCCCCCCATGCGAATTGATAAGAGGGGCTTACAGCTTCCAGAATGTTATCACACTTTCCAGAACCAGGGGGAGGCACCAGAGAGCTGTCTGCATTAGTCTCCCAGCTCTGAATCCTAGTAAACCCTGACCCAGATCAAGACTCACAGGTTTTTAGCACGAGTCAGAATTTGTTTTACCTGCTGTGGCAGAGCGAGGCTTGAAGGGTGGTCTGGAACACCACTGAAGAGTCTGGAAAGGCTACAGTGTCAACCTGTGGCCCCAAAGAGACAGTAACTGGTATGGATGTAGCTGAGAGACACCACTGAAAATGGTAAAAATGTTTCAGTTTTTGGCACTAAACCTAGTGAAGTGGGAGCATGTCCAGCGTAGAGAGATATGCAGTACAAATGAACATAGATTTGCTGCAGTGTGCTACCCAGAGTAGTAGCACGGCATATGGAGAAGCCCAGCTGACGGCAAGGTAAAAGACTCAAATGGACATGGGGACTATGCATGTGCCTGCTATAATCCAGCAGAGTGCTGGGAAAGTTGAACTAGGGGTGACCAAAACTGTCCTTGTGCCATGTTTCCCAGTGACACAGTGTTGCAGAGTTGCCCAGGGAAACATCCAAGGAGCTTGCAGTGACGAAGCAGAGCGTTTCCCAGGTCAGCTATGGAGCTGCCCAAGGAGCAAAGAGTTCCCCTTTAAATAAAGAGGGTGCTGTGAGGAGAGGCTCACAGGCTGTGGTGGGTAATAGACAATCCACAAAAGAAATTATGTCTAATGTCTAAAGAAAATTGTCATGGTTACGCTGACAAAAGTGTTACTGTTGGCAAATTTGGTGGTATTGGTGATAATGACATTAAAAAATGTGTTTCCTTTAATGTCATGTCTGAAAATGTTGGAAATGTGTTTACTACCAATGATGGGAGTAGGATATCTTCCATGACAACCAGAAGCGCAGGATTGTCCATGGAAGTCTCATGGGGTCTCCACGGGTTGGAGCCATAGGTTTTCCAGGATGGATGTATGGACGCAGCCCCACAACCCTAAGTGTAACCCAGTTGTCAAGGGGTTAATTCAGACTGCAAAAGCTGAAAGTGCAGAGCTGTATGTGTCAGTAGCGCCACCAGAGCTGGTAGGTCGGTGCTTGTATTGGTCCAGCAGTGCACCAACACCTTTGTAGCCATTGTGCTACATGCTGAGTGGTTGGTGTGCTCCTGCACCTTTAAGGAGGGGTGGCTCCCCTTCAGTCCACCTGCCCTTATCTATCCATCAGAATGCATGTGCCTCCATTGTGGGGACACTTATTGTTTACAAGGCAGAGGGTTTGCAGGGTGGCTGGTGCTCGAGGGCATGTCGGCCCCTGTGAAGGTTGATCAGTCTAAAGGAACATTTCTGGGCATAGACATGGCAGATCTATTGGAAAAAAGGGGTGTAAAGGGGTGCTGGATGCACAAAATCAATACAAGGTATGTTGTAACTATGTATACTCAAGTGCATATATATGCATTAAATTATGTAGTCTATTATACAAACAAAAACCATCAAAAGTGATAAATATTGTGAACTAGTGTCCATACAATAAAGTGCAGAGAAAGTTCCAATAGTGCTATACGATAAGCACCCAATGGCAAATCACAGCCAAAGTAACGTATAAATTGCAGTTCAGGAACCACCACCAAAATGTTGCACCCGATGTGATCAATAGAAATGGCTCCTTACCAATAACAATGGACTCTTTTAATTAAAAAAGAAGTCATGAACCGCTTTTGTCAATGGGATGACTCAGAACGATCCGGATAGGCAAATCAGATGATCCAATATTCATATGGATAAGAGTCATATAAATAGAAAGGCAATCAAAGTGAAGTATAGTTTATTAAAAACATTATAAAAAGTAACATGCCAAATGGCTGCTTACTTAGGTTGTGCCCTGATCCTGGCACTGAGGCTTGTAGCGTATATTCGATATCCAATCAAACGCGTGGATTCGGAGAAGGATCGGTGGTCTGTCGCGCTGCTAGTCCCACTAGTCGGCGTGCGTTCTACCGTCGGAAATCAGCGTGGATTCGGAGAAGGATCGAAAATCCGTCGCACTGCTAGTCCCACTAGCCGGCGTGCGTTCCACCGTCGGAAACCAGCGGACCCGGAAATCGGAAGTGGTATGGGAATGCGTGACTGGTTAGCGCCTCGACGTACGTTTTCTTTTGGTGGTGGTTCCTGAACTGCATTTTTTACGCTACTTTGGCTGTGATTTGCCATTGGGTGCTTATCGTATAGCACTATTGGGACTTTCTCTGCACTTTATTGTATGGACACTAGCTCACAATATTTATCACTTTTGATGGTTTTTGTTGTATAATAGACTACATAATTTAATGTATATATATGCACTTGAGTATACATAGTTACAACATACCTTGTATTGATTTTGTGCATCCAGCGCCCCTTTACACCCCTTTTTTCCATTTGTATTTTCACACACTGAAAATGTTCTAGGTGGCAGCTCACAAACTGGTATATTTAAATATATTTAGGTTGATTCACTTGTTATTCTACCCATCCATTGGGAGAATTAACATTTTCTTTTTCCGTGGCGCAAACTTTACACATTTTTCTACACATGGCAGATCTATTGTCCACAACCCAGCAACTAAATAATAGCAAGGGTCAAGGTGACAATGTGACTAATATTGACTTGCAGAGGCTCATTGGTGTAGCCTTAGAGGTGAAGAGGAGACATGTGTCTGCCAGCGCTCCAGAGGAGCAACAGGCTGTGATCATGGGAACTTCCAAGAAGGTGGAGGTCTCTTCAAATGTCTCAACCTCTCAACCTGCAGTGGATGAGCCCCTTCATGTCTTGGACAGGGAAAATGTCCCTATAAAGGTCTGGTATTTAGACAAGGGTTGCATAGAGATGACAAATACGTTATTAGAAATGTTGGAGTTGGCAAAAAACACACTCGCTATACACTTGGGTGTCTCCACCGTAGACGGACCAGGTTGTGCTGCGTAGTACCAATAGTTGGAGCCAGGTGGTACAGGCTGTGCAGGGAAACTTTGATCAAGAGTGGTATTGGTGAGTCCAATGCTTATTAACAGTGTGGTAAATAGTCCTGAGGTTCTCTAACAGGGTGCTCCCAGTTACTGAGTGGTATGGAAGGTGCTCAGAACTGTTGGAGACATCAAAGGACTCTCCGACTGGTGTAGTGACTAGAAACATCCCTGCTGGTGTAGTCTGAGGTACAGCTGAGCAGTAGTCAGTAAAGGGCGCAGATACTGTCTCACCCACTAAACCTCATGAGAAGGAAGGGCCCAGAATAGACGCAGCACTAGCAGAGATGCTTTCTATCAATCAGAAAGAGGTACAACTTAAAGTACCCGGAGCGGCTGTGAGAGAAAGTACTAAGGTTAGTTTCTGCAACAATGTAATGTGTACATTAGAAAGAAGTAGTTACGTGGATCAGTGTCATTTGTTAGATCAGTTACCCATAGAGTGTCGGACAACAGGTGAGGTGGAACTGTGCTATGGACCAATGGGTTGTAGTCACTTAGCTGTGTGTGGTT
Organism: Rana kukunoris; assembly: GCA_029574335.1. Taxonomy (NCBI): domain Eukaryota; kingdom Metazoa; phylum Chordata; class Amphibia; order Anura; family Ranidae; genus Rana; species Rana kukunoris. Next base: position 253,649,586 of record CM056051.1, on the reverse strand, counting down.
TCTTCTTGGGTCTAGTTCTAACAAGCACTGAGATGAATGGCACTGATTGTGTTGGACTGGGTGACATTGAAATGTATGATCTGCTAATGATTGGTGCTGTTAAAAGTGATGTGGTTGCCGTGGGTAACCTGAGAGAGGTTTTTGAACATGAAAGACCTGTGGTGAAAAATAAAACTTACTTCCCTGAGCTGAAAGGTAGGATTCGGGAAGGCAGAGTTCCCCCAAGAGAGGAGGACTCAGGGACCCCAAGAGAAGAGTGGGAAGGCAGAGTATACAAAATTATAGGACCCTGTTAAGATCCAAGCTGGGACATACCTGAAAGCACGCCCGAAACAAGGGTTGTGCCTACTTGGCTGATGGCCAGCACAGAGGTGTCCCAACTGCTATGGTGGGTGCAGGTGTTTCTCCCTCTGGATAAAAACAAGAGGGGGGGGTATGTGGCAGAGCGAGGCTCTGTCCCAATGAAAATGGGGTTAAAGTGGACACAGAGGCTGCATATCAGCTGAGTGCAGAGCTGCAGAGCTTAAATTTAAAGACAGAGAAAACTGCTCTGGCATGGGGCTCTGTGGTTGGAGGTCCTTCAGAGACTTGGTGGGACGGGATCTCCATCCCTGTGTTCGGGTTTTAAAAACAGCCTGCAGGGTGTGTGCCCAGGGGCACACAGCTCATATAATGAGGGGCTGGGGAGAGCAGAAGTGAGAGGAAGGTGGAGTTGGAGCAGTGGCTGCTAGTGTCTCTGTGTTGGGATAGACGCTGTGTGTGAACAGACGCCGGGTGTTAAAGGGCTTCAAAGCCGTGTGCACCCAAGACTGGAGGCCTAGAGGAGCCGCTGGTTTAAGGGACCAGTACCTATGGCAGCAGTGCTGTAGAAGAGTAGCCAGGTGAGCTGGTATTTTAAGTTATTTCTGAACATTGTTTAAACCCCTGCGTTGGATTCCTGAGTGGACTTTTGTTTTGTTTTTCTCATTTAATAAACGTGGGCTACCAGGCCCTTAACAATACATGCCTGTTTGGTGTCAACTCACTACACGAAAACGCATCTACCACAAGAGCTAAACACCCCCAATATCACACTGCTCTGAAACATGTACCAATGCAAAAAAAAAAATATATATTATTTTGTTCGGCCAGGAGCAATACTTTTTTAAATGCTTAAAAACATAAAAAATGCCCAGTTCCTTTATATAACATGCCTATGGGTGACCAAATCCTGTCTGTGAAGGAGCACATCTCTGTAATGTACAGAAAGTGGTGCAGCAGCACTGACATTTACAAAGAATAAAAGAGTTACAAGTTCAGGCAAATGACATTTCATTGGCACTTTCTTAAAAAAAAAATACACAGACCTCTCTAAGCGTTTGTTATGTATTTTGGGGAACATTTGGAGCAGTCTATGCTGTTTTTCATTGTAAATATTTTTTGTGCTCTCACACATCCTACAGCAAGAATGGAAATAAATATTTGTGTAGAGTCCTCCCTAAAATGCATGAGGTCCCCATTGAAATGCATACCAGACTCTTAATCTGATTATGCAACCTGGCTGAATAAGAAGAGGGGAAATGAGCCTCCTGAACCATACTACATTCCCTCAACGTGGGGGCTTTCCTTGTCAGGGCCTACCCTTCAGCAAAGGACATTACCCCCAAGTTGATGAGGACAATGGGCCTCTTCCCCATACAGCCCTGGCCGGTGGTTGTGGGGTCAACTTTAATAACTGAGGATGCTTCCAGATACTGAGTCCTTATGTTTATATAAGTTGTTATATAAGGGAAGGAGCAGAGCAATGATGTCACTGATATCCTTGTCCAATTGATTATGTTGAGGGGATTCTGTTTCTAGGGACTTGGCGGGTGCAAGCATCTGCTGCTTCATTAGGAACCAGTAACAGTGATAAGTCATCATATATAGAAGTGATAGAAATACTATTTCTATATATCTTGCTCAGCTCCCACCAAACTGGGGGACCAAATGGGCAAAAGTTTAGTCGATTTATCCCTAGTTATAACCCTCCCTTGCTCTATCCAGAATAAAAAAGTGATGTATTTATATACCTAAAAATTAAAAGAGAGACACATTATACCTCCTCTTTTAGACAACCTACCTTGTAAGACGTGTATTACTTTTAATGACCTGTTAGATTTTAGGTTTTTGTTTCTCTACTTCACATGAAATAGAACAAAGCCAGCATAAATTCTGGTAAATCTGCAATGAAGCACTAAACAAGATTAACAAAAAAAAGTTATGTGCACAGAGACCAACCTCTGTGAGCGCTACAGGCCATTGCAGTTTAACCCATCTGTGCGTAATTCTTAGGTACTTCACTAAGGCTACGCATTACAATGATCATTCGTACCTTCCGCAAATAAGGGTTAAAGCAAGGTACAGTCATTCTCCAGGTTCAGTCCCCTCCTCTTCATCCACATTTTCCCTGCTATGTTTTGCCTACCTGTCACTTTGCACGACAACCTTCCTCACTGATGGATTGAGTGGATCTGACAGGTCACCAGCTAGGTCTGTTTATTCCTGAGACAAGTGCTTTGGGATCTGTGTCCTGGGCAGCCCCCTCCAAATGTTACATACTCACAGTACTTTCAATTTACAGCCATGTATTTATGAGACTTCATTTCATTGCTGGATTTCCTGACCCTTAATCCCAGTACACTAACATTCACAAAGGCTTCACAAATCTAAGCACGATGGAGACTAGTAATGTAAAAGTCATTCTGCTTCCGTAGTAATTGTATAATCCAATCCACTAAGCAACAGAAAACAGATCTGGAAGGGATTGCATTTGTTCTACTCGATTTTTTCTGCCTGGGTATAGAATAGATCAGTACTACATAAAATGCTGTTGAAAAGCTGAGAACAACCTAATTTGTTTCAACCATTGATTCTTAAAGGAGACCATGGCTTAGACAGCCTATTGCTTAAAACAGTGCATAACATTACATTTGAAAAAATCATAGGGTCCTTACAGCGAGAATTCTGTAGCTGCCTCTAGGTCCATTTCTTCATCTATTTTATGGCGTTGTCTGGCCTTCTGTTAACACCATTGATGTAATTCCAGCATTCAGAAGCAGGAGGGATGCTAAAGCCTAGTACACACATGGGTCAAATGTTGGGAGGCATTGATTTGTTTGACAAAAGCTGGCCTAATTGATTTATTGAGTGTTATGCCGCGTACACACGATCATTTTTCGGGTTGTTAAAAAAAAAAAAACGTTTTTCAGCCTCTGGAAAAAACTATGGGCCAGATTCAGAGAGCCGTAACTCCTGTCTAACTGGTGTTAGACTGGAGTACTTTCTAATTACGCGCGTTTTTTCACTAGTTTGAATCCTCAAACCATGAAAAGACGGCTTTGCGCTTCAATCCGACTGGCTTACGTGTTCGTACGCCTTCGAAACTACGCTGCAATAAAATTGCGGCCGCTGGGTGGAGTTCCCGTCGTTTTCCGCGTCAGGGTATGCAAATGAGCTTTTGCCGACTATCCATGAAATTACGAACGTCTATCGCAATCTCTTACGTCATCTTTAGTCATCTTTTTGCTGCGTAAAACTATACCAGCTTTTTGCTGGTCTAATATTAGACAGCCCATGTTAAGTACGTCGTTCCCGCGTCAAATATCAACGTTTTCCGACGTCTTTTTTTATTTTATGACGTAAAACGTCCGGGAATAGGAATGTCCGTAAACGACGCTACTCAAACAACGAATGACGTATCAACGTTATTTCGCACAATGCACGGCAGGACATTTCTAAACGGAGCATGCGCAGTTCGATCGCCGTGGGGACGCGCCTAATTTAAATGCTTCACGCCCCCTAATCGCGTATTTCGATTACGCGGCGAGAAATAGACTACACCGCCGTATCGTACGGGCAAAAATCTACCAGAATTCGTTCTAGAGCCTGGTAAAATACGGCTGCGTAGCGGATCTCGGATACGCTGCGCAAATGTACGTGTACCTGAATCTGGCCCTATGTAGCCAGATGTAGCAAAGCGCGGTGACGTACAACACGTACAATGTCTGCACAATGCATTGGAGCATAAAAAAAGCAAAACGAATGTGGTTATTAGAGATTTTTAACGGTTCAATATTAAATGGTTTCTGATGGCCAACTAGTCTGGACTTGTTCTTAGGCCAACAAATGGCCCCTCATTAGCTAAGAGCATGTTGTTAGCTACTGCAAAAAACAAAAACTTGAGCATGCGCAGTTCGATCGTCGTGGGGACGCACTTAATTTAAATGCCTCACGCCCCCTATTCGCGTATTTTGATTCCGCCGGGAGAAATACACTACGCCGCCGTACCTTACGGGCCAAAATCTCTCTGAATTCCTCCTAGAGACAGGTAAAGTACAGCGGCGTAGAGTATCTCTGATACTCTGCGGGAATCTAATTCTTTCTGAATTTGGCCCATAGCCTTTAGTAAATCACATTATATCGACACAAAAAACTGCCATGTTCTATCACAAAATTCTGGGGGCCTATTTATTAAAAAGGTGCCTTGCAAATATCTTAGCATTCTCTGAAAATAACAAACAATATCCCTAATGTTTGTAATAGGCCTGTAATATCAGTTTCTATATGTTGCCTTTCGAATGTAATACTTCCTAGTATTGGATCCTAAGAGAAAATAGACTTAAAATGGATGTAAACCTGAAAAAAAAATTTTTTAATGAAGATTTCTACCTGGTATAGAAAAGAATGTCAAGTCATATTTACCCAGTCTTGCCACGAAGAGTTAATTCAGCTCTGAGATATCCTCTTGTTTATTTTTTAGTAAGATAAAAAATGACACACAGATAAGTTTGTGACACCACATCCCCCAATGCTGTGACTGACATCTAGAGAGCAGAGTGTGTGTTATGATTCCAGCTTCACACTCCTTTCTTCTCCAGCTTTCCTAGGAGTGGCTGCTCCACACCTCAGCATGATTGGGCATGCTGAAGTCATGTGGTGCCTTTCCTGAGTTTTGATTGGATGTTACTCATCATGGGTCATATCAGTGTGACTGAAGAGTAGGAGAGTGTAGAGAATGGCGGGGAGTCTTGTGACATCGTAACCCCTGCCCACCAAGCTTTGCCAAACAGACCCACCCACTGATTCCAGAGTTTTGTGAGGCTCCTACTGTTGAAGGGGGTGACATTTACAAGGTAGGGATGCATGCAGGAGGCTTGCATGTATATATACCATAAATATTTTGCCATTAGTTTATACTGGGTGAGTGGTGGGTTTACGAAATGCCTCTGCAGTGTGTATAAAGTATATGGTGTTTCCTGTGTGAACAGCTGAATGAATGGGTGTTTGGCTGAGCAAACCTTCAGATCCAATTGGAAGTGAACCCTTAACCACTTCAGCTCTGGAAGTTTTTACCCTGTTTATAACCAGACCATGTTTTACTATTTAGCATGGCACTACTTTAACTGGTAATTGTACAGTCATGCAACACTGTACACAAATGAGCGGCTACTCCTGATGACGTGGTTGTGACAAAACGCGTAGGACATAGGTACAGCGTCATTGCATCACTTCCGGTTTCAGGTCTGTGGAGCGCAACGCATCCCAGACTTCCTGCTTTTATATGCTGTTTGACTTTTAAACAGATATAAGTTCATAACTATTTTTGCTATACATTTTGGATTACGGAATTACACTATGGAGATTGTTCTTTAATATGTCCATATTGTCACATACCTGGAGATGAAACCTGATGTGGAGAGTAAGATGATCTCTTACTCCTTCAGCCTGGTGCCCCTGATAGAGTAAAGAGGAGGCATAGAAGCCTGGAGTGGCACAAGTGCCTAGTACTTCAGATGGTGAAGGCTGCAGATAAGGGGACTGTGCGTAAGTGGATGCAGGCTGGATCATGATGCAGGATAGGAGGTACTTGGTAGGCTGGCAGATAGCAAACAGCAGGTACATGGCAGACTGGCAGGTCACAGACAGCAGGTACTTGGCAGGCTGGCAGGTAGCAGACATCAGACAGCAGATACTTGGCAGGTTGGCAGGTCACAGACAACAGGTACTTGGCAGGCTAGGTACAGAGCAGGGTCAGACGCGCCGTGTCGGTCAATTAGCAATGGCAAACAGACAAACAAAGGGATCAAGCAGAGATGTGGTCAAAAGAGCCCAGGGGCCGGTTCAGGTAGAGTACAACAGTAGTCAGATGGTTTAGAACAGCTACAGGATCAAACACATGAAATAGGTAGCAGAACATTGTAGCCCATAAGGCAAAGTCCTAGTGCAGCTGAGGGGTTTATATAGTCCACTTGGAGCCACTTAGTGGTGAGCGTGCACGCCTACATGTGCATGGGTGCGCATGCGTACATGCGCCTGGGTCAGGCTAATGGGAATTCTCTGTCCCTGGGTTTGGCTAATAGGTTTTCTCTATCTGTGGATTTGGCTAACAGAGATTCTCTGTTTGCACATAACAATGTGCCTAGGCTTATTTCATCTTTCCTGACACATATATGTTTGAAACTGCTGGGGCAGTGGAAGTAAGGAAAAAAAGAGACATGTTTGGGCTGACCCAGGATATCCATATACAGCCAGGCAGTGCTGTGAATGTTGGCTACCCCCTTGAAGGGACATATTTCTGGGCAATAAGGCAATAAGAGGCAGAGCATAAGTGGAGACACCGGGCCTGCCACATGTTATTTGTGGAATTTCTTCCTATTGCAACACCAGGAACAGTGTTTTCACAGTCAGTACTTTAATAAGGATTTCTGCTATGGACACATGTTTTTCCTGACTGATTTGTGGAGTAAGAAGGACTTTTTAACCACTTGCCGACCGCTGCACGATGATGTACGTCGACAGAATGGCACGGGCAGTCAAATGGGTGTACCTGTATGTCCCTTTAAATTTGCCGCCCAGTGGGCTCGTGCTTGCCACGTGCCTCGTGAGTGCGCCCGTGGGTCCCGGGAACTCGATGTTCACGGGCGGCCTGCGATTGCGGTCGGAAAAAGCAGAATGGGGGGGGGGGTGCCTTTGTAAACAAGGAATTCCCATATTCTGCCTAGTGACACTGTCACTAATGAATGTTCCCCGTGATCAGGAACGTTCATCAGTGATGTGTCACGTGTAGCCACGCCCCCTAACAGTAAGAATCACTCCCTAGTACTGACTTAACCCCTTCAGTGCCACCTAGTGGTTAACCCCCTCACTGCCCGTGTCATTTTTACAGTAATCAGAGCATTGGTCCCAAAAATGTGTCAAAAGTGTCCGATGTGTCCGCCATAAATTTGCAATAAAAATCGCACATCGCCGCCATTACTAGTAAAAAAAATAATTAATAAAAATGATATAAAACTACCCCCTATTTTGCCCAAACCAATCAATAAACGCTTATTGCAATTTTTTTACCAAAAATATGTAGAAGGATACGTATCGGGCTAAACTGAGGGAAAAAAAATGTTTTCGATATTTTTTGGGGATATTTATTATAGCAAAAAGTAAAAAAAATAGATATTTTTTTTTCAAAATTGTCACTCTATTTTTGTTTATAGCGCAAAAAATAAAAACCGCAGATGTAATCAAATATCACCAAAAGAAAGCTTTATTTGTAGGAAAAAAAGGACACCAATTTTGTTTTGGAGCCACGTTGCACGGCTGTGCTATTGTCAGTTAAAGTGATGCAGTGCCGAATCGCAACAAGTGACCTGGTCTTTGACCAGCGAAATGGTCCACGGCTGAAGCGGTTAACCATTGTCACTTTGTATGTATTTTTAATCACATAAAGATTTCATAACATTGGAGCACCAGTCACTGTATCAGCTATTTGCACCAATCACTTCCTTTGGAGTTACCATTAACTTAATGTATTAATCATGTTTAGTTGATTTTTTTTTTTTTATGTATAGTTTTGCAATAAGGAATGTATTATTTAAAGCAGCATCACATCCATTTTTTAAACACTCTATTTAATGTATAATGTGTGCTGCTTTAACTAACAGACTTGATCTGTGTACAGAGCCCTGTGTGTATGGAAAAACAGAACCCAATGGCAGTATGGATTAGCAGGGGATGTGGCTTGGTTTTTTTCAGATAAGTCAGAGTGAGTCTGTTTACATAAAATGCAAAAAAAACAAAAAAAACAGCAGCTACACCTTTAACCCTTTGTTAGGACAATGTTTTAATATAGTTACAATTGATAATGAATATCTGCCTGCACAGAACAGACAGAGTTAATTATGGTAAACACAGCTGCCCACCCCCTTATAACCAAAGAGAACTTTGTAGGATTTTTCCTTGTTGGATGGTCTGCAGTAAAGCATCTAAAAAGGGTAAGCTGCCATTTTTTAACTATTTTATAAAGTTGTGCTGTGCGAATAGGAAAAATGTAAATAAGGCTTAAAGTGATACTAATACACGCTGTTTAATTTACATTGACCCTTATATTTCTGTATGTGGATGATGGCACTGTAAATATTTTAATTAAATGTAGAACTACCCTTGTCAGGGCTACTGATAGAATCTGTTCCCCACTGGTTTCCCTGTCTCTGCAAGTCCTCTGACACCTCTGACACCAGTACTAAGAAACTTACACAATGCTGATGAAACAGTTTGGTTTTTGTTTACTGTGGCAAGAATGACACAAAGGAATGAATGACATAAGAGTGTACGTCAAGTGAACATCTTATGTTATGCTGGCCATACACTATACGAAAATTCGGCCGAAAATCGGTCGTTAAGAAAGATCTTTCGTTTTTCGGCCAGTTAATGGGCACAAAATCGAAAATCGTTTGGATGTTTTTGAGCCGAAAAACGAAGGACAAGTTTGGAAATTTTCTGCCTAACGAACGATAAATTGGAAGGTTAATGTGTTTCCCGTCCGAACTTTCTGCACTAGGTATATGTTAAAAAAATAACCCTTTTTTTTTATGTCCACTGAACGATTTATCGGTCATTACATGATGGCACTATCGTTTGCACTCACGACAGAACTTTCGTTTTTCAAAAGTTCATTCGGACGATTTTTTGTGGAGTGTATGGCCAGCATTAGGGCAACAAATCACTGGTAATCAATGCAATTATACAATCTGAGGATTTCTGTCAATAAAGCAAAAAATGCAAAGAAACATAATGTGGTTAAACACAATCAAACCCTGTAAACAGACAGCATAAAGGTAGGGGACTGACACTTTTGCTGATTATTTTAGACCACTCCTTTCTGTATCCTCAGCCCCCAGGCACTTAGGGCCAGATTCAGAGACATCTGCCTGAATACACTACGCCGCCATGAATCCCGCGGGACTGGGTGTTCCTATTCAAGACTAAGTGAGTGACGCATGACAAAAGCTTCCCTCCCGGCTCATAATGCGCGTCACCAGTTTCCGAAAAAAGCCGAACTGTGATTTGACGCTATACGGCGCCTGCTCACCGACGTTCGGCTTTTTATGGAAACTGGTGACGTGCCTTTTGCGCCGGGGGAAGCTTTTGCCATACATCAATCCCTTAGTCTCGAATAGGAACACCTAGTCCCGCAGGATTCAGGGAAGCCGGGGGGGGGGGATACCTATACTACGGTATGTACACCGGGAAAAAAAACAGCATACTGTACAAAGGACACCAATTTTGTTTTGGAGCCACGTTGCACGGTTGTGCTATTGTCAGTTAAAGTGATGCAGTGCCGAATCGCAACAAGTGACCTGGTCTTTGACCAGCGAAATGGTCCGCGGCTGAAGCGGTTAACCATTCTCATTTTGTATGTATTTTTAATCACATAAAGATTTCATAACATTGGAGCACCAGTCACTTTATCAGCTATTTGCACCAATCACTTCCTTTGGAGTTACCATTCATTTAATGTATTAATGTTTAGTTGTTTTTTTTGTTTTTTTTTTATATATAGTTTTGCAATAAGGAATGTATTATTTAAAGCAGCATCACATCCATTTTTCAAACACTCTATTTAATGTATAATGTGTGCTGCTTTAACTAACAGACTTGATCTGTGTACAGAGCCCTGTGTGTATGGAAAAACAGAACTCTGTGCTGTAATTGGTCACAGCTGATCAGCAGGTCTCAATCATAAATCATTAGCCAGGACCTGTTGACAAAATCCCACTGTAGCCAATGGCAGTATGGATTAGCAGGGGATGTGGCTTGTTTTTTTCAGATAAATCAGAGTGAGCCTGTCCCAAGTCTGTTTACATAAAATGCAAAAAAAAAAACAGCAGCTGCACCTTTAACCCTTTGTTGGGACAATGTTTTAATATAGTTACAATTGATAATGAATATCTGCCTGCACAGAACAGACAGGGTTAATTATGGTAAACACAGCTGCCCACCCCCTTATAACCAAAGAGAACTTTGTAGGATTTTTCCTTGTTGGATGGTCTGCAGTAAAGCATCTAAAAAGGGTAAGCTGCCATTTTTTAACTATTTTATAAAGTTGTGCTGTGCGAATAGGAAAAATTTAAATAAGGCTTAAAGTGATACTAATACACGCTGTTTAATTTACATTGACCCTTATATTTCTGTATGTGGATGATGGCACTGTAAATATTTTAATTAAATGTAGAGCTTCCCTTGTCAGGGCTACGGATAGAATCTGTTCCCCACTGGTTTCCCTGTCTCTGCAAGTCCTCTGACACCTCTGACACCAGTACTAAGAAACTTACACAATGCTGATGAAACAGTTTGGTTTTTGTTTACTATGGCAAGAATGACACAAAGGAATGAATGACATAAAAGTGTACGTCAAGTGAACATCTTATCTTATGCTGGCCATACACTATACGAAAATTCGCCCGAAAATCGGTCGTTAAAGATCTTTCGTTTTTCGGCCAGTTAATGGGCACGAAATCGAAAATCATTTGGATGTTTTTGAGCCGAAAAACGAAGGACAAGTTTGGAAATTTTCTGCCTAACGAACGATAAATTGGAAGGTTAATGTGTTTCCCGTCCAAACTTTCTGCACTAGGTATATGTTAAAAAAATAACCCTTTTTTTTTTATGTCCACTGAACGATTTATCAGTCATTACATGATGGCACTATCGTTTGCACTCACGACAGAACTTTCGTTTTTCGAAAGTTCATTCGGACCATTTTTTGTGGAGTGTATGGCCAGCATTAGGGCAACAAATCACTGGTAATCAATGCAATTATACAATCTGAGGATTTCTGTCAAAAAAAGCAAAAAATGCAAAGAAACATAATGTGGTTAAACACAATCAAACCCTGTAAACAGACAGCATAAAGGTAGGGGACTGACACTTTTGCTAATTATTTTAGACCACTCCTTTCTGTATCCTCAGCCCCCAGGCACTTAGGGCCAGATTCAGAGACATCTGCCTGAATACACTACGCCGCCATGAATCCCGCGGGACTGGGTGTTCCTATTCAAGACTAAGTGAGTGACGCATGACAAAAGCTTCCCTCCCGGCTCATAATGCGCGTCACCAGTTTCCGAAAAAAGCCAAACTGTGAGTCGACGCTATACGGCGCCTGCTCACCGACGTTCGGCTTTTTACGGAAACTGGTGACGTGCCTTTTGCGCCGGGGGAAGCTTTTGCCATACATCAATCCCTTAGTCTCGAATAGGAACACCTAGTCCCGCGGGATTCAGGGAAGCCGGGGGGGGGGGGATACCTATACTACGGTATGTACACCGAAAAAAAAAACAGCATACTGTACATGTCGGCAGTATGCTGGATTGAATGGTATTTACTTGTTTTAGGGTGAACCCCCGCTTTAAGTTAAACAACACTAGTCACACAAAGGTAACTCCATGGAATCCAGCAGGTCTTCAGCTAGCACTCAAAACATGGTAGAAACAATCCTGCATGGTAGAGCAGAGCAAATATAGCTGGTATGTGGTTGACCAATAGAGGATACAGACTTTTCCTGTATAATATATGCACAAGCGTTCAATGTGCTTGCTTGTTTAATGGTGTTGTATCCTGTAGTACTGCAGATGCTAGAGATATGAGCAGAAGCACAGGTGTCTGTATACAGTGTCTATGGATATAAATTAGCTTGCATCCGGTGACACTACAAGTACCAGAAATGTGAACAAAGACAATAGTGTCTGTATACAGTGTCTATGAATTTAAATGGGCAGGTGGCCACTCACCAACACTATGACTGACGTTGCTGGTAGCGATGAAGATAGTGATGACTTTTCAGGATCTCCGCCCAGGTCCTGGCTCAGGGAATGGCATCTGACCTCCGTTGCGCCACACCACTGCCCACCAGATTTGAAATGCAGGTAGCATGTAAGGAGCTGCAAGATAGGGAGGAGATGCTGTCCGCAGATTTCCCTCTGGACACCACTTGATAACTTTTTGTTGTGCAGGCCACGACTCGGCCCCAGCACACACAGGCAAAGAGTTTCTGCTGGCAGATCCAGGCTGGTGGTTCCAAGAGAGAGATATAGGCCTAGACCAGCCCCTTTATATCCTTTACCCGTAGTTTATTATTCTCTCCCAGCAGTCTGGTAGTTGTAGTTCAGGCCAGTCCTGTTAGAGTTAAAACCCCAGCATTCTGAACTACACATCCTACGATACTTTGCTCTATGCTCTACCTTTAGAAAAATGACAACATGGAGTCCAAGCCAACACTAGAGAGAGACAGCTCCACGTAAACAGCACTGCGTACTGTCACTGAATTGCAGGCAACAATAGCCAGCTCCTGGCTACATAAAAAAATATTAAGTAATTTATATACAGCTGTCACATGACCCAGATTTTTCCCAGCCTGTCTGCAGGGAAACTTAAGCAGAAGGTGCCTTTAGTCCTCTGCTGCTGGTCATATGTTTAAAATAAGAAAAAAAAACAGCCTTTGAAATACAGACTATAAATACTGTATTTATCGGCATATACTGCGCACTTTTTTCCCCTTAAAATAAGGGGAAAATTGGGGGTGCGCGATATACGCCAATACCCACTTCCCGCGCTCAGTTTGAACTGAGCCGCCGACATATACCGAGTGCAGTACACTCTGGTACATTCGGCCAGGCTCGGCTTCGCTTGTGCTCACGCATTAACGTCACAGAGCATGAGCGAAGCCGAGCCTGGCCGAATGTACCTGAGTGTACTGCACTCCGTATATGTCGGCGGAGGCGTTCAAACGGATCGCGGGAAGCGGGGATTCGACTCGAGACAGCGCTGGAAAAGCCGGGAGGACACCACTGAACCCGATGACGGACGCCGGACCAGACAAGGCCACTGATGGACGCCGCACAAGACACCAAAACTGTAAGTACTAAAAAAAAATTTTTTACAGGAATTTCGGGTCCACATTAGGGGTGCGCGCTATACGCCGGAGCGCGCAATACCCATGATAAATACGGTAAATAAATATCAAAAGTGTTTAAAAAAAGTCATACAAATATATATTTGTAATCAAAGTGGGCTGTCATTTACCACTGGGTATACGCCCACATGTGTGACTCTATAGTGGGAACTATGTTATTACACTATCGTATTGTCAGATTACAGGTTTGTAGATCGCCTTCTCTGTAAAACCCCTCTGTGCATTTTTTAATGTCATTTTGCTGTGGAAAATATGTGTGCTTTTATTATTAAAGATACAGATTTTTTAAACATTGAGTAGCTATGAGATGTTGTTTTCTTGATTTGCGTTACATTGCTGGAAGAGCTCGCAGTAAGAGGATGAGGAGTGACAGGAAGATATCCTGGTTATTCTAATGTGATGTGCTATTGATCATTCATTATGACCCATACTAGTTAGTCAGGAGCCAACCTAATCTTATGCCGTGTACACACGATCGGTTTGTCTGATGAGAGCAGTCTGATGGACCGTTTTCATCAGACCAAACTGATCGTGTGTGGGCCCCATCGGTTATTTATCCATCTGTTAAAAAATTTGGAACTTGTTTTTAAACTATCTGATGGTTAGCTAACCGATAGAAAAAAAAAATATTGTCTGTAGGCATGTCCATCGGTTAAAAATCCACGCATGCTCAGTATCAAGTAGACGCATGTTTGGAAGCATTAAACATAATTTTTCTCAGCATGTCGTTGTGTATTACGTCACCGCGTTCTGACACAATCGTTTTTTTAACCGATGGTGTGTAGGCACGACTGACCATCAGTCAGCTTCATCGGATAACTGATGGAAAAATCCATCAGACCGATTTCATCGGATTGACCGATCGTGTGTACAGGGCAATATAGCACAGGGTGATATCACTGGATTCTTGCATTACTTACATTTATTGGATAAGAGCGCAATTTATTTACACTGGGGTACGGGACTACACACCTCTCATTGCTTTGGATACTGTACATGAATTACAAACTTTATTGATTATTTATTTCATGAATTGGGACTTTTTGATTAAGTTCTATTCATCTTTAGAATATGAATATATTTTTTTCATTTGCACTAATCATATTGTTGGTGATTGTTTATGAAATTTTTCACTTTATGATTTGAGACCCTCTTCATTTATACAATTTTAGTTTCATACACATTAAGTTTTGTGTATTCTCTATCATGTTGCATTGATGTAGTGCCACACTATTTGATTTATTTATTCACAAATTTGATATCACCGTAAATTGCTGTAGGCTGCTAAATCCCTAGATGAATTGGGGGGCATGGAAAGTAGGCAAGGATTGAGAACAGCAGGATCAACCAGGTTTTTTTGCTGAATACAGAAAACAAATCTCATAGTGCCTGAGTATGAACAGCATGTAATAAATCATTTAATGATATTTTTTTTATGATGTGGGTTTAGTGAAACTTTAATTACCAGCAGGATTCCTATCTGGTATATGGAGCTCTTTTGTTATTCACAGTACTATGTTTTTAATCTTTTTAAATAAAATTATCTATACTATATTACACTATTGGAGGCATGTGTCTTTTTTTTGTATGTATAAAAACTTGGTGAACTGTACTTAATTGTTTGGCTGGACATGGGTAGACACCTCTCTTAATACTTTAGGCTCCATTCACACCTGGGCATTCTGGATTGCGGACGGAATCACTGTGAATCGCAACAAAATGTGGAATGCGTTTGCGATGCCATTTTTTCTTAATGTCGCCCCAAATGTGGTGCGAATTTGCCACGATTGCCAATCGACAAATTGGGGTACAATGACAGCAAAAAGATTCCTCCTGGCTCTGTGCCAAGATTTGGTGCATGAGTTTCTTTTTGAGCATTTTGGAGCAGAGGGAGGTCCATTCAAATGAAAAGTACAAATCAAAAAAAGCTAAAAAAAGAGCCTCATAGCTTGTGGGTCAATAAACTCTGGTACTATAGAGTTTTGTAATGTGGGTGTACAGCACTAGATGTCATTTTCCTGGTTGAGGTTGGACTCCTTTCTTTAAGTCACATGAATACTATCTGGAAAATGTATTTTTCCTGCAACATCCGGTGACGCCTTTTGCTAATTTATTCTTATGCCGCGTACACACGGTCGTTTTTTGCGATGAAAAAAAAACGTTGTTTTTTAAAACGTCATTTAAATTGATCGTGTGTGGGCAAAACGTCGTTTTTTGTCTTCAAAAAAACAACCAAAAAAAAATTCCAACATGCTTGAATTTTTTGTGTCGTTTTTCAAAACGTCGTTTTTTGTTTCACAAAAAGTCACCGTGTGTAGCAAAAACGTCGTTTAAAACAACGTTTTTCAACCCGCGCATGCCCAGAAGCTAGTTATGAAGCGAGCTTCAATGGAAAAGAGTGGTGAACGTAACCTCGCTTTTTGTGAAAAAAACAATGGTGTGTATGCAACATCGTCTTTGAAAAGTGACGTTTCAAAAACGTTGTTTTTACTTCACAGAAACGTCTTTTTTTTTCATCACAAAAAATGATCGTGTGTACGCCGCATTAGTGTTTGCATCTATTTGAACTATAATATTTAACCCACCTATTGTCTGGGTTGCTGGTGGACATATGTTTTTTTCCACACTATTTGACTCTGTATATTGCAAGGTTAGGACCTGAAATATTGGACATATGTTCTTATATTTTTTTCTAAGTATGTTTATGTTATAGATTGTAAATGTGTCAATTTTTTTTTACACTTTTCACGTATATTAGCGCTATGCTTTTGTACACAGATACCAATTTATAGTACAGTAAGCGTGCAGTCAATGTATGTACAATTTTAAAGGAGTAATTTCAAAAGAGAAGTAAGCTGAGAGACGCTGCCCCTTTGGAGTGGTGGGAGTAGGCTTTATTTATTTATTTATTTATTTATTTATTTGAAGGGGTTGCTTAGGCCATTCTTCATGATTTATGTGGATCTGCACTGCTAGATGACATGATTGATGGTGATTTACATCTTGGAACTTTTTTTTTTTATTAAAGGATTTTTTAAAAATTGTGTGTGTGTGTGTTGACATTTGACTATTGAAATTCATATTAATTACCCTTACTCAATCAAGTAAGGGGAAAGGCAATATCTGGGAGGCCCCTGATTTTTAAAAGTGGTTTCAAGATTTCAATACGCCCCTGCCCTCAGACCTCCACAATCAATGGACCAGGATTCTGGGGAAGAGGCCCTTGCCCTCAATAACATTGGCACAAGGTGTTTTGTCAGGGGGACACCTTGTTAATGGTATATGGCCTGGTATGGTTCAATGGTTCAGGGACCATACATCCACACATTGTGCCCCCCTCTCCCCTTTCCTGGCCAGCCAGTCTGCATTCTCAGGTAAGCGTCTGGTGTGGATCCGAGGGGGGAGGGTATGCTTTTTCTTTTTGTGGTGTTCCCCCTTTAAAATCCAAAACAGACTCTCATCAAGGATAAGGGTTTTGACATACATTTTGGAGGGATTTCACGGTTTTGTTTTTTGTAATTTTTGCTGTAGGAGGTGCCACAACAAAATTTAAAAAGCAGGGCCAATGTGGTGCCTATATTTAAAAAGGTAACAAAATCTTTACCAAGTAACTATAAACCAATTAGTTTAACTTCTATAGTTGAGAATATACTGGAGAGATTAATAAAAGACCACATAGACAAGTTCTTGCTGGGAAAAAAAAAACATTTTAGGCAACAGACAGCATGGATTCATGAAAGACATAAGTTGCCAGATAAACCTGATTTCTTTTCATGAAGAGGTAAGTAAAACCCTGGACAGAGGCGTGGCGATGGACATGATATGCTTGAAGTTTGCAAAAGCATTCAATACAGTTCCCCATACATGGCTAATGTTTAAGGTAAAGTCTACAGGCTTGGGAAGATCAGTTTGTAAATGGATGGATAACTGTCTAAAAGACAGAATTCAAAGAGTAGTTAATGATTCTAACTCTGAATGGTCGCAGGTTATCAGTGGTGTACCCCAAGGTTCTATGCTGGGACCCTTACTTTTTAATAACTTTGTAAATGATATTGGGTCTGGGATCAAAAGTAACATTTCTGTCTTTGCAGATGACAGCTATGCAGTGGAATAACGTCCTTATAGGATGTCTCCAATTTATAAGCGGCCCTCAATGTCTAATTGGGTGACTATGTGGCAGATGAGATTTAATGTTGATAAATGTAAAGTCATACACTTGGGGGCTAAGAGTATGGATGCAGCATATATAGGGGGAGTACAACTGCAGGGATTTGTAGTGGAGAAGGATCTGGGAGTTTTGGTAGATCATAAGCTCAATAATGACATGCAATGCCAAGCTGCGGTGTCAGGGAACTGCTGGTACAGAACGAAGGCTCTTGCGTGCAGACTAGACAACGGCACCTATGCGTGCTTGTGAGCCGGCACGCACACGTTAGCGCTACTGGGCGCCAATGGGCCTTTTTAAAGGACAGCAGCTGCAATTGTACATTGCTGTTTGATCTGCAGCTCTGTATCAAGTAACCTGTGAACCTGTTTGCCTATTACCTGTACCGACCCGGCTCTGCTTGACCACCATCATCTCCAATCCTGACTTTCAGGTTGCCTTTGATCCTGCTTAGCCTTCCAATGTTTACCTGCTGCCAGACCCTATTTATCTGACCACACCTCAGCCTGCTGTATTTAACTGCACGATTACCTGCTCCGACCCAGTTTGTCTGACCCTGCTACTGCATGCTGCTTTGCTCTGTACTGCTTCTGCACCTAACCTGGCTTGTCTCACCCTGCTCCAGCTCACTGCTGATCCTGCACCCACCAGTTCTTCAGGCCTCTGACCTGCAACCACCTTTGCTGCCACCGTCAGTGCAGCCATCCCTGGAGGGTTATTATCCTTCTACTGTGCCAGATGCTACAACTATTCCAGGCACTCCTGCCTCACTGCACTCTGGAGTTCACTGCCCCCACTTCAGGGACTCCTGAGCCAGGGCTGTAAGAGAGGTCTCTTCCTACAAAGTCAGGCTCTACTACAAGGTGCGTTCAGTACATAACATGCAGTTTCCAAAGCAACCAAAGATATTTATTTTATTAAGAGAGGTATGGACTCCAGAGAGAGAGAGATATCATTTTGCCCCTGTTCAAATTATCTAGACCTCATCTGGAATATGCAGTTCAGTTTTGGACACCAGTTCTCAAAAAGGATATTGGGGAACTGGAGAAAGTGCAGAGAAGGGCTACCAAACTGATAAGAGGCATGGAGGAACTCAGCTATGAGGAAAGATTAGAGGAACTAAATTAATTCACTCTTGAGAAGAGGAGATACAGGGGGATATGATCAACATGTACAAATATATAAGGTGCACATATAGTGAACTTGGTGTTGAGTTATTCACTTTATGGTCAACACAAAGGACAAGGGGGGGACTCTTTACGTCTAAAGAAAGGGATATTTCATCTCCAAATACAGAAAGGTTTCTTCACAATAAGAGCTGTGAAAATGTGGAATATACTCCCTGCAGAGGTGGTTCTAGCCAGCTCAGTAGATAGCTTTAAGAAAGGCCTGGATTCTTTCCTAAATGTACATTATATAATGAGGTACTGACATTTATAGGTAAAGTTGATACAGGGGAAATCTGATTGCCTTTTGGGGGATCAGGAAGGAATTTGGATCATGCTCTGCTGTTTTTTTTGACTTCCTCTGGATGAACTATAGGTATAGAATTGGGTATATGGGACTGTATGATATTATTTATTTTTTATTTTTATTATGGTTGCACTGGATGGACTTGTGTCTTTTTTCAACTTGATTAACTATGTATAACTGTTGGCTTTTTTATATACAAAATGGCATGGGGATCGCGCCAAAGGTCCCCCAAAGTATATAAGGGTCTGATATGTATTTTGGAAGGTTCATTTTTAAATTTACAAAATGCTCTACCAGGTTGTTATTGTTGTTTGTGCTTAAATTCTTGGCATTTACTGCTATAACTTGGACAGGAATTATGAAAATTATGCCAATGATACACACAGACAATAATAAAACCTGCATTTTAGGCAAAAAAGTTTTGACTGGAGTTTTGCTTTGACAACTGTGGTATGATATTATCCATACAGTGAGTGTATTGTTTTCAATGAGTTAGTCAACTTATAGACCTATTGGTGCAGCTCTGCATAGAACTAATCCACTTCCAGTTATTTTTTTGTCAAGGCTTAATTGAACAAGCTGAAGTTAGGAGATGATTGGCTACCATTCCCAGTTTCAAATGATTTTTCACTCCAGTTTTAGTAAATCAACATGATTGTGACATTATGAAAAAGAACAATAAAGAACAACCACTAATAGCGCATTCCTTCATATAAACACGTTTTTGAAACATTAGCATTCATTAATACGATTATTCACATCAAACTGATTGAATTTACATGTTTATCATAAAAGACCTGAAGACTTTACATCCCCCTAAGAAAAAGAGTGAGTTAAGAAAACACCTTCAGCTAAAGAAATAAAAAAAAGACAGACCCTAGAGTTATGGAATGAGTTATGCAACCTCAAAAAGATGATAAAGAACATATTTATTCTACATTAAAGTTACTTATTTTGAATATATGCTAGGCTTTGCATCAATCATCTAAATTAATTCTGTTAAGATTTTTTCAAGCCAGTAAATAGCTGGCACACGCTGTATGGTTAAAGACATGTGCAAGCCCTGTTGCCTGTAACAAACACTAAAACGCATTTCCTAAGTATGCATTGAGTTAATGCCAAAATCTCAGTGATACATAGACCCCCGTGGTGAATTTTTCAGAGCCTTTTTTATGCCAATGTGGTCTTTGTGGGAGTTTGATTCACGCGGCTGATAGAGTCATGGAATGGATATTCGGCTAGAAGTCATGATTCAAAACAGAGCACAATCTGCTGTTCACCAAGGAGAGCTCTCATGAATAACTAATAGGTGCAGGGAATCTCCAAGAGTAACTGAGTATTAATTTATTTTATGGAGTGCTGGCAGTCAGGAGCAGAGTAGAATAACAAAGATGCAATATAAGAAGGTCTACATATAAAAGCAAAGAAATATGGTCTGTGCCTCACAGCAAACTTCGCTTTGATGCACTCCGGTGTTTCATTTTTATTTCATCGCTTTTACAGTGTACAAGCACAGAAGATGTTTAATCAACATTTCATTAAGTACAACATTAATTTAACATCTGACAAGATATTAAATCGTTAGTTTACTGCATCTCTAGCCCAGTGGTTTTCTTCTCTCCTTCTAGATCAGTGATGCTCAACTCTTTATACTGTCTAACGTCCCTAATTCAATTTAAGAACACCAGTGTTTTGGAACATTACAAAATGAGCATGAGAAATGAACAAACAGAATTTACAAGTAAGGAAATCAAAGCCAAACTAAATAGTATTTGTTTGTCTACTTAACCAATTTGTCACACATGACCAGAAGAATAAGTTGTTCTCTCTAAAAAAAAACAAAAAAAAAACAATATTGTTATAGAACAAATCTCATTAAAAGCACATGCCGTGTATGACTAATTAAAATGTGATGGTTATTGTGAAAAGTGATGATTTGATATATTTGATGGCAGTTTTAAGGCAAATCAAGGAGATTTTATACTCTGATGCACAGTAGTGCTGCATTTTAATCAGACAGGCAGGGGCACATAAAAAGGAAATAAACTCAGACACTCACTGCTTTGTTTCTATGTTTTTTTTTTTTTAAATTGACTGAGGCTGGTGAAAGACACTGGGGTTGATTTATTAAACCTGGAGAGTGCAAAATCTGGTGCAGCTCAGCATGAAAACCAATAGAGTTTCAGGTTTTATTGTCACAGCTTTAAGTAGTAGTAAACTCTGTACTACCACTTGTACCTATAGGTAAGCCTATAATAAGGCTCATCTGTAGGTACTGTGAATATCTTCTAAACTTGCACTCGCTCTGAAGGTCAAGGCTTACAGAGGCCATGTCTGAAATAGCAGGTCCTTTCCATTCACGAGAGTGACATCATCGCGCTCCTGGTCACTCATGTAGCCGGAGGCCTCGAACCTGGAAAGAAGCCAGACGGTGAGGGAGGGCTTCGGTCTAAGATACATCTGTGCTAGTGTTTGATGCATACAAGCACATAATGACATTGCCTTGCCTTTTTATTTTATTTTTTAAGCACCAGCACTTTACAACCACTTCAACTAAAAAAAGCTGAATTCAGAAGCTGATTGGATACCATGTACAGCTGCACCTGATTTAATAAATCAACCCCAGTGTTCCATCAAACTCATGCAAAACAGTGACAGTGTGGGGGGGTTACTAAAACTCTGAAAAACCTGGTGCAGCTGTGCATAGTAATCAGTCAGCTTTCAGGTTTTAGCCCACGTTCACACTAAGGACCGGTTTGAAACGTGCACAATTTCAAACCGTCATTTCAGTCCGACTTCAGGGGTGAATTGACAGACATCTGTGCAAGTTTAGTCACAGATGTCTATTCAGATCACCCCACAAAAGTTATTCCTGCAGCACCGTAAAGTCAGCATCACACCGATTCGGATGGTGCCATTGCCGGGAATAGGCGGCGATGTGAACGTGGGCTGGTTGTCAAAGCTTAATTGTTAAGCTGAAGTTAGAAATTGATTGGTTACTATGTACAGCTGCACCAGATTCTGTGTGCCCCAGTTTTAGTAAATCGCCCCCCCCCCCCCAGTGTTCTCAAAAGTGGATGAAAAATAAAAAGGTGGTTGATCCACTCTTTGACCACCCCTCAAATAAGCAGACTTGGTGCCTCTCAGATCAGTTTACAATGGGCGATAAAGGATATTGCTAGTGTGAAAGGAGCCTAGGCTGGGTTCACACCATTGTAAATTGGATTCAGATTCCCAGCATCCAATTCACAATAGCAGGAGATTTTGACCGGCTCCCTGTGGAGCCGGTTTAGATATCTCCACAGCAGGTCCAGTGCCATTTGCATAAGGACGTCTTTTGGTCTGTCTCAGGTAGACATGTGCACAACAAAAATTTTCGTTTATTTCTGTTTCGTTTCTGTTCGTTTATCGTGATTCGTAATGAGTCGTAATTTCGTAAGACGTTAGTTATCGTATTCGTACTCTTTAGTATTTTCGTAACACTTTTTTTTCCGTTTCCGTTTTTTTATGTTAGTTTATTTTTCGTTGATTCGAGATTAGTATTTTCGTTAAATGTTGTATTCTGCCTCGTTCGTATTTTTACAATGAATTTATTCGTTTTTACGTTGGTTTATTTTTCGTTGTTTTGATATTCGTATTTACATTATATTTTCCATAATGCCGCGTTTGTATTTTCGTAAGAAATAAATCTTCGTTGCTTTATGATCATTCGTATTTTCGTGTCTAATTTCACTTGATTATAACAACGTTCTTTTGTAGATTTTATTGCATTCGTAATTCTGTTAAAATACATTTTACGTTTATTCGACACACTACTCGTCGTAATTTTGTAAAACATCGTAATTTACTGCGATTGACTAACACAGATAAAGACACAAGGTCAAGGAGCCACATAAGAAAGAAGCTCTTCAGGGGAAGGGACAGCGCTGAGTGGCTATTGGTCACAGTACTAATGAAAGTGAATTTACATTATTTAATTTCCGTTTTCCGAAGATTCATAATTTATTTTTCATTAGTTTTGCTTTTCGTTTTTTATTCTTTGTTCGGCATTTCGGTTGTTTTCTTTTCGTTCTTCAAATATTAGTAAGTTTGCATTTTCGTTTATTTTTCGTAATTATGATTTTTTTTTTGTGTTCGGTGTTTTCGTTATTTCTATGTTTTCGTTTCTTTTTTCTTTCGTTGTGTTGTTCTTTTACATTTAGTAGTTTCGTATCTTCGTAGTTTTCCATATTCGTTATTTTTGGAAATATCGTTATTCGTTATTATTTGCGCTAAACCATTCGTTTATTCGTAGGTTAACGAATCAACGAAAATAACGAATAATCACGGAAAACGTATTCGTAACGAAAAAAATTGCACATGTCTAGTCTCAGGTTGCAGGCCTGAAATCGGACCTAAAACAGTGAACCAGGACACATTGTACCCCTACTGTGAGATGCATGCAGTTCATATGTGAACCCAGTCTATTAGTTTCAAGAAATACTATGCCTGTCAGCACTTACCCAAGTGGCTGGGTATTCTACTGCTCTTGTCTCTCTGACTGTGAATCTTTTTTTCTTTGGGGGGGGGGGGTACTCTTTTAATCAGTGCAGTTACGTTTAGATTTAAGGGCCATTAAGGGATAAGACAACCCATCTCTAGTATAGAGAAAAATCTTCTGAATATAATAAAGTGATACTAAATGCTATTTTTTTTTCAAGCATTAAAAATAACAAACATGTCATACTTACCTGCCCTGTGCAAAGCAGCCCCCCGATCCTCCTTTTCTCGAGTTCCTCTTGGACACTCCTGGCCCCTCCCTCCTGTTGAGTGCCCCCACAGCAAGCAGCTTGCTATGGAGGCACCCGAGTCAAGCTACAGATCTGTGTTCATTCAGACACAGAGCCGCTGCCCGGCCCCGCCCCCTTTCACTCCTCATTAGCTCACTGACTTACTTTGACAACAGCGGGAGCCAATGGCGTCATGGTGCTGTGTCAGTCAATGAGAAGGAGTGTCCCGGCCAGCCGAGTCTCTCATGCAACATAGCTGGATTTAGATGCACCTCAGGTGAGTATTAGGGCACACAGATGGCTTTTTATCTTAATGCACACTGCATTAACCTCCCTGGC
The DNA here is from genome assembly GCA_029574335.1 of Rana kukunoris. Classification (NCBI taxonomy): domain Eukaryota; kingdom Metazoa; phylum Chordata; class Amphibia; order Anura; family Ranidae; genus Rana; species Rana kukunoris. The sequence continues at coordinate 253,625,579 of CM056051.1, read as the reverse complement.
GGTATGATTATTTCAGATTTTAGGTGCTGAAAGCAGTACCATTATTTGCAAGGAAATTGGACATTTTATATTGTAGGCCTGTAATTCTTAGGAATAACTGACTTAAATCTGACCAAACAAGAGTCTAGTAGGCATCCCAGGTATGACATTTTTTTTAAAACAAAATTATAAATTATAATATAACCACTTGCATACTGGGCACTTACACCCCCCTCCTGCCCAGGTGAAATTTCAGCTTCCGGCACTGCGTCGCTTTAACTGACAATTGCGCGGTCGTGCGACGTGGCTCCCAAACAAAATTTACGTCCTTTTTTCCCCACAAGTAGAGCTTTCTTTTGGTGGTATTTGATCGCCTGTGCGATTTTTATTTTTTGCTCTATAAACAAAAAAGAGCGACAATTTTGAAGAAAAATACAATATTTTTTACTTTTTGCTATAATAAATATCCCAATTAAAAAAAAAAAAAACATTTTTTTTTCTCAGCTTAGGGCGATACGTATTCTTCTACATATTTTTGGTAAAAAAAAAAAAAATCGCAATAAGCGACTGGTTTGCGCAAAAGTTATAGCGCTTACAAAATAGGGGAGAGAATTATTTTTTTTTATTATTATTTTTTTACTAGAAATGGCGGGGATCTGCGATTTTTATTGGTACTGCGACGTTATGGCGGACACATCGGACACTTTTGACACATTTTTGGCGCCATTCACATTTATACTGCGATCAGTGCTATAAATATGCACTAATTACAGTATAAATGTGACTGGCATTGAAGGGGTTAACACTAGGGGGTGAGGAAGGGGTTAAATGTGTATGCTAGGTGTGTTCTAACTGTAGGGGGAGGGGGGGGTGACTGGGGGGGGTGACCGATCTGTGTCCCTATGTAGGAAGGAACACAGATCGGGCTCCTCCCCTCCAGAGACAGGACATTGTCTCTGTGTGAGCCGGCAATGAGAGATGATCTATGAGAGATCATCTCTCATTCGCCCACAGATCGCATGGCAAACGGCCGCTCTGATTGGCCGTTTGCCGCGATCTGTGATTGGCCGTGTCCAAGGGACACGGACAACACAGGGCTTCCCCGCAGCGCGCACTACAGCGCGCGCTGGGAACGCCAGAAAGACATGCCGTCAAATGACGGCATGTTGGCTATTCAGGCCCGCGCTGTTGCCGTCATCCGATGGTAGCGCGGGCCTCAAGTGGTTAATAAATAATTATAACAAATAATAATATAGTTATAATAAAAAATATTCAATAATGTAATGAACTCAAAATCACTGACATTTGCTCAGTTGCAGAATTGTCGCTGTCATTACTTTTATTTTTTTATGACGAATTTCCCCACAAATCGCTCAATTCTGCAAGTGATTATAATCTATTATCGCTTTTTTCTAGCTGGTCTAAAACCATTTTTGACATATAGGGACACTTTTGGTTGCTATGGACAATCTACAGTTTTCAGGCAGAAAGAACAGTTTTTATTATATAAACGAACATGTAGGACACTGGGCAGACCACTAGGGACAAGGGGGGTGTGAATTTTTTACATACAGTACTGTAATCTATAAGATTACCGTATACTGTATGTAATGTGTTTGTTTACCTTTTTGAATATGGCGCCGTTTCTCCGCCCCCGTGCAAGTAACATCGCAGGGAACGGAGATCGGAGGTACACATTCAGCGAGGCGAGCCCGAGTCTGACTCGGGGTTACCGATCGCAGCACAGAAATGTAACCCCGAGTCAGACTCGGGAATACCGCCAGGGGGGTTAACATACAAAAACCTTCTGCCTTTACAACCACTTTAATGAAGAAATAAGAGTTTATTGATTTTATCACTTCAGTGTGCACTACGCAAACACTGAGGCAAGAGAATAGCACACTCCAATCTTTATTATTTACAATTCCACCAAAAGGCTGCCATGTCACTACAGACCAGACATCTATACCGACATCGGAGTGGATTTACTAAATAGCAAGTAGACTCATGAGTTGCACTCATTTTCCCCAGAGCTTAGTAAAAGTGGCAAAGCTGTACTGATTTCCATCATCCAATGTGCAAGCTAAAATGCTGTTTTTTTTTTTTTTTTCTTGCACCTGATTGGGTGTTCTTTACAAGATATAGCACTACCACATTTAATAAGCTCTGGATAAAATGAGGGCAACTGCACTTGTAAAGTGCACACTACATTGTGTGGCTTAGTGTTTTTTTTTTTGTTTTGTTTTTTAGCTTTAGCACATGAAGTACATGAGTCAAACACTCACCAGTAAACTATTTGTTATATAATCCATAAACCATAAAGTTAATTCTGAAAAAAGTCCCTAAGGCAAAGCGGTGCTTCCAAATAATGTTGCACACCATTAGATGACAATAGTACAAAACACCCAGGGAGACAATATTCGGTCAAGATGCTTGGGTGACAGTTCATGGAAAATCATCAGGTGCATGGAGAATCCACCTTTACCACACTCGTGATTCCACTACCCCAGGAATTGTACTTACCAGAAATATGTCAAATTACGCTTTGGATATGTTATGCCCAAACAATATCAAGGTAAAGAAAGTTTTTTGGGGGGGACTTTACATGGCTAGAAGATAAATAGATATCAAAAACATGTATTTATTGGTGAAACAAAAAACATGGCACAATTACATGATACATGCAGCAATGAATAAAATTGTTAATCACATATTACAGACAATATATAGAAACAAACATTAGTATATACTGTATGGTCTGTAATATGTGATTGACAATTTTATTCATTGCTGCATGTATCATGTCATTTTGCCATGTTTTTTGATTCACCAATAAAAACATGTTTTTGATATCTAATCATCTTCTAGCCATGTAAAGTCCCCAAAAAAAACTTTTTTTCAGACCTACTGGACGGGACCCCAAGACATCTTCGAACTCTTATCTTTTTTTTTTTTTTCTGCAGCAAAAATTACAATTGCACAAGCATGGAAAACTCCAGTGATCAGTCTTGCTGTAGTAAAAAGTAAACTTCCTTGGATCATGGTCAATGAAAAATTGACCAGCATCCTTAAAGATAAACAAACAAAATTTGACAGGGTGTGGTCCCCTTGGATTAGGTACCTCCAAGCTCCATGATCTCTGGATCTGGATATTGGGGAGATTTGGACCATAATACATGACTCCTGCTTTGATATATTAGCCTTAATAATTCTTCTTTATACCTCCTTCCCTTTCTCCTCCTCTACTTGCTTATTTGCTCCTCGGGATGTATAATTATTTCTGTAATGAAATGTTATTTGTTTCCCAACTAATATTTTTTTTTTTACTTTTGAATAAAAATCTATTGAATCTGAAAAAAAAAAGAAAATTGTTCAAAACTATGAACCTTACAGTATCTTTGAATTCACAGAGCTGTAATAATTTCCTTGTCTCTGGATTAACCAGTTCTAAGGTAGAATCTGCAGGATTTGAGATGGGGTCATCATTCCTGAATTCAGGTAGATGACCACAATATGTCCTGAAATGTGGCAGTTGGTACTGCACCTGTGCACTCAGTGGGGTTAAAGTTAGTATGCATGTAGCGACCTTTCTTATGAATTCCACTCTATTATAGACATACACAGAACAATTTTTTGGGTTGTGAATGTATCCCAACTAGGGTTGTCCCGATACCACTTTTATAGGACCGAGTACAAGTACCGATACTTTTTTTCAAGTAGTCGCCGATACCGAATACCGATACTTTTTTTTACATGTGTCCCCAAATGCAGCCATGTCCCTCCACATATTTCAGCCATGTATGGTCCCCCACATATTGCAGCCATGTATGGTCCCCCACATATTACAGCCATGTATGGTCCCCCACATATTGCAGCCATGTATGGTCCCCCACATATTGCAGCCATGTATGGTCCCCCACATATTGCAGCCATGTATGGTCCCCCACATATTGCAGCCATGTATGGTCCCCCACATATTGCAACCATGTATGGTCCCCCATATTGCAGCCATGTATGTCCCCCATATAATGCAGTGCAGTGACTGACAACTTCTGGCAGTGGCAAGGCAACCAACTACACATAGCTTGCCTCTGTGTGCACTACTGTATTACTAGACACTCAGTATTCCTATTCAATTCATTCAGCTTATTTATCACTGTCTCACTCTCTAGTCTCTACAATTCTACATTAAATCTTACTTGCTCGGCGAGGGCTGACTGCTGCTATGATGTTCGTCCTGGTCCTGCTCTCTGCCCGCTCTCCGCCCACTCTCCGCCCACTCTCCGCCCACTCTCCGCCCCTCATAATTTAGCAGCACGAGGCGAGGAGGAAACCGAACAACAATTGGCTGCTCTTTGGCGCTCTCTCCACCCCTCAGCTGCTGCTGCTCTCCGCCCCCAGTATGCACGCTCGAGCGAGGTGAGTTAAATAAACGTCACATAGACATACCTCCCGATGTTTGCCGCCGCTCTATCCAGTGTCCACCCCTTGTCAGCTGCCGCTATTACGCCGCTATTACGCCCGCTTACCAGGAACACAGTCACATACACAGTACCAGTGCCACCAACCAATTAGGATGTCGCTGCCGCTCGCTCCACCCCCTTCTAAACTGCTGCAACCAATTAGGATGATCGCTCGCCAGTCGCCACCCCTTCTAAGCTCCCGTTCTAACGCTCAGCAGCCTGCTCGTTTAAAAAAAAAAAAAGTATTCTATTTTGGTATCGGCGGTATTTGCGGGAGTACAAGTACTCCCGCAAATACTCGGTATCGGTCCCGATACCGATACCGGTATCGGTATTGGGACAACCCTAATCCCAACACTATCTTTTAAAAATATAGTGATGTTCTAGGGGGGCTTGTCCAAGCTGTAGAACCTACCGATGAGTTCAATGAGTTCAATCCAGCCAGGACATCCTGCTTTTTGCTTTATAGGATTTTGTAGACCGGCATCAGAATGACAATCACAGCACCCTGCGTTCATCAAAGATTCCATAAAAAAATTATCAACATTCCACAAAGAAAACTGCTTCATAGTGTTATTAGATTTTTAGGTATGGTTTAAAGTGAAGCTGACAGCCAGTTTGCTATGACCCTTTAGGCTGGATTCACACCTATGCATTTTTAGTGATTTTTGCATTTTGCAGGTTTGCACTACAGAACTTGTTCCATGGGGAAACCATATTAAATGGACTGCAGTGCAAATAAGCAAAATGCAAAAAGCACTAAAAATCCTAAGGCTGGATTCACACCTTTGCACAGGGCTGGTGCAAGAATTTTTGACATCCTAGGCGAAACCTCATTTTGTCGCCCCCCCTTTGCCCTTGAAACACATGTGACTTGACACATATCTGACCTACCTGACAAGGGCCGGTGCTAGTCTATTTTGTGTCGGCTGTAAGAGAGGGAGGCTGTGATAGAAGAGGGGTTGAGAGAGTGGGGGCTGAGAGAGGGAGGGCTGGCTAAGAATGGAGAGAAGGCTAAGAGAGGGGGCTGAGAGAGATGGGGGACTGGGAGGGAGGGCTCAGAGAGAGACGTGTAGGGGGAGGATTCAGAGAGAATGAGAGAGGGGTGTAGGAGGGAGAGACTCAGAGAGAGAGAGAGAGTTAAGATAGAGGGGTAGGATGTCTTATTGATCAACACCATTTTCTGTATTTTTGCAAATCTTTAATAAAAATACAATTTAAAAAAAAAAAGATACAGGGGTAGGAGAGAGAGGGGTAGGAGTGAGGGCTGAGAGAGGGGTAGGAAGGAGAGCCCAGAGAGAGAGGGGTAGAAGGGAGGGCTGAGAGAGAGAGGAGGAAGGGAGGGCTGAGAGAGAGCGAGAGAGAGAGAGAGAGAGAGAGAGAGAGAGAGAGAGAGGAGGGCTGAGAGAGAGAGTAGGGAGGGCTGAGAGAGAGAGAGAGAGGCGGGAGGGCTGAGAGAGAGAGAGAGAGAGAGAGGGAGGGCTGAGAGAGAGAGAGAGGGAGAGGTAGAAGGGAGGGCTGAGAGAGAGATAGGGAGGGCTGAGAGAGAGAGAGAGAGAGAGAGAGAGAGAGATAGGGAGGGCTGAGAGAGAGAGAGAGAGAGAGGTAGGAGGGAGGGCTGAGAAGAGAGAGAGGTAGGAGGGAGGGCTGAGAAGAGAGAGAGGTAGGAGGGCTGAGAGAGAGAGAGGTAGGAGGGCTGAGAGAGAGAGAGAGAGAGAGGGGAGGGAGGCCTGAGAGAGAGAGAGAGAGGGGGGGGAGGGCTGAGAGAGAAAGAGCTGAGAGAGAGAGAGCTGAGAGAGAGAGAGCTGAGAGAGAGAGAGGGCTGATAGAGAGAGGAGGGAGGGCTGAGAGAGAGGAGGGAGGGAGGGGGAGAGAGAGAGAGAGGGGAAGAGAGGGGGAGGAGGGAGGGCTGAGAGAGAGAGGCTGACAGAGAGAGAGGTGAGAGGGGGCAGAGAGAGGGAGGGCTGAGAGATGGAGGGTTGAGAGAGAGAGAGGCTGATAGAGATGGGTGGGTTGATAGACAGGTGGGCTGAGAGAATAGGGAGGGCTGGGAGAGAAGAGAGGGGTCTTAGAAAGAGGGGGGCTTAGAGAGGGGGGATGGCTGAAAGACGGGGGGGCTAAGAGAGAGAGGAGAGGGGAGATGGCTGAGCGTATAGGGATGGCTCAGCGTATAGGGATGGCTGAGCATATAGGGTAGGGATGGCTGAGCGTATAGGGATGGCTGAGAGTATAGGGATGGCTGAGCGTATAGGGATGGCTGAGAGTATAGGGATGGCTGAGCGTATAGGGATGGCTGAGCGTATAGGGATGGCTGAGCGTATAGGGATGGCCGAGAGTGAAGAAAGGGGTCTGATCGAGATGGGAGGGGTGATAAAGGGGAGGACTGAGAGGGGGTGAGAGAGAGGGGGCTTAGAGAGAGGGGGGCTGAGAGAGAAGGGAGGAGGGCTTGGAGAGAGGGGGGCTGAGAGAGAAGGGAGGGGGACTTGGGGGGAGATAAGAGACCCCTAGCCATGTTCCTGAAGTCCCACCTCTGTCCCAGTCTCTGTCTGCAATTGTGCATAACAGTATGATGACAGACAGTACCTTCTATACATTCTCCCAGTCTCCTGCTCTGATGATCGATCCGTCCAATTACGGCAGCTCCCGCAGCAGCCTGCGCCTCCTGCCTGTCCTCTGTGACAGCTCTGTGTCAGCGGCGAGCCTGTCTGTCCTCCAGCTCTGGTCCTCATATCAGCGCGCGAAGAGGAACTTGGAGCAGTCCATGCTCTGGAAGCATGGGGTACGCTGCCTGCGCTCGCTTGCATCCTGGGGAGGTGGGGTCAGGGGTTGATGTTAAGGACGAGGCGGCCACGGTGGAGCTCTTCTGCCGAGTCCCGTACTTATCTGCGCTCGTGTTCACTGCCATGGGTGCCCGGCCGTCCACGCCTTCCCAAGGGTGCTGCTGATTGCTGCCCACTGCTGCGCCGCCACACACATGATGCTAGACAGCCGTCTCCTCCCATGACAGAATAGTTAACACAGCGGCCGTGGCTGCGCCCTAGGCGGCAGTGCGCTCTAGGCGGCTGCCTAATTTGCCTAGTGGTAGCGCCGGCCCTGCCTTTGCAGGTTGCAGTTTGCATGTTACCGGTGCATTTTGCATTTTTTAATACATGTTTTTGATCCATTGAAGTCTATGGAACCAAAAACCAGAAAAAAGTCCCTGGTCCTTTCTGTAAAATACACAGATGTGAACTACATCCATAGGAAACCATGTTAAATGGACTGTAGTGTGTTTCTGCAAAACTGAAAATGTACAAAAAAATGCATAGGTGTGAACAAGGCCTTAAACTTTTCTCAGTTTTCATCCCCTTGTCCAATAAGAGTGCTTTAACCCCCCTGGTGGTATTCCCGAGCGTGACTCGGGGTGTTTTTAAGATCGGTATCCCCGAGTCACGCTCGGGATAGCTATGCAGAGCCTGCAGCACGTGCTAGCTTACCTTGTTCCTGGATCCAGCGATGCACCCGCGCTGTGTGAGCGAGCGGGTGCTCGCTCGATTAACACAGTGTCCCTGTGTGCCGTCGATCTCCGATCCCTGTGACGTTACAACGCACGGGGGCAGAGAACGGCGCCAAATTAAAAAAAGTAAACAAACACATTACATACAGTATACTGTAATCTTATAGATTACAGTACTGCATGTAAAAAAATACACACACCCCTTGTCCCTAGTGGTCTGCCCAGTGCACTACATGTTCTTTTATATAATAAAAAATGTTCTTTCTGCCTGGAAACTGTAGATTGTCCATAGCAACCAAAAGTGTCCCTTTATGTCAAAAATGGTTTTAGATCAGATAGAAAACAGCGATATAAAATTATAATCACTTGCAGAATTGAGCAATAGCGATTTGTGGGGAAATTTGTCATGAAAATAAATAAATAAATAATGACAGCGACAATTCTGCAACTGAGCAAATTTCAGTGTTTTTGATTTGATTACATTATTGAATAATTTTTATTATAATTATATTATTATTTGTTATAATTATTCATAATTATTTATTATACTATATATATATATATATATTTTTTTTAAATCATACCCGGGATGCCTATTAGACTCGTGTTTGGTCAGATTTAAGTGAGTTATTCCTAAGAATTACAAGCCTACAGTATAAAACTCCAAATTTCCTTGCAAATAATGGTACCGATTTCAGCACCTAAAATCAGAAAGAATCATACCGCCAGGGAGGTTAATCACCATTAAGACACCCCACTGGTTAGGGTGCAGGCAGGTTAGGAGAGGGGCTTAACCCACACAGGATGAAAAGTTAATCCCCTAGTCCCCATTTACTTACCCATTTATTTGCCTTCTGCAGATACGTAACCGTGTGGTTTGCTTCTCTACTGCCTTTTGCCAATCCGTCTGATCCACCACAACCTCTGTTTTGAGCAGAATGATTCACTTTATTTAAAAATATGCTTTATCTATATATGATACCTTAGAATATTTCCTATTTTATGGATGACAAAATATTTTCTAAAACATTACATTTTATAATTCTGTCCTTAGATAATATTTGATGATTTTAAAATCTACCACCAAACAATAAAGGCACATAGATTTACTTTATTACCTTATATCCAGGGTTTTTATTAAATTATGACCTTTCACAACATAGGAAAACCTTAATACAATGATTGAAAGAGATACCAAAACTTCTGCATAGATTCAGCTACATAATGACAAGACAAGTCACATCAAGACAATGACAAGTCATATCAATCACTGGAAAAATATGTTTAACTGCAGAGCACACAAATCTGAAGCTGAAGAAGCAAAGCTTACATCTTCCTCTGTGCTGGATCAGATATGACTAGCTTACTAAAACTGGTATCACAAAACACAAAACAGGAGAGAGACACAAATAACCTCTAAAACTTTGGAAGGACACATTACCGCTCATTTTTAAATGAAATATATGTTTCAAACACTAGTTGATCTGTGTAGATCTATCTACAATGACTAAGTAAGTAATAATTAATGATCAGTAATAAAAATGGCTTTAATAAAGGAAAAAAAAAATTGTCATTTAAAATAACAAACATGTTATACTTACCTCCACTGTGCAGTACGTTTTGCACAGAGTGGCCCCGATCCACGTCTTCTGGGGTCCCTTGGCGGCTGTCCCTGGTCCTCCCCGCAATTACTCACCACAGTCATGCGAGAGCTTGCATGGTGGTCAGTAAATGCGGGCGCGCTCCCGTGATACAGCGAGCGGCCATATCCGCTCACTGTATTACTCAGCCCCGCCCTCGGCGCGCCGTGTCACTGGATGTGATTGACAGCATCCACCCGCTCTAGCTAATCAGTGGCTAGGCTGAGCGGCGAAGAGGATCTCGGGACCGCGCAGGACTTTCGTGGGGTCAGGTAAGTATAACGGGGGCTCGGGGGGCGGCATTATGAGATGTTTTTTTCACCTTAATGCATAGATTCATTAAGGTGAATTGTTTTTTTACTTTACAACTCCTTTAAAAATAATTTGACGTTAAGTTCCATAACCCAGTAACGTAGATGCCTATTCAGTAGTTGGTACTCCTTTGCCCCAATCGTGTTGGCTTTTAGTCCTAACAATTAGGCCACTTTCAGACAGTAATGAAACGTATATATTGAATACAGGAAAATTAAATAGGGTGGTGCAGCCAATGAGGGACTATGGCAATATTTTATCATTGTGTTTAAAAAAAGCATACCTTTAGGCCTTGTACACACGAGGGAATGTATCCGGTCGGAAACATCCGACGGATGATTCCCAGCGGATAAGTCAAATTTGTCCGTTGGTCTGATGAGCGTACACACCATCGGACCGAAATCCCAGCGGACCAGAACGCGGGCACGTAAACCACGTACGACGTCACTATAAAGGGGAATGACGAAGCCATCGGCGCCGCCCTCTGTTCCGCTTCTGCTAGTTCCGTGTTAGCGAAGGTTTGGTTAGAGCTGATTCGTGCTTTTCAGTCTCCGCGCTTAACAGGTCGTATTTTCAGGTTCAGTGTGTGCTTGTGGGCTCGTATTTGTCATTCAGTGTCGCCGTACGCGGCGTTTCTGCTTTGCAGTGCCGTCCTGTACGGTCGTATCTGTTTGACGTGCGATCTTTGCAGGTCTTGCTGGATTTGGGGGTGCTTTCGGTTTGAGTGTGTTCTTGACTGACCAGCCGGCCGGTTTGAAGCCATGATGGAGCAGCAGCGCAACTTTTCACGAGTTCGTGCTGTTTATGGGTTTTGTTCTGGAGTCTGTGTGCATTCCAGTGATTTGGACAGGAACAGTAGGAGGAGGAGTTCCTGGGCCAAGAATTGGTTGCGGCAGCGTAATCGATTCTCTCATATGTCTCTGCTTAGGGAGATCCGGGAGAATAATCCTGATGACTTCAGGAACTTTCTCCGTATGACGGACCCCGTTTTCCACCGTCTGCTGTATCTCCTGTCCCCCTATATCACGAGACAGGACACTGTGATGCGCCAAGCCATTCCGGCTGAGCAGAGGCTTATTGCCACGTTGCGGTACCTGGCGACTGGGAGGAGCCTGCAGGACCTCAAGTTCTCAACAGGCATCTCTCCCCAGGCGCTTGGGATCATCATACCGGAGACGTGTTCTGCCATCATACAAGTCATGCAGGAGGAGTTTATTAAGGTAAGTTTCCTCCTTTAACATCACAATCTGTGTCTTTAATAATGTTTGCATATTTTTCTCACCTTTTTGTGTTGGTTTTCCTAGTCGCCATGATTGTAATATGCTGTGTGCTTAATGTTCCCTTTTCTCCCCATGCATGTTGTTAAGCTTTCCAGGTTAATGTGGTTTGGCCTACCTGCATATTTTTACCTTCAACACTACTAACCTGTCCAGCATCATCTCCTAGGGACAAAAACACCTTATTTTTTATTTTTGGTGTCCTGCTCCATTGTAGTTCAACTCCCTCCCCCTAAAAAAGTGTATTGCCCTATCAGCGGGATGTGGAGTCTGATAATAATTGGCTCTAGATTTGTTGCCCTAAATACTCTCTATACACTCATTTTTTGAAATGTTAATACCGTGATGTTGCAGAATGTTGTTTTTTTACTAGTGTTTGCAATGTTGTTTCTGTGCCAAAGTGCTAATTGTTATTTTGCTTTTGTCCCCACAGTTTCCCTCCACGCCGCAGGAATGGCAGACTGTGGCTGCCCACTTTGCCCAGCGTTGTGATTTTCCAAACTGCGGAGGGGCAATTGATGGGAAGCACGTCCGCATAGTGCCGCCACCTCTTTCGGGCTCGTACTATTATAACTACAAAGGTTTTCATAGTATCGTGTTGATGGCGGTGGTGTCGGCAGACTACGAATTTTTGTATGTGGACGTGGGGAAGAATGGCCGGCTGTCTGATGGGGGAGTGTTCGCGCGGACCGAATTTTACAGGCGTCTACAAACTGGTGGTCTTGAACTGCCACCGGATGAAGACAATGTGGAAGGACTTCCGTTTTGTTTTTTTAGCGGACGAGGCTTTTGGACTTGGACCTCACCTCATGCGGCCTTTTCCCCAGAGGACCCTCACCCCGGAGAGGAGAGTCTTCAATTTCCGGCTGGCCAGGGCCCGGAGGGTAGTCGAGAATGCCTTTGGGATACTCGCCAGCCGGTTCCGCCTGTTCCAGACAGCGATACATCTGGCGGAATATAAATTTAACTCTGTTATTTTGGCCTGCTGCATATTGCATAATTTTTTACGCAGGCATTCCCAGACGTACCTACCCAACATCGGTGCTGAGGCAGGACTACCCTCAGATACCCTTCCTGGGCTGGACACTGGTCGCGCTGGCTCGGTCACCCAATCTGCTCGTGAGGTACGCGACAAATATGTTGAGTACTTTATGGGTCGGGGGGCCATAGCTATGCCAGATTAATATTTCTTTATAATTCGGCCCCCAAAATAAAGAAATATTACCAAGAAATAATAAATAATTTGACCATTGGACTTTATACAGTTGTTTGTCATTATTGCTTTTTCTCTTTTTATCTGTCTTCCAGGTTCTGAAACTAGTGCATTTCTTGTGCCCAATTTAGTTAGCAGGTTTTAGTAAATACACACAATTGCACATTCTAGTCACTCTTCTACAAACTGGGTATTGAGGTTAGAAATAAGAAGCCACTGGTGTGTGTGTGTTTTTAAAAGGTTTTTTTATTTCTTTTTTATTTACAAAAAATCTTTGTGTTTTAATTAGAAAACTTGGTTTATAAAGTATTTATTTATTCCAAAAATATTTTGTGGTTTTGACAAACATATATAACAATCGAACTTACAAAGTTCAACCTTTTATTTGGCATAACAAACCCAGACAACATGGTCTTAGGTCACGCCGGAATCCCCCAAAATTTGAGGATGCACACATGCTGTGTGTGTGATGGGCCAAATGGTGTTTTTTCACATGAGATCCCATGCGAAATGTTCACATGTGCTATCTGCCATCATGGGTGATCAATGTATGTGCTTTGTGGGTGTAACCCCTTTCTGTCACCTACTTGATAAGTAAGGAAGGGGTTGCACCCACAAAGCACATACAATTGATGTCCTGTGATGGCAGATCACACATGTGAACACACATTGGGGTTTATTTACTAAACAGTCCAAACTCCGGCTTATTTGTGCATATAAGCCAATCAGCTTCTAAATTAAGCTTAGTCAATTAAGACTTCGCATCCAAACATGGAAGATGATTGTTTTATATGCCAAGTGATGCTGCTTTTGCACCTTATAGCTTTAGTAAATAAACCCGTGTGTGTGTGTGCATCCTCAAATTTTGGGGGATATTAAACGAACATTATACAACATCTTTGAGAGTGGGGTGGTTAGGGGTGAGGGCAGGGGGGGCAGGGGGGGCATGGGGGGCAGCTGGGGGGGATAGTCTTCTATATACGTCCCAAAATATCGAGCATGTTTTTGAAGTTTTGGTCCATCACCACCATCCTTTCCCTCATATTGGCCAGATCGGTGCTGCACTCCATTATCTGCTGTATTAGGATTTGTGCACTTGCACGAGAAAAAATAGGAGCGACAGATGTGCTAATCCCATCTTCATCCCCTAAAAATGCCAAAGGAAAAACACAACATTGTAAGTAAGTAAGGTGCAGGCCTATCTACATCTCTTTTTCCCTGCAAAGTTGGGGTGTCACTGACCTGTTGTACTGACAAGTTCGACATCTTCTACAACTTCTCCTTCTTCTTCAACTTCTCCTTCCTCCACTAATCCGCCTTCCTCCACCAATCCGCCTTCCTCCACTAATCCGCCAAATTCCACCAAACTGCCTTCCTCCATTAATCCACCAAATTCCACCAATCCGCCTTCCTCCACCAATCCGCCTTCCTCCACCAATCCGCCTTCCTCCACCAATCCGCCTTCCTCCTCTCTCCCTTCCTCCTCTCCTTCTTCCTCCTCTCCTTCTTCATCATCCTCCTGCTCAACAATTTTTTTGTGCCGTTTGGGAGACAGTGTGGGCCTCCCTGACTCCTCATAGCGCTGTCCTCTTCTTTCCCCTAAAAACAACAAAAAAAAAAAAAAATATCAGCAAACAGATCTTTTTGGAGGGACTAATTTGCAAACATTGCTTAGAAGTGGCGTTACAATTCTAGTTTTGGCCTTATTACAGCACAAACCGTTCCTTTTTTTTGCTAGCTGACGTCTCCCTAGCTGTGATATAATGAGGCTTTTTGGGGAAGTGACACACATGTCTGGCCTCCTGAATAAGTCTTTTTTGGAGTCCCTTCTCCTAAACTCCAAATTACTATTTTATGTGGGTAGACAGGTTTTCTAAATTACAGATGTCCAAACAGCTGCATATTAAGTTATCTCAGCACTGTGTGAATTACAGAATCATGATTGCCTTTTTAAATAAACTTATTAGTTTGCACAAACACATCATATTTTCAACATTGTTTCTGAAAACGATGTTTTTCGCCAAATAGCCTCGTCCAGGTGTGATGTTCCTGGACCCGCGGATTGAGGATAAACGATGTGATTGGAACGATGTTGACTACGATCGTGGCAAGTCGTCGGATTTATATTAGACAAACATTACTAAATTTACAAGGCAGGGTTTAAAAAATACAAGCAGGCCAACGAGTCAGATGGCGAAATATACATGGCAAAACATTTTCGACAAAAATAGGCACTCCAAAGACATTTTAAAGTACTTACTTTTTTCAATGATTTTTTTTATTTTGCGATACTGCTTTGGCTCGCGCAGTTTTAAGTCGGACCAGCATTTCCGGAGCTGCTCTTTGGACCTGGTGACCCCAAACATCTCATAAAGTTTCCTTGCTGCCTTATCCATAATTTTTGACTTCCTCCGGTTAGGGGTGCTGTATGGGCCATGCTCACCATCATAGTCCTTCCGTCGCAGGATGGACACCAACTCCACCATCTCTTGTAGAGACATGTTTGTGTCCTTGTAACGTTTTGGCCTGGATCGGGACGTTCCGGCCTCTGTCCCTTCCTGATCCCGATCAGAGGCTAATGTGCGCTCGTGTGACATCGCCATATTTTCCAATCAACGTTGCAGATGGGCGTGGAAAGCAGAAATTGGTACGTCATGGGCGGAGACGAGGGCGGCGTTTCTTGATTGCGTGGGGAATATAATGGAAACGACGTGATTACGTAGGTTACGCGGAGATTACTCGAGCGGAAACGAGGAGAGAGAGAGAGACGAAGGTAAATGCAAACATCGGATCAGAGGCCTATAATTTGAACAGGCATGGGGGATGGAGCTTTTCTATGTTGTTTGCACCCTTTTTAGGCCACTGTTATTTATGTATTTTGGGGCCCACCATAACATTTAGAGAGTAAAGTGCTTGGACACATCACTTCATCAAGATATATGTAGAGAATGCTCTTTCCTCTTTATTTGTATTTTAGAGTATGCAGTCAGATCATGCCAGTAGTGTTGTGTATTGGTTGGACAGAGATAAGTAGGTAGTGTTTTCTGCCATCAATGCTGAGGGGCATGATAGCTACACATGAACTAGTGCCTTGAGGTGAATGCTAGCATTCATATTCATGGTGGATGTGTTCTTAACTACATGCTACAACTTGCAACATGGACTCTGAATGCCAACTTTTTGGGGGGTACAACAATGCGGCAGAGCAGGCCAGCTATGTAGCAGCATAAGACACTGTGTTTGTATAAAGTAGATGCTCTAAAATGAATAAATGTGCACATATTTTAAGAATGACAAAGCTGAGCCTTTGGAAAGTTGTGCTTTGTGTTTGATTGGCAATTTCTATTCTAGACATTACTATTGAGAAGCGACATTTCTAGAAGCAGCCCAAAAGAATGGATTTGCTCAAAGGGAAGGAGGCAACAATGGAGTTAATAACACGGTATCGGGATATGCCCCTTCTTTGGGACACCAGGCACACCCATTATTTGGACACTGGAAAGAGAGAGGCAGCACTTGATGAGATTGCGACATACCTGCACACTTGGGTGCCAAGTTGCACAGGCGACATGGTGAAGGACAAATTCAGTAACCTCAGGAGAAGCTACAGGAATGTATATAAAAAGCGGAAATATCCAAAATCAGGATCAGCAGCAGCTAAGAAGAAGGAACCCAAGCTCTGGTACTACAAAGAGCTCAGTTTTTTGAATGATGAACTGGATGGCAGGGCTTCGGTTTCAACACTTCCCCGGATCCCAGGAGCCCTGCAGAATCAGAAGCAGGGCTGGCTGACATGGAGCCAGATCTGGCCATCTTCAGTGAGGTCTAGTATTTTCAAAACTAGTTTTGTGCTGCTATTTATTTTGAATTTGTGAGTTGATCTTGTAAACAAAAAACAAACAGGGATGCCAAATGCAGGGGTCAGAAGGACAGTCTGTTTAATTTCAATTAATACTAACTAAAAAAGTCTAGAGAAATAAAATGTGTGTGCTTGATTGTGCCAAAAATTACAACATGTTGCCTTTTTTATACACAGGAAGAAGAGACCAGCCAGGAGGTGGCAGCTCCTGAGGCCCATGTCAGCCAGGTGGAAGGGGTGAGTGGCAGCCAGGAGGAGGCCGGGTCAAGTGAGGTGCAGCAGGTCCCCAGGCCCAGGCTGAGCACAATCAGCCAAGTTCCTCCCCTCCAAATGAGGCCACCAGCTGCAAAGAGGCACAGAAGGGAGGTGCATGATGAAAGCCTTCAGGTCATCCGGGAGGCTGCCGAAATCATGAGAGCCCCCCTCAACCCAACGGAATGCTATAGCGCATTTGTGGCCAATGAGCTGAACCAAGGGGGGGAGGAGCAAAAAAGCCTGGCCAAGGACATTATAAATCAGGTCCTGGCCAGGATGAAAAGGAACGAGCTGACCAGGGACACTGTGCTGTGGGATCCGGCTTGGCCTGCTCCCCATCATCATCATCCTCCTCCTACCACATCAGCCCCACCTGCAAGGTTCCGTGGACGGACCCGTGGAAGTTTCGCTGGAAGGAAGTCTGCTAGGAAGTCGAGAAGATGAATCCCTGCCATCCAGTTTATTGTCCAAAAAACTGAGCTCGTTGTAGTAGCACAGCTTGGGTTCCTTTGTTCATGTGCTGCTGATCCTGATTTTTGATATTGACTCCTGAGGTTACTTAATTTGTCCTTCATCATGTTGTAATTCCCAAGTATGCATGTATGTTGCAATCTCATCAAGTGCTGCCGTTCTGGTGATTTCTAATTTATTTTTTGGCCGGAAATAAATGGCTTTTGTATTTACTTTCAAACCTTGTCTATTGTGTTTAATACTGTGGTGAGTAAGCATCAGACATTTGGCAAAGAAAATGTGGCATTTGCAAAGGACCCAAACTCCTTTTAGGGGGGGGGGACCTTTTATGTTTGAACTTGGTAAACCCAAAAGAAGCGTACATTTTTGAGAAAAAAAAAAAAAAAGGATGAAACAAGAAAAAAAAACTAAATTTGAAATATTCCAAACACGTTAAATCCAAATCATAAAAAAAAAAAAAAGCTCAACATTAAGTCCAAATAGACATTTTTAAAATGTGGAGAACATAAACAAATGTGGGGACATCTGGCAAGCAAACTGTGTCAAATAGAAAAATAAATAATGAAAATGCAAGCTAGCAGTATGTGACATCTGGAGAAAATTGCTACAGCAAAAGAACGGGTTCATTCTAGCAAGAGAAGAAAGCACAAAAAAACGAGCTAAACGGAACACTATATAGAGAGTTTAGGTGACGAATGTGCCAGGTCCCAAACAAACGCGAGTTTTACCTGAACGAGTGCTCCCGTCCCATCGTTTTGACTGAGCATGCGCGGGTTTTTGGTCCGAGGCTTTTGTGTACTAACGAGCGGACATATCCGACGGACATGGGTCCGGCGGAAATATTTCAAAGCATGCTTTGGAATTTTTCCGCTGGAAAAATCTGGCCGAAACGGTCCATTTGACCATACAAACGACCGGATCTTTCGGATGAAATGGTCCGTCGGACCAGTTTCAGCGGATTTATTCCCTCGTGTGTACAAGGCCTCAGGGTTGGCTTTTTGTTTTAAATTAGAAGTCCTTGAACTTTTTAAACAATAGGCAAGTTTACTGGGGGTAAAAATTGCCAGTCAGTGCAGGTAAAAAATTGTGTTGATGGTACATTGATGCAAACCACACCGAACACAGTGTGGTGACGTGGCGATGACGTTGCCGCCGCCACGTCACCGCACCAGAAAGTAAAAAACTTCCACGCATGCGTCGCATTCATTCGATGCTTGTGCGGGCAGATATGTCCGCTGGTTAGTGTACTAACCAGCGGACAAATCTGACATATCCGACATATCCGGACATGCTTTAAAATTTGTCCGCCGGTCAGACATGTCCGCTAGCCCATACACACGATCGGATTTGTCCTCTGAACTGGTCCGTCGGACCAGTTTCAGCGGACAAATTTGATCGTGTGTACGCGGCCTTAGTGACAGATGACATATTTAAAGTGGTTGTAAAGCTAAAGAAAAAATATTTGCCAGCCCCTCTGTTCTATTAATCTATCAGAAAAAAAAATATGTATAAAAATAACAACAGAAGCACTGTCCTGTAAGACATAATAGGTCTAATGGCAATTAGCCGAACCAAATTGTGAGCAATAATGCTTCCTCAGTGGATGAAACATACACACTGTGAGTAATGTAAATGTGTTGACCACAATCACAATTATTCTAGCATCATATAAATAAAAAAGTGCATCAAAACAAAATGGATATTCATGGAAAAATGCCATCTAAGTGACAAAACTCAGTGTGAACAGTGATGTATCTCCAATATTGAACTACTTATACTGTGAATGAATACGGTAGTTACAATGCATTAGCAACAGCTGCGAACTGTTATAATAAAGTCCCAATCTGAAATGGAAAAATAGTCCATACACCGTAAAAGTGATATGAAAGTGATTCCCCTTCACATGGACATGGACCAACTGTATTTATCCCCAGGAACTTGAAAACAGGTTTGAATTAGGTACTCTTAGTGGATGGAGTGGACCCGCAACTCACCATACGGTGGGGGGGTCGCAAGAGCTCTTATTGGCCAATTGCCCTCTCAGGTCACCGTCAGGGTATTAATGCTTTCCGTAGGTGGTCCTAGGCAAACTTAGTATCTGATGTGTTCAGGATATACTCGTGGCCAGATATCTCACTCCAAATGGCAAACGTGTACTGTGACAGCAAACCAAACAGTTCCAATTAGGGGAAAAGGAGAAAAGAAAAAAAGCTCCTCATAGTGTAAAATTAAAAAAAAATATATAAAAAATTAAAAAATCACACTGGTTACAGCAAAAAGTCGTATCCAAATCCAATAAAAAGCACACATGAAAAGTAAACACAAAGCAATTCCCCACTTTGGATGGATGGACAGATTGTAATCCAATAGTGTGCAGGAAAAAATGGTAGCACCAACGTACCCGACCGGTTTCGTCTAATACAGACTCCAACAGGGGTATACAACTGGACCCCACTTCTTACCTGCATTTAAATACCCTACCAACCCACCTGCGTGAGACCCCGTTCTCCTCCGCCGGGTGCTGACGGCATGCGTGCCAATTCCCTACTACTTACGGGTACATGCATTCCAAACACCGGAAGTAAGTAGGCGGGCAAAGCCAATCCATTGTTCAATCCGGATCCGTTTTCTATAGAGATGTCAGACCTCCCTCCTCTCGCCAATGGGAGAGGGAGGAATGGAGCGTGTCACGCCAATGGGAGAGGGTGGAATGGAGCGTACCATGCCCCCACATTCAGCATGTCCACTCCACTTCGTCCAGTGCGGCGAGCGTCATGACGTCACGCGCCATCACAGCCCCCAATGTGCACTACGCAAGTGTACCATGTGGCAGTGTGACCGCGTCATGCGTTCCACCTACCGGCGGCGTGCGCTCCATAGGTTTCATTGATCGCAGTGGAATGCCGGAAATGTCAAAGCAAAACAAAAAACAAATGGGGAACTCGTCAGAAGGGCCACCATTAGGGATGAGCTTCGCGTTCAAAACGAACGTATGTTCGACTCGAACATCGTCCGTTCGATCGTTCGACGAATTTCGAACAAAAACGATTGTTCGCGGCAAATTCGAGTGAAACGAAATGGCCCATAATTCATTGCGGCATTGCGCCCTGATGATTGGCCAAACATGCACTATGACCCTGCATGCTTGGCCAATCACAGCACGCAAAAAAAGGAGAGCCATAATTGGCCAAAGCCTGGGTGGCTTTGGCCAATTATGGCTCAGGGCTTTAGCACACGCCCCACACTATATAAGGCCGCCTGCTGGGCGGCCTCGTGTAGTGTGTTCCGGCTTGTTAATGAGAGCAGTCAGAGAGACAGAGAGATTGTCTTTTTAGCAAGCTAGATAGAGCAGGCTAGTTAGTTTAGGTTTATTACAGTGTGTAGAGAATATATATACATCCTTAGGAGTTGTACATATATTTATACACTGTATAACTTAGCTAGATCAGTTCTTCCTAATTTACTGGCAGGCAGGTGATTGTGCTATTTAAAGACGTTATCACAGGTATAGACACACAGCAGGTACAATAGCAGTGATTTCAATGATGTTTAAATAAAAAAAAAAAAGAAAAATCCCTTTAAATATTGTACCTGCTGGGTGTCTATAGTTTGCCTGTGAAAAGTCTTTGAGAACCTGGGTCTTGCCCGAGGGAACATGTATCAATGGAAAAACGTTTTTAAAACTGTCGTTTTTTCAGGAGCATGATACATGTTCACTGGAGCAAGACCCGGGATTCTGAAAGAAGTTTTCCAACAATAACTTGAATATTGGTCTTTAAAATTATCGTTTTTGAATGCGAACGTTTGAGTCCCATAGACTTCAATGGGGTTCTAAATGTTCCTGCGAACGATCGGACTGTTCGACAGTTCTGGTGCGAACCGAACATGGGGGTGTTCGGCTCATCCCTAGCCACCATCAATAGGACCCCTATTTTTTTTGTAAATGAGGAAATAGATTACTAAATCTCTGCATAAACCTCATATAGTGGGACAAGTCTATTCAATTGGCTAAACGTCCACACCTAATCACTGGAAAAGTAGAGATATAAATTAGGGTTGTCCCGATACCGATACCAGTATCGGTATCGGGACCGATTCCGAGTATTTGCGGGAGTACTTGTACTCCCGCAAATACCCCCGATACCCAAAAAGAATACTCCCCCCCGCCGCCGCCGTCGCCCCCGCTGACGCCGCCGCCGTATATACAAAGCCGCCGCCGCAAACATTACACGCACCTTTCGTTTTTCAATAGCTGTTTTCACTATCGCGCGCCCTGTGTAAAGGTCACTCCCCCTTGCTAGCGATTGGACGGATCTGTCCAATCCCGAACCAGAGGGAGTGTCCTTTACACAGGGCGCGTGATAGGGAAAACAGCTATTGAAAAACGAAAGGTGGTGTAATGTTTGCGGCGGCAGCTTTGTATATACGGCGGCATCATCAGGTAGGGGGACATCATGGCTGTTTGTGAGGGACATGGCAGCAATATGTGGGGGGACATGGCAGCAATATGTGGGGGCACATGGCAGCAATATGTGGGGGCACATGGCAGCAATATGTGGGGGAACATGGCAGCAATATGTGGGGGCACATGGCAGAAATATGTGGGGGCACATGGCAGCAATATGTGGGGGCACATGGCAGCAATATGTGGGGGACATGGCTGCAATATGTGGGGGACATGGCTGCAATATGTGGGGGACATGGCTGCAATATGTGGGGGACATTGCTGCAATATGTGGGGGACATGGCTGCATATGGGGACACGTTTGAAAAAAGTATCGGTATCGGCGACTACTTGAAAAAAAGTATCGGTACTTGTATTCGGTCCTAAAAAAGTGGTATCGGGACAACCCTAATATAAATAATATCGAACTTGGTCTCACGGGGGTGGCTAGGTTAGACATATCTGAAAAACCACAGCTAGAAATTGCGAATTTAAAACAAGAAGGCACAAAATAAACTTAATTTTTTTTAGTTTGAATTAGCCCAAATAGATCAACTCCGAATCTCTTATTTAGGATTGATTAATAAAGGCATTTACATCCCATTCCACATTTAGGCCATAAGGTACATAACTTTGAGTTGATATATCCAGAATACCTCCAACTTAGATACTCCTCTGACACTCGGTTCCCCCCTCCAGTGGGGGACACATTTATCAATAATCTGGATGGTAGTACCTTCCAGTTTTTTGTTATGTTGTTCAAGGTAATGCCTGGGCACTGTATGCTTGGTGCAGCCTTTTTTTTAATACTAGCAATGTGTTCACCTACCCTTGTGGAAAAGCTCCGTATGGTACGACCAATGTACTGTTTTTCCACAAGGTCAGGTGATAAGATACACAATGTGTTTGGTAGCGCATGTGAAGAAGTGTTTCATTGGAAACTCCACTCCTGTCTGGGTGGATCTGAAACAAGTTGTCTTCTTCCTTCCAATCACATTGTGTAAGCAGACCTTACACCTCCTACAGGGATGGTGTGCCTTGGAGAGGGGGAAAAGGAGGGCTTAACTGGAGGGTCTGAAATGTTTGGGGCAATTTGGTTTTTAAGTGACGTAGCACCTCTATAAATCACCCCAGCGTTGTTTTAGGATTAAGTTCACCTGCTGGTGGCACTATCCTGCTCTGCGTTTGCTGCAGTTCTAATGTCCACCAGCAGGTGTCTCCCAGATACCAGCAGGATCTGATTAGCCACACCTGGCTCCAGCTGCCGGGATATTTAAGGCTGCTCCTCCCTTCCCCCAGTGCGTCAATATTCTGGTCTCTTCCTGTCTGCTACCAGCTTGTGCCTGCCTACCTGCCCACCTGTTCTTGTCCTGATCCATTCTACACCCGTCTTGCCTTGTTCTATGCTCTTGTCCCCAGCCATGTCCTTTTCCTTGCATCCCTGTTGCCTTTTCACTTGTTGTAGATATTGTATATAGTTAGCTATTAGGTTTATTAGTTATTTTTGTTTGCTAGAGTGGTTTATGTTTTCATTGGTTGCTGTGTATGTTTGTTGGTGTATTCTCACTGTAAATAAATATCACTTAACCACTTGCCGACCAGCCGCCGCAGTAATACGGCGGCAGGTCGGCACGGGTGCGCGAGAGCCCGTAGCTCTACGTCGCGCCTTTCGCGCCTTTCCCCCGAGTCCCGTGCGTGTGCCCGGCGGGCGCGATCGCCGCCGGGCACACGCGATCGCTCGTTACAGAGCGGGGAACGGGAGCTGTGTGTGAAAACACACAGCGCTCGTTCCTGTCAGCGGGGGAAACGCTGATTTTCTGTTCATACAATGTATGAACAGAAGATCAGTGATTCCCCCTAGTGAGGCCACCCCCCCATACAGTTAGAACACACTAGGAACACACTTAACCCCTTCCCTGCCCCCTGGTGTTAACCCCTTCACTGCCAATGGCATTTTTATAGTAATCCAATGCATTTTTATAGCATTGATCGCTAAAAAAATGCCAATGGTCCCAAAAATGTGTCAAAAGTGTCCGAAGTGTCCGCCATAATATCGCAGTACCGAAAAAAAACGCTGAACGCCGCCATTACTAGTAAAAAAAAAATAATAATAAAAATGCCATAAAACTACCCCCTATTTTGTAAACGCTATAACTTTTGCGCAAACCAATCAATAAACGCTAATTGCGATTTTTTTTTACGAAAAATATGTAGAAGAATACGTATCGGCCTAAACTGAGGGAAAAATATTTTTTTTTAATATATTTTTGGGGATATTTATTATAGAAAAAAGTAAAAAATATTGCATTTTTTTCAAAATAGTCGCTCTGTTTTTGTTTATAGCGCAAAAAATAAAAACCGCAGAGATGATCAAATACCACCAAAAGAAAGCTCTATTTGTGGGAAAAAAAGGACGCCAATTTTGTTTGGGAGCCACGTCGCACGACCGCGCAATTGTCAGTTAAAGCGACGCAGCGCCGAATCTCAAAAAGTGCTCTGGTCTTTGGACAGCAATATGGTCCGGGGCTGAAGTGGTTAATATATATATCCTTTGTTTGGTCTCAGTTCCCTTGTGTAGCATATGTGTCTGGTCACCTTAGCCGCCGATCCTGACATGTTGGTAGGAAGTGAAGGTCCCAAAACTTGATTGTTCTTCAAAACTCTCCAATGCCTCCTAATGATCTCTTTGATTTGTTTATACTGGGTAGAAAAGGTGGTAAAAAAAGAATTTTTGAATCTAGATTCCTGGACGATTTTTGGTCGTTCCCTTGTTAGCATGGTTCGATCCATCGTGGAAATGTTATCAATCTCCCTGTCCACATCATGGCTGGAATAACCTTTGTCAGTGAATCGATGTTTTAAAATTTGTGCTTGGGCCTGGAAATCTGTAAGTCTTGTGCAGTTGCGTCTAATACGCAACAACTGGCTGCGAGACAGCGAGCTCAACCAGGCAGGATGGTGGCAGCTGTCGATCGGGATGAAGCCATTCCGATCTGTGCTTTTAAAATAAGTTTTAGTTATCAACTGGTTGTTTTGGGCCAGAATCTCCAAGTCCAAAAAATGGATATTGGAAAAACTGGCCTCGTAGGAAAGGCTAATCCCAACATCATTATAATTAAGTGTGGTCATGAAATTGTCCAGGGATGGTCGATCCCCCCTCCATAGGAGGAGGATGTCGCCTATGTAATGAGCCCAGAGAACAATCTCTGGTCCGTTAATCTATCATACCTACACTGTGTAAATGTTTTTTTTTTTTTCATAAAACAATGCCTGTAAAATGATTTTTTTATGGCCTCTGGTCGCGTTCCTCCTCTGATCTAAGGGCTACAGCGGGAGGGTCTGAGATCCCCATTCTCCATCTGGCATCAGCCAGGGAAGTCAATTAACCGATGTGCTGGCTGGTCAGCCCCTCCCGCTGTAGCCCTTAGATGGGGAAAGAATGAATGGAGGTCATGTGACCGGCCATAAAATATATGAGATAAGGTATTTATAGACATCGTTTTATAAATAAACATATACACAGTGTAGAATAGATTGATAGAACAGAGGGGCTGGCAGTAATATTTCTTTACCTTTACTGCCAGCTACTAATAGCAGAGGGGGGGGCAGAGACATCTCACACACACAGGAGCTGACAGGCAGGGAGGGAATGAGAGAGAGGAGAGCAGCAGGATGAGTCACGTAAACTGACCATTGTAATCATGGATCAACAGCCATAATTATCGAGGTTAGCACACGCAGGGGAGCATGGAAACAGGTAGGAGCAACAAGGTTTTTAACAGCTTAGAGAGGGACAGATTTGACAGCACAAGCACTGTGCTGTCCAATCTGCATTAAGGGATCAGGATCTCCTTTTTAAGGGTTACAATCTATAATATCTAGCAACTCCTACAAGGGTATCACTACACTTTTGTTGATGTCAGTGGGATTTGGAATATCCTCCCAGCATTGGTGTTCAGTGATCATTTAATTTAGTATATGCTTCATGTCCCACACTACTCTCGTTGTGGTCAGTTGGCTTACAACTGTGACTATTCAGGCATTATCAGGCTGGAGTAATCTGAGTAATCTGAGTGAGCTGGTGACTGCTGTTACAGCCATAACCTCCTAGCCTTTAGAACTTCTTAAGGGCTATTGGGCAGTGGTGGCAAAGTTTACATTTATGAATTCTGGCAATGCATGCACAATGCATGCACATTGATGCATGTTTATATACTTATTAACAGCTCATTCATTTGAGTGGACTACCAATGCATATAAATTGCACCAAAAATACATTACATGTGTCTCAGCATTTTAGGAATGAACACTGGGTCATCAACAGTGATCACCCTTGTGTTCATTCAAGACAGGCAAAGGCATGGTAAATATAACACTCATATTTACTGATTATTCACTCACTATCCTGAAGGATTAGATCTTCTCCCTGGGTGTTGCCCTCTGCCTTTGCCATTACAAGAAAAAGGAGAGCAGCTGGATCAGGAGGGCACAATGGAGACAGCGGGCTGTACATGGGACACATATCTGAGCTGTATGCTGGTGCTCGTCTGTCAATGCATTCTACCCACTGGATGCTGACTGCTTTTACCCTGCACAGCCTGCTGTCTCCCCTGCTGGAGGAATAGCAGCGGTTCTTGGTGGGTATTGGCATTAATGGTAGAAGGGGGAATTTTTTGAATAAATTGCTATGATTAGCAGCTTGTCAGCTGTTATTTAATTAGCAGAGTCAGGAGTAAATTTCTGATATACAGTAAAATCATGGTCGCTGAACCAACCATTAGCTTATATCAGCGAAGGAAAATGCAGCCATCATAATGAATACTGACCTGGCCGGCAAGAAGTGGTTTTGTGCTGCTGTATCATACGCCTGACGTCAGTGGCAACAAAAGGGTTGAACTTTATGTAAACCCAATCAATAAAAGTTCATATAAAAATTAAAGCTGTACTAAATGCACAAAAACTTTTATTCAAATAGATTCCCTTAACAGCCACAAAAGATGTCAATCCACTTCATGAGCACTTAAAGCCCTTGCAAGCCCAGTAGTTAAGTGTGCTGCACATAGCCTGAGCAAAAAATAGAGCTGTGGGAGGAGCCCACAACTCTGAAGCTCTGAAACTCTTTACCTTGTAAAAGTAACATCACCACTCTGCTACATATAGCCTGTGCAAGGAGCAGAGCTGTGGGAGGAATGCAATGCATCCACCCACAACAGGCTGCTTACATACCTCCTAACTTTTTGAGATGGGAATGAGGGACACCTATCAGAAAAAGCAGGCATAGGACACCTCCCCCCGCCACACCCCTTAAAGGAGAATTGTACAAAAAACCAAGTTTGATTAAACCCACAAGTGCTTTTTTACCACTACTATTCCTTTATATTGGCTTTTGGAATTTACAAATGCAGCAATTTAGAAATCAGATGAAAAGTTTACCCCTGGGAAACACTTTTTGATAGATAAAAAGTGCATTTTATGTACAACTATATAGATCAGACCAAATGAGGGACAAAATGAGGGGGAATGAGGGACAGAGGGACATTGCTCTAAATCAGGGACAGTCCCTCGAAATCAGGGACAGTTGGGAGCTATGTGCTTAAAGAAAAATACAGACGGGAATAGAAACAGAACCAATCACTGTGAACAGAAAGAAAGAGCTGCAGTGACTGGCCTTTATTACAAGTAGCTCCTACACAAAGGACATGTTTCATATAGGATTCAAGATTCAAGTAAAAATGCACATGCCTTTTGTATTTAAATAATCATAGCTTATCCCCGGGTTCAACTTTAAAGGGTTTGTAAAGGTTATTTTTTTTTAATAACAAACATGTTATACTTACCTGCTTTGTGTTATTGTTTTGCACAGAGCAGCCCCGACCCTCCTCTTCTCAGGTTCCTGGCCTGCACTCCTGGCCCCTCCTCCCTGCTGAGTGCCACCATAGCGAGCTGTTTGCTCTGAGGGCACTCAGGCATGCTCACTCCTGAGCCTCCTCTGTGTGTCTATGAGACACACCGAGTGTTGCACGGCCCTGTCCCCTCTCCCTTCTCACCGGCTGTGATTGAGGCAGGGACCCGGAGCGATTATGCACTCATGCACATCACTAGATCAGGATTGGGCTCACACTGAAGGTTTTTTACCTTCATGCATGCCAAGCGCAGGAATCAACCTTCAACAGCGTGGACCCCCCCGCCTATTTTGGGCAAGCTCATCACCCCCAGCGCCAAAGTCAAAAGCCTAGGGGTCATTTTTGACTCCTTTATGACAATGGACGCACAAATAGGGTCAGTAGTCAGCGGATCTCACCATCTGCTGCGCCTACTACGTAGACTCACTCCGTTCATTCCCTAAAGAAGATTTAGCGGTCGTGGTGGGAACAATTGTAAACTCCAGGCTGGATTATGCAAATGCCCTTTACCTCGGCCTTCCCAAGTACCAAATCGCTCGTCTGCAAGTCGTTCAGAATACGGCCGCCAGACTTGTGACTGGGAAAAAACCCTGGGAATCCATCTCACCTTCACTGAGAGCCCTTCATTGGCTGCCAGTCAAAGACAGAATTGCTTTTAAAGCTCTCTGTCTTACGCATAGATGTGTCCATGGGAATGCCCCCCTTTATTTATGCGAAATAATAAAAGCGCATAATCCCAATCGCGTTTTGCGATCCACAAATCAGAACCTGCTCCAGGTTCCAAAAGCAAACTTCAAGTCCAAAGGAGATAGAAGATTCGCGATCCAGGGTCCCAGACTATGGAACGCTTTACCAACCAGCATTCGGTTGGAGGAGAACCACCTAGCATTTAGGAAAAAGGTCAAGACTTTTCTCTTTTGATATCAAAGGAGACAGGAACAACAAGCAAAGAGGCGATTCAGTTCGCATGTGCCGCGCTATACAAGTTTTCATTCATTCATTCATTCATTCATTTTACAGTCATTTTCAACATTTAAATCTGAAGATTTCATTAAAATAATAATTTTTTATCCAAAAAAGGTCACTGTTCAGGTACTTCCTGTTATAGGGTGACAACAATCTACCAACTGGGGTCCTGAATTATTACTGCGTGATTGTCACATGAGCTTCCAATGGAGACCACAATGGTCATTTCAGCACAAATTATGAAGGCATAATCCACTATTTTCACTATCAGTAAACCCGCCTTGAGAAATGTGATCCTGACATCGCTGAAGTACAGCAAAAAAAGAGGATTTTTTTTTTTTTTTTATATAGAAAGCTTTAGCAAACTATATGTCATTCAGATAGGGTTTACATCTACTTTAATAGCAAATGTGAGAAAGTTGCCTGTGAAAAGAAAAAAGTAAGATAATACAGCAGAATAACACAAGCGTGCCTGAAAAATAGACTACATGAGGTTAAGACAGGATGATAAAACATTCCACCAAAATAAAAATAAAAGTTGAGGGATATAAAGCAGCTGAACAGAATAACAAGGCATCCATGTTTTACACAATTGTGAACAAACTGAGGACTGAATCCAGGCTTACCATGTGTATACTTAAAGAATGTTTTTTTTAATAACAGATCAAAGGGTGTTCTAGACGGGAAGACAGACTATTCCAAAGAGCTGCTACTGAGGTTAAATGATCCTACAGTTCCGAGCATCCAGTAGAACATTAGTGATAGTGAAGAGGTGCAACCCTCTACAGAAGGGTATACAGAAACTCTAAAGCGACAAATAACAAAGTACCAAGGAGAGATAATATTCAAGATGAAATCATTAATGTAGGAAGTGAAAACTTTCATAACAAGACCATGCTCTTATTAGGATGATGTGGGTGAAAAAATATCGCCAATGGAATTGAATATTAGTATTCTCTGCCCAATACTGAAATACTACAAACTACAAAGAAACAAGCTAAATTCTGCATATAAAATGCCATCTGGCATTAAAGTCAAATTTCTAAAATTATATACATGGGGCTAGAAGGCTACTAAGCATGCTTATGGCTGGAAGGTTAATGACAACCCAAATCTTTTTTTTTGAGGCAAATGCTTGAAAAGAACTAAGAAAGAGGAATAGAAATATGCCAACTGATTGTTGATTTTGGAGAAGCACATGATTTTTTCATGAGAAAACTTTTGGAGTTTTTGGCTTACTGAAAAAGCTTCTTAGAATGTTAAAGTGATTGTAAAGTCTTGTTTTTAAAAAAAAAATAACAAACATGTTCTATTTACCTCCTCTGTGCACTTGGTTTTTCCCTTGCGAACATCGCTGGAGAGAGAAGGGGTTCAGGAAAGTAAATAGGAGGTGCTGGGGAGGCTGCTGCACACAGACATTTTTTTTATCTTAAAACATAGAATGCATTAAGATAAAAAAAAACTTCTGCCTTTACAACTCCTTTAAGGGCCTGTGTCAATGGGCTTTATTTACATTTTTGGTGGGCTTTGCATTCTTTTACAAGTCCATGAGAATGCAAAACTGGCTTGAGGCAGATCAAATGCAAATGTCGATGAATTCTGAAGTATCACAGAAATGCTCCAAAGTGATGTCAAACTGATGCCATAGAAACAAGCCCAGAGTCCATCGGCACACGCTATAAAACATATGTAGCAAGATGGTGATATGCATTCAGTCAATCCTGTGGAAAGCATTAAATATCAACTTCAGACAGAGCCAGGGCATAATGTAGCATGAGGCCGCGTACACACGACCGAGGAACTCGACGGGCGAAACACATCGTTTTCCCCGTCGAGTTCCTTGTTCGGCTGTCGAGGAACTCGTCGAGCCAAATTTTCCCATTCCCGTTAAGGAAAAAGAAGACATGCTCTCTTTTTGGCTCGACGAGTTTCTCGACAGTTTTCTCAGCGAAAAGTGTACACACGACCGTTTTTCTCGGCAGAATACGTCTCCCATCAAGTTTCTTGATGGATTCTGCCGAGAAAACCGGTCGTGTGTACGCGGCCTTAGACAGAGTTAAAAGAGATGCTAGTATAGAAACTACAGACCACATATTGACGTAACAAGTGCAGATACTAGGGACTGCTGATGGCTAGGAATGGGCGAACGGTTCGGCCCGAGCATGAGTTCAGGCCAAACATTTGCCTGTTCGGCCGTTCCCCGAACACCCGAATGTGGAGGGTGTTCGCCCCGATGAACACCCTTCAATGTACTGAGCACTTCCCAATTAGGGCACAGTGTAAGCTGGTTATTAAGGGGCAGGGCTGGGAAGCTGGCAATGGCATCCTTAACAACTGATGAGTCATCAACTGTCAATGCATTTCCCAGATGACAGTTGAATAATAATAATAAAAAAGTGGCAGTTAAAAAATGGTGTGGGGTCCCCCTCTTTGGGTCTGCTATGGATTTGGAGGTGAATCCCATGGCAATTAAAAAAAAAGGCGTGGGGTCCCCCCAGAATCCAAGCATGCAGCCTGACAGGACAGGAAAGGAGGGGGACGAACCATACCAGGCCCTTCACCCACAGACCCCCCACTACTGCTCGCCATGGCTGTGGGGATGAGGTTCTCATCCCCATCAACATGGGGACAAGGTGCTTTAGGGCAGTGGGGCAGAGCCCCAAAGCACCCACCCCACCATGTTGAGGACATGCGGCCTGCCATGGTATTTGTGAACCTAATATATGCAATCTACAACATGGTAAACCGTACTAACTGGTTAAACATGCAGTTTATCTAAAACATTTAAATAGTATGTTTAAGTACTGTATGTTTTCCAATTTCTTTGATCAGAAGTTGTGTGACCACTTTTTTATTTCTTCTTTCTTGTCCTATGTGCTGCAGATGGATCCTCAAACTGATACTCAGCTTCTTGCACCAAAGTATCTCAGGGGCTTTCAAGCCTCATAGAGAGTGTTGGAAGCATCCTGAGCCTAAAGGCAGGGATCAAGTGATGATTGACACCCCTTGACTCTCCCTATCTACAGCCAGTCACATCTGATTTTAAAGGGAAAGTCTGGCTGAGTGGTGTGCACTGAGAGGCAGGAGGAGAGTTGGGTTGAGAGGTGAACCGAGAGAAAGGCAGAGAAGCATATATACTAACGTGTACAGGACACCATGCAACATCCTGTACACTGATACAGAGCACAACTGTAAAGTACCTGTGGTAGGTAGTCTCCAAAGTGGAACTTGTGTGCTGAGGATTCAGGCGAAAAACGTAGTCTATTAGATTAGGTTGGCAACAGGTCAGGCAAAGCGGTACACAATCGAAATCCAGAGAGTGGTTAGGCAGGCAAAGGTCATACATGAGCTGGCGGTAAAGTACAAAATCAATAGGCTAGAGAGTAGTCAGGGATTCAGGCAGAAGTTCAACATGATAATTAAGATCACAAGCAGTCAGAACACCCAGGGAGCTAATCCAAACAAACGTGCGCTGAGAGATAGCATGGAAGTCTCGAATAAGAGAAGGGACATGAAGATCTTTGGCTGGAACCCAAGAACAATCTGTGACAGAATATCCCTTCCAATGAACCAGATACCGAAGGCCACAACCCTGTCTTCAAGAATCTTGGAGACTTCAAACTCATTTTGTCCATTAACAAGAACAGGGTGAGGTAGCTGTTGTGTTCTGGAGTAGCAATTGAAAATTGCTTTTTTGAGGAGGGAAACATGAAACACGGGATGTTTCCGGAGAGAGGAGGGTAATTTCAACCGATAGGAGACTGGCCTGACTCGAGCAATAATTCTGTAAGGACCAATGAATCGAGGGCCCAATTTGGTAGAAGGCTGTTTTAGTCTCACATATTTGGTTGAGAGCCAAACTCTATCCCTCACCACATATGGAGGTATATGGCATCTTCGTTTGTTGGAAAAAAGTGCATACTTGCCTGCTGACTTCTGTAGTAATGAGCAAATCTTTTTCCAATGTAGCAGAATATTTTTCACCCGCTGATCTGCTGCTGGTACACCAGAAGAAGGCTGAAGTAGGGGAAAGTCTGAGGGTGATAGCCTAGGGCTGTATAGAATGGTGTGGTATGAAGAGCACTGTGCCAAGGGAGAACTCAGCTAAAGGCAAATACTCAGGCCAGTTGGAATGTAAGGCATTGACATAATGTCCAAGATAGGTTTTATAGGGTCTGGTTCATGCGTTCGGTTTGACCATCTGTTTGAGTGAGATGTGAGGTAGAGAGTGAGAGCATTACTCCCAGTTTCTTGCAGAACGCTCTCCAGAATCGGGAAACAAACTGGGATCCGCGGTCTGAGACGACCTTGGTATGTCATTATATCTCACAATATTGGAAAGGAAGAGAGTAGACAGTGCTTCTGATGTAGGTAATCACAGGAGTGGCGGGGGGCGTGGCTTGGACATTAGACTGTGAGGACACGTCTCGTGTGAGCTCCGGCGCCGGCACATAGTTTAATCGTATTTTTGCATTTCTTGCTCGGATCCAACCCCATGGCCAGCATGGTCAGGAAGTCGGGAAAGACACAGACCAAGAAGGGAACATCCACGAGTTCCATCCGCCGCTTTCTCGCTGCAGAACCGGAGGATGTCTCGAAGGCGGATGGACTAGGCCGCTCACCACGTGTGATCAGCTCCGCTTCCGGATCCAGGTCTGCCACGAGACACCATTCTCCTGCTTCCTCCGGTGGTTCGGAATGCGAGGGAAGCCCGTCGGGACGCTCCGGTGTAGCGAAATTGGTGAGTGGACTCCCGACCAAATCAGACCTGGCCTCGATGCTGTTGAGCTTGGAGAAAGCTATCAAAAAGAAAATAGGAACAGGAGGAACAATATTCGTGTCCGGGGTCTGCCCGAGGCGACTAGGGATGAGGATTTGGCGGCCTCCATCCGTGGGGTTTTCAACAAGTTACTGGGCAATGCAGCAGATTATCCCCTGAAACTGGACAGGGTTCACAGAGCCCTCCAACCCCGTAACATGGCTTCTGACGTGCCTCGAGACGTGATATGCAGAGTGCATTATTATGAGGAAAAGGAGCTAATTATGCGAAAGGCCAGGGAAGCATCCACGCTGGATTTTGATGGCGCCACGTTATCTTTCTTTCCTGACTTAGCGAAGGAAACCCTAGAACGGAGGAGGGCGCTCAAACCGCTAACGGAAAAGCTCAGGGAGGCCTCAATCAACTACAGGTGGGGGTTCCCCGCAGCCCTGATTGCTAACAGAGATGGGAAGACCGCGATCCTGCGCTTTCCAGAAGATCTGGACGTTTTCTGCATGGATCTCAACATCGAGCCCCCGGAGCTTCCCGGATGGCAAGATGGCATCCCGACTACTCCCCCTGCTCCAGAGGTTCACTGGAAGAAGGTTTCCCGCCAACGCCGCTCGGCCACTGCAGCATCCACTCCTACTGCTGATTGAGCTGGCTATGCTCTTTTCTTGGTTTGCCTCAACGGACATGCCTTTTAGCCCTGGTCATGCAAGTATTCCCTAACCACACACATTTTTTTCCGGTTCAGCTTTTGTTTTTATTTTTTAGTTATTTTTTCTTTGAATTCATGGAACTGGGTGTTCTCCCTGGCTACTAAATGTCCCCTACAGTGCTTGTTTAGAGCGCCCTTAGTGTCCTAGAGGCCGGTCAGTACACAGAGACACGGAGGATCCAGAGTTGGGCTATACAGGTTCTCGTTGTACATGGGGCTATGTTGGATTCTTTAGTGTATGAGTAGTACTCTTTTAAATTTTTTGGTTTTATTGTGCCGGCGCCGGACCCTGCAGACTACGTATGACCCCTGTGGCTGTGGGTGGTCTGGTTTTGGGTGCGGCCCTACTCCCGTGTATGGGTAGGCTGGAGACCCGGTTCTCCGTGGCGGCAGCTCGCTTTGGGGCGGCCTGCGACGGGGGGGCGGGTTTCTCGTCGCTCCGACTGTTGCACGTTCGTTCTCAGAAAATTAGTTTGTTTTTAAACTGCATCAGAAAACCATTTTTGGGTACAAAAGTCTGGCCAACTGATCTCCCTTCAAATGAAAATCCACAGAAAAGTTTATTAGGCTTTACTGTACAAGTGTACTCACTATTCTGCACAAAAGAGAAGCTGCTTTCAGTCACTGAGGCTGGCCATACATGTTCAATTTTCTTGTACAATTTTCTTTTAGATTTACCAAAAAACATATATGAGGTCAAACTAAAGAACACTTTCAATTGTATGCAATCAGGCAGGCTCTTGCACTACATAGTTGAAGGTAAATCTAAAGAAAATTGCACAGAAAATTGTATCATGTATGGCCAGCCTAACTCTCTGGCCATTAAAAAAAACATAAACAAAAGATTTGCATTTGAACATGTTTCTTTTGTTATTTTCGTATGTTGATATGACACCTATAACAAAAAATTTGCCTTCAGTATTTTGAATACACAGAAAACAGAAAAAGGAATTCATTCAATATACATAATGAAATTATTTTGTTATAGATGTCATTGAACAATGAACATACAACTGAAAACAAACACAAAACGGATTCAAACAAAATACACGATGCAAACCTCTTGATACAGATGTCATTTTCGTTATTTTGCCATTTTCGTTTTGTCGTTTTTTCCCGTCGGATCGTTCGTTCGTATTTGCGGTCGTTCGTTATGCGGCTCATCCGTTATCCCGTCGTTTTCGTATTTTGGTGCTTTACCGTTTTCGTATGTACACATTATCCCGCGGGTACGAAAATGAACATTTTCGTACGAAAATAACATTCGTACGAACGGGAATGCACATATCTACTTTTCATTGCATAATGGCACCCGACAGGGCTGCCTCCTGTCCCCGATACTTTTCGCCCTTTCCTTGGAAACCTTTTTGTCCACAATTCGCAATGATCCTAATATCTGTGGCATTAAAATTGGCACTTCAGAACACAAATATGCCGCTTACGCAGATGACATTCTCTTCTATGTTCAGCAGCCCCTACTTACACTACCTAATCTAATGTCGGCCTTCCAAACATTCGGTTCCCTTTCGAATTTTAAAATCAACCTTGCAAAATCTGAAATACTGAACATCTCCACTCCCCGCAACTTAGTGTCCCAATTGTAGCCTTCCTTTCCAAAAAAAAAATTAGTTTGTTTTTAAACTGCATCAGAAAACCATTTTTGGGTACAAAAGTCTGGCCAACTGATCTCCCTTCAAATGAAAATCCACAGAAAAGTTTATTAGGCTTTACTGTACAAGTGTACTCACTATTCTGCACAAAAGAGAAGCTGCTTTCAGTCACTGAGGCTGGCCATACATGTTCAATTTTCTTGTACAATTTTCTTTTAGATTTACCAAAAAACATATATGAGGTCAAACTAAAGAACACTTTCAATTGTATGCAATCAGGCAGGCTCTTGCACTACATAGTTGAAGGTAAATCTAAAGAAAATTGCACAGAAAATTGTATCATGTATGGCCAGCCTAACTCTCTGGCCATTAAAAAAAACATAAACAAAAGATTTGCATTTGAACACGTTTCTTTTGTTATTTTCGTATGTTGATATGACACCTATAACAAAAAATTTGCCTTCAGTATTTTGAATACACAGAAAACAGAAAAAGGAATTCATTCAATATACATAATGAAATTATTTTGTTATAGATGTCATTGAACAATGAACATACAACTGAAAACGAACACAAAACGGATTCAAACAAAATACACAATGCAAACCTCTTGATACAGATGTCATTTTCGTTATTTTGCCATTTTCGTTTTGTCGTTTTTTCCCGTCGGATCGTTCGTTCGTATTTGCGGTCGTTCGTTATGCGGCTCATCCGTTATCCCGTCGTTTTCGTATTTTGGTGCTTTACCGTTTTCGTATGTACACATTATCCCGCGGGTACGAAAATGAACATTTTCGTACGAAAATAACATTCGTACGAACGGGAATGCACATATCTACTTTTCATTGCATAATGGCACCCGACAGGGCTGCCTCCTGTCCCCGATACTTTTCGCCCTTTCCTTGGAAACCTTTTTGTCCACAATTCGCAATGATCCTAATATCTGTGGCATTAAAATTGGCACTTCAGAACACAAATATGCCGCTTACGCAGATGACATTCTCTTCTATGTTCAGCAGCCCCTACTTACACTACCTAATCTAATGTCGGCCTTCCAAACATTCGGTTCCCTTTCGAATTTTAAAATCAACCTTGCAAAATCTGAAATACTGAACATCTCCACTCCCCGCAACTTAGTGTCCCAATTGAAGCCTTCCTTTCCATTTAGTTGGCAAACGCAATCACTAAAATACCTAGGCATCTTTTTGACCCCTAATTTGAAATCCCTTTTCCGGTATAACTATATCCCTTTATTGAACTCAATCAGATCTGTGGACTCAGTTGGCTCATTCCTGGCTGGGGAGGATTAGCGTTGTAAAAATGAATGTGTTGCCCAGAGTGCTCTTTCTTTTTCAAATGATTCCCTTTGGGGTCCCCATTGGGTTTTTTCGGCTGTTACAATCTCTAGTTCGCAGGTATGTCTGGAATCGTAAACGCCCCAGGATCGCATACAACTGGTTGATTAAACCTAAACGAGAAGGGGGCCTTGCGCTCCCAGACTTTAAGAAATACTTTCATGCCATAGTGTTAACTAGGTTGTCTGACTGGAGATATCGCAGGGAGTCTAAACTCTGGGTTGAATTAGAGATGGACTTGTACGGAGCTGATCCTTTTATCTCATTGTGCTACCTCCTAAGTTTCGCAGGAAGGCCCTGACTGCGTCCCCTCTTTCTAGATCCTCACTAGCTGTCTGGGACTCGCTCTGTAAGGCGCAAAAGTGGCCCTGTAACTCTCCACTGATGCCTATTCTTGGGCATGATTATTTTCCGCCTGGCAACATGGACTCAAGCTTTGTTGACCGGACCTCTGCCTCGCCCTTATTGTTGCACCATGTGACCACTGAAACAGGAGTTATACCCATGACTGAGCTGTTCACATCAGTTCCTATATCCTTTATGGATCAATGGAAATATTATCAGCTTTCTCAATTTGTGCGATCCCTTCCCCGCCCGTTGCGGTCTGCATCGGAACTGACCGCAGTGGAGGACCTATTTGCAGGGTCCCAACCTCCAGAGAGGCCTGTATCATGTTTTTATCAAGCCTTGCTGTCCCTTCCTCCTGTCGCAAACCATTCGTGTCTTGTTAAATGGGAACGGGATCTCCAAAGCCAGCTGCCTGAGGCTCAACGTGCATCAATATTCCGACTAGCACACGTCTCATCCATATCTTCAAAGACCGCAGAGGTCAATTATAAGTTACTAATGTGCTGGCACTACACCCCAGAAGTTTTACATAGGACTTTTCCATCGTTGTCAGATCGCTGCTGGAGGGGATGTGGGGAGGGGGGTTCTCATGCGCACATTTGGTGGTCTTGCCCGTTGATCAAACCTTTCTGGGCATCAGTTTTGCAATGGATTGAGAAAATCCAGGGGTCTGGTGTGGTGATGGATCCATGGGTGGTATTGTTCCATTGTACGAGCGAGCCAGCAGGAGCATACTCTAAATCGATTACTCCCCATCTCCTTAACGCGGCCAAAGCCCTCATACCTAGGTTCTGGAAGCAACCTACTGTTCCAACCATTCGCCAATGGCTAGTGGAAGTAGATCACATCTACCACATGGAAAGTAGCACGCTGACTCTTCGTAATAAAGCTGACCTGGCCCATAAGATATGGTCCTGCTGGATCGCTTTTAAATTTTCTTCTATGTATGCGGATGCTGTGGCAACAAGTTCTTAATGACTATATGTTGGTAATGCACTGTTACAGTTCAGAATGTTCCGTGGTGGCTGGTATAATATTTTAATACATGCTGCCTGTGAAGATTGTAACCTGCCAACGTTCTAATGTACATCCTCATGCTGTCTGTATGTCATTTCTTACTGTGTTGCTTTCCTTCCTTTTAATTTCAATAAACACTTATTGAACAAAAAAAATAAATCACAGGAGTGGCACAAAATGAGACATTTTGGAAAAGCGATCCACTATGACCCATATAGCAGTCATGCCCTCAGACTTGGGTAAGTCTGTAATGAAGTCCATAGTCAAATGGGTCCAAGGCTGGCGAGGTGCCGGAAGTGGTTGTAACAGCCCAGTAGGAAATGTGCGGGGTACTTTATTAGCAGCACAAGTTGGAAAGGCAGCCACATAGTCGGTAACATCCCTTTTCATATGAGGCCACCAGACATGACGCTGCAAGGTCTTATAAATGATGGTGACACCAGGATGACCGGATAACACACCATCATGTGCCCAGAGGAGTACAGATTTTCTGAGGCTAGGGGCTACAAACAGGCGACCTTGTGGTATTTTCAAGCCTTGGGGAACACAATTCTGGGTTTCTTGTAACTGTTGGGAAAGAGCGGTAGAGATCTGTGCGACAATTTTGTGAGGTGGGATTATATACTGCTCGGTAGGTTGATCTTCTTCAGAGGTAGCGGACTGTCTGGAAAGAGCATCAGCTTTCTTGTTTCTATGCCCAGGAACATAAGAAAGAATACAATTAAAACGGGAGAAAAACAGAGACCATCGAGCCTGACGTGAGTTCAGTTGTCTTGCAGTCTGAAGATACAGTAGGTTATTATGGTCAGTGAGGATAGAAAAGGGCTTGGGAGCCCCTTGCAGAAGATATCGCCATTCAGACAATGCCAATTTGATGTGCAGTAGTTCTAGATTCCCAACATCATAATTAATTTCCGCTGGAGAAATCTTTCTAGAAAAAATGCTACTGGATGGCTTCTACCAGACTTAGGCTGTCTCTGGGAGAGCACGGCACCTGCTCCTACCTCAGAGGCATCAACCTCAACTATGTACTAGAGATCGGGATTTGGATGCTGAAGAATTGGAGCTTTGCTGAACATGTCTTTTAATTGCTGGAAAGCTGATTCTGAGGACCACACCTTGCAATTTGTACCTTTCCTAGTCATATCAGTAAGGCCTCGTACACACGAGGGGATATGTCCGCTGAAAACGGTCCGATGGACCGTTTCAGCAGACATCTCCGCTCGTGTGTATGGGCTAGCGGACAGATTTCTCCACCCGACAGATTTCAAAGCATGCTTTGAAATCTATCCGGTGGGAATCTGTCCGCCCGACATGTCTGCTGGTTAGTACACTTACCAGCAGACATGTCGTCCCCCACCGCCGCCGCGCCACCGCCGAATGGATTTGGCGCATGCGCGGAAGTGTTTAACTTCCTGGTGCGGTGACGTGGCAACGTCAACGCCGCGTCACCGCCACGTCACCGCGCCGTCCGGCGGCGGGGAATTTGATCCGATGGTGTGTACACGCCATCGGATCAAACTCCCGATCGGACATATCCGATGGAAATGGTCCGCGGACCGTTTTCATCAGGATATGTCCGATCGTGTGTACGAGGCCTAAGGGGGGCCGCAATGGAGGCAAAACCTTTGATGAAGCGTCTGTAGTAATTTGCAAACCCTAGAAAGCTTTGGAGCCCTCTGAAAGTGGTTGGTTGGGGCCATTGTAAGACAGCAGAAAGTTTTTGAGGGTCCATTTGAAAACCGACAGCACTTATAATGTATCCAAGGAAAACGGCTTTAATGGAAACTGCATTTCTCAATCTTTGCGTAAAGATGGTTTTCTTTCAGTAGTTGTAATACCTGCTTTACATGGGAGATGTGCTCCAGATGAGTTTTGGAAAAGATTAAAATGTCGTCCAAGTATATAATCACAAAACTGTTGCTGAAATCATGAAAAATTACATTCATGAAACGTTGGAAGACAGCAGGGGCGTTACACAACCCAAATGGCATAACCAGATATTCAAAATGTCCATTACGAGTGTTGAATGCTGTCTTCCACTCGTCCCCGTCTTTAATTCGAATCAGATTATAAGCCCCTCGTAGGTCTAGCTTGGAGAAGATAAAGGCCCCCTTAAGTACATCAAATAGTTCAAGAATGAGAGGCAAGGGGTATGAGTCTTTTACAATGATTTGATTTAACCCTCAATAGTCTATGCATGGTCGAAGACCACCATCTTTTTTTTAACAAAGAAAAAACCTGCCCCTACTGGAGAAGAAGAGGGTCTGATAAAACCTCCTTCCAAGTTGTCTTTTACGTATTCCTCCATGGATTTTTGTTCAGGCAAATACAGGGGATATGTCATTCTTTTGGGAAGAGGTGCTCCAGGAATCAACTTAAAGCGGAAGTAAACCCTTCTATCATTTTCAGCCAAGGAAGCTGCCATCTTGGCCTATGTTTAATCTTCAA
This sequence comes from Rana kukunoris, assembly GCA_029574335.1. Taxonomy (NCBI): domain Eukaryota; kingdom Metazoa; phylum Chordata; class Amphibia; order Anura; family Ranidae; genus Rana; species Rana kukunoris. The sequence goes on along the minus strand of CM056051.1, from coordinate 253,585,040 downwards.
CTGCGTGGTGCTGCACATGTGATCAGTTATGACACCAGCCATTGGATGGTTTGACAGTTTGGTTGAGAGCACAACCAATGTAACAGTTGGCAATCCCGGCATGCCGGAAATTTAACTGCTTTTTGAAACTGTTAAATCGATGGGTTTACTTCCGCTTTAAGAGCAATGTGGAGGTAAAACCTCTGCCTTTTGCTTGCAAAATACGCCTGCAAACTCATGGTATTTACAAGGCAAGGTAGGTGGGATGGTCACAGGAGCCAACATACAAGCAGAAAGTCTTTTGGGTTGAAATAAACAGTTTTGATGACAGAACAACCCCCCAAGAGGTTAGTTCTCTATTTTCCCAATCACAAGAAGGGTTATATTGTTGTAACTAGGGTTGTCCCGATGCCTCTTTTTTAGGACCGAGTACAAGTACCGATACTTTTTTTCACGTACTCGCCGATACCGAATACCGATACTTTTTTTAATGTGTCCCCAAATGCAGCCATGTCCCCCTAGTCATGTCCCCCACATATTGCAGTCATGTCATGTCCCCCACATATTGAAGCCATGTCATGTCCCCCACATATTGCAGTCATGTCATGTCCCCCATATATGCAGCCATGTCATGTCCCCCACATATTGCAGCCATGTCATGTCCCCCACATATTGCAGCCATGTCATGTCCCCCACATATTGCAGCCATGTATGTCCCCCACATATTGCAGCCATGTATGTCCCCCACATATTGCAGTCATGTCATGTCCCCCACATATTGCAGCCATGTCATGTCCCCCACATATTGCAGCCATGTCATGTCCCCCATATATTGCAGCCATGTCCTGTCCCCCACATATTGCAGCCATGTCATGTCCCCCACAAATTGCAGCCATGTCCTGTCCCCCACATATTGCAGCCATGTATGTCCCCCACATATTGCAGCCATGTATGTCCCCCACATATGCAGCCATGTATGTCCCCCACATATGCAGCCATGTATGTCCCCCACATATGCAGCCATGCATGTCCCCCACATATGCAGCCATGTATGTCCCCCACATATTGCCTCCATGTATATCCCCCACATATTGCCTCCATGTATTTCCCCCACATATGCAGCCATGTATGTCCCCCACATATGCAGCCATGTATGTCCCCCACATATGCCCCCCACATATTGCAGCCATATATGTCCCCCATATTGCAGCCATGTCATGTCCCCCATATTGCAGCCATGTCATGTCCCCCATATTGCAGCCATGTCATGTCCCCCATATTGCAACCATGTCATGTCCCCCATATTGCAACCATGTCCTGTCCCCCATATTGCAACCATGTCCTGTCCCCCATATTGCAACCATGTCCTGTCCCCCATATTGCAACCATGTCCTGTCCCCCATATTGCAACCATGTCATGTCCCCCATATTGCAGCCATGTCATGTCCCCCATATTGCAGCCATGTCATGTCCCCCATATTGTAGCCATGTCATGTCCCCCATATTGCAGCCATGTCATGTCCCCCATATTGCAGCCATGTCATGTCCCCCACATTGCCATGTCCTGTCCCTCATACCTGTAGATATGATGATGCCGCCGCCGCTGCCGCATACCGCCGTTAATCTCCCTGCATTATAGTGCAGCGCGCATTACAAGCTTTCGTTCTGAATACTTGTAAATGCCCGCGCCGCCATGTATATACACTCCCCTTCTCGGGATTGGAGGGATTCGTCCAATCCCACACAAGGGGGAGTGTCTATATGCGGATTCGTGCATAGGCACTCCCCCTTTCTCGGGATTGAACAGATCCATCCAATCCCAAGAAGGGGAGTGTCAATACACGGCGCCGCAGGCATTTACAAGTATTCAGAATGAAAGCTTGTAATGCGCTCTAGCTATAATAAAGGGGGATTAACGGTGGTATGCGGCAGCGGCGGCATATCTACAAGTATGAGGGACAGGACATCGCTGCAATAGGGGGGGGGAGTATTCTATTTTAGTATCGGGGGTATTTGCGGGAGTACAAGTACTCCCGCAAATACTCGGCATCGGTCCCGATACCGATACTAGTATCGGTATCGGGACAACCCTAGTTGTAACCATGGGTAACCAAGGATAACGAGCAGAAGTAATCAATAAGAGACAAGACAACTTCCTCTTTGTAGAGTACGCCTATCTCAAGGGTGATTGTCGTAGTCTCAAATTTTACAATGCCATCTCCCAAGGGTTTTCTATTCAGGGTGGTAATGTTCAGGGGTCTAGAACAAATAGGATGTTTTTTCTTTAGAAAAAGTGTAGTTCAAGAATATCCCAGCAGCTCCAGAATCCACAAAAGCCTCACGGAAGACAAGTTTAGAAGGTAAATGGATAATTGCAGGAACGGTAATCTTGGTCTTGGAGGATATACCTGTAAGGTCTAAGCCAGCTCCTCCACCACTGATTAGACCCTTGCCTTTTACTGTATGGGAAGAGCAGATAGATAATAAATGTCCTTCAAGTCCACAGTACAGGCATAGGCCCAATGCACGCCTCCTTTGTTTCTCCGACTCAGTTAGGTGGAAACGGCTTACATCCATGGGTTCCACAGGTGCCTGGGGTTCAACTGAGATTTACGGTTCTGGCTGAGGTGGTGCTTGAAAGTTAGGGGCCAAACGCTAATCTGGCCTAGGAAACTTGCGAGTTCTAAGTCTCTCTTGGCACCTTTCATGATATCGGACATCCAGACGAACACACAGCTCTATGAATTTCTCAAGGTTTTCTGGGAAATCCTTATAGACTAATTCGTCTTTGATGCGATCTGCAAGACCTTTTCAAAAGGCTGCACGTAATGCCCTTGAGTCCCAATTAGTCTCCGCAGCAAGGGTACGGAACTCGATAGCATATTGTGCCACAGACCTGGTGTCTTGTTGCATGTCCAAGAGTGAGTACTCAGCTGCAGAAGCTCTATCTGGCTTGTCAAATACAGTCTGGAGAGAAGCCAGAAATTTGTCAGCATCTTGCAGCACAGGATCATTGCGTTCCAGATAAGGAGAGACCCAGGTCAGGGCCTCCCCCTTTAACAAGGAAATTACAAGAGTCACTTTGGCAGACGAAGTGCTAAAAGTCCCAGGGTTGTTGTGGAAATGCAAACTGCAAACATTTAAAAAGGCTCTGCAGTCCTTAGTATGACCACCAAACTTGTCAGGCAAGGGAAGTTTGGGTGGTACAAAATAGGTGGGTTGGATCATAGCAAGAGTAGGATTCAGAGTCTGGACCATTGCAGAGGAACCAGGAAAACAAGATTTAAGCATAGTACAAAGTTCATCTAACTTGGCGTCCAGGGAAGAAAGATGCTGTTCATGAGCTCCAATCAATTGTCTCTGATGTGAAATCGCCTTAACAATGTCAGCAAGGTCCACTGCCATTGTGGCCCATTTGTAATGTAAGGTACCTGTAGTAGGTAGTCTCCAAAGTGGAATTGCGTGCTGAGGATTCAGGCAAAAAACGTAGTCAGGCAGATTAGGTTGGCAACAGGTCAGGCAAAACGATACACAATCAAAATTCAGAGAGTGGTCAGGCAGGCAAAGGTCATACACGAGCTGGCGGTGAAGTACAAAATCAGCAGGCTAGAGAGTAGTCAGGGATTCAGGCAGAAGTTCAACACTATAATCAAGATCACAAGCAGTCAGAACACCCAGGGAGCTAATCCAAACAAACGTGCGCTGAGAGATAGCATCACTTCCTATTTATGGGCTGCATTGATTGAAAATTGTCCACAGCTGGCAGCAGGTGGGGCTAGTGAGTCCAAGGTAAGGCTTAATACTACGAGGACATTTCCAAAAGTCTAGATCTCCTCTGTAGCACAATTGGAAAGGCTGCAGCTGTGGGACCAGGAAGATCCCGGTTCAAATACACCCAGGTACTGTACATGACAACAACAGGGCTGGGTGTACTTCCTGTTATAGGGTGACAACAATCTACCAACTGGGGTCCTGAATTATTACTGCGTTATTGTCACATGAGCTTCCAATGGAGACCACAATGGTCATTTCAGCACAAATTATGAAGGCATAATCCACTATTTTCACTATCAGTAAACCCGCCTTGAGAAATGTGATCCTGACATCGCTGAAGTACAGCAAAAAAAGAGGATTTTTTTTTTTTTTTTATATAGAAAGCTTTAGCAAACTATATGTCATTCAGATAGGGTTTACATCTACTTTAATAGCAAATGTGAGAAAGTTGCCTGTGAAAAGAAAAAAGTAAGATAATACAGCAGAATAACACAAGCGTGCCTGAAAAATAGACTACATGAGGTTAAGACAGGATGATAAAACATTCCACCAAAATAAAAATAAAAGTTGAGGGATATAAAGCAGCTGAACAGAATAACAAGGCATCCATGTTTTACACAATTGTGAACAAACTGAGGACTGAATCCAGGCTTACCATGTGTATACTTAAAGAATGTTTTTTTTAATAACAGATCAAAGGGTGTTCTAGACGGGAAGACAGACTATTCCAAAGAGCTGCTACTGAGGTTAAATGATCCTACAGTTCCGAGCATCCAGTAGAACATTAGTGATAGTGAAGAGGTGCAACCCTCTACAGAAGGGTATACAGAAACTCTAAAGCGACAAATAACAAAGTACCAAGGAGAGATAATATTCAAGATGAAATCATTAATGTAGGAAGTGAAAACTTTCATAACAAGACCATGCTCTTATTAGGATGATGTGGGTGAAAAAATATCGCCAATGGAATTGAATATTAGTATTCTCTGCCCAATACTGAAATACTACAAACTACAAAGAAACAAGCTAAATTCTGCATATAAAATGCCATCTGGCATTAAAGTCAAATTTCTAAAATTATATACATGGGGCTAGAAGGCTACTAAGCATGCTTATGGCTGGAAGGTTAATGACAACCCAAATCTTTTTTTTTGAGGCAAATGCTTGAAAAGAACTAAGAAAGAGGAATAGAAATATGCCAACTGATTGTTGATTTTGGAGAAGCACATGATTTTTTCATGAGAAAACTTTTGGAGTTTTTGGCTTACTGAAAAAGCTTCTTAGAATGTTAAAGTGATTGTAAAGTCTTGTTTTTAAAAAAAAAATAACAAACATGTTCTATTTACCTCCTCTGTGCACTTGGTTTTTCCCTTGCGAACATCGCTGGAGAGAGAAGGGGTTCAGGAAAGTAAATAGGAGGTGCTGGGGAGGCTGCTGCACACAGACATTTTTTTTATCTTAAAACATAGAATGCATTAAGATAAAAAAAAACTTCTGCCTTTACAACTCCTTTAAGGGCCTGTGTCAATGGGCTTTATTTACATTTTTGGTGGGCTTTGCATTCTTTTACAAGTCCATGAGAATGCAAAACTGGCTTGAGGCAGATCAAATGCAAATGTCGATGAATTCTGAAGTATCACAGAAATGCTCCAAAGTGATGTCAAACTGATGCCATAGAAACAAGCCCAGAGTCCATCGGCACACGCTATAAAACATATGTAGCAAGATGGTGATATGCATTCAGTCAATCCTGTGGAAAGCATTAAATATCAACTTCAGACAGAGCCAGGGCATAATGTAGCATGAGGCCGCGTACACACGACCGAGGAACTCGACGGGCGAAACACATCGTTTTCCCCGTCGAGTTCCTTGTTCGGCTGTCGAGGAACTCGTCGAGCCAAATTTTCCCATTCCCGTTAAGGAAAAAGAAGACATGCTCTCTTTTTGGCTCGACGAGTTTCTCGACAGTTTTCTCAGCGAAAAGTGTACACACGACCGTTTTTCTCGGCAGAATACGTCTCCCATCAAGTTTCTTGATGGATTCTGCCGAGAAAACCGGTCGTGTGTACGCGGCCTTAGACAGAGTTAAAAGAGATGCTAGTATAGAAACTACAGACCACATATTGACGTAACAAGTGCAGATACTAGGGACTGCTGATGGCTAGGAATGGGCGAACGGTTCGGCCCGAGCATGAGTTCAGGCCAAACATTTGCCTGTTCGGCCGTTCCCCGAACACCCGAATGTGGAGGGTGTTCGCCCCGATGAACACCCTTCAATGTACTGAGCACTTCCCAATTAGGGCACAGTGTAAGCTGGTTATTAAGGGGCAGGGCTGGGAAGCTGGCAATGGCATCCTTAACAACTGATGAGTCATCAACTGTCAATGCATTTCCCAGATGACAGTTGAATAATAATAATAAAAAAGTGGCAGTTAAAAAATGGTGTGGGGTCCCCCTCTTTGGGTCTGCTATGGATTTGGAGGTGAATCCCATGGCAATTAAAAAAAAAGGCGTGGGGTCCCCCCAGAATCCAAGCATGCAGCCTGACAGGACAGGAAAGGAGGGGGACGAACCATACCAGGCCCTTCACCCACAGACCCCCCACTACTGCTCGCCATGGCTGTGGGGATGAGGTTCTCATCCCCATCAACATGGGGACAAGGTGCTTTAGGGCAGTGGGGCAGAGCCCCAAAGCACCCACCCCACCATGTTGAGGACATGCGGCCTGCCATGGTATTTGTGAACCTAATATATGCAATCTACAACATGGTAAACCGTACTAACTGGTTAAACATGCAGTTTATCTAAAACATTTAAATAGTATGTTTAAGTACTGTATGTTTTCCAATTTCTTTGATCAGAAGTTGTGTGACCACTTTTTTATTTCTTCTTTCTTGTCCTATGTGCTGCAGATGGATCCTCAAACTGATACTCAGCTTCTTGCACCAAAGTATCTCAGGGGCTTTCAAGCCTCATAGAGAGTGTTGGAAGCATCCTGAGCCTAAAGGCAGGGATCAAGTGATGATTGACACCCCTTGACTCTCCCTATCTACAGCCAGTCACATCTGATTTTAAAGGGAAAGTCTGGCTGAGTGGTGTGCACTGAGAGGCAGGAGGAGAGTTGGGTTGAGAGGTGAACCGAGAGAAAGGCAGAGAAGCATATATACTAACGTGTACAGGACACCATGCAACATCCTGTACACTGATACAGAGCACAACTGTAAAGTACCTGTGGTAGGTAGTCTCCAAAGTGGAACTTGTGTGCTGAGGATTCAGGCGAAAAACGTAGTCTATTAGATTAGGTTGGCAACAGGTCAGGCAAAGCGGTACACAATCGAAATCCAGAGAGTGGTTAGGCAGGCAAAGGTCATACATGAGCTGGCGGTAAAGTACAAAATCAATAGGCTAGAGAGTAGTCAGGGATTCAGGCAGAAGTTCAACATGATAATTAAGATCACAAGCAGTCAGAACACCCAGGGAGCTAATCCAAACAAACGTGCGCTGAGAGATAGCATGGAAGTCTCGAATAAGAGAAGGGACATGAAGATCTTTGGCTGGAACCCAAGAACAATCTGTGACAGAATATCCCTTCCAATGAACCAGATACCGAAGGCCACAACCCTGTCTTCAAGAATCTTGGAGACTTCAAACTCATTTTGTCCATTAACAAGAACAGGGTGAGGTAGCTGTTGTGTTCTGGAGTAGCAATTGAAAATTGCTTTTTTGAGGAGGGAAACATGAAACACGGGATGTTTCCGGAGAGAGGAGGGTAATTTCAACCGATAGGAGACTGGCCTGACTCGAGCAATAATTCTGTAAGGACCAATGAATCGAGGGCCCAATTTGGTAGAAGGCTGTTTTAGTCTCACATATTTGGTTGAGAGCCAAACTCTATCCCTCACCACATATGGAGGTATATGGCATCTTCGTTTGTTGGAAAAAAGTGCATACTTGCCTGCTGACTTCTGTAGTAATGAGCAAATCTTTTTCCAATGTAGCAGAATATTTTTCACCCGCTGATCTGCTGCTGGTACACCAGAAGAAGGCTGAAGTAGGGGAAAGTCTGAGGGTGATAGCCTAGGGCTGTATAGAATGGTGTGGTATGAAGAGCACTGTGCCAAGGGAGAACTCAGCTAAAGGCAAATACTCAGGCCAGTTGGAATGTAAGGCATTGACATAATGTCCAAGATAGGTTTTATAGGGTCTGGTTCATGCGTTCGGTTTGACCATCTGTTTGAGTGAGATGTGAGGTAGAGAGTGAGAGCATTACTCCCAGTTTCTTGCAGAACGCTCTCCAGAATCGGGAAACAAACTGGGATCCGCGGTCTGAGACGACCTTGGTATGTCATTATATCTCACAATATTGGAAAGGAAGAGAGTAGACAGTGCTTCTGATGTAGGTAATCACAGGAGTGGCGGGGGGCGTGGCTTGGACATTAGACTGTGAGGACACGTCTCGTGTGAGCTCCGGCGCCGGCACATAGTTTAATCGTATTTTTGCATTTCTTGCTCGGATCCAACCCCATGGCCAGCATGGTCAGGAAGTCGGGAAAGACACAGACCAAGAAGGGAACATCCACGAGTTCCATCCGCCGCTTTCTCGCTGCAGAACCGGAGGATGTCTCGAAGGCGGATGGACTAGGCCGCTCACCACGTGTGATCAGCTCCGCTTCCGGATCCAGGTCTGCCACGAGACACCATTCTCCTGCTTCCTCCGGTGGTTCGGAATGCGAGGGAAGCCCGTCGGGACGCTCCGGTGTAGCGAAATTGGTGAGTGGACTCCCGACCAAATCAGACCTGGCCTCGATGCTGTTGAGCTTGGAGAAAGCTATCAAAAAGAAAATAGGAACAGGAGGAACAATATTCGTGTCCGGGGTCTGCCCGAGGCGACTAGGGATGAGGATTTGGCGGCCTCCATCCGTGGGGTTTTCAACAAGTTACTGGGCAATGCAGCAGATTATCCCCTGAAACTGGACAGGGTTCACAGAGCCCTCCAACCCCGTAACATGGCTTCTGACGTGCCTCGAGACGTGATATGCAGAGTGCATTATTATGAGGAAAAGGAGCTAATTATGCGAAAGGCCAGGGAAGCATCCACGCTGGATTTTGATGGCGCCACGTTATCTTTCTTTCCTGACTTAGCGAAGGAAACCCTAGAACGGAGGAGGGCGCTCAAACCGCTAACGGAAAAGCTCAGGGAGGCCTCAATCAACTACAGGTGGGGGTTCCCCGCAGCCCTGATTGCTAACAGAGATGGGAAGACCGCGATCCTGCGCTTTCCAGAAGATCTGGACGTTTTCTGCATGGATCTCAACATCGAGCCCCCGGAGCTTCCCGGATGGCAAGATGGCATCCCGACTACTCCCCCTGCTCCAGAGGTTCACTGGAAGAAGGTTTCCCGCCAACGCCGCTCGGCCACTGCAGCATCCACTCCTACTGCTGATTGAGCTGGCTATGCTCTTTTCTTGGTTTGCCTCAACGGACATGCCTTTTAGCCCTGGTCATGCAAGTATTCCCTAACCACACACATTTTTTTCCGGTTCAGCTTTTGTTTTTATTTTTTAGTTATTTTTTCTTTGAATTCATGGAACTGGGTGTTCTCCCTGGCTACTAAAGAGTAGTACTCTTTTAAATTTTTTGGTTTTATTGTGCCGGCGCCGGACCCTGCAGACTACGTATGACCCCTGTGGCTGTGGGTGGTCTGGTTTTGGGTGCGGCCCTACTCCCGTGTATGGGTAGGCTGGAGACCCGGTTCTCCGTGGCGGCAGCTCGCTTTGGGGCGGCCTGCGACGGGGGGGCGGGTTTCTCGTCGCTCCGACTGTTGCACGTTCGTTCTCAGAAAATTAGTTTGTTTTTAAACTGCATCAGAAAACCATTTTTGGGTACAAAAGTCTGGCCAACTGATCTCCCTTCAAATGAAAATCCACAGAAAAGTTTATTAGGCTTTACTGTACAAGTGTACTCACTATTCTGCACAAAAGAGAAGCTGCTTTCAGTCACTGAGGCTGGCCATACATGTTCAATTTTCTTGTACAATTTTCTTTTAGATTTACCAAAAAACATATATGAGGTCAAACTAAAGAACACTTTCAATTGTATGCAATCAGGCAGGCTCTTGCACTACATAGTTGAAGGTAAATCTAAAGAAAATTGCACAGAAAATTGTATCATGTATGGCCAGCCTAACTCTCTGGCCATTAAAAAAAACATAAACAAAAGATTTGCATTTGAACATGTTTCTTTTGTTATTTTCGTATGTTGATATGACACCTATAACAAAAAATTTGCCTTCAGTATTTTGAATACACAGAAAACAGAAAAAGGAATTCATTCAATATACATAATGAAATTATTTTGTTATAGATGTCATTGAACAATGAACATACAACTGAAAACAAACACAAAACGGATTCAAACAAAATACACGATGCAAACCTCTTGATACAGATGTCATTTTCGTTATTTTGCCATTTTCGTTTTGTCGTTTTTTCCCGTCGGATCGTTCGTTCGTATTTGCGGTCGTTCGTTATGCGGCTCATCCGTTATCCCGTCGTTTTCGTATTTTGGTGCTTTACCGTTTTCGTATGTACACATTATCCCGCGGGTACGAAAATGAACATTTTCGTACGAAAATAACATTCGTACGAACGGGAATGCACATATCTACTTTTCATTGCATAATGGCACCCGACAGGGCTGCCTCCTGTCCCCGATACTTTTCGCCCTTTCCTTGGAAACCTTTTTGTCCACAATTCGCAATGATCCTAATATCTGTGGCATTAAAATTGGCACTTCAGAACACAAATATGCCGCTTACGCAGATGACATTCTCTTCTATGTTCAGCAGCCCCTACTTACACTACCTAATCTAATGTCGGCCTTCCAAACATTCGGTTCCCTTTCGAATTTTAAAATCAACCTTGCAAAATCTGAAATACTGAACATCTCCACTCCCCGCAACTTAGTGTCCCAATTGTAGCCTTCCTTTCCAAAAAAAAAATTAGTTTGTTTTTAAACTGCATCAGAAAACCATTTTTGGGTACAAAAGTCTGGCCAACTGATCTCCCTTCAAATGAAAATCCACAGAAAAGTTTATTAGGCTTTACTGTACAAGTGTACTCACTATTCTGCACAAAAGAGAAGCTGCTTTCAGTCACTGAGGCTGGCCATACATGTTCAATTTTCTTGTACAATTTTCTTTTAGATTTACCAAAAAACATATATGAGGTCAAACTAAAGAACACTTTCAATTGTATGCAATCAGGCAGGCTCTTGCACTACATAGTTGAAGGTAAATCTAAAGAAAATTGCACAGAAAATTGTATCATGTATGGCCAGCCTAACTCTCTGGCCATTAAAAAAAACATAAACAAAAGATTTGCATTTGAACACGTTTCTTTTGTTATTTTCGTATGTTGATATGACACCTATAACAAAAAATTTGCCTTCAGTATTTTGAATACACAGAAAACAGAAAAAGGAATTCATTCAATATACATAATGAAATTATTTTGTTATAGATGTCATTGAACAATGAACATACAACTGAAAACGAACACAAAACGGATTCAAACAAAATACACAATGCAAACCTCTTGATACAGATGTCATTTTCGTTATTTTGCCATTTTCGTTTTGTCGTTTTTTCCCGTCGGATCGTTCGTTCGTATTTGCGGTCGTTCGTTATGCGGCTCATCCGTTATCCCGTCGTTTTCGTATTTTGGTGCTTTACCGTTTTCGTATGTACACATTATCCCGCGGGTACGAAAATGAACATTTTCGTACGAAAATAACATTCGTACGAACGGGAATGCACATATCTACTTTTCATTGCATAATGGCACCCGACAGGGCTGCCTCCTGTCCCCGATACTTTTCGCCCTTTCCTTGGAAACCTTTTTGTCCACAATTCGCAATGATCCTAATATCTGTGGCATTAAAATTGGCACTTCAGAACACAAATATGCCGCTTACGCAGATGACATTCTCTTCTATGTTCAGCAGCCCCTACTTACACTACCTAATCTAATGTCGGCCTTCCAAACATTCGGTTCCCTTTCGAATTTTAAAATCAACCTTGCAAAATCTGAAATACTGAACATCTCCACTCCCCGCAACTTAGTGTCCCAATTGAAGCCTTCCTTTCCATTTAGTTGGCAAACGCAATCACTAAAATACCTAGGCATCTTTTTGACCCCTAATTTGAAATCCCTTTTCCGGTATAACTATATCCCTTTATTGAACTCAATCAGATCTGTGGACTCAGTTGGCTCATTCCTGGCTGGGGAGGATTAGCGTTGTAAAAATGAATGTGTTGCCCAGAGTGCTCTTTCTTTTTCAAATGATTCCCTTTGGGGTCCCCATTGGGTTTTTTCGGCTGTTACAATCTCTAGTTCGCAGGTATGTCTGGAATCGTAAACGCCCCAGGATCGCATACAACTGGTTGATTAAACCTAAACGAGAAGGGGGCCTTGCGCTCCCAGACTTTAAGAAATACTTTCATGCCATAGTGTTAACTAGGTTGTCTGACTGGAGATATCGCAGGGAGTCTAAACTCTGGGTTGAATTAGAGATGGACTTGTACGGAGCTGATCCTTTTATCTCATTGTGCTACCTCCTAAGTTTCGCAGGAAGGCCCTGACTGCGTCCCCTCTTTCTAGATCCTCACTAGCTGTCTGGGACTCGCTCTGTAAGGCGCAAAAGTGGCCCTGTAACTCTCCACTGATGCCTATTCTTGGGCATGATTATTTTCCGCCTGGCAACATGGACTCAAGCTTTGTTGACCGGACCTCTGCCTCGCCCTTATTGTTGCACCATGTGACCACTGAAACAGGAGTTATACCCATGACTGAGCTGTTCACATCAGTTCCTATATCCTTTATGGATCAATGGAAATATTATCAGCTTTCTCAATTTGTGCGATCCCTTCCCCGCCCGTTGCGGTCTGCATCGGAACTGACCGCAGTGGAGGACCTATTTGCAGGGTCCCAACCTCCAGAGAGGCCTGTATCATGTTTTTATCAAGCCTTGCTGTCCCTTCCTCCTGTCGCAAACCATTCGTGTCTTGTTAAATGGGAACGGGATCTCCAAAGCCAGCTGCCTGAGGCTCAACGTGCATCAATATTCCGACTAGCACACGTCTCATCCATATCTTCAAAGACCGCAGAGGTCAATTATAAGTTACTAATGTGCTGGCACTACACCCCAGAAGTTTTACATAGGACTTTTCCATCGTTGTCAGATCGCTGCTGGAGGGGATGTGGGGAGGGGGGTTCTCATGCGCACATTTGGTGGTCTTGCCCGTTGATCAAACCTTTCTGGGCATCAGTTTTGCAATGGATTGAGAAAATCCAGGGGTCTGGTGTGGTGATGGATCCATGGGTGGTATTGTTCCATTGTACGAGCGAGCCAGCAGGAGCATACTCTAAATCGATTACTCCCCATCTCCTTAACGCGGCCAAAGCCCTCATACCTAGGTTCTGGAAGCAACCTACTGTTCCAACCATTCGCCAATGGCTAGTGGAAGTAGATCACATCTACCACATGGAAAGTAGCACGCTGACTCTTCGTAATAAAGCTGACCTGGCCCATAAGATATGGTCCTGCTGGATCGCTTTTAAATTTTCTTCTATGTATGCGGATGCTGTGGCAACAAGTTCTTAATGACTATATGTTGGTAATGCACTGTTACAGTTCAGAATGTTCCGTGGTGGCTGGTATAATATTTTAATACATGCTGCCTGTGAAGATTGTAACCTGCCAACGTTCTAATGTACATCCTCATGCTGTCTGTATGTCATTTCTTACTGTGTTGCTTTCCTTCCTTTTAATTTCAATAAACACTTATTGAACAAAAAAAATAAATCACAGGAGTGGCACAAAATGAGACATTTTGGAAAAGCGATCCACTATGACCCATATAGCAGTCATGCCCTCAGACTTGGGTAAGTCTGTAATGAAGTCCATAGTCAAATGGGTCCAAGGCTGGCGAGGTGCCGGAAGTGGTTGTAACAGCCCAGTAGGAAATGTGCGGGGTACTTTATTAGCAGCACAAGTTGGAAAGGCAGCCACATAGTCGGTAACATCCCTTTTCATATGAGGCCACCAGACATGACGCTGCAAGGTCTTATAAATGATGGTGACACCAGGATGACCGGATAACACACCATCATGTGCCCAGAGGAGTACAGATTTTCTGAGGCTAGGGGCTACAAACAGGCGACCTTGTGGTATTTTCAAGCCTTGGGGAACACAATTCTGGGTTTCTTGTAACTGTTGGGAAAGAGCGGTAGAGATCTGTGCGACAATTTTGTGAGGTGGGATTATATACTGCTCGGTAGGTTGATCTTCTTCAGAGGTAGCGGACTGTCTGGAAAGAGCATCAGCTTTCTTGTTTCTATGCCCAGGAACATAAGAAAGAATACAATTAAAACGGGAGAAAAACAGAGACCATCGAGCCTGACGTGAGTTCAGTTGTCTTGCAGTCTGAAGATACAGTAGGTTATTATGGTCAGTGAGGATAGAAAAGGGCTTGGGAGCCCCTTGCAGAAGATATCGCCATTCAGACAATGCCAATTTGATGTGCAGTAGTTCTAGATTCCCAACATCATAATTAATTTCCGCTGGAGAAATCTTTCTAGAAAAAATGCTACTGGATGGCTTCTACCAGACTTAGGCTGTCTCTGGGAGAGCACGGCACCTGCTCCTACCTCAGAGGCATCAACCTCAACTATGTACTAGAGATCGGGATTTGGATGCTGAAGAATTGGAGCTTTGCTGAACATGTCTTTTAATTGCTGGAAAGCTGATTCTGAGGACCACACCTTGCAATTTGTACCTTTCCTAGTCATATCAGTAAGGCCTCGTACACACGAGGGGATATGTCCGCTGAAAACGGTCCGATGGACCGTTTCAGCAGACATCTCCGCTCGTGTGTATGGGCTAGCGGACAGATTTCTCCACCCGACAGATTTCAAAGCATGCTTTGAAATCTATCCGGTGGGAATCTGTCCGCCCGACATGTCTGCTGGTTAGTACACTTACCAGCAGACATGTCGTCCCCCACCGCCGCCGCGCCACCGCCGAATGGATTTGGCGCATGCGCGGAAGTGTTTAACTTCCTGGTGCGGTGACGTGGCAACGTCAACGCCGCGTCACCGCCACGTCACCGCGCCGTCCGGCGGCGGGGAATTTGATCCGATGGTGTGTACACGCCATCGGATCAAACTCCCGATCGGACATATCCGATGGAAATGGTCCGCGGACCGTTTTCATCGGATATGTCCGATCGTGTGTACGAGGCCTAAGGGGGGCCGCAATGGAGGCAAAACCTTTGATGAAGCGTCTGTAGTAATTTGCAAACCCTAGAAAGCTTTGGAGCCCTCTGAAAGTGGTTGGTTGGGGCCATTGTAAGACAGCAGAAAGTTTTTGAGGGTCCATTTGAAAACCGACAGCACTTATAATGTATCCAAGGAAAACGGCTTTAATGGAAACTGCATTTCTCAATCTTTGCGTAAAGATGGTTTTCTTTCAGTAGTTGTAATACCTGCTTTACATGGGAGATGTGCTCCAGATGAGTTTTGGAAAAGATTAAAATGTCGTCCAAGTATATAATCACAAAACTGTTGCTGAAATCATGAAAAATTACATTCATGAAACGTTGGAAGACAGCAGGGGCGTTACACAACCCAAATGGCATAACCAGATATTCAAAATGTCCATTACGAGTGTTGAATGCTGTCTTCCACTCGTCCCCGTCTTTAATTCGAATCAGATTATAAGCCCCTCGTAGGTCTAGCTTGGAGAAGATAAAGGCCCCCTTAAGTACATCAAATAGTTCAAGAATGAGAGGCAAGGGGTATGAGTCTTTTACAATGATTTGATTTAACCCTCAATAGTCTATGCATGGTCGAAGACCACCATCTTTTTTTTAACAAAGAAAAAACCTGCCCCTACTGGAGAAGAAGAGGGTCTGATAAAACCTCCTTCCAAGTTGTCTTTTACGTATTCCTCCATGGATTTTTGTTCAGGCAAATACAGGGGATATGTCATTCTTTTGGGAAGAGGTGCTCCAGGAATCAACTTAAAGCGGAAGTAAACCCTTCTATCATTTTCAGCCAAGGAAGCTGCCATCTTGGCCTATGTTTAATCTTCAACTGCGTGGTGCTGCACATGTGATCAGTTATGACACCAGCCATTGGATGGTTTGACAGTTTGGTTGAGAGCACAACCAATGTGACAGTTGGCAATCCCGGCATGCCGGAAATTTAACTGCTTTTTGAAACTGTTAAATCGATGGGTTTACTTCCGCTTTAAGAGCAATGTGGAGGTAAAACCTCTGCCTTTTGCTTGCAAAATACGCCTGCAAACTCATGGTATTTACAAGGCAAGGTAGGTGGGATGGTCACAGGAGCCAACATACAAGCAGAAAGTCTTTTGGGTTGAAATAAACAGTTTTGATGACAGAACAACCCCCCAAGAGGTTAGTTCTCTATTTTCCCAATCACAAGAAGGGTTATATTGTTGTAACTAGGGTTGTCCCGATGCCTCTTTTTTAGGACCGAGTACAAGTACCGATACTTTTTTTCACGTACTCGCCGATACCGAATACCGATACTTTTTTTAATGTGTCCCCAAATGCAGCCATGTCCCCCTAGTCATGTCCCCCACATATTGCAGTCATGTCATGTCCCCCACATATTGAAGCCATGTCATGTCCCCCACATATTGCAGTCATGTCATGTCCCCCATATATGCAGCCATGTCATGTCCCCCACATATTGCAGCCATGTCATGTCCCCCACATATTGCAGCCATGTCATGTCCCCCACATATTGCAGCCATGTATGTCCCCCACATATTGCAGCCATGTATGTCCCCCACATATTGCAGTCATGTCATGTCCCCCACATATTGCAGCCATGTCATGTCCCCCACATATTGCAGCCATGTCATGTCCCCCATATATTGCAGCCATGTCCTGTCCCCCACATATTGCAGCCATGTCATGTCCCCCACAAATTGCAGCCATGTCCTGTCCCCCACATATTGCAGCCATGTATGTCCCCCACATATTGCAGCCATGTATGTCCCCCACATATGCAGCCATGTATGTCCCCCACATATGCAGCCATGTATGTCCCCCACATATGCAGCCATGCATGTCCCCCACATATGCAGCCATGTATGTCCCCCACATATTGCCTCCATGTATATCCCCCACATATTGCCTCCATGTATATCCCCCACATATGCAGCCATGTATGTCCCCCACATATGCAGCCATGTATGTCCCCCACATATGCCCCCCACATATTGCAGCCATATATGTCCCCCATATTGCAGCCATGTCATGTCCCCCATATTGCAGCCATGTCATGTCCCCCATATTGCAGCCATGTCATGTCCCCCATATTGCAACCATGTCATGTCCCCCATATTGCAACCATGTCCTGTCCCCCATATTGCAACCATGTCCTGTCCCCCATATTGCAACCATGTCCTGTCCCCCATATTGCAACCATGTCCTGTCCCCCATATTGCAACCATGTCATGTCCCCCATATTGCAGCCATGTCATGTCCCCCATATTGCAGCCATGTCATGTCCCCCATATTGTAGCCATGTCATGTCCCCCATATTGCAGCCATGTCATGTCCCCCATATTGCAGCCATGTCATGTCCCCCACATTGCCATGTCCTGTCCCTCATACCTGTAGATATGATGATGCCGCCGCCGCTGCCGCATACCGCCGTTAATCTCCCTGCATTATAGTGCAGCGCGCATTACAAGCTTTCGTTCTGAATACTTGTAAATGCCCGCGCCGCCATGTATATACACTCCCCTTCTCGGGATTGGAGGGATTCGTCCAATCCCACACAAGGGGGAGTGTCTATATGCGGATTCGTGCATAGGCACTCCCCCTTTCTCGGGATTGAACAGATCCATCCAATCCCAAGAAGGGGAGTGTCAATACACGGCGCCGCAGGCATTTACAAGTATTCAGAATGAAAGCTTGTAATGCGCTCTAGCTATAATAAAGGGGGATTAACGGTGGTATGCGGCAGCGGCGGCATATCTACAAGTATGAGGGACAGGACATCGCTGCAATAGGGGGGGGGAGTATTCTATTTTAGTATCGGGGGTATTTGCGGGAGTACAAGTACTCCCGCAAATACTCGGCATCGGTCCCGATACCGATACTAGTATCGGTATCGGGACAACCCTAGTTGTAACCATGGGTAACCAAGGATAACGAGCAGAAGTAATCAATAAGAGACAAGACAACTTCCTCTTTGTAGAGTACGCCTATCTCAAGGGTGATTGTCGTAGTCTCAAATTTTACAATGCCATCTCCCAAGGGTTTTCTATTCAGGGTGGTAATGTTCAGGGGTCTAGAACAAATAGGATGTTTTTTCTTTAGAAAAAGTGTAGTTCAAGAATATCCCAGCAGCTCCAGAATCCACAAAAGCCTCACGGAAGACAAGTTTAGAAGGTAAATGGATAATTGCAGGAACGGTAATCTTGGTCTTGGAGGATATACCTGTAAGGTCTAAGCCAGCTCCTCCACCACTGATTAGACCCTTGCCTTTTACTGTATGGGAAGAGCAGATAGATAATAAATGTCCTTCAAGTCCACAGTACAGGCATAGGCCCAATGCACGCCTCCT
Organism: Rana kukunoris; assembly: GCA_029574335.1. Lineage (NCBI taxonomy): Eukaryota > Metazoa > Chordata > Amphibia > Anura > Ranidae > Rana > Rana kukunoris. Next base: position 253,566,618 of record CM056051.1, on the reverse strand, counting down.
TTGTTTCTCCGACTCAGTTAGGTGGAAACGGCTTACATCCATGGGTTCCACAGGTGCCTGGGGTTCAACTGAGATTTACGGTTCTGGCTGAGGTGGTGCTTGAAAGTTAGGGGCCAAACGCTAATCTGGCCTAGGAAACTTGTGAGTTCTAAGTCTCTCTTGGCACCTTTCATGATATCGGACATCCAGACGAACACACAGCTCTATGAATTTCTCAAGGTTTTCTGGGAAATCCTTATAGACTAATTCGTCTTTGATGCGATCTGCAAGACCTTTTCAAAAGGCTGCACGTAATGCCCTTGAGTCCCAATTAGTCTCCGCAGCAAGGGTACGGAACTCGATAGCATATTGTGCCACAGACCTGGTGTCTTGTTGCATGTCCAAGAGTGAGTACTCAGCTGCAGAAGCTCTATCTGGCTTGTCAAATACAGTCTGGAGAGAAGCCAGAAATTTGTCAGCATCTTGCAGCACAGGATCATTGCGTTCCAGATAAGGAGAGACCCAGGTCAGGGCCTCCCCCTTTAACAAGGAAATTACAAGAGTCACTTTGGCAGACGAAGTGCTAAAAGTCCCAGGGTTGTTGTGGAAATGCAAACTGCAAACATTTAAAAAGGCTCTGCAGTCCTTAGTATGACCACCAAACTTGTCAGGCAAGGGAAGTTTGGGTGGTACAAAATAGGTGGGTTGGATCATAGCAAGAGTAGGATTCAGAGTCTGGACCATTGCAGAGGAACCAGGAAAACAAGATTTAAGCATAGTACAAAGTTCATCTAACTTGGCGTCCAGGGAAGAAAGATGCTGTTCATGAGCTCCAATCAATTGTCTCTGATGTGAAATCGCCTTAACAATGTCAGCAAGGTCCACTGCCATTGTGGCCCATTTGTAATGTAAGGTACCTGTAGTAGGTAGTCTCCAAAGTGGAATTGCGTGCTGAGGATTCAGGCAAAAAACGTAGTCAGGCAGATTAGGTTGGCAACAGGTCAGGCAAAACGATACACAATCAAAATTCAGAGAGTGGTCAGGCAGGCAAAGGTCATACACGAGCTGGCGGTGAAGTACAAAATCAGCAGGCTAGAGAGTAGTCAGGGATTCAGGCAGAAGTTCAACACTATAATCAAGATCACAAGCAGTCAGAACACCCAGGGAGCTAATCCAAACAAACGTGCGCTGAGAGATAGCATCACTTCCTATTTATGGGCTGCATTGATTGAAAATTGTCCACAGCTGGCAGCAGGTGGGGCTAGTGAGTCCAAGGTAAGGCTTAATACTACGAGGACATTTCCAAAAGTCTAGATCTCCTCTGTAGCACAATTGGAAAGGCTGCAGCTGTGGGACCAGGAAGATCCCGGTTCAAATACACCCAGGTACTGTACATGACAACAACAGGGCTGGGTGTGGGTAGTGGCTATAACTGACTACAGAGTTACAGGAACACTGCACAGTGCCTAGCAAAAATGACTAAATTGCATTTTTATTCCTTAAGTGCATTTTATGAAAAGGGCCAGGGATTATTTTTTGTTTTTTTATTCCTTAGACTTCAATGGATCAAAAATGTGTATTGAAAAAACGCAAAATGTACCTGGAATATGCAACCTGCATAGGTGTAAATGAAGCCTTAGGCTGGATTCACACCTATGCATTTTTAGTGCTTTTGCATTTTGCAGATTTTCACTACAGAACGTGTTCCATAGGAAACAATGGTACATTTTCTGTAGTGTAAATCTGCAAAATGCAAAAAGCACTAAAAATGCATAGGTGTGAATTCAGCTTAACACTCAAAATGATTTATGCTAACATTCTTGATGTTCTCAGATTGCAGCAACTAGCAATAAGTACTGACAAGATCATCAGACATTGTTAAGAAAACTAGCAAATAACATCTAAACAGGCTACAGTAAAACACACCTACATAGAATAACATACTATATGGAATAATACATGTAGTTGTTTTTACTCTATTCCAATTCAAGGGTAGTGTAGTAATTTTTAAGAAATTTGGGGATTGAGAATTGGAGTGTCAGTCATGAGAGCAGATTGGACAATTCTAGTCATGGATTTTTTTGAAAGTAGCATATATTGTGACCAAGGATTTCCATATTCATGGTAATTATGATACTGAAAAAATATATTAGTATATATGAAATAAATGAATATCTGAGCAAATCTACAACAGAGGATAGCAATTCTGGTTTGCACATATATACTTGTATTTTCTTTTTAATTAGATGGTTAAAAGGACAGATAGGGAAAAAAGTAACAGTCTTGGTGTCATAATTGCCATAGGTCTTACTACTAAGATGAGATGCAAAGCCACTGACTTATCAACCCTCTATTCTATCCTAATGTATTCCTATAGCCCTCGAGAAGTAATTAAAATAGTGTACACCAATCTGTACAAAATAAGAAACCATTAATATTGGGATACACATAATTTGTTATATATTGCAAATGCAAATGCAAAGAACTAATGCTGTCTTGACCAGGATCCCTTGGGTTATATACTCATGTGGAAGAGCTATTAATTTGTTTATCCAATTATTTTTTCAATTAACCTATAATAGTATGTCAGAAGTAAGGATCATTGTGTTTGGCCTCCAAACACAGATAACAAAGGTCATTCCTTTTACAGTCTTAGTACTATAAAGCAGCCATGGTACATCATTTAGCCATAATGGTTACAAAAGCTAGCTTCATAGATACTGTTCTTTAACAAGGAGCCAATTTATAATATTTACCATAGTGTGCCATTTAGTAGTCTATGTGCCCCTCACTAATGTGCTCAGTTTCAAAAAGGGTCTCACGTTACTATTTCAATTTGTCTTCAAAAATTAACATTTAATACTAAACTCCCACAAATTATATGTACATAAAGTAGGAATTGTATACATGTGCTTTAGCCCACATTCACATTGAGCCATTTTGACATGTAATTTGACATGTCAAATCGCTGGCTATTGCCGGTAACGACACAAATCCAAATTTCCGAAGTTCCTGCACTACTTTTGGCAACTTCGGGGGTGATTTCAATAGACATCTGTGCAGGAACCCACACAGATGTCTCTGAAATCTCTCCTGAAGTCGGACTCACATGCGGGTTTAAACTTGCACGATTTAAACCTGCATCAGTGTGAACCTAGGCTTCAGGTAAGAAAGATTATATACCATAAAACTGTATGGCTTTTCTTGTAATCACTGTCAGCTGAAACAACTAGGGCGCCATAATATAGTACCTGACACAATACATTTTACTTTACTTCACACAGGGGATTCCTGTCAGGCAGGGAGGGAGAGGGGTAGAGAAGACCGCACAAGCAAGCCCTACCCTGAAAATAAGCTCTACCGTGTTTTTGGTTGCCAAAATTAATATAAGACCTGGCCTTATTTTCGAGGAAACATGGTATGTTCTCCTTTACCACTACTTTTTGCCCTGATACCCAAATAAGGATACAAATAAAAATATCTGAGGTTCTATCCCATCTCTGCTCTATCCAAAACATATTAACTTTTTTGGCAGAAGGTGTGCTTAACCCTTTCAGCGCCACCAACATAGGGCTTACAGGTACATTAGTCCCAGCAAGGGTTTTCTTGTCAAAATATCTTTATTTATGTGATAAAGAACGTACATGTGCATAACAACGATGAGAGAAGAAAAAAGGGTACAATAGAGGGTATACATCATAAGAGAAACTTCTTGACTTGTAAACCTAAATATCATTGGTTACAGTGAGACAATTTACAGGTAATTAAACAATGCATACAAAGTCATTAGTGGCAAAGTAGTGTTGACTAGCTAACTAGCTATGTGACTAACTAACTGTCGACCCTGAATCGCTTAAGGGATAAACCATGTAGCCAGATTGGTCTGGGCTAAATCCAGGGTTATGTCCTGTTCTAGGGTTCTGCAGTACAGGTTCAAGAAATTTCAACAATGTACAACTTTGTATCAACAAACATGAAAACAGGAATTGTTAATTTGAGAACAAGAGTTCAAAGGAGGGGGAGAGAAAGGAAAGAAGGGGTAGGGGAGGGGAATCCGCAGGAACGACCTGAGCACTACTGCCGGAGAGAGGCTTGAGCGGGGGGGTGCCAGGTTGGCTGGACTACCATGGCAAAACAACTTCATCATTAAATGCGTTCGAAAAAGCATATGTTATCCAGGGCTTCCATAGACTCTCAAATCTGGCGGTCGTGTGCATGTCAATAGCCACCATCTTGGCGTGGGACATTGCTGTGTTCATCCTATTTGTGACTTCATTTAGTGATAAATTAGGAGTTTTCCATGCTCTCGCAAGAGTTTGTTTTGCGGCAGTAAGAAGTTATATGATTAGTTTGAACTGCTTGTGTGGGAGATTATCAGGTTTTAGATTTAGTAAAGCAGTTTTAGGATCTAAGGGGATTTTGTTTTCCCCGAGATTATGGTGATAATTTGAAAAATTTCCGACCAAAATGATAGGGCTTTTGGGCACGACCACCAAACGTGAAGGTATGTCCCTGGAGTTGAACAACCCCTGAAGCATAGATCAGGGTAATTCTGTATGTATTTCGCAACCCTGGCAGGTACTAGGTACCATCTAGTGAGTACTTTGTAATTTGTTTCAATGGCTGATTCGTTCATGGAAGCTGATTTAGTGCTGTTCCAGATCTGTTTCCACTCAGAAGGTTCTAGTTCTTGTTCTAGGTCCCTCTCCCATTTACTCACAAAAGGAAGCTTCCCACTGATAGAGCAAGCTGTTAATTGGGAGTATAAGGAGGATATTATTCCTCTAGCGTGGGGGTCATTCTTACAGAAATTCTCAAAAGTGGACATACGTGTTGGCGTGGGTGAAGCATCAACAAATGGTTTAAAGAAATTTTTAATCTGTAGGTGCCTAAATATTTTGGTTTGTGGTATGTTGCATGCTGCACTGATAGTTGTGAAGGATAAAAAGGAAGAAGAGTCTGTAAAGTCATGTATGCATGTACATCCTTTTGACACCCACTATTTAAAGGTATTGGGATAGATCCAAGCAGGGTAGAACTCAGGGTTTTTATGAAACGATAAAAGAGGAACATGGGGGGATTGGAAAAGATAGTGGAATGGGGATAGATGGAGGTGGGGTTATGGCAGATGACAAGAAAGTTCCCATGTTGCAAACAGCCATTGGAAATTATAGTGCCATTTGCACTATTAAAAATTATATGAAAAACACCAGCGAAAAATGTAACAATACATTTAAGTGTTTGTTCACCAATGCCAGAAGCCTTCCAAGCAAAACAGGTGAGTCGGAAGCTCTGGTGCATGAGGAGAGCTATGATGTAATCGGTATTGCTGAAACTTGGCTTCAATCCTCACATGACTGGGCTATTAATATTCCTGGCTATGCTCTCTTTCGGAAAGATAGGGAAAAAAGGAAAGGTGGAGGCGTCTGTCTCTATGTGAGAAGTGACCTCAAAGCAAGCGTGAAAGAGGACCTGGTTGATGGAGAGTGTGATGAAGTTGAAGCATTATGGGTGGAACTGCATACAGATGTGCGTAGTTCAAAGTTAATCATTGGAGTTTGTTATAGACCACCCAATGTTAATGAGGAGGTGGAGACTCGGCTCCTTGCACAGATGGAAAGGGCTGCAAGGGCTGGGACGGTGATAATAATGGGGGATTTTAACTACACAGAAATTGACTGGAATAATAGATTTCTGGGACAGTTAAAGGACAAAAATTTAAAAACCTATTGCAGGACAATTTTATGGTCCAGTTTATTGAGGCCCCAACTAGGAATGATGCTCTGTTGGACTTGGTAATCTCAAACCATGCAGAGCTTATTACTAATGTTCAGATAAAGGAACACCTGGGTAGCAGTGATCATAACATGATTTCATTTAATATTAACTATAAGCAAGAAATACATACAGGAAAGATAAAAACACTTAATTTCAAGAGAGCAAATTTTCAAAGCATGGGGACTGCTCTCCAGGGTTTGGACTGGGGGGGAATATTGGCACAGATGAACACAGAACAGAAATGGGAATTCTTCAAAAAGACTCTTTGGAACCTCACTGCAAAGTATATTCCCATGGGCAATACGTTTAAAAGGCTAAAGATAAAACCTATGTGGCTCACGGTCAAAGTTAAAAAAGCTATAAACAATAAGAAAATAGCTTTTAAAAAATATAAAAATGAAGGAACACTAGTGTCGTTTAAATGTTACAAAGAATATAATAGAATAGGTAAAAAGGAAATCAAGGATGCAAAAATTCAAAATGAACGACAGATTGCAAAAGATAGTAGGACAAACCCCAAAAAATTATTTAAATATATTAATAGTAAAAAGGTCAAGTCTGAGCATGTAGGCCCTTTACAAAATAATCTAGAGCGGGTGACTGAGGACATAGAGAAGGCAAATTTATTAAATGCTTTCTTCAGCTCTGTGTATACAATGGAGTATGGGGGAGCTCATGTCCATAATGGGGGTGGGAGTGACACAGCACCAAATCCACAATGGCTCAAAAGTGATATGGTCCAGAAATATTTAGACAGAATAAAGGTGGATAAAGCACCTGGACCAGATGGCATCCACCCACGGATCCTAAAAGAATTGAGCTCTGAAATTTCAAAGCCACTGTATCTAATATTTAGGGACTCATTAATGACAGGAATAGTACCACTGGATTGGCGTAGAGCCAATGTGGTGCCTATATTTAAAAAGGGAACAAAGTCTTTACCAAGTAACTATAGACCTGTTAGTTTAACTTCTATAGTTGGGAAGATACTGGAACGTTTAATAAAAGACCACATGGTTGAGTTCTTGCTGGAAACAAACTATTTAAGCAGCAGACAGCATGGATTCATGGAAGACAGAAGTTGTCAGACAAACCTGATTTCCTTTTATGAAGAGGTAAGTAAAACCCTGGACAGAGGCGTGGCAGTGGACGTGGTATACTTGGATTTTGCAAAAGCGTTCGATACAGTTCCCCACACATGGCTCATGTGTAAGGTAAGGTCTACAGGATTAGATATATCAGTTTGTAAATGGATAGAAAACTGGCTGAAAGACAGAATTCAGAGTGTTGTGGTTAATGATTCTTACTCTGAATGGTCCAAGGTTATCAGCGGTGTACCACAAGGTTCAGTGTTGGGTCCCTTACTTTTTAATATATTTATAATTGATATTGGGTCTGAGATCAAAAGTAAAATTTCTGTTTTTGCAGATGACACCAAGCTATGCAGTGGAATAACGTCCTTGCAGGATGTCTCCAATTTACAAGCCGACCTCAATGCTCTGTCTAATTGGGCGACTATGTGGCAGATGAGGTTTAATGTTGATAAATGTAAAGTTATGCACTTGGGGGCTAAGAATATGCATGCATCATACATGCTAGGGGGAGTTCAACTGGGGGGATCTGTAGTGGAGAAGGATCTGGGGGTTTTAGTTGATCATAAGCTCAATAATGGAATGCAATGCCAAGCTGCGGTTTCCAAAGCGAGCAAAGTCCTTTCTTGTATTAAGAGAGGTATGGACTCCAGAGATAGAGATATAATTTTGCCCCTGTACAAATCATTAGTAAGACCTCATCTGGAATATGCAGTCCAGTTTTGGGCACCAGTTCTCAAAAAGGATATCGGAGAACTGAAGAAAGTGCAGAGAAGGGCAACTAAACTGATAAGAGGCATGGAGGAGCTCAGCTATGAGGAAAGATTAGAAAAACTGAATTTATTCACTCGTGAGAAGAGGAGAATAAGGGGGGATATGATCAACATGTACAAATATATAAGAGGTCCATATAGTGAACTTGGTGTTGAGTTATTCACTTTAAGGTCAATGCTGAGGACAAGGGGGCACTCTTTACGTCTGGAGGAAAAGAGATTTCACCTCCAAATACGGAAAGGTTTCTTCACAGTAAGAGCTGTGAAAATGTGGAACAGACTCCCTCCAGAGGTGGTTCTGGCCAGCTCAGAAGATTGCTTTAAGAAGGGCCTGGATTCTTTCCTAAATACACATAATATAACTAAGTTCTGTAGGTAAAGTTAATCCGGGGTAAATCCGATTGCCTCTTGGGGGATCAGGAAGGAATTTTTTCCCCTCCGGTAGCAAATTGGATCATGCTCTGCTGGGGTTTTTTGCCTTCCTCTGGATCAACTGTGGGTATGGAGTTGGGTGTAAGGGATGTACTGTGTTTTATTTTGTTTGTTTATTTTTTTTTTTTATGGTTGAACTGGATGGACTTGTGTCTTTTTTCAACCTGACTAACTAACTATATTTAGTCTTTATTGTGTCCCAGAGGGAGAGTGAGTGTTTGGTGATGGGATTCAGTAAGTGTTTACGAGATTTGGGGGGGATCCATAGTACATTAGAAATTGCGATGGGGTCAGACTCTACTGCTTCAATTGATACCCAGAGAGGGGGCTCATATTTGTCGTGATATTTTACTAGGTTTGCAAGTTGTGCCGCTTTATAGTAGTTTATAAAGTTGGGCAGCCCCATTCCACCATTATCCTTAGATAGATGCAGGATTTGGTTTTTTTTTCTAGGCCTAGAGGATCCCCACGTAAAGGCGGAAACTCTTCTTTGTAGTATCCTGAAGTAATATGATGGGATTGGGATGGGGAGCACTCTAAATAAATATAATAATTTTGGTAATATAATCATTTTGACCGCGTTGATTCTGCCAAACCATGATAGGGGTAGATGGGCCCAGGAATTCAGGAGGCTTGATATCTGTTTTAGGAGAATAGAGTAGTTGGAAGAGAATAGATCTGTTATTGATGTTGTAAGGTGTGTTCCTAAATAGGGAATACTCTTAGTTGCCCATACGAAAGGTAGACCGGATTTGGCTGCATTTAACTCTAAGGAAGTGAGCGAAATGCTTAATGCAAGACATTTTTTAGGGTTGATGACTAGACCTGAAATGGATGCAAATTTTTTAAGAAGTAGCATAAGGTTGGGTCCCGTTACCTGGGGCGATGCAAGGAAAAGGAGGATGTCATCAGCGAACATGCATAGTTTATGTTTGTGTCCGCCTATTTCTATGCCCAGTATTGTCGGGTCTGACCTGATCTTTTGTGCAAGCGGTTCTATGAGGAGGGCAAAAAATAAGGGGGAGAGAGGGCATCCCTGTCTTGTGCCCCTGTTAATGGAGAAGGTGTCCGATCTATATCCCGCATACTTTACATATGCCTTCGGGCTATTGTATAATTCTAGGATCCATTTCATAAAGTTGGGGCCAAAGCCCCATTTTTGAAGGGTATACTTCAAGTAGGACCAGGATATAGAGTCGAGTGCCTGTTTTATGTCAAGAGAGAGGAAGCAAGCAGGGATTCCTCTCTTCTTGGCAATGTGAACCAATAGGCTCGCCCTTCTGATATTATCTCCTGCCTGACGGTTGGGAATGAAACCTACCTGATCTCGATGGATCAGGGTTCCAATTATGTTGTTTAAACGATTCGCCAGAATTTTACCTAGAAGTTTGATGTTCGTATTTAGCATAGATATGGGCCGGTAATTTTCACTGAGGGTATTGTCGGTCTGTGGCTTAGGAATCATGCAGATTGTGGCCAAAAGTGATTCCTGTCTAAATGATTTCAGTTTTAAAAGGTCATTGAAGGCCTCTGCGGGCCTCGGGGAGATTAGTTCAGAGAGTGCTTTATAGTATTAGGCTATGAATCCATCAGGTCCGGGCCGCTTGTTTAATTTGAGTTTCTTGATCGCTCTAGTTACGTCTTCTTGCGAGATAGGCGCATCTAGTTGTGTCTTTTGGGATTCAGACATTCGGGGCAATTGGAATTGCGAGAAAAAGGTGTCGGCTACCGATTCGTCAAATGTATTTGTTTCCGCATATAGTTTTTTCAGATGAGTACTGAATTTCTGCACAATTTTAAGTGGGTTGCTGGAGATAACGTTGTTAGCTAGTTTCAATTTTATTGGTGTATAAGATTTGTTGATTGAATTGAGTGTCCTAGCTAGGTTTGCACCAGTTTTATTAGCTGTTTTGTAGAATTTGTGTTTGGATCTGTCTAAAGCTTTATTTGCCGAGTCCGTGAGAAATAGGTCAAATTCGAGGCGTGCTTTATCTAGGCGATTTTTAGCGTGGGGGGAGTGGTTATTTTGAAAAGCTAGGTGGGCAAGGTTCAATTCCGCTTCCAATTTCAGTGCTAATTGTCTACGTGCCTTTTTGAGGATCCCAAGTTGTCTTTGAATTGCCCCTCTCAGTACCGGCTTATGGGCTTCCCAAAGCGTGAGAGCAGATATTTCTGGGGACATATTGAGATCTAAGTAATCTTTTAGGGACTGCTCGATTTCCAGACAGTAGGAGGGATGTTTGAGCAAAATATCAGGCATATACCAGGTCGGGTCGGTCTTTTTAGGAATAGTTGATGCTATTGTTGTGTATACAGCATCATGATCTGACCAGGGAATGGGTATTATAACAGAATTGAGAATTTCTGGCAGCATTCCAATTGACAATAATATGTGGTCTATCTGGCTATGTGATTGGTGGGGGTTGGAAAAATAGGTGTAGTTACGTTTCGTGGGGTTCAATTCTCTCCAGGAATCCACTAGGTTATATTTAGACAGGAGAGTGGACAGAGTCCATTTGGTCTGGTGTTTCGGTGTTATGTAAGGAGATCTGTCAAGAAGGGAAGCAGAACCTGATTCGAGTCTCCGCATATTAGGAGAGAGCCCATTTTATGGACATTGATAGTTTGAAGAAGGTGTGATAAGAACGGCATAGGGTTAAGGTTAGGGGCATAGTATGATACTATCGTTATCGGTGTGTCTAGGATGTACCCTGTAAGGATCAGGTATCGACCTTCAGGGTCTCTGAGTACCATGCTCAAGGTAAATGGGGTAGCTCGGTGGAGGGCAATCAGGGTACCTCTCTTCTTAACTGGGGCTGAAGCCGTATATACTTGTGGGTATGCAGCGTTGAAGTATTTGGGAGTTGTGTTAGGGGTAAAATGAGTCTCCTGTAGGCAGACAATGTGAGCCTTTTTGGATTGAAAGAGTCGAAAGGCCTTCGTACGTTTTTGCGGAATGTTCAACCCTTGTACATTAAGTGAAATCAAGTTTAAGGGTGCCATGGCAGCCAAACCAAACGTTTTATCTTACCTTGCCTCCTCGAACGGGGATAGCCCAGGTTGCTCCCTGCAGATGGGGTGAGGGAAGGGAAAGATGAGGGTCCAGGATAGGTAAACTCAAATGAAAGAAAGAATACAATGTAGATTAATGCATATTTGAACAACAAATCATTGAATAAGCATTCGGGGTGTGCCCGTAGTGAGGGAAGAGATCCCTCACCAGGGGATAGAGGGTCCCTCCCAAATCCCCACATATTAGTTTGGGGATCTGAGGTGGACTGGTTGAGACGCGTGTTTTTTCCACGAGTCAGAAAGCCGCATTCCATAATATAGAAGTGTACTTTAAATGCAGAGGGATTCCTATGCCTATGTAAAGTCTCGGAATTTGGCAGGGCCTTTTTTTAGCATCTTGCAGGGTATGTAATTCAGGGGGGAAGATGTGGGCAACGTGGTTTTCCCCTTCAGTTGTCAAGGCCATAGGGTCACACCAGGTGATAGCCAACGGATTGGTACATATGATCAGGGGTTTAAATAAGGGTCTCAAATAATAGTTTAGACGGAAGTATGCGAGAGTGACAATAGGGCACTTGGACATTTGTGAGGAAGAGTTTATAGTGGACCGTGCGGAAAGGAGAGGCAATACCAGGTTATCATCATAGGCAATCGCCTGTGACATATAATATGGGACAACTAGGAGTAAACATGTCATACTAGGGGCAAGACATAAGCACTAATTTCTGCCAAAGTTATAACAAATGAATAATCAGGAAGGTGGTTATATTACCTTATACTGGTGTCAAGACCTAATATAAAGAAAAAAGGAAAAAAAAAGTGGGATTGTCTATAGGGGAATAGGACCAACACAGTACCTGTTGAAAGACATTTACTTAGCCTAAATTGAGAGGAAGAGTTAAGTGGCAGTGTGAAAAGTTCAGTCCATTGTGTCTTCTTGATCCTGGGTCTGTGGTGCAAATCTGCCACGCTTGGTGGATTGGTGGGGTCCGCCATTCGGTTCTTGTTGATTGGAGTGGTTGTTAGAAGAGGTTGGTGCTGATCTTCTGCGTGAGGTAGAAGCCGAGGAGGGTTGATCAATGATTTTAAAGTCTACTAGGGCCTGGTGTAGTTGGTCGGGTGTTCTGCAGACTATCTTGGTCACTTGAATCGTGAAACGGAGGGAGAAAGGGAAACCCCATTGATATTTTATGTTACGCTGCTGTAATTCGATCAAGAAAGGTTTCATTGCTCTTCTCTTGGCAATGGTTAGTTGTGATATGTCTGCAAAAATGTGATAATTGTAGCCTTGGAAAGACAGCATCCCTTTCTCCCTTGCTGTCGCCAAAATTTGCGCCTTGGTTTTGTAAAAATGGAACTTCGTTATTATGTCTCTGGGGGGGCCATCTACCTTTTTAGGGGAGAGTGCCCTATGTATTCTGTCCATCTCCAAACGTTCCACTGCGATGCCTGGAAGTAGTTCCTTACATAGGGCCATTATGGTGGACTGAAGGTCCACCACAGACTCTGGGATGCCCCTAAATGTTACGTTAGATCTCCTGGCACGGTTTTCGAATTCTTCTAATCTGCTCTGGAGCATTAGGTTCTCTTCTTTTAGGGAGTCTATTTCTGTTAGGCATTCATTAGTGTAGGTTTCAATGTCCTCCACTTTAGTTTCCAGTGCTTCTGTACGAGTACCCAATTCCCTAATCTCCTTGGTGAGATTTGAGGTAATCTGGTCAGATGTCTGCTTTAATGCTTTGCGGAGCATTTTTTCAAATGGATTAATCAATCCCGCAGAAACTGTGTTGTCTTGTGGTACAGTTTGTGAAATAGCAGCCGTGTCTTCATCCTCACTGTCAGAGCTGAGGTTAGTCAGAGAAGCCATGGGTTTGGTTATTTTAGCTGTTTGTTTCTTCCCCGTACCTGAGAGGAGCAGCTCTGAGGTGACTGGCGCTTTAACTGAGCCTTTGGTCTGCTGCGCGCCGCTAACAAGTGTCGTTTTAGCTCTATTTCTTGAGCCACCCAGCACCATTGTACAATAAAATGTTCCCCTCACCTTCCTGTAGTTAATGACCGGGTTTTTGTCCAGTTGTGACCGGTTAGGAAGCGAGTTATCCGCGGCTTTCTTTCCTCATGAAGCAGAGCACTAGGCTGACATGACTGTCCCGCTAGAGCCCGCGCGCGCGCCTCCCCAGCAAGGGTTTTTAAACATGCTCCAAGCTGCTATAGTAGCCAGTAGTGTGTTTACACTCCTTCAGGTAACTGTTGCCTTTTTGCTAGAAGTGATACAGGAGGCTTTACACCTTCACCTACACCTACACACACAGAAGAATGTTCTGCCCCTCCAACCGGTGTGTGATCCCTTTCCTCACTATACACTCCTCTCAGCTTCACCTTTTTTTTTTTTTATTCATGAATGTATCTTTGTATTTTTTTAGGTCACATGCACACTGGGTGTTTAACCTCGGTGCATGGGGTTCTGGCATTTAGCCACAGCCAAGGGCACAGTTGCACCAACCAGCCCCTCTTCTATGGCTAAACCCTGGAACCCCATGCACTGGGGCCAAATACCCAGTGTGCATTGGGCCTTAAACAGTGCTATGGCTGTGGTAACCAGTCTTGAAAAGGTTCTTTGTGCAAAATCATATAATTACAGTATCTTAGGCCACTAGAGCAGACTATTAGGATTGTCCAGGGCCTCCTTTTTGTATCCTTTTATACAGAAAATTGTATTGCAGTAGACAAAAAAGAAAAAAATACTCGAGAAACGGTAATTGATGGTCGTACTTTAGAGGCCGGACAGGAATATCAAAAAATATAAATTTTATTACAAAAAATAGAAAATTTACAAAAACAGATCAATAAAAAACCATATAGGATATATGATATGGAAAATATCCTCTGTGCATTGTCACATCGTCAAACAAAGCACAGAGGATATTTTCCATATCATATATCCTATATGCTTTTTTATTGATCTGTTTTTGTAAATTTTCTATTTTTTGTAATAAAATTTATATTTTTCGATATTACTGTCCTGCCTCTGAAATCCGACCATCAATTCACCGTTTCTCGAGTATTTTTTTCTTTTTTGTCTTCTAAATTTACGAATGTGGCAATGTGAGTGCTCCCCCCTTTTTCCCATTTTTTTGTATTGCAGAAGAGGACAGGCCATGTGGCAAACAAAACATGTATGAGATACAAAACAATATCTCTCTCTCCTGCAAGCCTCATTAACCACTTCAGCACTTAATGAGCCATCAATGGATAGTAAAGTACTTTGAGAACAGAGTATGTTGGAGATTGCAGTATTTGAGGACTATTGACTCCCAGCCCATATGACTATCACCTAAGAAGATTTTGCCTCCTGAAGTATCTCTGCCGAGCTCTTTTGTGATTGACATTGCTCTATTAAAGGTTTCTCTGCTTATGCCCAAGGCGTTGCTGTGGTTACGCTCCTCTGTTCAACTCTCAATGCCTACAGCAAAATGCTCATTAACTGAATATAGTTTAGGGGTCTTCAAAATACCCCACAAAGCTTTTTCTAGAAAAATATAGACTTAAAAAACAAACTTTTTAACCTTCTCATACCTAAACGTTTGTGTGGTAGGGTATTGGTTTTATGAAGTTCTTACATTTTCTGACAATAAAAAAAGGTATTTTACAATGCTGTGATGATATGTTGTGCATATCTCTCAAAGTCTATTCAAATGCCATTCTGTAAATTCTAAGAAAGTTTTTGATGTTCTGTAATTAAAACCCAGGTGGCCTGTGATATGCTAACAGCCTTTACACACATTTTAAATTGTATATACAGGTGGCTAGCTCTATCACTTAATTGCACTGCACCTGGTGTAGAGAGGGCCTTGGCCTTAGGCAACTGCGGTACACAAGAATACTTACTCTGTTCACATTTTTCACTTTTTAAAATGTACCTAAACCACAAATTTAATATATAAGCATCACTTAGACTTGCATACAAAGTATGTCATTAATTCTTCCATTTAAATTACAAAATATAAATATTTTAAGCTTTTTCGCATACAGCAGTTCTTCAGAGTTATCTTAGCCACTTGCCGACCAGCCGCCGTATTACTGTAATACGGCGGCAGGTCGGCACGGGTGCGCGAGAGCCCGTAGCTCTACGTCGCGCCTTTCGCGGCCACTAGGGGGCGCGTGCGCGCCGCCGGCGGCCCGCGCGCGCGCCCCCGCTCGCCCCCGAGTCCCGTGCGTGTGCCCGGCGGGCACGATCGCCGCCGGGCACACGCGATCGCTCGTTACAGAGCGGGGAACGGGAGCTGTGTGTGAAAACACACAGCGCTCGTTCCTGTCAGCGGGGGAAACGCTGATTTTCTGTTCATACAATGTATGAACAGAAGATCAGTGATTCCCCCTAGTAAGTCCACCCCCCCATACAGTTAGAACACAAATAGGAACACACTTAACCCCTTCCCCGCCCCCTAGTGTTAACCCCTTCACTGCCAATGGCATTTTTATAGTAATCCAGTGCATTTTTATAGCATTGATCGCTAAAAAAATGCCAATGGTCCCAAAAATTTGTCAAAAGTGTCCGAAGTGTCCGCCATAATATCGCAGTACCGAAAAAAATCGCTGATTGCCGCCATTACTAGTAAAAAAAAAATAATAATAAAAATGCCATAAAACTACCCCCTATTTTGTAAACGCTATAACTTTTGCGCAAACCAATCAATAAACGCTAATTGCGATTTTTTTATGAAAAATATGTAGAAGAATACGTATCGGCCTAAACTGAGGAAAAAATATTTTTTTTTATATATTTTTGGGGGATATTTATTATAAAAAAAAAGTAAAAAATATTGCATTTTTTTCAAAATAGTCGCTCTGTTTTTGTTTATAGCGCAAAAAATAAAAACTGCAGAGATGATCAAATACCACCAAAAGAAAGCTCTATTTGTGGGAAAAAAAGGACGCCAATTTTGTTTGGGAGCCACGTCGCACGACCGCGCAATTGTCAGTTAAAGCGACGCAATGCCGAATCGCAAAAAGTGCTCTGGTCTTTGGACAGCAATATGGTCCGGGGCTAAAGTGGTTAGATAGATCATTTAGCGATTACATATTTTGTCAATTTTTAAATACATTACCTGTAATTTACCTGTGTTCTCGTAACATAATCAAGCAAAACAGTCTTTGATAATTGTAGGCTACCGATATAGCTTAAAATACAGATTGGTAGCCTGTAGCTAAGTTGGAAATAAACCAACATGTTGTTAGAGAGAACCTGAAATGCCATTAATTTGAGTGGATGTCTTGCTGTGAGAGTGAAACTGATCATCTGTGCAGTGCCTGAAAAAGGTCATCCAGTGCTCATGCTGTAGATGTCAAATGGTGCCCCGCCTCACCTGTGGCACATTCCACCTTCGCCCCTAAATGTGTACCTGATCATCTTGTGAAGCTGGAAATCCCACTCTCGGCTGCAACCACACTTGTTTCAGCTTCACTGAACATCATTTTTAGGACTGAGCAGTTTAAGATTTTGCTGGTTGTGCTCTGTATAAACCATAGATGGTCAGATTGTGGGTGCAGGGCAAATGGTCTGGAGAGGTGTGTGGGAGAGAAGTTGTGACAGGAGCCAGAGTCGAAACTCAGAAGAAATGTACTTCTCCTAACAGGGAATACCAGGGATGCAAGGAAGGGGGGAATCAAGAAAGGGTACAGGGACAAGGAGCAGGAGTAAGGCAACCACTGGAGTCCTTTTCCAATCCTCCATGACGACATCACGGAGCTGGTGGATGTTAGAGACCTTGCGCTCCTCCAGCTTCCATTTGAGGATGCCCCACAGATGCTCAATAGGGTTTAGATGTGGAGACATACTTGGCCAGTCCATTCCCTTTACTTCTTTAGCAAATCAGTGGTTGTCTTGGAGGTGTGTTTGGGGTCGTTATCATGTTGGAATATTGCCCGGTGGCCCAGTCTCCACAGGGAGGGGATCATGCTCTGCTTCAGTATGTCACAGGACATGTTGATATTCATGGTTCCCTCAATGAACTGCAGCTTCCCAGTGTCGGCAGCACTCACGCAGCCCCAGACCATGACACTCCCACATCATGCTTGACTGTAGGCAAAACACGCTTGTCTTTGTACTCCTCACCTGGTTGCTGCCACACATGCTTGACACCATCCGAACCGAATAATTTTATTTTGGTCTCATCAGACCACAGGACATGGTTCCAGTAATCCATGTCCTTAGTCTGCTTTTCTACAGCAAACTGTTTGTAGACTTTCTTTTGTATCATTCCCAAAGACAACCTCTAAATATGACGCTGAACACGTGCACTCAAGTTCTTTGGTCAACCATGGCAAGACCTGTTCTAAGTGGAACCTGTACTGTTAAACCTTTGTATGGTCTTGGCCACCATGCTGCAGTTCAGTTTAAGGGTCTTGACAAACTTCTTATAGCCTAGGCCAGTGATGGCGAACCTTGGCACCCCAGATTTTTTGGAACTACATTTCCCATGATGCTCCACTTCACTGCAGAGTGCATGAGCATCATGGGAAATGTAGTTCTAAAACATCTGGAGTGCCAAGGTTCGCCATCACTGGCCTAGGCTATCTTTATGTAGAGCAACAATTATTTTTTTCAGATCCTCAGAGAGTTCTTTGCCATGAGGTGTTCAAGTTACCAGTATTAGAGAGTGAGAGCGATAACACCAAATTTAACACACCTGCTACCCATTATTGGTAATTATTGGTAATTTTAATATACGGTAGAAAACATTTTTTAAACAATATAATTTATCTATATTAAAACAGTTCTCTAATATTTACCATTTTAACACACAACTATCTTCTCCGTTTATCTAATAGATTTTAAATGTATCGCCAACATATTCCGTTTAGATATGTCCCTCTGACCCCTTGATCATCGTAGTAAGTATAATGACTAGACCATAACATAGTATAATATAGTATAATATTATCCTTTGTTTTACCTTGTCCCCGTCAACCCTGTCAATTGTTGATTTTAACTGCTCCCTAATTATTGATTTTAACAGTTCGTAATATGTCTTTTATATTCGACCTGTTGAATTCTACTATTGCTGTATCATCACCATGGTGACCGCCGTGCTGACTTGGCTTGAGAGTATATTTAAATCCCCTCCCCTAACATGGCCACCATCCAATGCCTGATGAAGGAGTACGAATACTCTGAACGCTAGCACTGCCCCGCTGACCCGACCCGGAAGTGACGTTGTCCACAGTGCACCGCCGACCGCGCTTCAGCCATCCAGAAGCATCGTCTCGGGGGACAGACAGGACCGTGGACACCAGTCCACTACAGTGATGCTGGACCTACTCTCCCCCTCTCATCTCACCCAGAAGTCGGAGCGAATGATCTATTCTATACCATGCCTGCTTTCACTACTATCCTGTAAATGCAATAATTTATTGTCCATTATATTAAAAACGCATTTACTGCACTTAGAGGGTGCTGTTCTCTCTCCTTTTCTTGTATTGCAGAGTTCTTTTTACTTCTACTATATTGAACTGGCAGCCTCTTTTGAACAGTTATCCATTCATTGTGACGTTACATGGACTAATACTCCCTCTAATATACTGTTAATACCACCCTGTTCCACTCCTCTTCCCTATCCATTTCTACTGTTTTGAGCCATAACCAGAGTGCGCCGTATTACCCATTTATTTGTTTATGTCTGCTCCCCATTCACTTCTGAGACCTTGTAACAATAACGAATCACATGACACCAGGGAGGGAAAATTGCTAATTGGGCCCAAAGTGTACTGACTTTTGTTGCCAGTGGTTTAGACATTAATAAAAACAACAGGTAATGGCGCATAACTGTAATATAATGTAAACATTTGTCCATATAAGTCCTTTGAGCTAGCTAATAGCTCTGATGTGAGATAACAGTCTCAGGCCGTGTACACACGATCGAATTTGTCCGCTCAGACCAGTTCAGCGGACAAATCCGATCATGTGTATGGGCTAGCGGACATGTCTGACCGGCGGACAAATTTTAAAACATGCTTTAAAATTTGTCCGCCGGAGACATGTCCGTCGAATATGTCCGCTGGTCAGTACACTCACCAGTGGACATATCTTCCCGCACATGCGTCGAATGGATTTGACGCATGCGTGTAAGTATTTTTCTTCCTGGTGTGGTGACGTGGTGGCGTCAACGTCACCGCCACGTCACCGTGCTGTCTGCCGGCGGGGATTTTGATCCGATGGTGTGTACATGCCATCGGACCAAAATCCGATGAGACATGTCCGCTTTAAACTGTCCGTCGGAAAAGTTTGAGCGGACATATCTCATCGTGTGTACGTGGCCTAATATAACCAGGGCTGTCTTGCAAGGAGAGCTGAAGCAGTACTCTAAAGCATGTAAAGATAGGAAAAACAAAAAGCAGGTGCCACTTAGGTTAACTATGTAATTTTAATGAACAGATGTATCAAAACACTCACTTAGAAGATTCTTAATGTCGGCATAATGGAGACTGATGAGGTGTTTATCTTCGCTCGGGTCAGCTGTCTCCAAGGATTTTAGGAGAATTTTTTAATTGTGGTTCAGACTTTGTGGTTTATGGCCTAATCTTTCCTTGTCACCTTTTATACGTAGGACGTACCATGCGACCCATTCGGCAAAGGTTCAGTGAACATAGAAGGAAAATTGAGGTGGGTAAGGACAAACACAGTGTCCCCCGCCATTTTGCTGAACACTATCAAAAATCAACTAATGACCTAGAAGTCTGGGTTATCGAACACATCACCAATACCCTTTCAGAAGCAGAGAGATTTCAAAATTTGTATGAAATAGAAACATATTGGATTTATTCATTGGATACTCTCAACCCTGGAGGTATCAACGAGGAACTTGAAATATCCACTATACTGTATATTGTCTCTAATTTGGTTTCTCCCCTTCCTTCCCTTTTAACCAACAACCCCCAATCCCCCCCCCCCCCACACCAGGTAAAGCTCGATGTGTCTGTCAGACACCTACACATACATGCCTGGGGAGGTGGGCCATATTTTGGTACAGTAAGTACTTCTCCCATGTAAATTATATTCATAGAGTTATAATACCAATATATGCCCCCCCGCGTTCTTTCTTCCTCCTCATTGTTTTCTTCCCCCTTCCCTTCCAACTGTGACGTGCGCAGATGACCTTGCCCACTCTGACACAATGGGGGAACACCGCAGTGTTGCCCAGTGACATGTATGTGTGACCTGAGCACATCACGGGTGCTTGCATAAGGGTCTGGTATGGATTTTTTGGGGGAACCCTATGCCATTTTGTTTTTATTTGGCGCATGGTTCCCCTTAATATCCATACTAGACCTGAAGGGCCTGGTATGGAATTTGAGGGGACCCCTACGCATTTTTTTTTGCATTGATACATGTCCCCTGGGGACCCAGTTCCTTAAACACTTTTTATGACAATAACTTGCATACTAACTTTTAAAATTAGCACTATTGATGTTCGTGACCCATAGACTTTAACGGTGTTCACATGTTCGGACAAATTTTTTGCATGTTCTGCTGCGAACCGGGGGTGTATGGCTCATTCCTATTGCAGAATCAATGGTGGAGAAGGATCTGGGGTTGTGGTAGATCTTAAGCTTAACAAAAGCATCTTCCATCAGCACCCAGAATTACTTATCGCAAAGCTCCCAGCCTAAAAAATAAAATCGCCCAGAGCAAACGCAAAAGTAACCAGGTCACCACCAATCCCACCATACTCATACCCTTAGTTGGCATGTTCCAATGCAAAAAAGCCGGCTGCAAAACTTGTCTGTTTGTCCAACACGGCAAAAAATATTTTTGCTCTAAGGGCAGAACTTATCCACTGGACCATTTCTACAATTGTTCATCCAACTTTGTTGCATATGGTCTTACCTGCCCTTGTGGGTTGATTTATGTTGGACGAACTATTTGATCTTATAGGCAACGTTTCGGCCAGCATTGACGACTTATCAAGGGTGGTAAGGATATGCACAGCATCCCCTGGCATTTTGCCAATCACCATAAAAAATCTGCCATTGGTCTTTCAGTCTGGGTCATCGAGCAAATTCCCAATACGATAACAGAGGCTGAACGCTTCAAAAAATGATGTGCCTGTGAGAAATTTGGGATTTATTGACGTTCTCTCGCCTGGTGGCCTAAACGAAGAGATAGAAATAGTGACTGTATTAAGGCAATCTATGAACTAGTCATTACTACTCATAATTGGATTTTATATGGTATTACTTTTTTATCTATCGATTCACTCATTGTTTATACATCTTTTTTTACTGCAGGTCTATATATATATATATATATATATATATATATATATATATTGTGATGGTTTGGATCTGTCTTGCCTGATGGATGGCTGGTTTTCGCCATATTTTGGAGAGACAGACACATTGATTACACAGCTGTGTGTTCAGCTTTTTAGTGCTGGCCTGGCTGTGGCTCAGGGCCCCACCCACAGACAGGAAGTCTGGTCCCTGGGAGCCAGGTGAGCTCCCAACTCTCTGAAAGGAGTCAGAGAGAGGCTGCATGGATTGCAGCTAGTGTGTGCAGATCTGCAGGTTGCAGATGCCGCTTTATGTTTGAGCAGCAAGTCGCTGACTAGGAGAAAAGCAAGGATTGAGCTTATCTCTGGGAAACGCTGTGTGTTCTGAGGAACAGAACTTGGGCTTAGGCTAGAGGCCTGAAGCCGTCGGATGCCAGGATTGAAAGGCAGGAGGCTAAGCTCTTTAGTTTGTACAATGCAGTAATGGTGGAAACCCCCTGCGAGGGATGCTATTGCATATGTGAACCTTTTGTGAGTTTTTAAATAAAAGTGGGCTACCAAGCCCTTAAAAACGCACCTGCCACTGGAGTCTGATTCCCCAAATCTTACAATATATATATATATATATATATATATATATATATATATATATATATATATATATATATATATGTTTATCTCTTGTTTTCTTGTTTTTTAAAATGGGGGTGGCAGGTTTGTTTCCCCAGTAAGTATATGGTAAACCTGGAGGTAGTATGATCTTATGCCCAGCCCTCCCTTTTTTTTCTCTATTTATATCCCTACGTTTTTTTGTTTTGTTTTTTATTAAAAAAAAAAATTCTCCACCCCATGTCCATGAATATTGATACTGATTTATAGTTCACCTACATAGTTTTAATCTAGTTGATTAATTAATTATTTGCTTTAATATGTCATTGGTTTACCTGAGATGCATTATCATCATTAATAACCTACATTACAATGATACTGATTGATATCGTATCACTATCCTTCATATTGTATAGTATTTTTTATCATTTAATCCCATTCTCACCATCTAGTTTCCTTGCATTTATTTTCCTTCATGCAGCATACATTTTAGATGAACCCTTTTACTCAGTAATTCTAAATCATATTTATTTACTTCATTTGCATTGTGTTTTCTAAATGTTAACCTCCCCTGAATTTGTATTCATTATTTTTCGTTCTATGTTATATTCATTCCACTTGCATTGTATCTGCTTAATGTTCTTTTTTCCCCCTAGCTTTGCCGACCTTTTTTTTTTTTAATCTCCGTTCTGGCCCCGCCCCTTGTCAGCCTATAAATGTCCCATCCAGATCTCACACACTCTATGCTTGAAAAAGAGGCGCAGCCATTTTTCCACCAATGGATTGCTAGCTTTGAAACATGTCGCGTGTGTGATGTCATTGCCGGGCGCCATGCTGTGATGGTCTCCTAGCCTCACTCTGAATACACGGCCGTGTTTACCTTTTACTCTACAGAGACAGAGTGCACACTGAAGCCACAGCGCCGCTTTCCATAACCACTGACGCTTGTCCCTCTCCACTACACCTTTTACCTGTAACCCATATTTTTATCAGACGGGCTTTTCCTGATAGACTAAGATATGCCCAAGCCTGGATCACTGAAAAAAAACACGCTGTGCTCAGCCATCCCACTCCATCCTGCACGGATCTGATGTGGTGCCAGCTTTACAAGACTTGCTGTGACTTGCAGTCCCACTTTCATTTTTTCAGCCCAGCAAACGGATTTGAATGCAACTTACCTGTTCTCCATGTGAGTGGTTGTTGTTTATTAAATTATTCTTATGATATATACTCAGAGGCGCCCCTTTTCTTGATTTTTAACAAAAGTATGCAATGCCAGGCTGCAGTTTCCTAAGCAAGCAAAGTCCTTTCTTGTACTAAGAGAGGTATAGACTCAAAAGAGAGATATAATAATGCCCCTGTCAGTGGCAGTGCATCCATAGAGGGCACCGGAGCGCTGCCCCCTCTCACTTCCGCACCGCCACTGATACAATACATAGATTCATGCATTGAATGAATCTATGTATTGCCGCTGCCGCTGACTAATTAGATGGCCGGCCCCCTGGTGAGCGCCGGCCATCTGAATAATGGCAGCTGGTTGGCTGTGGAAGTGCCTAGCAGAGCCAGCGGCTATGATAGGCTTTCCGATTACAGCCCTCAGGCTGTAATCGGCTTCCAAATACTTATCCAAGGGACGCACGGGGGGATCTGGTTATCGGTAACCTTATTGGCTAAAGCGTCATCGAGGGTGGGAGAAGACATCGAAGGACCATGGAAGAAGGATGGCCAACCCCAGAAAGGTAAGTGTCGGGCGGGGGTGGCAGCATTTTACAGGGCACAGTGGCGATAATTACTGGTGCACAGCGGCAATAACTGGCACAGTGGTGACAATTGGCACTGTGGTGACAAAGGGCACAGTGGCGACAATTGGCACAGTGGTGACAATTAAAGGGCACAGTGGTGACAATTGGCACAGTGGCAACAATTAAATGGCACAGTGGCGACAATTGATGGGCACAGTGGCTGCGTTTGATGGCATGGCACAGTGGCTGCGTTTGATGGCATGGCACAGTGGTGACAATTGATGGCACAGTGGCTGTGTTTGATGGCATGGCACAGTGGCTGCGTTTGATGGCATGGTACAGTGGTGACAATTGATGGCACAGTGGCTGCGTTTGATGGCATGGCACAGTGGCTGCGTTTGATGTCATGGCCCAGTGGCTGCATTTGATGGGCCCAGTGGCTGAATTCGATGGGCACAGTGGCTGCATTTGATGGGCACAGTGGCAGCATTTGATGGGCACAGTGAGGCTGCAATTGTTTTTTTTGTTTTTGTTTACGCCCCCCCAATAAATTTTGAGCACCAGCCACCACTAGCCCCTGTAAAAATCATTATTAAGACCTCATCTGGAATATGCAGTTCAGTTTTGGGTACCAGTTCACAAAAACGATATGGGAGAACTGGTTGAAGTGAAGAGAAGGGCAGCCAAACTGATAAGAGGCATGGAGGAGCTTAGCTATGAGGAGAGATTAGAGAAACAAACTGAATCTTTTCCCTCTTGAGAAGAGGAGATTAAGGGGGGATATGATCAACATGTACAAATTAAAAAGTGGTCCATATAGTGAACTTGGTGGTGAGTTATTCACTTTAAAGGTCATCACAGGAGACAGGTGGGAACTATTTACATCTGAAGGAAAAGAGATTTAATCTCTAAATATGGAAAGGTTTCTTCACAGTAAGAGCTGTGAAAATGTGGAATAGACTCCCTCAAGAGCTGGTTCTGGCCAGCTCAGTAGATTGCTATAAAAGATCCAGATTCTTTATTAAATGTACATAATATAACTGGGTACTAACAATTATAGGTAAAGTTGATCCAGGAAATATCCAATTGTCTTTTGGGGGATCAGGAAGAACTGTGGGTATAGGATTGTGTATAAGACAGAAAGTAAAGGCAAGGTTCTAGCCTTCCCCTCTAATTAAAAGCAATTTTATTTTTGTTTGGGTTGCTGTCGGAGAGTTCCATTGTCAATGGAGCCTCAGATAGCAGTAATGCCAGTAAACTACCAACAAAGGTTCCCTACTCTCTTCAAAAGCAGCAGGTCCTCACGAATAGCAACAGGAGCCCACTACGGCGCATGTTCCTAGGAGTAGGACGTGTACACTTTAGCTCCAGGCAGGAAGGCAGGCAGGCAGGCAGGTTCTCTAGTCTCCAGTCTCCAGTAGGGATGAGCTTTGCATTCAAAACAAACGTATGTTCGACTCGAACATCGTCCGTTGGATTGTTCGTCGAATTTCGAACAAAAACGACAGTTTTTAAAACTTTTTTCCCATTGATACTACTATCAATGGAAAAAAAAAGTTTTAAAAACGGTCGTTTTTTCAGGAGTCCTGCTCCTGAAAAAACAACCGTTTTTAAGACTTTTTTCCATTGATACATGTTCCCTGGGGCAAGACCCGGGTTCTTAAAGACGTTTTCCAACAATAACTTGAAAATTGGTCTTTAAAATGATCGTTTTTGAATTCGAACATTCGAGTCCTATAGACTTCAATGGGGTTCTAAATGTTCGTGTGAACGATCGGACTGTTCGACGGTTCTGGTGCGAACCAAACGCGGGGGTGTTTGGCTCATCCCTAGTCTCCAGCCCCTCCTAGCCCCGGCCTTACTGAATCCAGGATCCAGCAACCCTCCTTCCTCCTCTGCATTGCAAGGTAAGGCTTGAACCATCTCCACCATCTGAACCTGGTCTGTCCCTTGGGATTGAAGGCGGCCGTCCTTTTCAGGATAAGCCGCTGCTTCAATCCCGGGTAATCGAACGACCAGCACCCCCCCGCCCTCGGCACCCATCCCGCACACTCCCGCTATCTCCCCAGTACCACTGTTACCCCTTTTTGCCATCCTCTACTCTGGAAACCCCTGCCACTGGATTGCGGCCACAATTGCGGCTGCCGCATCCAGGAAAGTCCGCAGCTTCAGCCGCGGCCTAGCGCGACCTCCCGAAACTCCCGTGGTAGCTCCCTATTGAACTTAAAACACCCCAATACCACTCAAGCCCTCCCCAGGACTTCCCCGCGGTGCCCCCCGTCGCTGCCCCCACACCCCAGCCCTCGGCTCAGGCCTAGTCCCGATCGGCAGCCATCTTGGTACGCCCCTTTTCCATAAAGTAAATTGATCCAGGGTTTTTCACCGATCGCCAGTAGGGATCAGGAAGGAATTTTTTCCCTAGTCGCGGCAGATTGGCACAGCATGCTTGGGGTTTTTTGCCTTCCTCTGGACAAATTTCTGGAATAGTTTCACTTGGATATTCTTCCTCCCAGCGCCGGCAATACCCCCTCAATCATCGCCACTTCCCAGTGTCTTTCTGCAACCATGGGTTATCTGAAGTAGCAGAAACCATTTGGGAACTAAAAACTTTCGCCGCTACACTTCCAACTATCACCAAAAAAGCTCTAAAGAGTGAGCAACTGTTAAGAATCAATCGACGATTAACAGGAAAAACCTGCATGCAGGAACACCAGCCCAAACGCATATCATGCACCTTGGTTAACACAAGATCGGCAGTAAAGCATCGGGAAGAAATCTATGATTTCATCCTTCAACATGATCTAGATTGCCTCTTTATCACAGAAAGCTGGCTTAGGCCTCATACACACGGCAGAATCCAGCGAGAAGCTCGCTGGGATTCATATTCTGCCGAGAAGCTCGATCGTGTGTACACTTTCGTCGAGCGTCCCGTCGGGAAGCTCGTCGAGCCAAAATAGAGAGCAGGTTCTCTATTTGCTCGACGGGCCATCGGGACTAATGGCTCGACGCCTTTTTCGACAGCCTGGTCGACGAACTCAGCGGCTGGCCGAGAACCTCGTCGGGTGGAACGATGGGTTTAGCCCGGCGAGGTTCTCGGACGTGTGTACGGGGCTTTACAGCAGATTGCAACACCATTCTGGGAGAACTGGTGCCAGCAAACTATCGCATTCAAATGCAGAACAGAGTGGGGCAAAGAGGGGGAGGCCTGGCGGTGATCCACAAGACTTACCTCTCGATCACCAAACCAGTCCTTCAAAACTCGCTTCCATTCATGAAAACCCTCACTCCTCAGCTGCAAACAAACCCCCAAGACATGGTCCATATTCTACTTTGCTATAGACCACTGGGCCCAAAAACGCACCTTCTCACGTCGTTAACAGAATTCATCTCCTCATACACCCTAAGCATCAAACACCTTTTGGTGTTTGGGGATTTCAACCTCTGGGCCAACTCCTCGTTGGACCCCGTCGCCGACGCCTACATCGACCACCTGGAAGGACTAGGTCTGCAGCAATTAATACGAGGCCCCACTCATGCCTCAGGCCATACCCTCGATCTCATTTTCAAACAGGATTTGAAAATTGAAGTCAGGGAAAATGAGCCACTACCATGGACCGATCACCATGCCATAAAATTTACAATCGCCAACCACCTCAGGCCAAATAAAACAAGAAAACCGGTGACAAGTCACTGGACTAGATCTCAGAAGAAGCTCCATTCGGAACTCTTCAAAATGACCCTAGGAAACAAAATAAACACAATACAACAAAAACAAACAGCCGTAGAAACACTTGCCATCAACAAGGGTGGGACTGGGTAGCACCAAAACGCAAAACTTGCATCCGGAAAAACAACGCCGGCTGGTTTAACGACCAGCTGACGTTGCTAAAGCAAGAGCGTAGAAGAGCAGAAGCTGCATGGAAAAGGAGCTCTTCAGATAGAAACCACACCATTTATAAGACAATAATATAAAAGAAATATCATAAAGAAATCTTTATGGCAAAAAAAAAATCATTTCGCCAACATCATCACCAAGGCCCTAAACCGCCCCCACAAACTCTTCAAGCTGGTTTCACAGTTGATGAATCAAGCCTGTTTAGAGCCCCCCAATGCTGATTCACAAGAATTTTGCAACAAACTATCAGATTATTTCATTAAAAAATTAAAAAAATCTGTGCAAGTATTGAGCAAAATGGAATCTGCATGAATCCCGCCCCTAATCCCTACCCAAATACCATTATATACCCGCCTCAAGCACCGAAATTCACCTTAAAACCCATCTCCATCGTTGCCACTAAAAATATCATTCGGTCTCTGCGCAACAGCACATCACCCAATGACATCATTCCCACTAAACTGCTGAAAGAAAGTGCGGATATATTGGCACCAGCTATCACGCAGCTTATAAATCAATCATTCAAGAAAGGCATGGTGCCCTCCTTGTTGAAACAAGGTACAATAAAACCGATCCTAAAAAAAAACACCCTTGACCCTAAAGATCCAAACAATAGGAGGCCCAAACAGGTCTAAATGTTTTCTTCAAGATAATGGAGAAAGAAGTAGTACAACAGTTACAACTGCATTTAGAAACCCAAAAATTACTCGATACGCTTCAATCAGGCTTCCGGCCAGGTCACGGAACTGAAACTGCTCTGGTAAAAATATGGGATGACGTTCTAGAGGCCGCAGATGAAGGAGAATCTTCTCTCCTGATCCTGTTGGACCTAAGTGCGGCCTTTGACACAGTAGGCCACGGACTACTACTCGCTAGGCTAGCTGAAGTGGCCAAAGTCGTGGAAACAGATCTACCATGGTTCTCCTCCTTCTTGGAAAACCGATCACAAACAGTGAAATTGAGATATTTCACATCAGGAAAGCATACGGTATCATGCGGAGTCCCCTTAGGGATCTCCCTTGTCACCGGTACTGTTCAATATCTATCTCCGTCCCCTCTTTGAAATCATCAGCAACCAGAAGCTACTTTACCATTCCTATGCAGACGACACTCAACTATATTTCCGCGTCAGTAACGAAAAGGATCATTCTCTTGGATTAGAGAGATCCCTCACTCTAATAGATAACTGGATGACATCCAGTTATCTTAAACTCAATGGTTCGAAAACAGAGCTTCTCCTGTTTCACGCAAACCGGAAAAGTCACTCCACCTCAACTTGGACCCCACCGTCCATTCTGGCTAAAAATATCACCCCTAGCACCAAATTTAAAAGTCTCGGAGTCATTTTCGACTCCTACATGACAATGGATGCACAAATAGGGTCAGTAGATCCCATCATCTGCTGCGCCTACTATGCCGACTCACCCCCTTTATCCCTAAAAAGGACATTGCAGTCGTGGTGGGAACAATCATCAATTCCAGACTCGACTATGCAAATGCCCTCTATTTAGGACTTCCAAAATACCAAATCACTCGTCTGCAAGTCGTTCAAAATACGGCTGCCCGATTAGTGACTGGCGAAAAAACATGGGAGTCAATCTCCCTTTCGCTTAGATCTCTTCACTGGCTACCAGTGAAAGACAGAATCACTTTTAAGGCACTCTACCTAACACATAAGTGTATTCAAGGAAACGCTCCCAAATATCTATGCGAAAAAATAAAAGCCCATAACCCAAATCGCATTCTGCGATCGACAAATCAAAACCTACTGCAAATACCCAAGGCAAGATACAAATCCAAAGGAGATTGGAGATTTGCTGTCCAAGGACCTCAACTGTGGAATGCACTACCAACCACCATCCGACTGGAGTCGGACCTCTTGGCCTTCAGGAGAATGATTAAAACTCATCTCTTCTGAGGTAAAGGGTTTCCTTACCAAAGGAATGGAAACAGTGCCCAGAGGCGATTCAGTTTGCAAGTGTTGCGCTTTATAAGTTTCTCACTCACTCATATGGGATTGCATAGCTGCCAACAGTCCAGATTTTCCTGGGACAGTCACGTTATTTAGACCCTTGTTCTGGTCTGTTCAGAAAAAATCACTGGAAATTGGCTTTGTCCCGGTATTCAGTAGGCAACACATTGGAGGCCGACCACCGGCCATAACTTCTGACCGCAGGATGTCCCTCCGGCTAACAGGCCTCTCCTCTGTGTTCAGTGGAAAGGGGAGGGTCCTACGACCTGTGCAGCTAACCAGCCTCTCTGTTAAGTGTAAAAGTAGAGCAATTCACTTGTATACTGAAGCCTGTTAGCTGCCCGGGTTGAATGCCCCTTCTTTCTCCACTGAATACAAGGAAAAGACCTGCTAGCCGGAGGGAGATCCAATGGCCAAGTTTTTATAGCCAGAAGTTGCGGCCAGTGGTCAGCCAGTGACGGAGGGTTGCCTACCAAATACCTGGAGATCCCGTGCGCACCACCAAGCTGTCA
This sequence comes from Rana kukunoris, assembly GCA_029574335.1. NCBI lineage: Eukaryota > Metazoa > Chordata > Amphibia > Anura > Ranidae > Rana > Rana kukunoris. The sequence continues at coordinate 253,536,555 of CM056051.1, read as the reverse complement.
TCTTCCCCCCTGCTCAGTTCTTAGCTGACACCAAGTGGTGCAAGGGGAGATGCTGCAGGCACCAGAGTTGCAGGTGAGTGGCCATGTGGTGATCTGCTGGATGTTCTGTGTGTTGGGGGGAGTACAGAGTTGGGTTGGAGGTGTACATCAAGTCCTGTAGCATGTCCGCACTCTCTCTGACAGTTACCTGTACCGTATCAGCACCCTCTCTGACAGTCTCCTGTACCATGTCTGCACTTTCTCTGACAGTCTCCTGTACCATGTCCGCACCCTCTCTGACAGTCTACTGTACCATGTCTGCACTCTCTCTGACAGTTTCCTGTACCATGTCCGCACTCTCTCAGACAGTCTCCTGTATCATGCCCACACACTCTCTAAAAGTCTCTTGTACCATGTCCGCACACTCTGACTATCTCCTGTACCATGTCCGCAACCTCTCTGACTGTCTCTTGTACCATGTTGACACCCTCTATGACAGTCTCTTGTATCATGTCCGCACCCTCTCTGATTGTCTCTTGTATCATGTCTACACCCTCTCTGACTGTCTCTTGTATCATATCCGCACCCTCTCTGACTGTCTCTTGTATCATGTCCGCACACTCTCTGATTCTTGTATCATGTCACACTCTCTGACCATCTCTTGTATCACGTCAACACCCTCTCTGACTGTCTCTTGTATCATGTCTGCACCCTCTCTGAGGCCGCGTACACACGACCAAATGAATCTGTTCAAAACGGTCGGACCGACCGATTTGAACAGATTTGTCTGCTGGCTGTTTTGGTTTGATCGCTGTACACACGATCAAACTACAATCCCCGCCAGCAGACAGCGCGGTGACGTGGCGATGACGTTGACGCCGCCACGTCACCGCACCAGGAAGTAAATCACTTCCGCGCATGCGTCGAATCCATTCGACGCATGTGCGGGCAGATATGCAGGCTTTAAAATCTGTCTGCTGGCCAAATCCGTCGGCTCCGCAGATAGATTTGATCGTGTGTACGCGGCCTGACTGTCTCTTGTATCATGTCCACACACTCTCTGACCGTCTCTTGTATCATGTCTGCACCCTCTCTGTCTATGGTATCATGTCCACACCCTCTCTGAATGACTCTTGTTTCATGTCCGTACCCACTCTGACAATCTCTTGTATCATGTCTGCACCCTCTCTGACCATCTCTTGTATCATGTCCGCACGCTCTCTGATCATTTTTTGTATCATGTCCGCACCCTCTCTGACCATCTCTTGTATCATGTCTGCACCCTCCCTGACCGTCTCCTGACCATACCGGGTTATGAATAAGTCCTTTAAGGCTGAAACGTGTTCACTGTGGCTTTTCAATAACATGAAAAAAGTTTAAGAGCAACAACCGGGGTGCAGATTTTTCCCACATTACTCTACTCAGCCAGCAACTGTGGATCGTGCACCTGGGAGCTTTGCTATGTTATGTGTCATATGGGTAATAACACTGATTTTTCTGTTTATATCATGTCCGCATAATCTTTGACCATCTCTTGCATCATGTCTGCACCCTCCCTGACCGTCTCCTGTACCATGTCTGCACCCTCTCTGACCATCTCCTGTGCCATTTTCTCACACTTTCTGACCATCTCTTGTATCATGTCCTTACACTCTTTGACTATCTCTAATATCATGTCCACACACTCTCTGACCATCTCTTGTGTCATGTCTGTACCCTCTCTGAAAGTCTCCTGTACATGTCCTCTCACTCTCTGACCATGTCTGTTATCACATCCGCACCCTCTCTGACCTTCTCCTTTACCATATTCTCTCACTCTCTCACTATCTCTTGTATCATGTCTGCAGTTACATAGTAGGTGAGGTTGAAAAAAGACACAAGTCCATTAAGTCCAACCTATGTGTGTGTTTATGTCAGTATTACAGTGTATATCCCTTTATGTTGTGGTCGTTCAGGTGCTTATCTAATAGTTTTTTTTTTTAATTGATGCTCCCCGATGAGACCGCAGCCTGTGGAAGGGAATTCTACATCCTTGCCACTCTTTCAGTAAAAAACCCTCGTAGTTTAAGGTTAAACCGCTTTTCTTCTCATTTTTTTCCCTTTTTGTACTCGCTCCATTTTCAGTACATCCCTCCTGAGGACTGGTGCCTAGAACTGGACAGCATACCCTTTTTAATGCATGGCAATATTCTGTTGCTTTGTTAGCAGCAGCTTGGCACTGCATGCCATGGCTGAGCCTACCATCTACTAGGACCCCAGGTCCATTTCCATCCTAGATTTCCCCAGAGGTTCTCCCCCCAGTGTATAGATTGCATTCATATTTTTGCCACCCAAATGCATTATTTTATATTTTACATTAAACTTAATTTGCCATGTAGTTGCCCACCCTATTAATTTGTTCAGATTTTTTTGCAAGTTTTACACATCCTGCGGAGAAGTTATTGCCCTGCTTAGCTTAGTATCGTCCGCAAATAACGAGATTGAACTGTTTACCCCATCCTCCAGGTTGTTTATGAACAAATTAAATAGGATTGGTCCCGGCACACAACCCTGGGGGACCCAACTACCCACCCCTGACCATTCCAAGTACTCCCCATTTATTACCACCCTCAGAAGTCGCCCTTGTAGCCAGCTTTCAATCCACGTACTCACCCTATGGTAAAAATAGGTAGATGGCGCACGACTAAAAGGCACAATCAAATAAGAAATAAAATTAGCAGATCATAGGGTTCATGTCAATATCAAGAGACAATAATCAAAGGAAGAAAAACAAATGAATAAATAAATAGATGACCATACAATGATAGTCAAATGAATGACCATACAATAATAGTCAAATAAAAGTCCAAAAAGTTCAAGTATTAGTCCAAAAGCACTAGTGGCAGCACAATCCTGAAGCAGACTCTGAAAGATATATACAAACAAGAAGGAAATGCGCCAAACTAAGTGCAGTAAATCGGAATTTAATAGAATTAATTTATAAACAGTAAATTGGCTACTCACAAACACAATGAGAGCATAGGCACATAAGGGTTAACGGCTGGTCCGGTGTCACACCTATCATCTACAGCTGCAAGGGCGCACGCAGGCTGACTTCGCTGAGTCATGGGAGATGTGGAAGCCCATCTTGGGGAAGCCTAGGAGAAGCAAACGGGAGATCCAGGAGCCGTGAATCCTAGCTAGGAAGCGCTGTGCGTTCCAGCATGGAGCGCGATCTGTCGCCGTACGACCGGAAGTGACGTGGAACCTCGGGCCAGCCAATGGGAATGATGCGTTTCTCAGCATCCGCTGGTTCATCAGATCCATAAAGCAAGAACTCAATGGGATACAATCCCAATTGATGCCAGACTGGAGAATGTTCATAAAGGATAGGGATGTGCAATGCATATGAGTAGGATGCCAGAGATCTTCTTATCAAGCCACCACTAAACCACCGCGTGACATCACACGACCCCTTATGGGGATATGCTTACCACAAGGATAAGACCAAAACGACCTTTCACACCACTTTAGGAAACTTTCTCCTTCTTTGAATCACTTTATGCAGATAATGGGTCTGGGTGCATCTCCAATTCATGTGGATAACAAACAACAAAGAGTGCTTCCATAGCATAATACTGTATATTTATTAAAAAATGATCCCATATACCCCCCTTAATCAAATGCACGTACACAGTTAAAACAATGAAAAAACCTTTAAGCACAATGCCAGCATGTTAGTGTGTTCTGGATGAATCACAGTTGTCTATCCGTAAGGTTACACTCACGGTTGTTCCAAACAATGGCGTTCAAGCTACTTCCAGGTATTAAATGGGATACAATCCTGACGTGTCGTCCAGTGGGACATTTTAAATATTGGTGCTACATTGGCTTTTCTCCAATCAGCTGGTACAATGCAGTCTCTTACCATCTCTTGTATCTGTTTAATGGGATCTTCCTGAGAGGATGATGTTTGGTGTATCTTTATCTGCTGGTAGTTACATTTTCTGGAATACACATATTGGGCCAGATTCAGGAACACTTGCGCTGGAGTATTTCGATATGCGCCGCGTAACTGTGATGATGCGCCGTCGTTTCTATGTGCCCGTACCCACCAAACTAGATGCGCCCAATAACGGGTCATTTGCGACCGGCGGAACGTTCCGACGCCAGAGTATCGTCAGCGCTTAATTTCGCTGTGCGCATCAGTCGCGCCCATTGATTTCCCCTGCAAATATGCAAATGAGGGATTTTTCACAATTCACGAACGGATTAGCACCATACGCCGGCTACATGCGCCGCGCGTATCTCGTCCGTCCGGCGCAAAGTTATTTCTACAAAAGGCTGCTTTATCTTTACTCCAGATGGCCACAGGTCAGCAGGAGAGCAGCTACAGCAGCGTTACCGACGATAGGAGCTAGCTGAACAACCACACTTGCAAGGACAACACCTCTGTGTGCCAACATGCCAGGGGCAGTCGTGGTCCTAGCACTAGTACTGGGTCCCCCGGAACGAAGGAGGCGGGCACGTGAGAGGATATACCGCACACGTATGAGCCTCTTTGGCATGGGGGATGAGGAGGTGTATCGCCTCTTCAGATTCAGCCCTGATGCAATACTTGAACTAACCACAACCCTGCAGGGTGACATCACCAGCAAGACACACCGCTCACAAGCAGTGCAGCCACTGGTGAAGGTCCTGGCAACACTTCATTTCCTTGCAAGTGGATCATTCCAGCGTACAAGTGGAGTGGTGGCTGGGATGTCACAATCCTCCATAAGCAGATGTGTGCACCAGGTTGTCCCTGCAATCCTCAGACGCATGTCCAACCAGTTCATCAGACCCACCACTGAGGAGCTGCGGCTGAAGGCAATGACAGATTTCTACAGCATTGCCAGATTCCCACGCACCATCGGGGCCATTGATTGCACACATGTGGCCCTACAGCCCCCCAGTGCCACAGAGCACATATACCGCAATCGGAAGCATTGGCATTCCATCAACGTACAGGTGATAGCCGATGCCCAGCGCCTCATATGGCACGTCCGTGCCAAACACCCCGGGTCCAGCCATGACAGCTTCATAGTCCCATCCCAGCAGAATTCGAGCAGAACATGTATGGGGACAGCTGGCTGGTTGGTGAGTGACATGGGTGGCAGGCATGACTATCCCCTCCCGTGATGCACAACAGAAGTCGCACATGCATGACTAACATCCTCCTGTATTTTCCCTTACAGGTGACTCTGCATATGCACTGGGACCCCATCTAATGACTCCTTTCCGGAACCCCCAAACCAGAGGAGAGAGAAAATACAATGAAGCACACATCAAAACCCGTGCAGTGGTGGAGCAAACATTTGGGCTCCTGAAGTCCCGTTTCCGCTGCCTGGATAAGTCCGGGGGGACCCTATTGTATTCCCCTACCTTTGTGTGTCAGATCATCGGTGCATGTTGTATTCTGCACAACTTTGCTATGAGAAAAGGCCTGCAGATTGACATACGTGATGACCTGACCCCCGACCCACACAGTCCCCACCTGCCAGAGGACACCCAGTCTGCTGATGGAAGAGCAGTCAGGAGGGTCCTCGCCGTAGGCATCTTTGGACACTAAACCAAAACATTAATCACACAGACAATGCACGCGTGTACACCACTGATGTCCCTAGATCACACACACCACATGCACATCCCATTGGATTAGCCCAAGTCCAGCATGTAGGAGTTGGGAGCAGTAACGCCAGCGTCAAGGCCCCAATGATGTCACTGTCCATTCACACACCTTTCACACGTCATTCATACAGCCGTGGGGTTAACTTCACCACCACGGCCGAGGGTGACACCCCTTACTGTCAGGAGTGCCACCCTCTCACATTCACACACCATTCACACTGTCCCCTGCACTCCTGACCGTGTGCAGTACAAAATAAACAAAAATATCTCATAACCTGAGAACAAAAATAAAAAAAAACTCATATCCTGAGTATAAACAAAAATATATAACAACCAAAAAATCAAAAAACCCTCATCTGGGATGACGGGGGCTCCTCCTTGGGGGCACTCTCGGGCTCCTCAGCTGCCTGGAGGGAGTGGGTGGTGGTGGGGGTGGGGGGGCATCAGGAGGAGGCTGATCCCCGGGTGGGCCACTCCTGGGAGCTGTTGGCTGCATGCCCTCCAATGCCACAGCAATACGGCTCAGATACAGGTTTGTCTGGGCCTGCATCCTTAGCTGGCGGGTGATCTGATGCCGCTGGTCACGTTGCCGCTGCCTCCCCTCTTCCCGGATGGCAGCTGTGTTGTCTCGAACAGCTGCTGTCAGGTGCCGGATATCAGCCTGCACCTCCCCCAGGCTGGTCACAACGCCCTGCACACGACTGGGCAGCTGTGACAGAGAGCCCAGGCTGTCTGCGACCCTGTCTAAGTGGCCAGCCATCTCCCCCATTTGCTGGGTCTGTTTGGCGTGGTCCAACACTACCTGGTCCTGGACCAGATCAGACACCCCCCTGGTCTTCCGGGTCGCCTTCCTGGGGGCAGAAGAAGGTTGTCCCCGTGGGGATGGAGTCGCCCTTGAGGGGCTACCTAGGATGGGGGAGGGGATCACAGAGGGCCCTGCAGAGGAGGAGGACTCCTCCAACATTAAAATAAACTCCTGTTCAGGGACAGGCTCCTCCACAACCACCTCTGCTGAAGTGGTGTGGGCACTCTCCTCCTCCACCTCGGTGTCTCCAGCACCCAGGGCCTCGTCATCAGCATCCCGTTGGGAGGTTGGGGTGGACTGGCCGGTAAGCGATGATGGCCCAGCTCCGTCATCTGTGGATGACACAAAGCAGACACATGTTGGTGGTCCCACACACTTGGCACATGTACCCCCCCCCCACATGCAACACACCAAAAAGGGGGTAAAAATCACTTACCTGTCCTGGAGCCTTCCTCTACGGAGTCATAGCCAGGGACCCCCTCCAACTGCTCCCTGTCCAGGCAGCGGGCGACCACCTCCTCCTCCGCGGTCAGGGTGACAGGACATGGGGGACCACCACCTGTGCCCCTCTCATGGCTCCTAATGGTGGCCACCTTGCCCCTCACCTTGCGCCGCAGGTCGTTTATTTTTTTTTGAATATCGCCTGCATTCCGGGTGGAGTACCCCAGGACATTGACCCTGGAAGCTATGGTGTCCAGGATGCCCTGCTTCCTCTCCCGGCTGGTCTTCCTGCTTTTTTTCCCGTGGAGGAAATCATTAAACGTCTCCATAGCCGAGATTATCACAGAGACCTCCTGGGCATTAAAGTTGAGGTTCCTCCTCTCTTTGGGGGTAGCGGGAGCAGCCATTACAGTGCAAAAGTATCTTCCCTGGGGTGGGGGGAAACGGATATACTTTTGCGCCGGAATGGCGTTTCCGCCAGCGCTTTTAAGCGCCCAGCGGAATGCATTGCGCTGACGTTTCCCAGGAAGTGGTGCCGACGGAAGTTGTGAGCATGCGCACAAGGGGGGCGAGTGGAGCCGCACTCACTGCGCATGCTCCGTGGATGATGCGCTGAACGTAAGCCTCTGCGCTGGGCTCCGCCCATCATTTACATATGATCACACCCACTTCCACTTGCGTCGGGTTACGCCAGCGCATTATCGTTACTCTGGCGCAAGTTTACGCGCAACTGCTATGTGAATTACAGGACTTGCGCTGAAAGGGTCTTCAGAGTAACGTAAATGAGAAGCGTTACTCCAGAGGAAAGATACTCTCATCTACCTGAATCTGGCCCATTGCTATTGTGGTGTAGGATCCGAGTCTGCTGTCTCTACATCCTTCTTTATTTCCTTCTTTCTTTCCTTCTCTCTCCCTCCCTCCCCATCTCTTTCTTTCTTTCACCCTCTCTTTCTCCCTTTTTCTCCTTCTTTATCTCTCCCTTTTTCATCTCAGACTCTAACACCCAATTTGAGTCATGCCCAATATTTAGTTTAAACCACACCCATTTCTCATTGCAGCATTATTTCTCTTTGCTCAGCAGCACCCACAACTGAATGCCACGTCCCTAATTAAAATAAGACTCGGCCCACATACAAACATTTTTCCCCCATTATTTTTTTTATGAATGTTGGCAACTGTGGGATTGTATGATATTATTTTATTTTTCTCTTTTTCCCTTTTATAGGTTGAACTAGATGGACTTGAATCTTTTTTTTTCAATCTAACTAGCTATGTAACTATGTTTGTGACTCAGTGCAACCCTGCTGGATTTCCAACAGAAATAGGAAACAAACCCTATTGAATCCAAACTGGTATATTGCGATTCTGTGTTTGCAAACTTTTTGTCATGACACTCTACCTAGAAGTAATATTATCAGTTTGGCTTATGAGAAATACTTATACTATATTTCCAAAGCAGAATTATATTGATTTATAGCATGTTCATAAATGAATAGTATTTTTTTATATTTCTGGTCAGTAGGTTTTGTGTAGCAGGTATACATATTGTTCTATGAAAAATGGTTCAGGGTCTCTTTAATGTAGCAGCAATACATGTGTGGTATTTGTGGAATTCTGCTGTTAAATTACTGTTAATGTGTTTGTAGCTACTATAGTTGGCAGTTCAAGACAAAGTACAGATACAAAAGCATGACAGCTACAGTAAAAAATACAAGTACAGTTCATGGACAGCTGCATACATTAAGCATTATGAAATGACAATACAGCAAATTGCTGAAAGTAGAACTTAAGCAAAAACATTGGCCCAGATTCACAGAGCGATTACGCCTGCGCAACAGGAGATGCGCGTGCGTAAGTCGAAATGTGCGCGTGCGTTTCGATGCACGGCATCCCCAGAACGAGATATGCAAAAAATCTATTTTTTTTGTCCCGCGCAAAAGTGCGCTAGACAGACCATTGATTTGCTAGTCAAATATGCTAATGAGGGACTTACGGGGATCCACAAAAGAACGTTGAGGCAGCGCAGGCGACGCAGTGTGCGCAACTGCAAAATGTCCTGTCTAAAATTAGACCATATAAAAGCTGGTCTAAAAAGAGAAAAAAAGTCTACTTGTTAGATAAAGCAACACTGTTAGTGAGGAGCTCAGCAGTCACACGTGTTGCACAACAATCTGTATGCCAACATGCCAGGGGCATCGTCGCGCATAGCTATACTACTGACTTTAGATGAACAAAGAAGGATGAGGGCACGGAGGATGGCACGGAGGATGGCACGGGAGAGGATATACCGCACCCGCATAGACCTGTTTGGCATGAGTGATTCTGAGGTGTATCGCATCTTCAGATTCACCCCTCATGTCATCCTGGAATTAACCACAACCCTGCAGGAGGACATCACCAGCCGAACACAACGCTCACATGCAGTGCAGCCACTGGTCAAGGTCATGGCAACACTCCATGTCCTTGCCAGTGGCTCTTTTAAGCGTACAAGTGGAGTGGTGGCTGTAATGTCACAATCCTCCATGAGCAGATGTGTGCACCGGGTTGTCCCTGCAATCCTCAGACGCATGGCCAACCAAATCATCAAACCCACCACTGAGGACCTGCGGCTGAAGGCAATGACAGATTTCTACAGAATTGCCAGATTCCCATGCACTGTGGGGGCCATTGATTGCACACATGTGGCACTCCAGCCCCCCCAGGAGACAGAGCACATGTACCGCAATCGGAAGCATTGGCATTCCATCAATGTACAGGTGATAGTCGATGCCCAAGGCCTCATATGGCACGTCCGTGCCAAACACCCAGGGTCCAGCCATGACAGCTACATATACAATCAATGCCACATCCGAATGGAATTCGAACAGAACGTGTATGGGGACACCTGGCTGGTTGGTGAGTGACATGGGAGTCAGGCATGACTATCCCCTCCCATGATGCACACCTCACAAGTGGCACATGCATGACTAACATCCTCCTGTCTTTTCCCTTACAGGTGACTCTGCATATCCACTGGGACCCCATCTCATGACTCCTATCCGGAACCCCCAAACTCCAGGAGAGGAAAGATACAATCAAGCACATGCCCAAACACGAGCAGTGGTGGAGCGCACCTTTGGCCTCCTGAAGTCACGTTTCCGATGCCTGGATAAGTCTGGGGGGACCCTCTTGTATTCCCCAAACTTTGTGTGCCAGATCATCGGTGCATGTTGCATGCTGCACAACTTCGCAGTAAGAAAGGGCCTGCAGATTGCCCTACGTGATGACCTGACCCCTGAACCAGACAATCCCCCCCTAACCGAGGCTACCCCGTCTTCTGAGGGAAGAGCAACCAGGAGACAACTCACATTGGGCATCTTTGCACGTTAAACACACACATTAATCATGGCACAATGAGAATGCATGCATGCACACCACTGTGGTCCCTAGCACAGACACATCACATCCACATCAAATTGGATTGGCACCAGTCCACCATGCTGGATTTGTGAGCAGCAACGCCACGCCAAGGCTCCAATTATGTCACTGTACATTCATACACCATTCACACGGACCTGGGGATCACTTCTCCCTGGTCCTGGGGAACCCTACTCCACCAAAATTGAGGGTGACACCCCTTTTCCGGCAGGAATGTCACCCCCACATTCAAACAGCATTCACAACCCAAAAAAAAAAAAATTACCTGCAAAAGCAAAAATTTTCCAGCAAAAAAAAAAAAAAGGGGAAAAAAAAAATTATTGCCCCTTGCGTGAGCCACGCCTGGGGCGCCCCCGGCCACGGCCCCGGCCCCGGCTTCTCAGGGGAGACTCATGGGGGAGGGGTAAAACCGGGGAAGGAGGAGCAGCCCCTGATCTCAGCCCACCTGGCGGCCTGCCCTCCAAGGCCACGGCTATTCTGTCCAGGGCAGCACCAAGTGTTGCCGTGTTGGCCTGGATAGCCTGGGTAAGGGCCCTCACATCCTGCCCAACGCCTGCTGATGTCGTCTGCAGTTCGTTTAGGCAGGTTGTGAAAGCCCGGGAGTGGGAGTCCAGGTTCCCCAGCGTATCCTTGATGGAGGACAGGCTCTCCTCCATCCGCACCAATGTCTGGCTGACCTGTCCCAGATGGCGGGTCTGGAGGAACTGGTCCCTTCTCAGAGTGGCGGGCAGGAGATCGGCCACCCCCCTGGTGTTCTGGGATGAAATCCTGCTCCAGCTGATGCTTGTGGCCGGGGAGAAGGGGAGGCCCTTGTGAGGGGAGCCCTGTTGGGGGAGGAGGGGGGGGTCCCCCTTAGGGAGGGCTGCCTGCTGCCAGCCAGAGGGGAAGAGTCCTCAAAAACCAAATGTCCAGTGCCTGACATGGACTCCTCCTCCTCATGATTCTTCTCCTCCTCATGATTCTCCTCCTCCTCTTGAACCTCCTCCGCGGACCCCGGCCTTGTTGGAGGGGCCTCATTAGGCTGCTGTCCTGGGGTTGGTGCGGTCAGGCCAGATGGCCCTGCACCCTCCTGCACATCTGTGGATGACACAAAACATTCACAGGTTGGAGGATCCACACACTTGCCACATATTCCCTTTCACCCCCTCCCCCACACATGCTACACACCTGATATTAAAAAAAATACTTACCTGGCACCACGGGCTCCGGACTTGAGTCAAAGCCAGGCAGGCCCTCAACTTCATGCCGATGAAAGGTCAGGGCCACCGCACGCTCCTCCGCTGTCAGCCTAATACGGCATGGTGGGCCCCCTCCTGTGCCCCTGGCATGGGCATGCATTCTGGCCAGCTTCTGTTTGACCAGACGCCGGAGGTCATTGATTTTTTTGTCAATCCCAGACCGGGTCCGTGTCTCCCCCTGCCCCGCTGAATTGACCTGCTCAGTGATCATATCCAAAATCTCCCTCCTCCTGGCCGGGGTGGTGTTGGCACTGTCTGGGCCGTGGAGGAAACGCCCATACTCGCTAATGGCCCGGGCAAGAATTTGTTTTTCCCCAACTGTAAAATTGAGCTTTCTCTTTCTCTCTGTCATACTTCCCAAAAAACTCACTCCCAGTCAACAAAATTCACTCACACAAACAAGCGCAACCAACCAAGCAAGAACACACACAACGAGAAAAATACTCAGCAAGAAACAGTCACAAAAAAACAAAACAAAAATACAGCAGGAAAACAAACGAACAGAAATATATCAATCAAACAAACAGTCTCTCAAACACTTATCAAAAAACACTTTCAAAGATCTACTAACAAACACTTGATCACACAGAACACTAATCTGACAACTACAAAACACACCGCAACGAACAACAGGACAAAAGCACTTGGTTAAATGGGAAGGGACAAAGGGATGTACTTTTGCAATGCTAGTGCGTTTGTGTGTGTCTATTTATGCTGTTTGCGTAGTTCACAACGTTGCCCTAGTCCATTTCCAATTTCACTGATTGCGCCGCTCCCGAGTTGTGAGCATGCGCACAGCGGAGCTGACCATGGTCTCCTTCAAGCGTGCATGCGCGAGCCGGCCGGCCCTTCATTTGCATGGGGTCACGGCTCATTTCAATGTAACACGCCCACGTCCTTCCCAATTTGTATTACTCCTCCTTACGCCTCGGGAAAAACGTTCTGCATGCGCAATTTCCTGCGCAAAAGCTACGAGAATAGGGGGATTACGCGGCAAAATTGCGCAAGTCTAACGTAAAGGCGGTGCGCTACGCCGGTCCAATAATGCGCAGATGTACCTGAATCTGGGCCATTGTTTTTACTTTGGATGGAGTGGGAAAGGATTAGAAACTCTGTCAGATTGTTTACTGTTGTCTGTATTTTTCCAGGGATACTCACTTCCTGATTGAATGACCAAACTGGGAGGCAGGAGAGTTTTCACAATAGGACAGCATCACAGCACAAAACAAAATATGTTTATTGCTCTATCCAATATTTTCCAATATCCAATAATCACCACTCTATACAATGAAAAAATTAAATCAATTGGCAGGTCTTCTGAGGACAAATTAGCATAGGACAAAAAATCCCACTTAAATGAGTTTCCGTCAGGATAAATTTTGTGCTCCTGCTCCTCATTCCAGCATCTGGGTGTTGGCTGTTGCATTCTCCCTGTTTGTGTCCACCTGTAAGGTGATTGATAGGGTCAGTCACCTGTTATGAGAAAACCCAACACTCTATTCCATGGGTCTTCAAACTACGGCCCTCCAGTTGTTCAGGAACCCATAATGCCTAGTCATGTGTGTGAATGTCATAGTTTTACAATGCCTCATGGGATGTGTAGTTCTGCAACAGCTGGAGGGCCGTAGTTTGAGGATCCCTGCTCTATCCCTTGCTTTGTGGAAGAGACAGTATACCTGCATTGTTCCCGTTCAAGCCTCCCATTTGTCTGTCCTGCTTTGCTAATCTGGATTTCCCTGTTTATGACCTGGATGGGATTGTCATAGACAATGGTGTTTATCTGGACTGTCATAGAACCACATTATCTGTCTGCTAACTGCAAGTAGTCTGCTTGTTTGCTCAGTTCACATCTGCCCTGGTGTGGTGGCCAGGCACTATAGCATTGTGTATAGGTCCTGGGGGTAACCAAGTACCGGTAGATCTGCTTGTCTTAAGGGAAAGGGACCTGCTATAGGCAAAGCACACAGTAGCTAGCTATAATATCTGACCACCTGCGTTGGGGTAGATGTGAAATTTGTGACAGTTTTTCACTGCAGCTTGCAGAAGAATACAGCACAAGCTTGATTTGTTATTGGGTGATCATGAAAAGCATGCCTGGTATTTTTGACCACATTGAGTACTGCTTGGACCTTGAAGAAGGGGTAACACCCCGAAAGCTTGTCCTGAAAAATTGTATGTTAGTGCAAATAAAAGTATCACGGACAGTACTCAGTTTTCTCTATCACAATTGCACTAATACAGCTACAATCACGTCAAGTCTTTTTTATTAAAAATAACAAACATGCCTATACTTACCTGCTCTGTTCAATGGTTTTGCATAGAGCAACCCCGATCCCCCTCTTCAGGGGTCCCCCACCAGTGCTCCAGGCCTCTCCTCTTTTTCAAGTGCCCCCACGAAAAAGCTACTTTCCCTGGGGGCACCCAGATGAGCTCGCACCCGAGTCCCATTGCTGTGTCCATTGATACAGACAGCAGGATATGTCTTCGCTCCTGTATCACATGATTTGATTGACAGCAACCAGAGGCACCTGCTGCTATTAATCTGTCCAATGAGGAGAGAGACAGTGGCTGGATCAAATCGGGCTCAGGTAAGAAAAGGGGGGGGGGGGGTCTGAGGGGGAGCTTCAGCACAGAAGGTTTTTTACCTTCTTTATTTTTTTAGCAATAAGCAAAACAGCAATTATAATAATTTATACAATATGTGATAAATATATGTGATAATGTTATTGATTCCCAGTCTAGACCTTTGAGAATCCCAGATAAGTTGCAGTAATTTGAATCAATTTACTAATATGTGAAGGTCTCTGAGGTCTGATTTCGAAAACCAATGCTCCTTGGATTCAGAAGAAAGGTAAAGAAAGGGAAAAAAAATATTTCTTGCTGGCTCCAATTATGGCAGTTGGTTTACATCCTGAGTCAGCATCATAGTGAACCTAATTGAGCCTACCTAGATTCATATAAATATGTACATACAAGCCCATTCATAAAAATAATATTAATCGCTTGTATTGTATATAATCATATTTATTAGAAACCTATCTGTTATAAGTTATTGCAAGTAAATGTTTACGAATAGGCTTGTATTTATTTAAGTCCAGAAATTTGACTCTAGGCAAGGTCATTAGCACTCAATGTAAGGCTGGCATTCTTTTGACAAAAATAGAAAATAAAATAAAAATTAATTATGGGCCATTTATCTTTTGCTCTTCTCATAAATAAAAAAAATATAATATGTTATACAATGGGGAGAAAGTTGCAATAGCAACTTACAATTAGAACTTAGACAAAGATAAATATAAAATATTTGTCCTGATTTTCCAGAGGTATTTATTGTTATGTTATTTTTCTTCAGCATGTCATGCATGATCATGCATTGTGTATGTAAAAACATATAACACTGTTTTTTGTTTACCTCTGTTTACCTCTGTTTTCCTCTGTGGTTGGGATGCACCCTATAAAGGGCCAAGAATTTAATCTTGGGAACGAGTCCATTATGCAGAGTTATAACATGTTTGCCCAGGGGTAGTTCAGGGTTGCATCCCTTCATGCTCCAAACATGTTTGAAAATCGTAGTCCAAAATGTAACCTTCGTCTTGCCCACCTAAAATGAGCCACAGCCACAAAGAATTACATAGACCACGCCTACTTGCAGCTTGCAAAATGTCGCACCTTAAACATCTGGCCATTTAGTAAAGTGCTGGTAATAAAAATGTAGCGCTAAGTGTTCAGAGGGACCACACAGGTACGAAATGAGTCCCAAAGTCATAAGCAAACAATAATAATGGAATTAAAATCCACATGAAAGTGACAATTAATAATAATTGTCCATTCAAGAAACAATAAAAAGAAGTGGTGAGGTTGGACGTGGTAACCCTTCTTGCGGAGAGATACAGAGAGTAGAATACTCTTACCAGAGTTGATGGATCTACCTGTCAGCAACATCAGATCATTAGAGCATGAGAAATCCACGTGGTAAGTCTCGGCAGCTTGTCTGAAGGATTTTACTGCTGGAAACCATGGATGCTGAATGTGGACCCAATATGTGACTGTGGACAATCCTTATTCGAGATATCCCAGACCGGAGAGAAACTCAGGGTACACTGGATGTCAATATGGTTTTTCAGAAAATAAAGAGAAACTATCAGTCCTTTCCAGGGCTGTAGATGGCACATTGGAGCGAGGCTCCGAAAACAATCGATTCACAATGACATGGAGAAAAGAAAAGAAAAAGATCAATTGTGGGTTTTATTAAATAAAAACCAACAAGGCATAAAAGTGATCACAATATGAACGAATAAAAATGATTACTGTGACAGCCAATCACAGTGACAACTTCACCATTGACAGGAAGGGATTTAACAGTAACAGCAATGTGTTTGTAATTCTTTTAAAAAAAAAAAAGGTTGCTGGACTTATTAAAGGAAGGACCATACCCCCAGCCAAGATGTACAAAAGGTGGGGTGGGTGGGAGCTTTTCAGCCCAATGAGGCCAATAATGCATACACTGAAACCACCTAGCACTGACACAAAAGGAAAAAAATAGTTGTGATTTGAAAAGGGTCTAATTATTCAAATGTGTATTGTGGGATACAAGTTACGTACCTCATATAGATATGTTTGGTCTAGAATATTCGGAAAAGTTAGAAAATTCGGAAATTCGGATATTTCCGAATTAACAAATGTGTCTAAATTAGTTAAAAAAAAAATTGGAACTAAACGAATTGCACATGTCTACTAAAAATGATAATTTAGATATGGTATGTAAAGGAATTAAGGAGAGTAACATAATTGTATAGCATTGGTCTCAGGTGGCTTGATGCCTACCAGTAATAAAGCAAGACAGCCAACTGATAAACAGTACAAAATACAGATATCTTCATTTTTAGTGGGTCTACAAAGTATTTCAAATAGTATATACGTTGCTGGTCGAAACCAGCAATTCAGTATAAAGAGAAGAAAAGTTCAATAGTACACAATTACAAAGAAGGGTCAGCCAGGGTTCAAATATCTGATATGGTCGCAGTCTGCTAACCTAGAACAAATGTTGGCTTGAAATCCCATATGGTTCCTGCAGCATTCATCCAGATGGATAGCATATGTGTGCATTACAGCCATAAAAAGCCTTAAATACAGCAGTATGGTAGTGGAATCCGCCCACAGACACACGTGTAGGGCCTCACACATGGGATGCCCTGTCTGTGGGTGGTTTCCACTACGTTTTTGATGGGAAAAACATGTTTGTATTCTGACTTGGACACATTTATAATCACACACTTGCATAGTGTGGTGCAACTTAAAGGAGTTGTAAAGGCAAAAGTTTTTTTTATCTTACTGTATTCTGTGCATTAACCACTTAAGGACCGCCTACTGCACATTTACGTCGGCAGAATGGCACGGCTGGGCACATCAACGTATATATACGTTGGTTTTAGTACCCAGCCGTGGGTCGCGGGCGCGCGCCCGCGACCCGGTCCGAAGCTCCAGGACCGGGACCGCGGGATTCGCGGACCCGATCGCCGCTGCAGTGCGGCGATCCGTCCCTGGAGCGGAAGAACGGGGAGAGCCGTGTGTACACACGGCTTCCCCGTGCTTCTCTGTGGCCGGAGCATCGATCGCGTCATCCCTGTAATA
This sequence comes from Rana kukunoris, assembly GCA_029574335.1. Taxonomy (NCBI): domain Eukaryota; kingdom Metazoa; phylum Chordata; class Amphibia; order Anura; family Ranidae; genus Rana; species Rana kukunoris. Next base: position 253,519,395 of record CM056051.1, on the reverse strand, counting down.
GGGGGACGCGATCGATTACGTCACACCTACAGCCACACCCCCCTACAGTTGTAAACACACACATTAGGGCACACATTCCCTACAGCGCCACCTGTGGTTAACTCCCAAACTGCAACTGTCATTTCCACAGTAAACAATGCAATTTAAATGCATTTTTTGCTGTGAAAATGACAATTGTCCCAAAAATGTGTCAAAATTGTCCGAAGTGTCCGCCATATTGTCGCAGTCATGAAAAAAATCGCTGATCGCCGCTATTAGTAGTAAAAAAAAAAAAATTAATAAAAATGCAATAAAACTATCCCTTATTTTGTAAACGCTATAAATTTTGCGAAAACCAACCGATAAACGCTTATTGCGATTTTTTTTACCAAAAATATGTAGAAGAATACGTATCGGCCTAAACTGAGGAAAAAAAATGTTTTTTTATATATTTTTGGGGGATATTTATTATAGCAAAAAGTAAAAAATATTGCATTTTTTTTTAAATTGTCGCTCTATTTTTGTTTATAGCGCAAAAAATAAAAACCGCAGAGGTGATCAAATACCACCAAAAGAAAGCTCTATTTGTGGGAAAAAAAGGACGCAAATTTTGTTTGGGAGCCACGTCGCACGACCGCGCAATTGTCTGTTAAAGCGACGCAGTGCCGAATCGCAAAAACCCCTTGGGTCATTTGCCAGCGTATTGGTCCGGGTCTTAAGTGGTTAAGATAAAAAACCTTGGGCCAGATTCACAGAGCGATTACGCCTGCGCAACTGCTGTTGCGCGTGCGTAAGTCTAAATGTGCGCGTGCGTATAGTTGGACGCGATTCACAAAACAATATACGCCAGAAATCTACGTTTTTTGGTCCGGCGTAATTGAGTTAGACCTTCGCTTGCCTTCGCGCAAAACTGCGCTAGACACACCATTGATTTGCTAGTCAAATATGCTAATGAGGGAGTTACGGGGATTCACAAAAAAACGCAGTTGCTGCGCAGGCTACGCGATGTGCGCAACTGCAAAATGTTCTGTCTAAAGTTAGAGGACCTAAAAGCTGGTCTAAATTTTGAAAAAAAGTCTAATTGTCAGATAAAGCAACACTGTTAGTGAGGAGTTCAGCAGTCACACGTGTTGCCCAACAATCTGTATGCCAACATGCCAGGGGCATCGTCGCGCATAGCTATACTACTGACTTTAGATGAACAAAGAAGGATGAGGGCACGGAGGATGGCACTAAGGAGGGCACGGGAGATGTTTTATTTTTTTATTTTTTGGCTTATATAAAATTTACAATTTAATCTAATCTAATACAATATTCTTATCTGATACAAGCCCCTCACTCTTCACTTGATATATCACACACGCATAGACATCTTTGGCATGAGAGATTCTGAGGTGTCTCGCATCTTCAGATTCACCCCTCATGCCATCGTGGAATTACCACAACCTTGCAGGAGGACATCAGCAGCCCAACACATGGCACTACCCATGACACCCATGACAGCTACATATACAATCAGAGCCCCATCCCCACAGATTGCGAACAGAACATGTATGGGGACAGCTGGCTGGTTGGTGAGTGACATGGGAGTCAGGCATGACTATCCCCTCCCGTGATGCACACCTCACAAGTGGCACATGCATGACTAACATCCACCTGTCTTTTCCCTTCAAGGTGACTCTGCATATGAACTGGAACCCCATCTCATGACCCCATCTCATGCCAGCTCACATTATGCATCTTTGCACGTTAAACACACACATTAATCATGGCACAATGAGAATGCATGCATGCACACCACTATGGTCCCTAGCACACACACCCCACATCCTCATCAAATTGGATTGGCACCAGTCCACCATGCAAGACTGGTGAGCAGTAACGCCACGTCAAGGCTCCAATTATGTCACTGTACATTCATACACCATTCACACGGACCTGGGAATCACTTCTCCCTGGTCCTGGGGAACCCTTCTCCACCCAAATTGAGGATGACACCCCTTTTCCAGCAGGAATGTCACCCCCACATTCAAACATCATTCACAACCCAAAAAATGCCAAAAATGTCAGCAAAAAAAAAAAAAAAAAAAACACACAAAAAATGCATAAAAAAAAAAAAAAACCAGAGAACAAAAATAAACATGCTTTCAAACCAAAAAAAGGGGGAAAAAAAATTAATGCCCTCTGCCTGAGCCACGCCTGGGGCGCCCCCGGCCACGGCCCCGGACCCTCAGGGGAGACGCATGGGGGAGGGGAAAAGCCGGGGAAGGAGGAGCAGCCCCTGAGATCTGCCCACCTGGCGGCCTGCCCTCCAAGGCCACGGCTATTCTGTCCAGGGCAGCACCAAGTGTTGCCGTGTTGCCCTGGATAGCCTGGGTAAGGGCCCTCACATCCTGCCCAACGCCTGCTGCTGTAGTTTGCAGGTCATTTAGGCAGGTTGTGGAGGCCCGGGAGTGGGAGTCCAGGTTACCCAGCCTATCGTTGATGGAGGACAGGCTCTGATCCACCCGCCCCATAGTCTGGCAGAGCTGTCTCAGAAGGCGGGTCTGGGTGGCCAGGTTCCTTCTCAGACTGGCGGGCAGGAGAGTGGGCGCCCCCCTGGTGCTCTGGGATGACCTCCTGGCTCTTGCTGATGGTTGTGGCCGGGGAGAAGGGGAGGCCCTTGTGAGGGGAGCCATGTTGGGGGAGGAGGGGGGGGGGCTCACCCTTAGGGAGGGCAGGCTTCTTGCAGCCAGAGGGGAAGAGTCCGCAGAAACCAAACGGCCAGTGCCTGCCATGGACTCCTCCTCCTCATGATTCTCCTCCTCCTCATGATCGTCCTCCGCATGATCCTCCTCCTCCTCTTGTTCCTCCTCCGCGGACTCTGGCCTTGTTGGGGGGGCCTCATTAGGCTGCTGTCCTGGCGTTGGAGCGGTCTGGCCAGATGGCCCTGCACCCTCCTGCACATCTGTGGATGACACAAACCATTCACAGGTTGGAGGATCCACACACTTGCCACATATTCCCTTTCACCCCCTCCCCCACACATGCTACACACTTGAGAGAAATAAATACCTTACCTGGCACCGCGGGGACCGGACTTGTGTCAAAGCCTGGCAGGCCCTCCACTTCATGCCGGTGAAAGGTCAGGGCCACCACACGCTCCGTCGCTGTAAATCTAACCCGGCATGGTGGGCCCCCTCCTGTGCCCCTGGCATGGGCATTTATTGCGGCCAGTTTTTTTTTCACCTCACGCCGGAGGTCATTTATTTTCTTTTCAATCCCAGAGCGGGTCCGTGTCTCCCCCTCCCCCGATGAATTGACCTGCTCCGTGATCATATCCAATATCTCCCTCCTCCTGGCCGGGGTGGTGGTGGCACTCTGCGGGCCGTGGAGAAAACGCCCATAGTCGGTAATGGCCCGGGCAAGAATTCTTTTTTCCCCCACTGTAAAATTCAACTTTCTTTTTCTCTCAGTCATACTTCCAAACAAACTCACTAGCAGTCACCAAAAATCTGTCACAAATACAAGCACAACCAATCAGACAAGAACACACACAAAGAGAAAAAGAACACCCAAAAATCACACTAGCACTCAGCAAGAAACAGACACTAAAAAATCAGATGAAAAAATAAAGCAAGAAAACAAACGCTCAGAAATCTATCAATCAAACAAACAGTCAAAAAACACTTATCAAAACACACTTTCACAAAACTACCAACAAGCACTAGATCACACAGAACACTAATCTGACAACTACAAAACACACTCTAACGAACAACAGAGCAAAAGCACTTGATTCAATGGGAAGGGACACAAAGGGATGTACTTTTGCAATGGAAGTGCGTTTGTGTGTGTCTATTTATGCTGTCTGCGTAGTTCACAACATTGCCCTAGTCCATGTCCAATTTCACTGATTGCGCCGCTCCCGAGTTGTGAGCATGCGCACAACGGAGCTGACATGGTTTCCTTCACGCGCGCATGCGCGAGTCGGCCGGCCCTTCATTTGCATGGGGTCACGGCTCATTTCAATGTAACACGCCCACGTCCCTCCCAATTTGTATTACTCCTCCTTACGCCTCCGGAAAAAACCTTACGCTTGCGCAATCTCTTGCGCAAAAGCTTCCTGAATCGCGGGATTACGCGGCTAGATTACGCAAGTCTAACGGAAAAGTGGTGCGCTACGCCGGTCCAATAATGCGCCGATGTACGTGAATCTGGGCCCTTCTGTCTGTAGCAGCCTCCCCAGCAACCCACAAATTACTTACCCAATGTCCTTCTCTTTGCAGTGATGTCCACGAGTGTCTTAGCTGTCCCAGACTCTCCTCCTCATTGGCTGAGACACAGCAGTGGCGCCATTGGCTCTTGTGTCTGTCAATCAAAATCAGTCAGCCAATCAGGGGAGAGAAGGGGTGGGCCAGGTAGGGGGTCTGTGTCTGAATGGATACACAGAGCTCTGACTTGTCTTGGGTGCCCCCAGTAGCAAGCTGCTGGCTAAAGGGGTACTTACCAGAAGGAGGGGCCAGCAGAGCAGAAGAAGGACCTAAGAAGAGGAGGATCCGGGCTGCTCTGTGCAAAACCAACTCCACAGCGGAGGTAAGTATAACATGTTTGTTATTTGTTTATTAAACAAGCCTTAATCATCACTTTAACCTCTTGACTATGCAACCTATTCTGATCATTGGCTTTTGGGTGGACGTGTTCTTTGGTATGTTGCACCTCTTACATCTTCTGTCTACACATCAGCTGTTTCAAACTAAAGACTTATGGGACGTACAAATATCTGAATATCGTACGACAGATCGTACTACTTTTTTTTGCTTTATAGTCGCACGTAGAAATTAATTAGGTTACTAAAGTCATGTGTTGTGATTTATTTGTATTGTGTTTTTGGACGACAACTATACTGACTAAACTAAAATCGTATGATCTAGTATCATAAGAGGAACATTTCCATGCTTATCCGATCGAATGATATCGAATGAAAACTCATGATCGGCTCTCGAAAGTAGTGTACACACGATCCAAAAATCGTACGATTCTTCCTCGGACAAAAGTTTTCATCTGATAATCAGATTGTGTGTACTGGCCATAACAAGAGAGACAAAAAGGAAATCCCATATATCACCTTTCTAGAGTTTCAATCTGTGTCTTTGGAAAGTCCACTGCTACTGAAGAATCCTGTAATGTCTGTCACTAGAGATAAAGTGGTTGGACCTTTAATGTATATTGCACATTTCTCTTTAAAAAAAGGATCACTTTGCTGGCGTATTGCCTATACCAGGTAGACAATAACTGAGTTACTGAACTATTTCTAAGTATTTTTTATTTTATTTTTGCTTCTGTTAGTTTTATTCAATGCTGCATATATCTTTACAGATTTTTCTCCATGCATTCTACCATCTTACCCTCAACAGGAGGGTTTTCTTCTGCTTACAGTGACTGGATATATGATGGATAGTGGGAACACAAAATGAACAATAAAGGTCTTTATTCTAGAAACCTTAATCTATCTCCCATTGAGGAAACTGACAGTGCCGCACCATTAGCCAATGAAAATCAAAACAAGAGAGCATGTTTCTGCCTCAATCTGCTACTCAACAGATGATGATGTAGCAGTTTGAGAGTCAGGAAAAAGTTGCAGTATCACTTAAATCAAAATCTCTATGAATACAACTCTTTAAGTATTTTTAAGCTTCTTACCAGTGTAATAGAGATAATCCCACTTGCATTACCTTTGTAACCCCAGTCTATTACCTCCTGCACTTAACCCCCTTTAACACAACCATACCCCATCTTATACTACTAGTATGTAATAGACCACACCAGAGTTGGAGTATAAATGGCCACAACAGCCTTTTTTATTAACCAATATTCCAAAATAACTCCCTTTTAAAACTTCAATAAAATAACTTTTCATTAATATGTAAAACCATTAACATTTAAAAAACACAATTTTAATCACATTACTTTTACTCCCCAGTCTATTGGTCTCTGACGGCACCCCGGAAACTTCTCTCTTTCCACCACTACACTGCGGGACATAATTTTCATAACCAGGCCTCCAGCCGTAACCAGCCCGGAGACAACCCCTTCCCGCAGTGCAACCATCACCGTATTCCAGCAGACACCATTCCACTGGAATACAACCGAGGGGCACATACCACCTATGAGCCCCCACCATTTTACCATACCATCTGATTTTAGCCACCGTCAAAGACCAAAGACACCGCCTTCTTCAGCTGTTATGACGACCAGAATCCAGAACCTGAAAGAAAAGAACAAAACCAGCAACACAGCAAAAACAACAACCCCATGTGCCAAAACCCAGGGAGGGTGGGTGGGAAAGCTTCCTCTCTCTTGGCTAAAATTCCCTGAATGTCTCCTCCGCTCCCACCCACACCTTTTATATTGCTCCGCCCCCCTGCACTCTCTCTTCCTCCTCCTACTCCTCTCAGTTCCCTTCCTCCAAATTTTAAACCTTGCCCTGCCATTACTCTACCCCCTGTCATGCCGGCCCTGCATTATTTCCTTGGGGTCTTTTTCATTCTGGGCCTTCCTTTACAATAGTTTTCTATTGTAAACTGAACATAGACAGCTGCCTGAGGCCACCTCTGTATAGCAACACAGTGGGACCTCCTTCTCCAAAATCAGTATTTTTTCTGATACTGCAAAGTATAATATTCACTCTATTTAGATTGCAATCATTTGCTTTTTCGTTAATGCAGAGCAAGGTTGACATCTAAAGTGCAGAAAAACCAATAAGAAGTTTACTTTTACTAATTTGTCTATTGTAGAGTGAAAATGTATTTAATTTTCTAGCTTATTTCTCTTAGCAAATCATTATGTTTCTTCAGTGAATAAGTCCCACATATGGGGGTACATGACTAAGCAAAATGGTTGCTAGTTGGAAGTCAAGACTGGGGACATGTAAGTAATTCAAACTAGGGATGAGCTTCAGGTTTGTACTGAACATGTGTCAGAGTTCGATGAACAGGAAAACAAACTGGTCATATTGGCCAGTCCTTTCCCCGAAACTGAGGCTGAGGTTTATACACAAATGTAGGCTGGTAAGCTGTCATTTTGGGGAGGTACTACTACCATCACTAAATGACATGGGAAATACTCATTGGTTTTTGTTTGTAAACAAGTGGGCAGGGATCCCAAGGAACATCATTGACCAAATATGGTTCCTTAGGACTAATAGGCATGTGCAGAATGGAAAAATGTGTTTTGTGTTGGATAAATTAGTTATGTTACTTATTTTGTTTGTGCATTCATTTTGGAATTCGTTCAGTTTCATTTTCATTTGTTTTTATTTTCTAAAAAATTCCAAATTTACAGAGCGATTTGAATTCCAATCAGTCGAAAATGTTTCAATTTTTCCGAACTCTGTGTGAAGAATAGCTAGTTGTTAACTACCCATTAACTACCAATGACTCATCAGCTATATATATATATATAAACAACAGAATCCCGGCAATTAAAAATGTTACAATTGTTATTCAGAAATTCGCTTACATCCAAATCTCTGAATAACCAAAAATTCATCCAAATTTACTTTTGGACTGAAACAAATTGCACATGTCTTATGACTAAACCGTTTGTATCAAATGCATCAATGCTTCTTTTTGATGTGTGTTTATCTGTGCATGCCTGTACATCTTCACAAATCATTTTGCAGTCAAGCAAACCAAACAAGGCAAGGAAGCTGTTTTATTTTACTAGAATTTTGTTGAACAAATCAGGGTAAGCCAAGATCCTTAAAGTGTGGGGTATGTAAAGCCATTTTCCTTTCACCTCCAAAGCTTCTGTGTCAGTTATATAAGTGTAGCCAGGACAGCAACTGCTACCAGTTGCAAAAGTTTCTCTTTTTTGACACGTGTCACTCCATGCTAGTGGTATTTGCAGATTTAAGTGAAGGTAGCCATACAGAACTGCAGTGGCCATCTTGCTAAATACTACGTGCTGGGGCCATCTTCAAGGAGATCATAACCAATGTTCAGCTATAGAGTGTTTCCAACCCTAGTGGCAGCCATCTTGCATGAGTTTCAATGGATAGAGAAACACTGTGATTGGCTAGAGATGTGGGAAGTGAAGAGAGAGGCGCTTGAAGGAGGCACATGTGGAGGGAGACAGAAGGGGTCAGAGGCTGTGAGACTATTGGTTGCTGCACCTGTCATTGGCTACCAATCCTAAAATGGATATACCCCCTGTGGCATTGCTGAAACAGGTTTTATCAATTCCTGCTATTCTTAGTCACTACTACACTGACTTACATTGGAAAAGAGGGAATACACTATATTCAAAAGGATAACCTTGGATTGAGAGACAAGGGGTTGATTTACTAAAAGCAAATAGACTGTGTACTTTGCAAAGTGCAGTTGCTCCAAAGCTTAGAAAATAAGTAAAGCTTCACTTGGCAAAGAATAACCAATGTGCAAGAAAAAAAAAAATGAATTTTTGCTTGTACAGGATTGGATAATGGAATTTAACAGAGCTTCTGCTCATTTACTAAGCTCTGGAGCACCTGCACTATGCTTTGCCAAGTGCATAGTCTATCTGCCTTTAGTAAATTAACCCACCTGTCTGTACGTGTCTCTAATGCTTCTCCTAGGGATAAAACTAAAACAGAAAACTGAGTGTGTTGGTGTTTGACGCATAAGCCAAGGGAGGACAGAGAATGTGAGTTTTCCAGGAGTTGTTTGTCACAGTGGAGGGTTTGCTTAAAGTGGTTGTAAACCACTTTTTTTAACTTTTACCTACAGGTACGGTTTAGGAGATATTCCCCTTGCAATGCATCGCTGATTGCAGCGGTGCATGCGCAGGGGGAATCCACGGCATCCGCCGGACCCTCGCCGGATTTAAATCTCCCGCGCGCGTGCGCGGGAGTGACATCATCGCCGCTCCAGCCAATCACAGCGCTGGAGCGGCGATACCCGGAAGACACGCCGAGTCAAGATGAGATCTCGCTTGGCGTGCACCAGATAATTTCCCTACACCTCGTTCCGAGGTAAGTATTGCATAATGAGCTAATATGCGGTGCATATTAGCTCATTATGGCTTTTCCCTTGCAGGTCTAAAAAAATATATATATTTTTGCGGTTTACAACCGCTTTAAGTCTTCAGGACCAGAGAGAGGCTCTGTGGCCACCAGAATATTTTGTACCTGTCATTTAGCACTCCAACCAACACCCAGGTCCCAAATGCTGGCAAGAAATTACCATTGGGGCTTATTTACTAAAACTGGTGCAGTTCTGCATAGAAACAAATCAACTTCCAGGTTTCATTGCCAAAGCTTAATTGAACAAGCTGAAGTTAAACGCTGATTGGCTACAATGCACAGCTTCACCAGATTTTGAGTGCACCAGTTTTAGTAAATTTACTCCTATGATCTCTTGGCCAGTTAGACATTTTCAGGTACTAGAACGGTAAGTCAGTGTCTAGTGTGGAGACTGTCTTGAACAACACTAATGTGAACGGTATTCAGTTTGTATCATAGCCATCTAGGAACAAGTCTAGCCAAACATCTGATTTCTGGTAACATCACCCCAAATCAATCCCACAACATAGGCTTTTTAACCCTCTTTCTCCCAATCATTAATTTGTTATTGGCACTTTACATCACCCCAATCCAATCCCACAACATAGGTGATCATTGGCCCTTTAAACACCCCTCTTTCTTTCCTACCACCTGTAATCACTCCTTCCTTTGCTGCAGACCTTGGATTTAATGAACAGAGTAATTTGTGAAATCCTCCTCCTCCACTACCTGCATTGTGAGGGTAAGGGAAGAGCTTGCCAATGTAAACAGTCCAGACCTTCATACAAAGTGGAACTAAAAGGACTTTTACGGGTGCTAACCAGCCATGTCATTACAATAACTGGATGCAGGGAGGTAATTAGCACTAGGGTGTGTGTGCTAGCACTGTGGAAACAAATATGTGTAATTCTGTAAGATGAACTGAAACCATGCTTATGGAGGACTCATTTGTCTCTCTTCAGTGAACATTACAAATTTCAGTCAATATAATATACCTGGATAAGATTTACCACCTCAAAAGAACATAGGTTGGTATTTGTAACTTAAGTCTTTTACCGCGGGGGTGTGTGGGGGTTGGAGCTGAGCAGGATCTGACCTACCCACTTCCCCCCTCTAACCCTCTTTCTCACTCTGCCCATTCCTCTTCACCCTCTTCATCCATTCGCCCTCCACCTCTCTCACTCACCTCCTACAGCTGTTTTACTCCTTCCCCTGTTTTTTTTTTTTTTACATCCAGTTGTTTCACATGCCCTACTTTTTTCCCCTACTATTGTTCCCCACCACCACCAACCCCAACAGGTTTAACCTAAACAACTGGTTAAACCCTCATACATAAAACCAAAAAAATATCAAAAAAAGACCGCAGGAGGAGATTGTATATGTGCTCACAACAGATCAGATGGGCATTACCAGGAAAATACATCAAATTAACTGTATTCTGAATTGTACATTTATTTTTAATGTTTGAAATGTTTATAATGTGCATGTACAGTTTTCCTAATGCTCGGTTCTAAAAAAGGGATTAAAAAATAAATAAGTCCAGCATGGTACAGCAGCATGTAAGCATGTTGCAGTGCCATTAACTCAGAAAGTGCACTAGGGGCAACAGACCTGTATTGTAGTGCACTGCAACACAGGTAAAACACACTACAATGTCTTGTCGTATGTTACATTGCTAGATTGGGGTCAAATCAAGTTCTAGGTATACTGAGGTACATTGGCAGGCTATTCAAAATGAGTGAATGTCAACGTGCAGCATAAAGTATGTTAACGTGTATGCACCATGCACTGCAGAGCCCTGCAGTGCATTCGTGCGTGGATGTTAACTTGCTTATGGAGCATTAACGTCTGTTCAGAAAACTATTTTATGTCTACCAGGTTAAAAATAACCCATAACATTATTTTTATTTTTATTTTTTATTTATTACATTTTTATTGGAATAAAAAGGCAAATGCATACAAACAGAATATGAACCAAATAAACAACAACAGTACAGTACAAGGCATTACAAGTGAAGGTATAAAATTATTTTTCTGATCCAGCAGAATATCCTCAATTTGACCAGTTTTAAAAAGTTTTCAATTCCTTTTTATCAGTATTTTTTTTCTTAAATACAACATATTTTTTACATTTATACAAAATTCAGTTACAATATACATTTGTTCCCTCTCGTTATTCAGTATATAAAATCATGATTCATATCTATTATTTGCTTTATCATTAAAACAAAAATCCCCTTAAACATTTATCTACATATACTCCTACTAACTTCCATTCCAATTCATGTTCCATCCATTCACAAATAAAAAAAAGGCTAGGAAACATATCTCACCCTTATTTCTCTCCCCTCCCTTTCCATTAGCTAATTTTTCACTTCATTCATTTTTTTGCCTTATTTTCCATTTATAAATATTCCTATATTCCTTTCGAGAACCAGAATTCATCCCATTTTTGCCATATTACTGGCATTTGACTATTTATGTATCCTTGTTGTCTTATCTGACGTTCCATATATTGCATTTCGTTCATTTCACATATTCACTCTGCTATATTTGGGCTTTTATTTTCTCTCCAATTGGGAGCTATTATTGTTCCAGCTGCTGTTATCATATGATGTAAAATATCCTTCTTAATACTCTTTATTGATTCTGGCATCAGAAATATCACTGAAATATCTATATTTAGGTTCCTCTCTACTCCCGATTCTTTCCGATATATCTCATACACTTTATATCGTACCAGATGTGGTCCATAGTTCCCCTTTCGACCTTGCATCTCCAACAAATATCTGTTTGTCCAATAGTTTTAAAGTGAATACAAAGCACCATGTACTAATTTTCCGTAGTATGTATGTAATATATCTATCAGCCAACTGTAATTCACTTGTACAATTCAACTTATTTCCAGGTCTTAAACAGCATATTGTTTTGATACTACAAATTTGTTCGGAAATGCTTTTTCATACACTTAGTGCCAGTTCACACTACAGCAACTTAGGATCCGACTTGTAAGTCCTCAAGTTGCTGGACATAAGAAATGCCATAGAAGTAAATAAGAACACACTACTGAAGTTGCTCCAACTCCAGAAAAGGTTCCTGTACTACTTCAAGGAGACGTCTAGGCAACTTGTACCCATAGATTTCAATGGAAGTTGCCTACAAGTTGGATCTCCATCTATACTGAAGTGACTTTACAGTAAAAAGAAAATAGTTTACCCAGGCAAACCCCTCCCTCCCACAGAGCTAATTATTCTGTGATTGGCCACAGCCAATGTCGCCTGTCCTGGAGTAAACTTTAAGTCACATTTTTTAATTTGCTCAAAGTGGCACTGAAGTCGCCTTCAAATCACCTTGCAAAATTGTGCTGCAAGTCAAGTTGCCCCTGTGTGAACCGGCACTGAGAGATCATCAAGTATTACAGTTAGCTGGGTTGAAAAAAAATCATTAGTCATTTGGTTCAGAATTTGATTTTTTAAAACCCTGTTTCATTAAAAGGAAGGTGAAAATGTGTAAAGTATTGTATAATTAGCTTTAAGAGGAAAACATATTCCCTTCTTGCTTCCCTGTCAACAAGTAGACAACTCTCTGGATCAATATGCTATTGCATTTATACTGTAAATGTAAGTAACATATAGAATTTTTTTTTGAAAAATCCCAAGGCTTTATTACATTTTTCTGAAGTATTTGATGGTTTGATGGATGGTGTGAATAAATAATTCACAGTTTTAAGGTTTTAAACCCTGGTCCAGTGATTGTGGGGGTCTTAAAAGAATCTGTAAGCCCCCTTTAACGATACTGATTTTATCTAATGTAAATGAGTAAAGCCCTTTACACACAAGCGGTTTGTCCGATGAAAACAGACCGATGGACTGTTTTCATCAGACAAACCGATCGTGTGTGGGCCCCGTCGGTTTGTTTTCGATCGGTGAAAAAAAAAATAGAACATGTTTTACATTTTTCCTATGGATAAAAAAACGATAGAAAAAAATTATCGTCTGTGTGGAAGTCCATCGGTCAAAAATCCATGCATGCTCAGAATCAAGTCGACGCATGTTAGGAAGCATTGAATTTAATTTTTCTCAGCACTTCGTAGGGTTTTATGTCACCGCGTTTTCGCACGGTCAGATTTTTGACTGATGGTGTGTAGGCAAGACTGATAAAAGTCAGCTTCTTTGGATATCTGGCAGAAAAAATCCATCGGATTAAATTTCATCAGATATCCTATCGTGTGTACAGGGCTTAAGAAGAAGATAGTACCTCTACTTATTCACCAAAAAAAGTAATTGGCAAATAAATCCACAAACACAGTTTTTGATTAGTCCTTTATTGAAAAAAAAAATTAAAAGCCCCCCAATGTGCATTCATCACCAAACATGTCAACCAGTGATGTAGGTCTATGTCAATCACAATGAACGATGGCCACTAACATAGTAGCAGGGTCACCCGGTGATGTCATTGACCATAGATGGACATGTCTATCTTTAGTGAATAATGTCACTGGGTGACCCCACCACCTTATGATGTCATTGACCAAATATGAAAATGTAATCACTGTGCTTACTTCAGAAGGGATCTCCATTCAGTGTAAGGCAAGCAAGGGGAGCAATCTGGTCTTGTTCATCCTGATTGACGTGGACCTAAATCACTGGACGACTTGACTGACGATACCCAGTGGCAAAGTACCCCCCCCCCCCTATTGAGAGCATGGAGCCTAGTATGTTTCTCCAGGGGTTCATGCTTGTCCCCCACAAGGGCCTGACATGTATTGTGGGGTGACCCCCCTCTGCACTTTTTTTTTTTACTGACAGGTTCCTTTGTTTACACTCTGCTGTCAGCCGGGAATGGTTTTTAGAATGTCAGTGGGTGCCAGTGCCTTAACAACCAATGACTCAGCCCCCAGTCCCCAGCTGACATCAGAGATAAGTTACTGGTTGTTAGGATGCCAGTGGGTGTCGGTTTCTTAACAACCAGCATCCTCCACCCACCAGAAGACACACTAGTTTTACGTGTCAAAAATGCCACTAAGTGAAGCAGCCATAATCACTCTAATAATTTGTTAAAATTGAAGCCTCATAATGCCTAGTACACAGGAAGAGAAAATCAGACGAAAGATAACGCTTTTGGCGTGATCATTTAATAATCTGATCGTTAGTACATAGCTTTCGAGAGCCGAACATGAAAATATCAGAAGGAACAAGCACGAAAAACTTTCTCATATGATAGCAGAACGTACGATACGATACTCTCCTCCTACAGGTATTATCCCATATTTGGAAATTCCTGTTGTACGTCATCAGGGGGCCAGCTGTCTTTTTCAGATTCTTGCAGTCGGGCCCCACAGTCTAATGCATCATCCCCTTGCTCTGGGCAAGCATGCAGCCTCCTGGAATATGTGGCATGGGAGAAGATAACACGTTTTTGTCAAGGATGACAAGTCCTTATGACATATACAGTACATGAGACAAGCCCTTATGTATATATATACAATATATTCTATATATAAGTTCATTTTAGGAAATGAAAAAGGAGAAGATTTTGCTGATAATTAGTTATTTGCTAATTTGTGAAATCACCCTGGAATTTCTTCTACTGCAGTAGTAAACAGGCATCAATGAAGGCAGGGGGACGGGTTAAAAATAAGTGACAAAAAAATGTATACTGTGTATATATATATATATATATATATATATATATAAATATATATATATACAATGGGCCAGATTCACGTACATTGGTGCATTTTTTGACCAGCGTAGCGCACCTCCTTTACGTTAGACCGGCGCAATGTAGAGGCGCAATCACCGTATCCTCGTAGTATTTGCACAGAAATTAGCGCCAGAGTAACGTTAATTCCGAGGAGTAAGGCAGAGTAATTCAAATTGGGAAGGACGTGGGCGTGTTTAATTGAAATGAGCCGTGACCCCATGAAAATGAAGGGCCGGCCGGCTCGCGCATGCGCACATGAAGCAGACCATGGTCAGCACCTCTGTGCGCATGCTCACAACTCGGGAACGGTGCAATCAGTGAAATTGGAAGTGGACCCGGGCAACTTAGTGAACTACGCAGACAGCTTAAATAGACAGAGACAAACGCCCTTCCTTTGCAAAAGTACATCCCTTTGTATCCCTTCCTATACAGCAAGGTGCTTTTGTTCTGTTGTTTGTAGCGTTTGTTTGTTTGTTTGTTTGTTTGTTTGTGACGTGTCTTTAAAAAATTTGGGGACTGTTTTGCAGAGTGATTTGTGTCTTTTATGTGTTTTCTTTGTTGTTATTTTTTTTAATTATATTTTTGCTGTGAATTTTTTATTTTTGCTGGTCAATTTTTTATTTTTTTTGGTTCTGTTTGTGAATGATTTTGGAATGTGGGGGGGACATTCCTGCCGGAAAAGGGGTGTCACCCTCATTTGTGGTGGAGAAGTGATCCCCAGGTCCGTGTGAATGGTGTATTAAAGTACAGTGACATAATTGGAGCCGTGGCGTGGCGTTGCTGCTCACAAGTCCTGCATGGTGGGCTTGTGCCAATCCAATGTGATGAGGATGTGGTGTGTGTGATCTAGGGACCACAGTGGTGTGCATGCATGCATTCTCATTGTGCCATGATTAATGTGTGTGTTTAACGTGCAAAGATGCCTAATGTGAGCTGGCTCCTGGCTGTTTTTCCCTCAGAAGACGGGGTAGCTTCGGTTAGGGGGGGATTGTCAGGTTCAGGGGTCAGGTCATCACTTATGTCAATCTCCAGGCCCTTTCTCACTGCGAAGTTGTGCAGCATGCAACATGCACCAATGATCTGGCATACAAAGTTTGGGGAATACAACAGGGTACCATGGGGGGTTCCGTAAGTGTCATGGGATGGGGTCCCAGTGCATATGCAGAGTCACCCTGAAGGAATAAGACAGGAGGATGTTAGTAGTGCATGTGCCCCTTGTGATATCAGCATCATGGGGGGGACAGTCATGCCTGCCACCCATGTCACTCACCAACCAGCCAGCTGTCCCCATACATGTTCTGTTCGAAATCTGTGGGGATGGGGCTAGGATTGTATATGTAGCTGTCATGGGTGGTGTCATGTGTTGGGCTGGTGATGTCCTCTTGCAGGGTTGTGGTTAATTCCAGGATGGCATGAGGGGTGAATCTGAAGATGCGAGACACCTCAGAATCTCTCATGCCAAAGATGTCTATGCGTGTGCGATATATCAAGTGAAGAGTGAGGGGCTTGTATCAGATTAGATTATCCATCAAGGTTTTAAAGGGCTATTGAAAGATAGTGAGACCGTGTTTGTAATTTGTATGTACGTTATGTATTGATGTATATATGTATGTATATTTTTTGTAAAAATGTTTATTAAAGCAAAGAATTTTTTTTTGGAAAAAAAAAATCCTCTCCCGTGCCCTCCTCCGTGCCCTCCTCCGTGCCCTCCTCCATGCCCTCCTCCTTATTTGCTCATCTAAAGTCAGTAGTATAGCTATGAGCATGAATGCCAATGGCATGTTGGTATACAGTTTGTTGGGCAGCAAGAGAGACTGCTCAGCTCCTCACTAACATGTAGCTGACATGTAGACGGATTGTCTAATTTTATACCACCTTTTATATGGTCTAATTTTAGACAGGACGTGCAGCTGTTGCGCACAGCGCGTAGCCTGCGCTGCACCAACATTCTTTTGTGGATCCCCGTAACTCCCTCATTTGCATATTTGAATTGCAAATCAATGGTGTGTCTAGCGCAGTTTTGCGCGGACGGATACGCCTGTCTATCGAAATTACGCCGGTCAAAAAAAAGTAGATTTCTTGCGTATCTCGTTTTGGGGATGCGGCGCATCGAAACGCATGCGCAAATTTAGACTTACGCCACGCATCTCCTGTAACGCCGGCGTAATCGCTCTGTGAATCTGGCCCAATATATGTATATTTCTTAAATATACTGCTTTTTTATGTTCTGGAGAGAAGGATGGGAAAGGGAGTTTAAGTGAAGTTCTGCTACATATGGCTGGCTGTTGAAAATAAACAGAGGCCTGCTTCAACAAACCGTAAAAATGACTCCTTTAGGAAATTATCAAACTGTGATTAAATAAACCCCTTGGACATGTAAAATAAATGTAGCGCAATTATTTTAAACCCATAAGCAATGTCCTAAGCATCTTATCAAGTTTTAATGCCTATAGCAATTTATATCTTGACTGTACTCTGTTCATATGTTATTATATTGCATACTCCTTATCCATACGCTATATATATATATATATATATATATATATATATATATATAAATCCATATTTACGGAATAAAATAGGTTGAAGATTTTACAAAGAATGCTTTTCCCTAATTAAAAATAAAATAAACCTGAAATAATTTCTACTGCAGCAATAAACAGACATTGAACACAGCTTAAAATGTTGGAAACACAATACGCAAACACTAGCAATCCCTCTGGTTGTGCAAGAATACAAAATCTGGATTCAACATAGGTGCTAATGGTTACAATTTTAAAGATATTTTTACAATGCAATGTTAAGGATTGCTTTAAACTGCATTAAAGGAATAAAGGAGCGTGTGAGTTTTTTTCATTTATTTCATTACCCATTTTATCACTACTATTGCAATTTAGTGTATTTGGGCTATAAATTATGGGCCAGATTCAGATACACTTAATATTGCGCTGCGTAATCAAAATACTCTACGCTGCTGTATTTCATCAGGCTCTACCCCGAATCCTGGTAGATTTTTGCCCGTACTCTACGGCGGCGTAGTCTATTTCTCGCCGCGTAATCGAAATACGCGATTAGGGGGCGTGAAGCATTTAAATTAAGCGTGTCCCCGCGGCGATCGAACTGCGCATGCTCCGTTCAGAGATTTCCCGCCGTGCATTGCGCGAAATCACGTTGTTACGTCATTCGTTGTCTGAGTAGCGTCGTTTACGAACATTCCAAATTCCGGACGACTTACGTAAAAAATAATAAAAGACGGCGGAAAACGTAGAAATTCGACGTGGGAACGACGGCCATACTTAACATGGGCTGTCTAATATTAGACCAGCAAAAAGCTGGTATAGTGTTACGCAAAAAAAAGATGACTAAAGGTGCCGTAAGAGATTGCGAATGAAGATCGTAATTTCGGGGATCACCGGCAAAAGCTCATTAGCATACCCCGACGCGGAAAACGACGGTAAGTCCACCCAGTGGCCGCAATTTTATTGCAGCGTAGATCCGAAGGCGTACTAACACGTAATCCAGTCGAATTGAAGCCTGCAGACGTCTATTCATGGTTTGAGGTTTCCGCGCGTAATTTGAAATTACTCCAGTCTAACACCAGTTAGACAGGCGTAATGGCTCTGTGAATCTGGCCCTAAGTTACTAATTGGCCGACTTTAAGAGGGTCTGAAAAAATAACCAGTACTTCAGGAAAGACAGGCAGGAGCTCTGAGGAACTTGTTTGAAGAATACTTCTGGTAGCACTTTGGTTAGAGGTGAAGCAACTCTAAAGATATAAAAAGGAAAAGAAAGGCGCCTCTAAGTGCAGTATGCAAAATTTAATTAAGTGCACGAAGAGTTAAAAGCACAAGATCATTTAGTGTTAAAAAGCATGATAAAATCAGTATTGTAGAGCCATGAGGAGGATTTAGATTTTGTGGGAATTTCAGAGACTTGGTTCACGTGGAGCCCAGGGTATGCCTATTGGGTTGTATAGAGGAGAGACATGAGCAAAGGGGAGTTACAGTAGCGGTCATAAGGTGTCTGTTCCAGGCTAGGAAATTGATAGCACAAAACTGGTAAGCACAGAAAGCGCCTACAGCAGCAGAATGGGTCAATGTGATAAATAGTACCGTATGGAAGGAAAAAGTAGTCCTAATTAGGCGAGGAAATTGTAATACATTTGAGACACCGTGGGAGCCCTGGTTGAGCAAAATGGGGTGTCCATCCTAGAGAGGGGAGAAGAATCTGGATCAGAGGAGGGAGATCAGCTAGATGAGAGAGAGAATAGAGAGAATAGAGAGAGAGGGAGATGCATGATATAGATAAAGTGTGATAAATGTTTCTGGAAGAAAAAGTTCACATTGTTATAGTGATAGAGTTTGTGTGTGAGGTACAAACAAGAAGATAGGGGTGTAAAGGGGAGGGTGTCTTATGGGAATAATATGTATTTAAAAAAAACTATGTAATGTGCTTCTCTGGATAAAGATGTATGTATTCTAAATAGATTTTTTATATGGAAGAAAACAATAAAGATCATTTAAACCAAAAGCTCTCACGATTGGCTGGCAACAATTCAAGTGTATTCCCTATATCGCAGAGATAGGGATTGTAAAAAAGGGGGAGGGATATGCCTGTATATCAAAAATTATGTACAAGTGAATTGGAGGGATGTGTAGTAGCTGAATTGCATACATCATAGGATATTGTTTTTTTGGAAATGTATCTAAAAGAAAAAATGATCCCTAGAAGCCTTAGTTGGCATGTACAGTATACCTCTCACGTTTTTGTAAATATTTTATTATATCTTTTCATGTGAAAAACTTTGGTACACTGTAAAGTAGCGAGTGTACAGCTTGTATAACTGTGTAAATGTGCTGTTCACCAGAGCTTCACAGGTTGCCACTGGAGTCCTCTTCCACTCCTCCATGATGACATCGCAGAGCTGGTGGATGTTAGCGAACCTGCGCTCCTTCACCTTCCGTTTATGCCCCACAGATGCTCAATAGAGTTTGGGTCTGGAGACATGCTTGGCCAGTCCATCACCTTTACCCTAAGCTTCGTTAGCAAGGCAGTGGTCCTCTTGGAGGTGTGTTTGGGGTTGTTATCATGTTGGAACACTGTCCTGCGGTCCAATCTCCAAAGTAGGGTATTGTGCTTTGCTTTAGTATGTCACAGTACATGTTGGCATTCATGGTTCCCTCAATGAACAGCACTCATGCAGCCCCAAACCATGACACTCCCACTTCCATGGAAAGACACACTTGTCTTTGTACTCCTCATCTGGTTTCCACGACACACGCGTGACACTATCTGAACCAAAAACATTTATCTTGGTCTCATCAGACCACCGGACATGGTTCCAGTAATCCAATTCCTTAATCTGCTTGTCTTCAGCAAACTGTTTGTGAACTTTCTTGTACATCATTCTTTGAGGACGAAAGCCATGCAGACCAATTTAATGCAGTGTGCAGTGTATGGTCTGAGCACTGACAGGCCACCCCTTCAACCTCTGTAGCAATGCCTACAGCACTCTCATCTATTTCCCAAAGACAACCTCTGGATATGACACTGAGTATGTGCACTCAACTTCTTTTGTCGAACATGGCGAGGCCTTTTCTGTCTTGTTAGGCCACGTACACACGATCAGACCGGTCCGATGAGACTGGTCCGACGGACCATTTTCATCGGACCACGCTGAAGTGGTCTGATGGTTTGATGTGCGTACACACCATCAGTCCAAAATCCCATCGGGCAAGAATGCGGTGACGTAGAACACAACGACTTGCTGAAAAAACGAAGTTCAATGCTTCCATGCATGCGTCGACTTGATTCTGAGCATGTGCAGGTTTTTGGTCTGATGCTTTTGTGTACTAACCATCGTTTTGGTACGACGGACAGGTGTCCGTCAGACAGATTTTAAAGCAAGTTTTAAAACTTTGATCCGACGGACAACGGTCTGATGGCCCGTACACACGATCAATTTGGTCCGATGAAACTGGTCTTCAGACCAGTTTCATCGGACCATTCTGATCGTGTGTACGTGGCCTTAAACCTCTGTATGGTATTGACCACCGTCCTGCGGCTCAGTTTCTGGGTCTTGGAAATCTTCTTATAGCCTAGGACATCTTTATGTAGAGCAACAATTCTTTTTTCAGATCCTCAGAGAGTAATTTCCCATGAGGGGCCATGTTGAACTTCCAGTCACCAGTATGAGAGAGTGAGAGCGATAACACCAAATTTAACACACCTGCTCACCATTCACACTTGAGACCTTGTAACACTAACGAATCACTAGACACCAGGGAGGGAAAATGGCTAATTGGGCCTGATTTGGAAATTTTCACTTAGGGGTATACTCACTTTTATTGCCAGCGGTTTAGACATTAATGGCTGTGTGTTGAGTTATTTTGAGGGTACAGCAAATTTACATTGTTATACAAGCTGTACACTCACTACTTTACATTGTAGCAAATTATAATTTCTTCAGTGTTGTCACATGAAAAGATATAATAAAATATTTACAAAAAATGCGAGGGGTGTACTCACTTTTGTGAGATACTGCATATCTTCATAAAGGAGACAAGTAAATTAATGAATGGTTTCGGTATGTCAATGAGGTAGGTTTGGCTTTCTTGGAGTTCTTAGTATCAAAAAAGAGGTCCAAGTTTGCTAAACTCCAACAAGAAATAAATAAGAAAAATGAAAAAACTATACCTATGAATAAGGAGGGTATACACTAAAGAATTCCGTGCAATTATGATAGAAGAGGAAAAGGAACAAAGAATCAAGAAACAAAAAAAAATAAGAGATGTGGATAACTACAAGTCCCAAAATGTTTTTAAATGGCAGGAGATTTATAGGGAAAATCACACACAACCATCTGAAGCTGTCATCATGGACAGCATTGACAACCAAACAAGTGCAATACCCCATTCACCCCTTAAAAAATATAGATCTGTAAATGGAACTTCAACCCCAAATCATAGGGATTTGGGACCCCCAAGGAGAGGTGGAGGTCATACACCACACCAGCCTAAGAAAATCGGAGATTACGGCCCAATTAGACAGCACAATGTATCAAGGAATAATTATCAACACCTCCATCCAGGACCTTACAGAGGAAATAGACCACCTCAAGCACCCAAAAACTATGTTTGGCCCAGCCCACTCCCCTAGTGTCCTTTGGAAATATTACATTCCAGTAAGCAATATATTTGGATCACTACAAGATTACTATGATGAAACTGGAGACGAAGCAGAGTACCAAGCTGTAGGATGTGGACCTTCTTGGGACAATTATGTTCGTCCTGGTGATGGCCCACCTGGAGAAGCTACTCTGAGGAACAAAACAGATTTTTTTAGGAAAAGGTCAGAGCAAAAAAGGAAGACTAGAAGAGGATGCAGGGGAGGGAAGCGGAGCCATTCCCCAAAAAAACTTAAGTGGAGAGGAGTTTACAAAATCAGAAAAAATTACATTAAATCAGGGTTTGAAATATTCCCCTAAAAAATCTATGAACAAATTTCAGATGTTCATGGACCTTCAAAAGTGTTTTAAGGAAGTTATGTATCAAACAACACTTTTTATCTAATCCCACCAACACTCATACTTACAGTGTAGCAGATGGTAAAAGTATAGGAACTGGTCTGAGGAATGCTTCTCTATTTAATACCCCTGGCAAACCTGCCCCTAGCATTTCAGTGTTCAAAGATTTTGTTTTACAAGATCTACAACAAGTACACTTTAACCACTTGCCGCCCGCCAATGACAGATTGACAGCGGCAAAGTGGTTGCTTAATCCTGACTGGACGTCATATGACATCCTCAGGATATTGAGCTGATGCGCGCCCCCGGAGGCACGCATTGCGGCGATCATTGTTGCAGGGTGTCAGTCTGACACCCGCAACACCAATCTAGGTAAAGTGTCTCTCACAAAGACACTTTACCACGTGATCAATCCAATCACGGCTGATCACGATGTAAACAGCCGGTAATCGGCTTTTCCTCAATCGCGTCTGTCAGACGCGAGTAGAGAAGAGCCGATCGGCTGCTCCTCTGACAGGGGGATTTGTGCTGATTGATTATCAGCACAGCCCCCCACCCCCGAGGATGCCCACTGGACCACCAGGGATGCCCACTGGACCACCAGGGATTCCACTAGATCACCAGGGATTTAAAACAAAGGTATGCCACCCTAGACCACCAGGGATGACACATAATGGATGCCAATCAGTGCCACAATGGATGCCAATCAGTGCCCACAATGGGCATCATTGATTGGCAGGCATTGTTTTGCACTGATTGGCATCCATTAGTACAACACATTAGTTAGTACCCATCTTTGCCCATCCATGCCGCCTATCAGTGCCCATCCATACTGCCTATCAGTTCCCATCCATGCTGCCTATCAGTGCCCATACGTGTCGCCTATCCCTGCCCATCCGTGCCGCCTATCCCTGCCCATCTGTGCCACCTATCCCTGCCCATCCGTGCCACCTATCCCTGCCCATCCGTGCCGCCAATCCGTGCCCATCTGTGCCACCTATCTGTGCCCATCCGTGCCACCTATCCGTGCCGCCTATTAGTGCCCATCTGTGCCGCCCATCAGTGCCGCATATTGGTGCCCATCATCAATGCCACCACATCAGTGCCACCTCATTGGTGCCCATCAGTGCCATCTTATCAGTGCCAGTCAGTGCAGTACCATCAGTTCCCATTAGTGAAGGAGAAAACGTACTTATTTGTTTTATAACGGAAACAAAAAAAAAATAATTTTCTAAATTTTTGGTAATTTTTTTATTTTTTTTGCAGAAAATAAAAATCAGAGAGGTATTTAAATACCACCAAAAGAAAGCTCTATTTGTGGGTACAAAATTATTAAAATTTAGTTCGGGTACAGTGTAGCATGACCGCGCAATTGTCATTCAAAGTGCAACAGCACTGAAAGCTAAAAATTGGTCTGGGCGGGAAGGTGTATAAGTGCCCTGTATGGAAGTGGTTAAACAGAACATGAAAAAAAATATACATGAGGGTATTGAGTCATTATGTGCCAGAAAAACTCTAATTATATGGCCAGCTGACAAGGGAGGAGGAATTGTTCTTTTAAAATAACAAGACTATTTAGATCAGATGGATCATCTTCTATGTAATAGGGATAAATATACCATTCCTAAAAAGAACCCCACAAATGTATATAAAAGATCACTAAATAGTTTCATTCAGGATGGACATAGAACGGGAATTATAAATAAAAAAGAGCTAGAATTTGTAATACTGCCTTCTCCTTGGATACCTATAATTTATTATTTAAAGAAAGTGCATAAAAACCCGCTCTGTCCACCAGTGGTATAGATTCCCTCATGAATAGGGAAGTTTGTAGATTTTTTTCCAACCCTTGGTAACTAGGACCCCAGCTTTTTTGACAGGAAGACGTCATGCTGATATATCATTATTCCACATGAGTTAGGATATCAAGCACAACATTGTTTCCTAATTAGGGACCATTCTTTGAATACCCCTGTGATGGATCTCGGATACCCCAGGTGGGCACATCCGCCAGACCTGTGTCTCCTGTCCTCCAAATGCACCCGCAGCCTGCAGATTCGCCATAACCAGCCCTTAACCCCTCAATCACGAGACAGTCCACACAGGTGTTGAGGGTTAAACATGCAGAGCATAAACTGTTTAATAAATACAAGACATACACTTTTACACACAGTTAGGGACACTCCCCTTAGCTTTGTCTTAGAGGGGGGGGGTAGGGGACAAGGAACAACCAATGGGAACTGAACACTTGTACATTGAAACAGACTACAGATAAACATAAAGGGATTATGGTAAGCAGGCAGCCTCTCAATACACATCCCCTGCGGAGAGATGTCTCCAGTCCAGACCATTGTCTATGTGCCATTTACCAACACAATTAGACACAGCAACAAGAGGGGGGATGGGGGAGAAGGAATGTAGCATTACATTACATTATCTCAATGCCAGCTTGTCCCCAGGTCTCCAGTCTCTTCTGGGCCATAATCTGGGGGTAAAAGGCCAGCCCACAGTCCCTTCCAAAACACACAGTGACAGTGGGTTCTGTCACAACCCCTACTTTGTATTCTATTTTGATGGTTTTACAATTCACTATGGAGCGAGGGCCTCGCTAATCTTTTTATGGCTTTGTGGAAGAATGATGTTCTTTTTTCATCAAATGATTCTCGCCTCCTTTTTTGGCATCGCTACATTAATGATGTCTTTTTTCATTGGATGGGAGACAGATTCATATATGACAACAGCAGAACATCAATACTTTTTTTTTTACATTTGGTTATCTTCAAAGAACAAGGCCAATTATTAACCTAAACTTTTTTTTTTTAAATCGACAGATCGCAATGGGTATATCCCAATACAAGAAAAACAAAAGAAAAACAAAAAAACTGCGCTAATATGAAAATGGAGAACAAAACCAAAACCTAACCCAGGGCAGCAGCTGTCGTGTGATACACAGATAAATATAAACAAAAAGAAGCAAAGCCGCGCCCCTAAATACAAATGAATTTAAACTAATTAAACATATGACAGTGAACCGGTATAGGAATCAGTCCTATAGCATATAGGTGATAAACACCAATCTTCCTTTGGGGTGAGACCAAAGTCTTTGATGATAATTTCAACATCAAACTTTCCCAAGGAACATATAGGAACCTCAAAATAGAACACCACCACAGTGACAGATGAAAACTCGGAAGTGACCCCTTCACCAATATTGAAATGGCCGCTTCCCAGAAGGAAAGCCTAGTATGCGATCGGCTATAGCCCAGCCTCGGCCTTTGAATCCTGGGGATGTTGTATGGAGAGGGTTTCCAACAGATTAGTAGCAAGCAAAACTCACGATCATCCGAGGAGATAAATGAAAGAGAGGATGCACCATAGTTTAATTCCGTATGAGGGAAATTCAATTTATTAAAACATATTGTACTTACAATATATAAGTTTAAAAACTGCATAAAAGAGAAATGCCAGCCAGCAAACGATGGAAGCCCTTCCTTCTAGCGTGGTGACGTCACTGCGCGTCCTCCCAGATGCGTTTCGTCATCAACAGACGTTTTCAATGGGATAGGCTACCGCAGTGGATCACCATTAAAATATACCCAGGCCTCGTTGTGAGATGCATAACTGTTATGCATCTCACAACGAGGCCTGGGTATATTTTAATGGGGATCCACTGCGGTAGCCCATCCCATTGAAAAAATATGGAAAACCCTCTCCATACAACATCCCCAGGATTCAAAGGCCGCGGCTGGGCTATAGCCGATCGCATACTAGGCTTGCCTTTTGGTAAGCGGCCATTTCAATATTGGTGAAGGGATCACTTCCAAGTTTTCATCTGTCACTGTGGTGATGTTCTATTTTGAGGTTCCTGTATGTTCCTTGGGAAAGTTTGATGTTGAAATTATCATCAAAGACTTTGGTCTCAACCCAAGGAAGATTGGTGTTCATCACCTCTATGCTATAGGACTGATTCCTAACCGGTTCACTGTCATATGTTTAATTCGTTTAAATTCATTTGTATTTAGTGGTGCGGCTTTGCTTCTTTTAGAGGTATATCCCAATAGACAGTTGTCATCACCCCAACTGGCTTAAGTTCATACCTAAAGGACAATTCCAATGCATTAGGAGGAATTGTTCGCACTTAGAGGATTTTGAATCTCAAGCAAATATACTTAAAGCGGAGTTCCACCCAAAAATAGAACTTCCGCTTATCCCACTCCTCACCCCCATACATGCCACATTTGGCATGTAATTTTTTTTGGGGGGGAGTGGGGGTTTCAGGAGGAGTGGGACTTCCTGTCCCACTTCCTCCTTCCGCCGAGGGGCTGGTAAGGCGATTAGGCTTAATCGCCTTATTGCAGCCCCTCCCTGTAGGCGATCATCTAGGACACTGACAGGTCCTCGACGATCGCCTGTCCAATCAGCGGCGAGCCGCGCCGTGCGCGCATGCGTAGTGCGGCGCGCATGCGCAGTGGGTGCCCGGCCATGAAGCCGAAGGCTGTCACGGCCGGGTGCCCACAGTAGAAATGAAGACGCCGGACGGGGAGGGGGGGAGAGGAGCGGAGCCCCCCCGTCGCGTCGCTGGAACGCTGGAGCAGGTAAGTGATTGTTTATTAAAAGTCAGCAGCTACACTTTTTGTAGCTGCTGACTTTTAATAAACAAAACTTTTGGCTGGAACACCCCTTTAAAGATCATTTTAAGGAAAAGTGATATGATCCGATGAAATTAAATAGAGAGCTTCAAACAGTGTCACTCCTAAATAGAGAGAGCTTATTGGCCCCTAAAAAAGAGAGGGCAAATCAAAACAGATTTTAACAACTTGTTTGTCCCAATATTGGTGGGTTAATAAAATAATAAAAAAACATTATCAGGTTCTAAAAAGTGACAGAATTTTAGGACCTAAACTTCTGGACAAACCCAATGTTATATACAGGAAAAATCAAACCCTGAAGAAAGTTTTGGCACCTAGTGCATTAGACCCCACCCCCCTAAAAGATCAGTATGTTTGGGAACCAACATTTTTTTTTTCCATGTAAAAAATGTACTGTAAACGTCCAAAACTATTAAGACCTCTTCCTTTTCTTCACATGTCACTTCCAACATATATAACAGCACAGATTTAATTATTAGTGGAACTATAGGGGTAATCTATCTTCTTAGGTGTCCGTGTGACCTACAACATGTGGGCAGGGGGAACACCTTGCCAACATTCATAATGGGTTTATAGGACACGGTGTCTCTAAACATTTTCACCTTCACCATAATAGGGATCCCTCCCGCCTTCAAGTTATTGCTATAGAGAGGGAATAATCTCAAAATACATATTTCACGTAGAGAAACTAGATAGATATTTGATAGCCAATCTTATAGTCCCTTGGGGTTTAACATTGAATGGGACATCAGTTGCTATATAGACAATCGGTAGCTTTGTGCCCCTTCCCTTGGATTAAACCGATTCCACTAGTCAGTTTTTGTCCCATTCAACAAGGGTAATTTCACTGCTGGGGATAATCACATGTAAACATATTGCGTTAAGGATCCTGTATAGTTTCCAATGTGACAGAGATTTTGACTCTGGATATATGCCTACCCTATGTATGGAAGCATTAGGTTGTTCTTAGATGGTTGTAGATAGGATTGCAGATCTTTGAGCATGTGAGGGGGAAGGTTTGTCCTTCCCTCATAGCTCACTGCAAAGTAATTTTTGAGTAATTTATTAAGAATAAGTAAAATCTCCTTTTTAGTTTTATATATGTTAATAATTCATTTGTATACAGTTATGATGTATTTTTAGTAATAACATTTATGATCTACTAATATCAAATATATGTGAAAAATTAATGATATATACACTGCTCAAAAAAATTAAAGGAACACTTTGAAAACATATCAGATCTCAACAGGCAAAAATCTCATGTTGCATATCTATACTGATATGGACTGGGTAATTTGTTAGGAATGAAAGGATGGCACATTTGATGGAAATGAAAACTATCCACCTATAGAGGGCTGAATTCAAAGACACCCCAAAAATCTAAGTGAAAAAATTATGCAGCAAGCTAGTCCATTTTGCTAAAATGTAATTGCAACAACTCAAAATGGCCCTCGGTAGTTTGTATGGCCCTCAAGTGCTTGTATGCATGCCTGACAATATCAGGGCATGCTCCTAATGAGACGACGGATGGTGTCCTGGGGTATTTCCTCCCAGATCTGGACCAGAGCATCACTGAGCTCCTGAACAGACTGAGGTACAACCTGGCGGCAACGGATAATGTCCCAGAGGTGTTCTTTTGGATTTAGGTCAGGTGAGCGTGGGGGCCATTCAATGGTATCAATTTCTTCATCCTCCAGGAACTGGATGCATGCTCTCACCACATGAGGCCGGGCATTGTCGTGCACCAGAAGGAACACAGGATCCACTGCACCAGCGTAGGGTCTGATAATGGGTCCAAGGATTTCATCCCGATACCTAATGGCAGTCAGGGTGCCATTGTGTAGCCTGTAGAGGTCTGTGCATCCCTCCATGGATATGCCTCCCCAGACCCACTACCAAACCGGTCATGCTGAACGATGTTACAGGCAGCATAAAGTTCTCTGCGGCTTTTCCAGACCTTTTCACATCTGTCACATATGCTCAGGGTGAACCTGTGTCAGGTCACCTGTGGCCAGATGACAAATGCACCCCGTTGGATTCAGGGGTGCACCGCAAGGTAGTGAATCCTATAGCAGACTGCTGCTGATGGACAGGAAGCGTGAGCCCAAGATTCCCCAGGGCGCGGAGTCTAAGGTCCAGCAGGTGTTCACCAGAGCCTCTAGTGGTGAGGATGGCCTTTGCTGCAACTGAACCCAGGTCGAGGCCCCCGGAGTCTCCCCATAAGGAGATAGGGGAAGCAGCCGATCTGAACACAAGGGATCGTGAAGGGTAAGCCGAGGTTGGGGCAAAAGGCCGACGAGGATTACCAAAGGACAGGCCAAGGGTCAGGGTAACAGGCAAACAGGAGTATTCAGGGACAAGCCAAAATCGGTAGACAGAGAGGTTAACGTAGCACACCGCAAGCAGGAACACAAAGCTAACAAACAACGTTGAACAGCACTGCAGACCAGCAGTGCAGTGGTTAATATAGAGTTCCTGGGATGGCCTGGGGTGGAGCCTTACAGGGAGGAGAGATGATAAAGGCAGCCAGATAAGAAAGTCAGGCCTCTAATGAACACATGAAGAGACAGGTAAGCTGCCAGACATTATTGCATATCCATGACAGTACCCTCCCTCTTATGGCCCCTCCCCCGCCTGGGCCCAGGCCTAAAGTTAAATCCCAGATGAGACCTCCTCAACAGACGTGGCGCAAAGACCTCAGATGCAGAAATAGAAAACGCCTCTTCAGGGCCGAGAATCCAGAATTCGACCAACCTCGTACTTTAGATTATCCTTTAGAGAGCGGAACCGAGGTAGGGGGAGGACAAGAGGAATCATTGAGGACCAAATGCTTTTTAAGAATAAGCAAGGGCAAGAGAGGATCAACAGGAATCTGAGGAGGGTCCCTCAGACTCTTAAAGATGGGCATCTAGCATAGGACCATCAGACTGGGCAGAGGTCAGAGGAACCCTGAGGTCAGGTTGGTTAGAAGGTGACATGGCACAGGAGTCAAGCTGGATAGCAGAAAAACCAGCAGAATGCAGAGAGCCCTGAAAACAAGGTTGAAAACCCTACCTGGCCGAATGAGGCAGTCTATCCAAAGGATGGATTGAGCCCCTTAGACAAGTTTTAATGAACGTAATAGTATTAGGATGAGGCGAGGTTGCAGAAGGTCCTGAACAAGAAAAAGTAGGAGGCTCACTGGGCATGGGCTGGACTGGCATAACTGATGCAGAGGCCGAGTGAATAGCATAGTCAGGTGTAGCGACTATCCGAATCGCATCACAAGGCATGGCGACTGCAGAACTTGCAGACAAGTTAGCCTGGCTGTGCGTTTTTGGGACAGACAAAGGTAAACTGTTATGCAAACTGGAGTAAATGATCGGCTCAGGTTCACAGGTGGGCTCCTCATCCAGAGTGCCACATGGGCTAGAGAGTGCATCAGCCTGACTATTGCAGGACACATGCCGGACACCACTACATGCAGTAGGAAGAGCAAAAGATACTGAAATGGAGGCAACAAAAAGTTTCTCTTTTGGGGCAACCTTGAGTAGGCAGGACGTGGAACGGGAGGGACCCCAAGCCAGGATCTGTCCAGCAGTCCAGTCAATGTGTGGAGAATGGAGTCTTAACTAGGAAGACCCAAAATGATAGGAGCTGAGGCCTTAGGTAGGATAAGGAAGGATATCCACTGGTGAAGTGTCCCTACTGACATCTTAACAGGGAGTGTCTGGGAGCAAATAGGGCCCCCCTGGGAGAACAGTGGCATCTATCGCCAAGACCACCAATGGCGTGGTGAGGGGCAAAAGGGCAAGTCTCATGGACGAAGCAATTTCCCAGTCCATAAAATTGCCAGTGGCCCCGGAATCCTGATATGCAAAGACCGAATGAGAAGAAGCACCAAGATGAAGAAACACAGAAAGAAGAAGATGAGAAGGTGAAGATGAATTTTCTGGGTCCAATACTCCACCTTCCGGATGTATTGAACCCAAGCGTTTTTCTGGACGAAGAGAGCAAGTGTTACGAAAATTACCTTTGCCCCCACAGTAGAGACACAGGCCCTAGCACGTTCCTTGGGAGATTGCCTGGTCCGACCCAGCTGCATGGGTTCCTCAGCTGGCAGGATATGCTCCACGGGTCGAAAAGAGAGGGGATCTCAGGCTGACCAAGGACCAGGGAGTGTTGGCGTTGCTTTTCCAGGGACCTTTCCTGAAAGCGAATATCGATCTGGTTACACAAGGAGATAACTTCGTCCAGATTAGTGGGGATGGTTCTTCATGCTAATTCATCAGAAAGGCCATGCAAAAAGGTTGTGACTAAGGCCTCATTGTTCCAGCTCAACTCAGCCGTCAGAAAGCGGAAATGAAGAGCATACTGTCCCACAAAAGCAGACTCTTGTCATAGACAGGCGCTGGCCGCTGAAGAGACATGAGCCGGTTCTTCGAAGATATTCCAAAAAAGGTTCAAGAAGTCAGGCATAAGATCATTCAGTTCCCACAGAGGGGCTGCCCAGGCTAAAGCTTCACCGGAGAGGAGGGAAATGATATAGGCTATCTTAGCCCAATCAGACAGAAAGTGTTGGGGCTGGAGCTCAAAATGAATAGTGCATTGGCTAAGGAATCCCCTGCAGGCCTTGGAGTCCCCAGAGAAGCGGGACAGAGATGGCAGTTGTAGTAAATGTGACTCTGTGACTGGTGCGATAGGCGCAGTCGCTGGTTGTACTTGAGGTTGCTGATTCGGGGTTTCCAAAGAGGTCTGGAGCTGCTCGATGCAGGAAGCCAGATCCTGAAGGAATCGCATCACCTGAGTCTGATTAGATTCTTGAGTCTCAAGTCTGTGAACTATGCACTGCAATGAATCGTCTGCGGGAAGCGGCACGTCGGCCGGGTTCATGGCTGTTCAAACTGTCAGGTCACCTGTGGCCAGATGACAAATGCACCCCCTTGGAGTCAGGGGTGCACCGCAATTTAGTGAACCCTATAGCGGACTGCTGTGGATGGACAGGAAGCGTGAGCCCAAGATTCCCCAGGGCGTGGAGTCTAAGGTCCAGCAGGTGTTCACCAGAGCCTCTAGTGATGAGGATGGCCTTTGCTGCAACTGAATCCAGGTCGCAGGCCCCGGAGTCCCCCAGGTCACGCTCCATAGGGAGAGAGGGGAAGCAGCCAATCAGAACACAAGCGATCGTGAAGGGTAAGCTGAGGTCAGGGCAACAGACAGACAAGGATAACCAAAGGACAGGCCAAGGGTCAGGGTAAAAGGCAAACAGAAGTAGTCGGGGACGAGCCAAAATCGGTACACAGAGAGATTACACAGCAAGCAGGAACACAAAGCTAACAAACAACGTTGAACAGCACCGCAGACCAGCAGTTCAGTGGTTAATATAGAGTTCCTGGGATGGCTTGGGGTTGAGCCATAGAGGGAGGAGAGATGATAAAGGCAGCTAGATAAGAAAGTCAGGCCTCTAATGAACACATGAAGAAACAGGTAAGCTGCCAGACATTATTGCATATCCATGGCAACCTGCTCTTATCTGTGAAAAGCATTGGGCACCAGTGGCAGACCTGCCAATTCTGGTGTTCAATGGAAAATGCCAATCGAGCTCCACTGTGTCTGACAGTGAGCACAGAGCACACTAGGCCACCCCCTCAGGCCACCCCTATGAAGTCTATTATTGATTGTTTGGTCAGAGACATTCACACCAGTGGCCTGCTGGAGGTAATTTTGTAGGGCTCTGGCAGTGCTCATCCTGTTCCTCCTTGCACAAAGGAGCAGATACCATTCCTGCTGATGGGTTATGGACCTTCTAAGGCTCTGTCCAGCTCTTCTAGAGTAACTGCCTGTCTCCTGGAATCCCCTACATGCTCTTGAGACTGTGCTGGGAGACACAGCAAACCTTCTGGCAATGACACGTATTGATGTGCCATCCTGGAGAAGTTGGACTGCCTGTGCAACCTTTATAGGGTCCAAGTATAGCCTTGTGCTACCAGTAGTGACACTGACCCTAGCCAAATGCAATACTAGTGAAAACAGTCAGAAAAGATGAGTAGGGAAAACAAATGTCAGACACCTCCACCTGAAAAAAACATTCCTGTTTTGGAGGTCATCTCATTGTTTCCCATATAGTGCACCTGTTGTTAATTTCAATTAACAGCAAAGCAGCTGAAACTGATTAACAACCCCATCTGTAAACATCCCTCCCCCTCTGCTACTTAACTGACCCGATTAATATCCCAGGAGTTCTGATTCAAAGGTGTTCCTTTATTTTTTTTAACTACTTCCCGCCCGGCCAATAGCCGATTTACGGCCGGGAAGTGGTTATGAAATCGTGACTAGCCGTTCTCAAACGTCTAGCAAGATTTCAATGCCGCGCGCGCCCGTGCGGGCGCGCAGCGCGGCGATCGGTGATGCGGGGTGTCAGTCTGACACCCTGCACCTCCGATCTCGGTAACGAGTCTCCGGCGGAGCCTCGTTACCACGTGATCAGCCGTGTCCAATCACGGCTGATCACGATGTAAACAGGAAGAGCCGCCGACGGCTCTTCCTCACTCGCGTCTGACAGACGCGAGTACAGGAGAGCCGATCAGCGGCTCTCCTGACAGGGGGGGTTCGCACTGATTGTTTATCAGCGCAGCCCCCCCTCGGATCGCCACACGGACCACCAGGGAGTGCCCACACTAGACCACCAGGGAACATAAAAAAATAAAAAATAAAATGACAAAAAAAAAAAAATCAGCAAGAAAAAAAAAAAAAGGGGCAGTAAAAAAAAGATGCCAATCAGTGCCCACACATGGGCACTGATTGGCAACATTGATCCATCAGTGCCACCCCTCAGTGATCATCAGTGCCACCCCAGTGTCTGTCAGTGCCACCCCACAGTGCCAATCCATGCCCAGTGCCCACCTATCAGTGCCCACTTGTGCCACCTATCAGTGCCCATCTGTGCCACCTATGAGTGCCCACCTGTGCCACCTATGAGTGCCCACCTGTGCCGCCTATGAGTGCCCACCTGTGCCGCCTATGAGTGCCCATCTGTGCCGCCTATGAGTGCCCAGTGCTGCCTATGAGTGCCCATCAGTGCCGCCCATGAGTGCCCATCAGTGCCGCCCATGAGTGCCCATCAGTGCCGCCCATGAGTGCCCATCAGTGCCCCATACCAGCGCCGCCTATCAGTGCCCATCAGTGCTACCTAATCGGTGCCCATCAGAACTACCTCATCGGTGCCCATCAGTGCCACCTCATCGGTGCCCATCAGTGCCACCATATCAGTGCCCGTAATTGAAAGAGAATACTCATTTACAAAAAAATTAACAGAAAGAAATAAAAACTTTTTTTTTTTTTCAAAATCTTTGCTCTGAATTGTCATTCAAATTGCGACAGTGCTGAAAGCTGAAAATTGGCTTGGGCGGGAAGGTGCGTAAGTGCCTGGTATGGAAGTGGTTAAGCAGTGTATTTTATTTTAAATGTAATTGTTTTAATTAATTACATTATATAGTTATTGGACATTTATCTTTATTGCTAATATGTCAGCATATATATATATGAATATGTTAGTAAATTTACCAAGGTTTCTAAGATGGAAAGTCATTATTGAATCCATTGGTATATATGACACCAAACTGGCAGGGACGACAAAGATGTTTCCGATGTCTCTCCTGCTTTGCATGTATTTTAGAGCGTGGTGTGTGACGTCTAGACCTAGTCTCCGTTCCCAGTCGATGCCTTGTATAGGTAAACGCGTCAGAGGGAGCACCAGTTCTTGATGTCACCAAGCACCTGCTGGCTGGCTTAAGCCGCGGCTGTTTGAAAGCACTGTTCCACTGTTCTTTGGTTGTCAGTGCCTACAAAGTTTTTTTTTTTTTTTGTAATTGTAATTTTTATTGACATTTTTTACAAAAACATGAAAAGGTGAACATAATACAGAAAAGTATCATCATCTCATATAGAAGACAAGCGTGGAGGATGTCGAAATCAGAATAAAAAAAAAAGAAAATCAAGGGGGGGGGGGTGTACACCATGGATCTGGTTGTCTAAGAGACCTTATTAACCTCCCTGGCGGTATGATTCTGTCTGGAATTACGTACCAAAAGCGGTACAATTATTTTGCATGGAAATTCTGCGTTTTATACTGTAGGCCTAACATTTTTAGGAATAACTCACTTAAATTTGTCCAAAACAGAGTCTAGTAGACATCCCGGGTATGATAAAGTTTGAAACACAAAATCATAAAATTATAATATAATAAATAACTATAAATAATTATAACAAATAATAATGTAATTATAATAAAAATTATTCACTAATGTAATCAATCAAAATCACTGAAATTTGCTCAGTTGGAGAATTGTCGCTGTCATTACTTTTATTTTTTTATGACGAATTTCCCCACAAATCGCTATCGCTCAATTCTGCAAGTGATTATAATTTATTATCGCTGTTTTCTAGCTGCTCTAAAATCACTTTTGACATAAAGGGACACTTTTGGTTGCTATGGACAATCTACAGTTTGCAGGCACAAAAAAAATGTTTTTATTATATAAAAGAACATGCAGGACACTGGGCAGACCACTAGGGACAGGGGGGGTGTGTACTTTTTACATACAGTACTGTAATCTATAAGATTACAGTATTCTGTATGTAATGTGTTTGTTTACTTTTTTGAATTTGCCGCCGGTCTCCGCCCCCGTGCGCCGTTACGTCGCAGGGAACGGAGATCGGCGGCGTGCGGGCACTGTGTGAGTCGAATGGAGGACGCCACTCGCTCACACAGCGGGGATGCATCGCTGGATCCAGGAACAAGGTAAGTACAGTACCCCGCCTGGATCCAAGGTAAGCCAGCGCGCGCTGCAGGCTCTGCATATTGACCCCGAGCGCGACTCGGGGATATTGATATTTACATAAGAAATCCAACCCGAGTCGCGCTCGGGGATACCGGCAGGGGGGTTAATAGTTCAGGAAAGCAATTCAGGATTGAATGAGGAGTTGTCCCAAGGATCCCATATCTTTGAGAATTGAGGCAAAGAATCGTGAATCACCGCTATCAAATGTTCCATTCTACGTATCTGTGCTATAGCCAAGATCAATTGGGATTGTGTAGGGCGGTTGGGGGATAACCAATGGGTAGGTATTGCTCTCTTGGCGGCTAAGAGAATATATGTCATACATTTTTTGCCATGTTTAGGTATTCCAGGAACTGGGAGATCTAACAAGTACTGGGCTGGGTCTGTTGGAATGTCAATTGCCAACACAGACTGGAGCACTGATTGGACCGAGGACCAAAATGGCAAAATTAAAGAACATTCCCAGAAAATATGGTAGTGCGTTCCTATATCCCGTAAGCACCTCCAGCATTTCTGGGATACAGAGGGATCATATTTATGGATAACCTCTGGGGTCCTATACCAGAACATGAGGATCTTATAAGCTGTCTCTCTCTGCTTCACGCATCGGGAAGCTTTAGATATGGAGGTCCAAATCTCCCGCCATTGAGGGAGGGATATAGGGGTCGGAAGCACCTTGGCCCATTTCCGCATATATACATGAGAATTTAACGTAGGCAGATTTGAGTCATGGAGGATCTTATATACAGAGGATATAAGACCAGGTTGGTAAGGGCCGTGAGCACATAATGTTTCAAAAGCATTGGGTCTTTCTAATGCTAAGGCAGGCGATATAGAATGGAAGTAATGTTTAAATTGGAGATATGAAAAAAAAAGTTTTGGGGGTATGTCAAATTTGTTTTGGAGATCTTGAAAGGAGAATAATTTGCGAGTTACAGGATGTACTAGGTGGCGGAGCTGAAAAATGCCTGCTTGAGACCATGGATACATGGTATTGTAGGATAGGCTATCCGGGATATCTGGGTTAAAAATTATGTTTGAGGCGCCGTACACACGGCCGAGGTTCTCGCTGAAAATCAGCGAGAACCTCGCTGGAATGCACATTCCAGCGAGGACCTCGGCCGTGTGTACGGTCTCGGCGAGCTTCCCGTCGGGAAGCCCGTCGAGCCGAAATAGAGAGCACGCTCTCTATTTCCTCGACGGCCCGCCTGGAAGAATGGCTGGTTGCCATTCCCGACGGGCGGGTCGCCGAATTCGACGGCCGGGAGAGAACCTCGACGGGCGGAACGATGTGTTCTGCCCGTCGAGGTTCTCTGCCGTGTGTACGCGGCCTAAGAGAGGCGGACATGGAGAAGAGAGAGAGAACCTCTTGTTACACTTTTTCCAGATGGAAAGAGTAAATAGCATTGGACCTAGACATATGCGTCTGAGCTGAGATATGGATGAAGTCAGGTCGGCCCAGAGCATTGAACAAGGATGTACAGGACTAGTAACACTGAGTTCTAACTCTGACCATCTACTCGTTGCAAAGCGTGACGACCAAGAGACGGTCGCTGTAAGGTGAGTAGCATAGTAGTATTTACCAATATCGAGTGCTCCCAATCCCCCCTGCGAGCGGGGAGCAAATAACACTGTGTTAGCAATCCTGTGCGCTTTATTACCCCAAATAAATTTAGTAAATACCCGTTGAATATTTTGGAGTTGTATCATAGGAAGTGCAATTGGCAATGTTTCAAAAAGATACAAAAACTTCGGGAGTATAGCCATCTTGAGGACATTTATCCTACCCAGAATAGACAGAGGGCATTCCGCCCATTTACGGAATAAGCCATGTGTTTCCGAAATTAGGGAGGGAAAGTTGGCTTGGAACAGAGTGGAGTAAGACGCCGTCAGGTGTATACCTAGATATTTAAGAGAGGCAGGGCACCAATGGTAGGGGAAGTTGTTTTGTAACGTGGTAAGAAGTGTGGGGGGATATGTATAGGAAGGGCTTCTGTCTTGGCTGTATTAACTTTGTAACCAGAAAGTTTACTGAACGTATCTAATAAAGCGTGAAGGTTGGGGAGAGATATATGTGGTTTTGTTAAGGTGAGCAATATATCGTCAGCGAAAAGAGATAATTTGTACTCGTTCTGCCGCAAGGAGACTCCACAAATGTCAGGGTGCATACGGATGGCTTCAGCTAGGGGTTCTAAGCACAATATGAACAGCAAGGGGGAAAGGGGACACCCTTGTCTAGTGCCATTACTATGCAAGAAGGATGGGGATAAGAAGGATGCCAGTTGTACCTGAGAGGTGGGTCGGGAATATAGGGCCTGAAGTGCTGACATAAAAGAGCCCGTAAACCCAAATCGCGTGAGTGTGGCAAACATATATGGCCAGCCGAGTCTGTCTAATGCTTTCTGAGCATCTAAGCTCAGGATAAGGGCAGAGCAGGATGTTTTGTCGTGTAAATCTATCAGGTCAATGGTGTGTCTAGTGTTGTCGCCTGCGCGTCTGCCTGAGACAAAGCCTACCTGATCGTTATGAATAAGGCTAGGCATTATAGAGGAAAGTCTATTAGCTATGATTTTCGTAAAGATTTTATAATCCGAATTGAGTAAAGCTATGGGCCTGTAGTTATCTGGTAATGATGGGGGTTTGCCAGGTTTTGGGAGAACTGTAATGTGGGCAGCCTACAAAGTTTTAATACATTTTTTAACTGGAGTACTGCACCATGAAACATTTTCTTTCTGTCCTGTGATATGTCCCACTGTTGGAGATTACTGGGAGAGAATTATCACCGCATTTGTGAGGAATATTATATCAACAAGGAGCCTGCTGTATAAGAGAGGATCCCTGCAATGGATGAGCCCTTGGAGGAGTACCTCTAAGCTGAGTGATCCCTGGATGAGCGATTTTAGATCTCTATAATCTGAGATCCACCCAATCTCGTAAGCAGCGCCGTTTAACATATCCGACTAGAAGCACCAAGTTGTGTCTGAGTGTCTGACCAGGGCCGTCTTAATGAGCGGGCACACCTGGGCACAGCCCAGGGGCCCCAGCTGCCCAGGAGCCCCTGCACTTTCCTGTCCCCTTGTAAACATGTACTACTACTCCTTCTTGCTTAGGGGGTGAATGTATATATTTCTCTGGGCCCCATCAGTTCAATAGCGGGGCCCAGAAGGTGGGAGCTGAGTGACTATTTTTTCATTTTCGGGTGGATGGACACTAGTCAGTGCACAGCTGAATGCTCTAGATTAGAGTTCCTGGCTGCAGGGCTAGCCCCTCCCTCAATATAGGTCCATGGCAGTGGCTTGTCTGTGTGCCATTCTGGAGGAAGAGAAGAGGAGCCCTCCGTGCACATGGAGGAGAAGTGCCAGCCGCTGCAGCCGAGTCCTGAATATGCCTGTCACAGGATCTGTTCCCCTCACATAGATCCTCGGTGTCTGAGAGCTGCAGGCAGATGTGTGGGGAGGGGGGCTGATGTCATTTTATCCTGCAGGAGCCCGGGAGGAAGGAAGTCTGCCATGTTGGAAGGAGGGACATCTGCCATGCTGTTGAGAACAGATGAGGTTAGTAAACTTATTAGGGAGGGAGAATTGTGTAGAGACTGAGCTGGGTGGGTGTAATGATTGTGCTAGGGGAGAGACTGCTGCTCAACCCACCCCATGTAATGTGCTCTCTTGTGCCCAGTATGTCATGTGCTGTGCCCACTATTGTGCAGTTCCTACCAAGTAATGTGCATTGCCCACAATGCCATGTGCTTTGCCCACCATGTAATGTGCTATGCCATGCAGTGCCCACTATGTAATTTGCTGGGTTGTGCCAACCATGTCATGTGCTGCACTATTCAGTGCCTACCATGTAATGTGTTGTACACACCATGTAATGTGCTGTGTCGTGCCCACCATGTAATGTGCTGTCATGTGCTGTGCCCACTAATGTGCAGTTTCTACCATGTAATGTGCATTGCCCACAATGTCATGTGCTTTGCCCACCATGTAATGTGCTATGCCATGCAGTGCCCACCATGTCGTGGAGGGCCCACTATGTAAATTGCAGTGCAGTGCGCACCATGTCATGTGCTGCGCCATGCAGTGCCTATCATGTAATGTGCTGTGTCGTGCCCACCATGTAATGTGCTGTCATGCAGTGCCCACCGTGTCATGTGCAGTGCCCACCATTTAATGTGCAGTGCCCACTGTCTGCATGTGCTGTGTTGTGCCCACCACGTAATGTGCTGTATTGTGCAATGCCAACCATGCATTGTGCTGTTCCGTGCTCACCGTTGAATGTGTTGTGCCCACCATGTAATGTGCTTTGCTATTATCCCTCCCCATGTAACATACTATACTGTGCCCCCCCCCCCCCCCCACAGTCTCCCTTTCTCTATTCCCCTTTCTCTCTCTCTCTCTCTCTCTATTTACATTTTTTTATCAAAAAATAAGTGTTTTCATTTAATTTATTTTCATAAAAAGCCCCACCAAAATCCTCAGCACCAGGCCCATAATGCTCTTAATCTGACCCTACCGACTGCTCTCTTTCTTTCCTGATGTCAGTGTTTGGCAGAGTGATCTGTAAAGAGCTGCAGCTGCTCTTCTCTTTCAGGTGGCTGGACTGAAGTGAGAGAGCAGACAGAGAGGGAGCAGTAAAACGAATACGAGCGGAGCGGCGGTGGCGGCGGGTAGCGCGGCAGACACTGAGCAGCACACAGTGAGTAAGGTGTCACACCCGTTGTGATATCCTAAAAGAATCATCCAAAGTCCTCACAGTGCCTTCTAATATTTTATAGTTTTAGGATAATCCTCCACACAGGACAGCGGGGGCTCTGCGGCTTTGTCACAGTGTGTCACATGGCTGGTGCTGACTTTGCTGTGAATGTAATGTGGGGTACAATCTGTAACACACAGGACAGCTATAAATGAACAAAGTCAGCACCCAACAGCCATGTGATACAATATGACAAATTCATAGAGCCCCCGCTGTCCGGTGTGGAGGATCATCCTAAAGCTATAAGACCCAAATATTTACTACCCACATCTGCCACTATACTGCCCTATACTACCCACACCTGCTACTATATTGCCCTATACTACCCAAACCTTCCACTCTACCACCCTATACTACCCAAACCTTTTACTATACCACCCAAACCTTCCACTATACCATCCTATACTACCCAAACCTTTTACTATACCACCCTATACTACCCAACCCTGCCACTATACCACCCTATACTACCCAACCCTGCCACTATACCACCCATACTACCCAAACCTTCCACTCTACCACCTATACTACCCAAACCTTCCACTATACCACCCTATACTACCCAAACCTTCCACTATACCACCCTATACTACCCAACCCTGCCACTATACCACCCATACTACCCAAACCTTCCACTCTACCACCTATACTACCCAAACCTTCCACTATACCACCCTATACTACCCAAACCTTCCACTATACACCCCATACTACCCAACCCTGCCACTATACCACCCATACTACCCAAACCTTCCACTCCACCACCTATACTACCCAAAAACCTTCCACTATACCATCCTATACTACACAACCTTCCACTCTACTACTTATACTACCCAAACCTTCCACTCTACCACCCTATACTACCCAAACCTTCCACTCTACCACCCTATACTACCCAAACCTTTTATTATACCACCCAAACCTTCCACTATACTATACACCTAATACCTAAACCTTTTACTATACCCAAACCCTATATTAACCCAACCTTCCACTACCACCCTATACTACCCAACCCTGCCACTATACCACCCATACTACCCAAACCTTCCACTCTACCACCTATACTACCCAAACCTTCCACTATACCACCCTATACTACCCAAACCTTCCACTATACCACCCTATACTACCAAACCCTGCCACTACCCATACTACCCAAACCTTCCACTACCACCTATACTACCCAAACCTTCCACTATACCACCCTATACTACCCAAACCTTCCACTATACCACCCTATACTACCCAACCCTGCCACTATACCACCCATACTACCCAAACCTCCCACTCTACCACCTATACTACCCAAACCTTCCACTATACCACCCTATACTACCCAAACCTTCCACTATACACCCCATACTACCCAACCCTGCCACTATACCACCCATACTACCCAAACCTTCCACTCCACCACCTATACTACCCAAACCTTCCACTATACCATCCTATACTACACAAACCTTCCATTCTACTACCTTATACTACCCAAACCTTCCACTCTACCACCCTATACTACCCAAACCTTCCACTCTACCACCCTATACTACCCAAACCTTTTATTATACCACCCAAACCTTCCACTATACCATCCTATACTACCTAAACCTTTTACTATACCACCCTATATTACCCAAACCTTCC
Organism: Rana kukunoris; assembly: GCA_029574335.1. Lineage (NCBI taxonomy): Eukaryota > Metazoa > Chordata > Amphibia > Anura > Ranidae > Rana > Rana kukunoris. Next base: position 253,477,293 of record CM056051.1, on the reverse strand, counting down.
ACTATACCACCCTATACTACCCAACCCTGCCACTATACCACCCATACTACCCAAACCTTCCACTCTACCACCTATACTACCCAAACCTTCCACTATACCACCCTATACTACCCAAACCTTCCACTATACCACCCTATACTACCCAACCCTGCCACTATACCACCCATACTACCCAAACCTTCCACTCTACCACCTATACTACCCAAACCTTCCACTATACCATCCTATACTATACAAACCTTCCATTCTACCACCCTATACTACCCAAACCTTCCACTCTACCACACTATACTACCCAAACCTTCCACTCTACCACCCTATACTACCCAAACCTTTTACCATACCAACCTATACTACCCTAACCTTTTACTATACCACCCTATATTACCCAAAACTTCCACTATACCACCCCATACTACCCAAACCTGCCACTATACCACCCTATACTACCCAAACCTTCCACGATACCACCCATACTACCCAAACATGCCACTATACCACCCTATACTACCAAACCTGACACTATACATTACTACACCCTATACTGTATCAGCCTGACCTCACCTTTACTGTGTCCCCTAACCCCTCTGTACTGTGCCTTCCTGACCCCCCCCCCCTGTACCGTGTAACGTCATACATAAATACAGGCCACTGATAGGCTGAGAGAGGCATTTGTGACAGGCGGGTAGTATGTACAGGGAGGGGGATAGTTTCAAAAAGGAGTGGGAGCAGTGTGTACAAGGAAAAAAGAGTCAGTGTATACTGAGAGTCAGTGTATATGGGGTGGGAGGACAATGTGTATAGGGGGTGGGAGGACAATGTGTATAGGGGGTGAATTTAATTTGAGATAATTCACTGTGTGTATTTTTTGTTTCTAATCAGACTCAAAAGCCACACCCAATATGTAGCATTATTTATCCACACTCTCTCCTTGCCACCATGCACATAGTGTTCCGCGGGTCACCATCTCCCTGGTAGGGGCCCTAGTGCATTACTTTGCCCAGGGGCCCATGATGTTATTAAGATGGCCCTGTGTCCGACATCAAGTTTTTATCCATTGGAGCACTGTGTGGACTAATATTCAATATTGTGTTCATGCTTTTATATCAATTTTGCACATATCATGAGGGACAACAGGAGGTGGAATGCTTATGGGTAGAGCTATGGAGGGAGGAAACCAAGGGAAAAGTAATTCTGGGAGTATGCTATAGGCCGCCTAACCAGAGTGAGGAGGGAGAGGTGGACCTCCTATTAGAGCTCGGAATGGTGGCAAGGATGGGAAGTGTCATTATAATTAGGGATTTTAATTTTCAAGACATAGACTGGGTGAAAAGAACCACGCATTCATCTAAGGCTCGCCATTTCCTTAATGTCTTGCAGTACAATTTCATGGGTCAGATAGTAAATTCACCAACAAGAAACAATGCATTACTAGACCTACTGATTACTAACAATACCTAACACTAAATACCTAAATACTAACATACCAGATCACAGATTTGGGAATACAGGGCAATTTAGGAAACAGCTATCACAGGTCAATTCGTTTCAGTATAAATCACACAAACAGGTAACACAAAGACACTGAATTAAAAAAGAGCCAACTTCTTTAACCACTTCCATACCAGGCACTTACGCACCTTCCCGCCCAAGCCAATTTTCAGCTTTCAGCACTGTCGCAATTTGAATGACAATTGCGCGGTCATGCTACACTGCACCAAACAAAATTGGCATCCTTTTTTCCCCACAAATAGAGCTTTCTTTTGGTGGTATTTGATCACCTCTGCAATTTTTTTTTTTGCGCAACAACTAAAAATAGAGCAAAGATTTTGAAAAAAAAAAAAAGTTTTTATTTGTTTCTGTTAATTTTTTTGTAAATGAGTATGTTTTCTCTTTCAATTACGGGCACTGATATGGTGGCACTGATGGGCACCGATGAGGTGGCACTGATGGGCACCGATGAGGTAGTTCTGATGGGCACCGATTAGGTAGCACTGATGGGCACTGATAGGCGGCGCTGGTATGGGGCACTGATGGGCACTCATGGGCGGCACTGATGGGCACTCATGGGCGGCACTGATGGGCACTCATGGGCGGCACTGATGGGCACTCATAGGCGGCACAGGTGGGCACTCATAGGCGGCACAGGTGGGCACTCATAGGTGGCACAGGTGGGCACTGATAGGTGGCACAGGTGGGCACTGATAGGTGGCACAGGTGGGCACTGACAGGTGGGCACTGGGCATGGATTGGCACTGTGGGGTGGCACTGACAGACACTGGGGTGGCACTGATGATCACTGAGGGGTGGCACTAATGGATCAATGTTGCCAATCAGTGCCCATGTGTGGGCACTGATTGGCATAATTTTTTTTTACTGCTGACTTTTTTTTTATTTGTCATTTTTTTTTTTGTCTTTTTTTTTTCTTTTTTTATGTTCCCTGGTGGTCTAGTGTGGGCACTCCCTGGTGGTCCGTGTGGCGATCCGAGGGGGGGCTGCGCTGATAAACAATCAGCGCGAACCCCCCCTGTCAGGAGAGCCGCTGATCGGCTCTCCTGTACTCGCGTCTGTCAGACGCGAGTGAGGAAGAGCCGTCGGCGGCTCTTCCTGTTTACATCGTGATCAGCCGTGATTGGACACGGCTGATCACGTGGTAACGAGGCTCCGCCGGAGACTCGTTACCGATATCGGAGGTGATGGGTGTCAGACTGACACCCCGCATCACCGATCGCCACGCTGCGCGCCCGCACGGGCGCGCGCGGCATGAAATCGTGCTAGACGTTTGAGAACGTCTAGTCACGATTTCATAACCACTTCCCGGCCGTAAATCGGCTATTGGCCGGGCGGGAAGTGGATAAACTACGCTCCTTGCTAGAAGATTTTAAATGGGATAAAATCCTAGGAACAAAGAACACGGAGGAAAAATGGGTGTGCTTTAGGATCATATTAAATAAGGGTATTAGCTAGTGCATACCAATGGGTAATACATTTAAAAGAGCTAGGTGGCTTAACTCCAACATAAAATTGCATATAGAAGCAAAAGAGGAGGCCCTCAAAAAATCCAAGGCTGAGGGGTCATCATCAGCATTTCAACTGTACAAAGAATGCAATAAGAAATGTAAACGTGCAATCAGGGAGGCTATAATAGAACACAAAAGACACACAGCGGAGAAGATCCTAAGAAATTCTTTAAGTGCAATAATAGTAAAAGAGGGAGGACAGATCATATCGGCCCCATAAGAATGATGAAGTGAATCTGGTTACAAATGATGGAGAGATTGAGAAGGTTTTGAATGTATTCTTCTCCTCAGTCTTCATGAGGAAAACGTGGGGCTTCAGTAACCAAAACTGCAAGGTTTATCGTCATGACACTACACAGGAAGCACCCTCATGGCTAACAGTGGATAGAATTAAGAATAGACTTGAAAAACTTAAAATAAACAAGTCACCGGGACCAGATGGCTTGCACCTAAGGGTCCTTAAGGAACTCAGTCAGGTAATTGCCAGACCATTGTTCCTAATTTTTACAAACAGTCAAGCCTGGTATGGTATCAGCTAATTTACACTACGCCGCCATAACTTAGAGCGGCAGGTCCCGTATTCACAAAGAACTTGCGCCCTAAGTTACGGCGGCGTAGTGTAAATGGGCCGGCGTAACCGCGCGTAATTCAAAGTAGGTGACCCCATGTAAAAGACGCGCCGGCCGTAGATGTATCCCAGTGCGCATGCTTAAAATCACGTTGCAAATAGTCAATGCTTTCGACGTGAACAAAACCTATGCCCAGCCCCATTCTAAATCGGCTTACGCAAACGACGTGAAATTCGACGGCTGTTCCGACGTCCATACTTAACATTGGCTGCGCCTCATATAGCAGAGGTAACTTTACGCCTTACGTAAATGACTCAAATAGATACCCCGGGTGCAACTACGTTCCTGAATCGGCGTATCTACCTAATTTGCATATTCGAAGCGTAAATCGACGGCAGCGCCACCTAGCGGCCAGCGTAAATTTGCAACTAAGATACGACGACGTAAGAGACTTACGCCGCTCGTATCTTAGCAAAATTCTGGCGTATCTTGCTTTCTGAATACAGAAAAAAGATACGCCGGCGCATCCGAGAACTTACGCGGCGTATCAACAGATACGCCGACAAAGGTTCTTACTGAATCTGGCCCTTAATGTACAAACTAAGGCCTATCGGCATGGACCAAAGGGTAATTACATGGATTGAAAACTGGCTACAGGGGCGAGTTCAGAGGGTAGTGATAAATGTTGAGTACTCGGAATGGTCCGGTGTGGAGAGTGGGGTCCTCCAAGGTACTGTCCTGGGACTAATCCTATTTAACTTATTCATAAATGATCTGGAGGATGGGATAAAAAGCTCAATCTCAGTATTTGCGGACAACAATAAGTTAAGCAGTAAAAAGAAGAAGTCAGGGGGCGCTCACTGACTGAATAACTATGTAACTAAATGGGTGAACAGAAGGATAATTGATAAGATGAAAACTGATCAATTAATAAAATGTCCAAACAAATCCAAAACATGCAATTCCAGTGCAAAAATAAACCAAGTGGACAAGTGAAAAAAAAGAGGTGAAATAGGCATTAACCCATATAAAAAAGGTGGATAAAAATCCAGTAAATAAATAAATAGATAAATGTGCAACTGACATCAATAAATATGCATAAAAGTGCAAAAGTGGAAAAGTCTGATACAAAATAAAGGCTTCAAAAAAGTTCATATTTCATACTGATGTGCAATAAACTCCAAAAGTGCAAGCAGGCAATCTTCACAGGATCATGGTGATTACAAAAGTGCAGGTGCTAATAACAGTTTCCCCTAGCCTCTCACGTTAATAGGCTTAAAATAAAAGCATTTCTGCAATATCTCTTTAGGAGTGATTACTGCTCTCTTCTCATTGTCGTCCCAGCTCCTGATTTCACATGCACAGCAGGCTTACACACACAAGTTCCTGATGTGATTCAATAATCCACAGATCCAAAGCTCCAAACATGGCCAGCCTCCTCACATCAGCTCACAATAACATAGAGGAGAGAAAGGAGCGCTCGATAGTGCAGTGGGGGGGATTTATTAAACATAAAAATCACACTTACAATAAAACAGAGAATCGTCAGCGTTATAAACATCTCGGCCGGGAGTGCGTCCCCACGGCTTCCAAGTCCTTAAGCCTGACCTGGGGATCCTAGTAGATGATAGGCTCAGCAATGGCATGCAATGCCAAGCTGCTGCACGCAAAGCCAATAGAATATTGGCATGCATTAAAAAGGGAATTAACTCCAGAGATAAAACAATAATTTTCCCTTTTTACAAGACTCTGGTCTGGCCACAACTGAAGTATGCCATCCAGTTTTGGCCTCCAGTCCTCAGGAAGGATGTTCTGGAACTGGAAAGAGTCCAGAGAAGGGCAACAAAGATAATAAAGGGACTGGAGGATCTAAGTTATAAGGAAATATAACTAGTAATGAACTTATTCTCTATAGAGAAGAGACGTTTGAGAGGGGATATGATTTAAATGTGAAAATTCCCGTACTGGTGACCCCACAATAGGGATACAACTTTTCTGTGATAGGGCATTTAAAAAGACTGATGATCATTCACTAAAATTAGAAGAAAAGCGGTTTAACCTTAAACTGTGTAGAGGGTTCTTTACTGTAAGAGCGGTAAGGATGTGGAATTCTCTTCCACAAGCAGTGGTTTCAGCAGAGAGCATCAATAAATTATTAGATAGGCACCTAAACATCCACTACATACAGGGATATACAATGTACAGTGGTAGACAAAGAGAGAACAAGGATGCGCCCAATCTAAGTGCAGTAACGTATTTAATGAATAAAATGAGATACAAAAGGAGACACGGCCAAATGGCTACTCACACATTAAAAGTGGATAATAGGCATATATGAGACCGTGGATGTAGTCATCGTCCGGTGTATGAGGGGTGTCCGCACATGGTGGTGAGGTGCTGTAGATGGAGGACAGCAAGTGGGACAGCCTGGAGGAGCTTGTTTGGAGCGCCGTGTACGGCGGCGTGCGTCTCACGATGGAACGCAAGCACGGGTCGGTCTCACCGGAACTCCAAGATAGACCTCAGCCCCTTTCAATGTGGCACACCTGAGTAAATAAAATTAATATTGCAGTGGTAAAACGAGTTTATAAAATCAGGGTAGCAATAACGACAGCAGTCCTTCCCGACATGTTTCATAACAATAGTACTTCATCTGGGGTCAATGAAGTACTAAGTACCCCAGATGAAGTACTATTGTTATGAAACATGTCGGGAAGGACTGCTGTCGTTATTGCTACCCTGATTTTATAAACTCGTTTTACCACTGCAATATTAAATTTATTTACTCAGGTGTGCCACATTGAAAGGGGCTGAGGTCTATCTTGGAGTTCCGGTGAGACCGACCTGTGCTTGCGTTCCATCGTGAGACGCACGCCGCCGTACACGGCGCTCCAAACAAGCTCCTCCAGGCTGTCCCACTTGCTGTCTTCCATCTACAGCACCTCACCACCATGTGCGGACACCCCTCATACACCGGACGATGATTACATCCACGGTCTCATATATGCCTATTATCCACTTTTAATGTGTGAGTAGCCATTTGGCCGTGTCTCCTTTTGTATCTCATTTTATTCATTAAATACGTTACTGCACTTAGATTGGGTGCATCCTTGTTCTCTCTTTGTCTACGTATGTACAGAGTATGCTTCTGCTCTTCTGGGATTGCTGCCGTTAAAGTGCCAATTTGCATTTTCTGTGGACTTATGAACTTATCATATATTTTGTTTTGATGAATACTCATTCTGATATCTAGACCACTTGCCAAGGTAGTTCTATTATCCACCTCCCCTTGCGCCATCAGACAATATATTTTTCATACAATGTACAGTGCCTGCCGCCGAGAATGTGTTTTTAGCACGACAGCATCGCGCTGACTCTCGGCGACAGGGTGCCGACATCTCGCACTCGCTGGAATAGTAAAAGCACATTCCAGCGAGCGCGTCATAGAAGCGACGGGGATCCGACGTGGATTCCCGCCAATTCTACACGTGGGCGGCGTTTGTTATGAATCCTGAAGGGGAAGTCCCCGCCGGATTTTAAAAATAAATCCGGCATGGGTTCCCCCCTCAGGAGTATACCGGGCCCTTAGGTCTGTTATGGGTTGCAAGGAGACCCCCCTACGCCGAAAAAAACGGCGTGGGGGTCCCCCACAATCCATACCAGACCCGTATCCAAAGCACACCAGCCGGCCGGTCAGGAGGGGAGTGGGGGCGAGCGAGCGCCCCCCTCCTGAGCCGTACCGGGTGGCATGCCCTCAACATGGGGGGGTCAGGTGCTCTGGGGCAGGGGGGCGCACTGCGGCCCCCCCACCTCAGAGCACCCTGTCCCCATGTTGATGAGGACAGGGCCCCTTCCCGACAACCCTGGCCGTTGGTTGTCAGGGTATGCGGGTGGGAGGCTTATCGGAATCTGGGAGCCCCCTTTAATAAGGGGGCCCACAGATACCAGCCCCCCACCCTAAGTGAATGAGTATGGGGTACATCGTACCCCTACCCATTCACCTGCAAAAAAAAGTGCAAACACAAATAAACAACACAGGGTATTCAAATATTTTATTATAGTTGGCCGCCAGGGGGGGGTGTGTATGGTCGCTTTTATAAAAGCGCCCCCCCCCCGGCGGGCTTCTCCCGACATCTGCGGGGGGTGGGTGCCGCTGTTCTTTGCCGCCGGGCTTCCTTCGACATCTCCGGTGGGGGGGTCTTCTCCTGCTCTCCGGGGGTCTTCTCCGCTCTTCGGGGTCTTCTCCGCTCTTCGGGGGTCTTCTCCGCTCTTCTTCCGCTCTCCGGGGGTCTTCTCCGCTCTCCGGGGGTCTTCTTCTTCTTCTTCGGGACTGGCCGCCGCTATCTTCGTGTGTTAGCTCAATTACTAGCGGCGGCCAGTCCGGTCTTCCGTGATGTCTTCTTCTTCTTCCCTCTTCTTCTCCAGATGTTGACACGACGCTTCCTCTCGCTGTTCTGCCGGGCACGCGGCTCGCAGCGACTTATATAGGCCTATCTTGTGACGTCACAGTCCCATCATGCTCCGGTAGGTACCACGTGGTACCTACCCACGTGCTAACTACCCACGTGGTACCTACCGGAGCATGATGGGACTGCGACGTCACAAGATAGGCCTATATATTAAAGGGGACTCCCAGATTCCGATAAGCCTCCCACCCGCATACCCCGACAACCAACGGCCAGGGTTGTCGGGAAGGGGCCCTGTCCTCATCAACATGGGGGCAGGGTGCTCTGAGGTGGGGGGGCCGCAGTGCGCCCCCCTGCCCCAGAGCACCTGACCCCCCCATGTTGAGGGCATGCCGCCCGGTACGGCCCACTCCCCTCCTGACCAACCGGCTGGCGTGCTTTGGATACGGGTCTGGTATGGATTGTGGGGGACCCCCACGCTGTTTTTTTCGGCGTAGGGGGGTCTCCTTGCAACCCATAACAGACCTAAGGGCCCGGTATACTCCTGAGGGGGGAACCCATGCCGGATTTTTTTTTTAAATCCGGCGGGGACTTCCCCTTCAGGATTCATAACAAACGCCACCCACGTGTATAATTGGCGGGAATCCACGTCGGATCCCCGTCGCTTCTATGACGGCTTTGTCTCCATCGCGTCAAGCCAGCTCGGTGCTGGCTCCCGCGATGGGGCTCGCAGGTGGTCAATCTCGCCGAGAAAGGGAGCGAGATTGACACAATATCGTGGTCAACCACTGTATTACTGCAGTAGACGCCGCCCCTAATGTCATGCCTTTAGATGGCTTTGAGGCAAGCACACAGCGAGCTCACCATCACATGGGAGCTTGCGAAAGCGGGCTCCTCCCACCAACTGGATGGTATGCTTACTGTTCTGAGCAGGTGCAGCACAGGGCACCTGCGACTTTTCTGGGTTAGCTGTCTTTTGCCATAGCCTTTCTATTATTTTCTGCAGGTGTGGTTCCTCTTTCAGAAAGTGCACTAAACCTGTAGGAAAGCTGCAGGTACACTGCATGAAAGCTGCGGGTACACTGCACCCTTGGTTTCACTAAACTACAGTGCATCAGTATGAAAGCAGTCGTATACTATTACGCCCAGTGCATTTCCTCACACTGACCTGAATATCCATTTTTCCTGCTGCTGGCACTACTCTGGAGACCGCTAGCCAGGATAAGAAGTGGAGTGCATTTGGTGTCACTCCTCATAGCGACAGGAGTCAGCACTACAGAGGAGGCATTGGCTTATGCGGCTCTTGCTCCCTTCTACAACATTAACTTTACAAGTAGTTTCTCTGCATTGCACTCTATTTAATAATCTAGAATGGTGGGTCTGCATTCCCAGACCACAATCTACCAGCCACCTATCTGTGATCTATTGGTAGATCGCTATCTACAGGTTGCTGAATCTCGCTGTAAATGCACAGGAGGACTTGAAGGGCATGAAAGAAGCCATATTGGAACACAACTTTATAGCAGCTATAGAACAAAATTATGAAAATGACCAATCAAAACACCAGATATTGTAGTTAATGTTTTTAACAATATTTTCAGATCATCCAAAAAATGTTCATCTGACCTTAAAATTGGATGGTATTTCATCATCAATGAAAAAAGTAGGGTTAATCACAAAAACATTTTATTTTATGTCCCTTTGATTGCAACTACATTCATTTATTTTTATTTTTTTATTTAACAGTGGAGGATTGCCTTTTAAGTGGACATGCAAATTTGTGTTCAATATGTTCCGAATAAACATTATATTTGTATTTCAATATGAAAATAGCCCTCAGTACAATTTCTTTCTTCCTGGGAGACCTACACAAAATTACTCTTAGAAGAGCAAATCATATACTCAAAGTGCAATATTCCTTTTACTAAATTGCCTAGTGTCAACTACAGAAAAATATCATCTGAAATCATGACAAGAGAATGTGCAAGGAAAAAGCAGAAATACTGTACTTTCTATTTGCATAATAATTTTAAGTGGATTAAAAAAAAAAAAGAATTGTTGGGTCTATTACATAGCTGTGTTCCACAAGAGAGAGAAAAAGCAGTTTCCACAAAGCAGCATAATGTATCTGTGTGTGATGCTAATTGAATACAAATACACTTGTGCATCTGAATGTGCTAATTTACATATTAGAGATGTTGGAGACAATTGTAGTGCATTTTGTCTATTTTTTCACTAAGCACTCCATTTTTCTCAACATCATTTTAAATTACACATTTAAATTTCATGTTAGAACAGCTTCTTTTGTAATTGCTAACTAATTAATAACATACTTACATTCCATATGTACCTGAATGATCCTACCAATAGACACAAATTAGGATTCCTTGTATATTGCAATTATAGATAAAAACATATGGATGAAAACTCATTTTTTGAGGTTGACTAAAAATCTGAGTAGATTAGTCCTGTTAACATATAGATGCCATTCAGAATTTAACATTTATTTTGTAAATTGTGGAGTTAAGATTTCTTGGATACTGTAAGTTCCTATGCACATATTTAGGGTGTAATGTGTAACATCTAACATGTTCAGCATCCTCCCCCTCATCCCTCAATCCCCTCTTCCCTGTGACAGCGGTAGGAGGTTCTTCACCCCACACCTGCTGTCACTATTTAAATAGTGAGAGAAAACACAGGCGCCTCTGAGCATGGACTGTAATATTTAATTAAAAAGGTGCATTTAAAAACTCACTGTAATGAGGCACATATGGATCCAGTGAACCATGCTAACGTCCATCCAGGTTGTGAGTTTAACCACTTAAGGACCAGACCAATATGCTGCTAAATGCCCAGAGGCGTTTTTACAATTCGGCACTGTGTCACTTTAACAGACAATTGCGCGGTCGTGCGACGTGGCTCCCAAAAAAAATTTGCATCCTTTTCTTCCCACAAATAAAGCTTTCTTTTGATGGTATTTGATCGCCTCTGCGATTGTTTTTTTTTGCGCTATATACAAAAATAGAATCGAATAATCTAAATTTTAGTCAAACATTTAGGCAAAAATGTATTCAGCCACGTGTCTTTAGTAAAAAAAAAAATCTCAATAAAGAAAAAATAGCTCCCTAGCGGCAACAGTGACACTAATACAGCGATCAGAAAAATAATCGCTTAGTGACACTGGCAATAGGGAGTGAAAGGGTTAACTAGGGTGGTGATCAAGGGGTTAAAACTTTATTAGGGGGGTACGGGGGCTACCCTGAACCTAACACTAACTGCCTGTCACACTGCCTGTCACACTGACACTAAATGCAGTGATCAGTACATATATGATCACTGCATTCAGTGACACTGTGACAGGGGGGTGGGGGGGCTGATCGCAAGGGGTTAATGTGCCTACATGTCCTGGTGTCAGTGTAGTGTTGTGCAGACTCACTGTGTGATGTCTTCTCTCCTCAGCGGCGGTTGAAAATACCGCCGAGAGGAGAGATTACATCACTTCCCCCTTCCTGTGTTTACACAGGCAGAGGAAGTGACACGCAGGGGGAGGACGTGCATTGGCTGGGAGCGATCGGGAGGGGGTGGACAAACGCGAACAGCCGCCCCCTCATGCCGGATCGCTCGGACAGGCACGGGGACCGCCACAGGTACTGGGGGGGGTCCTGATTTTTTATTTTTTTATTTTGCCCATTTATTTGTTTATTCAGCAAAAAATAATAAAATGAACAGTGGTGATTGAACACCATCGAAAAAAAGCTTTATTTGTGGGAAAGAAATTATACCAATTTCAAGGCCTTGATCAGTGTCCTCATACTTCACTGTACAGTTCCTGTAGCTGATTACCTTAGAGCTCATAGCAGTTTCTGCAGGAGCCTGACAATGCACCCACAATCCACTAATCGACAGTGCAGGCTGAAGTGTAAAAAAAATGCAATTGCTGTGGAGGAGTGTACAGTGTCTTACACTTCATTCGATGCAGCGGTTTCATGGGTACGCAGGTGTGGGCGGGGCGCTCTCATGGCAAAGGCAGATGTGGAATCGGCTTTTCGGTTGATACCGGTTCACCCGTACTGTTTCTGGTTCTTGGGATGCACTTGGGATGGGGCATACTACGTGGATCATGTTTGGCCATGGGTTGTTCCATCTTTTGCCTGTTGTTTGAGAATTTCAGCTCCTTTTTGGAGTGGGTCGTGCGTGACGCTTGGGGGCTCAGCTCGATTATCCATTATCTCGATGATTTTTTGTGTGTGAGCCCCTGGAGTCGAATGCATGCTCTGTCCTGTTAGGCATGCTGCAATATGTGGCGGATTGTTTTGGGGTCCCCCTGGCACCTGAAAAGACAGAGGGCCCCATGACTTCCATTGTTTTCTTGGGCATCATTTTGGACTCATTGCGGATGGAGTCCAGAGGACAAGTTGGAGGCTTTAAAGGCTGAAGTGCGGGGGATTATTGGTCTGCGGAAGATCCAGCTGCGCAAGATGCAGTCGCTGCTAGGTAAGTTGAATTTCACTTGCAGGATAATTCCCATGGGTAGGGTGTTTTGCCGCAGGCTGTCCACGGCGACAGCTGGTGTGTGGGCTCTGACTCATTTCGAGTCTCATTGGGAAGCACAGGGATGACAGGGAGGGTGTGGCACGAGTTTTTTGAGTTGTTCAATGGACGGGCTTTGTGGATGTCTGGGCCCGTCAGCAATTTCGACCTGGATTTGTTTACGTCTGCCGCGGGCTCTACAGGGTATGGGGCCTTCTGCCGAGGCAAGTGGAGAGCGAACTTCGTACTCCTGGAGCTCTTCCCAATCATAGTGGCACTTGAACTGTGGGGCAAGTCCTTTCGGAATTCGAAAGTTTGTTTCAACTGTGACAACTTGGGCGTTGTCCAGGTAGTGAATCGCATTTCGGCGGCCTATTTGCTGCGTCATTTAGTGCTGCGATGCCTACACTTGAATGTATTCATTTATGCCGTACACCTTCCGGGGGTTGAAAACACTTTGGCTGACGCTTTGTCTCATTTTCAGTGGGACAGGTTCCGGGAGTTGGCACCAGCAGTGGAGCGACACAGAGTTCCCTGTCCCGACTGGATGTGGAATATTGCTTTGACAGTGCAGCGCTGTGGATTCAGCGGTCAGTGAGTGAGGCTACATGGAATGCCTACTCTAAGGTATGGCGGGAATGTATAGCTTTTGCGCATGGGCTGGTATTCCCCCCACCTAGGCACGAAGCAGGGATCGCAGTGCTCTATTTTCTTACCTTGAAGATGGAGCAGGGAGTCTCGGTATCTGCGGTAGATCGGCTGTTGACAGGTTTAACTTTCTGTTTCAAGTGGCACGGGGGCCGGGACTATACCAAGGAATTTCGGGTGAAACAGGAGGTAAAAGGGTACAGGAGGGGTCGCAAGGTCAAGGATCATCGTCGGCCGGTTTCATTTGTGATGTTGTAGAACTTGTTTCTGCGCTTACGCTCTGTGTGCAGTTCAGCGTACAAGTGTTCACTATTCAAGGCGGCTTTTGCGCTGGCCTTTTTCAGGGCTTTGAGGGTGGGCGAGCTGGTCAGTTCTTCGAAAAGGGAGAAAGGTGGGTTTTGGTTCAAGATGTGGAGTGTTTAGAAGGATCAGTGGGAGTTTGGGTGCGTAGGTCCAAAATGGACCAAGGGGGCAAGGGCATGCGGCTCCAGCTGTTCTGCATTCCGTGTGCGGAAATCTGTCCTGTACGGGCAGTGGAATACTTCCGTTTCATGCGTCCTGGACTAGCGGGGTCCTTTTTGATGCACCAAGATGGGTCCGCGCTGTCCAGATTCTAGTTTATAGCGGTGTTTAGAAAATGTTTGTTGGTGGCGGGGTATGATCCAAAGGATTATGCTGCCCACAGAAGCGGCGGGGGCAAGTTTGAATGCCGACGCGGTAAAAAGGATTGGGCAATGGGATTCTGATTAGAATTTACGTTCGTCCACACTTACTGCATGAGTAGGTTAGGAACACTGGAGGTTTATGTGTTTTATGTTTCGATGTTTTATCAGGTGGTGAGATCGGCCTGGTTTGGATTCTTGGCCACTCTTACATTTTTTGAGGGCCAGACGGGCCGATGAACGTCCCAGTGAGAGGCAGCTGGGGATCCCTTTACGAGAAGATCAGGTCAGGTGGATTGGGGTACCGGGGATGGTGTGGAGCAGGGTCATTCCAGAGGTGCTGAAATTCGCACGCCTGGATAGAGCGCTAGATGTCTTAGTACTTCATGCTGGAGGTAACAACATGGGAGCTAGGTACATGCACCAATTGATATGGGATATAAAGTACGATTTCCTGAGGCTACGCTCTTCTTTCCTGGGTATGTTGATTATTTGGTTAGACATGGTGGGCAGGACGGCTTGGAGGTGAGCTTGGTCGGTGGAGAAAGTGAATTAGGCCCAGGTAAAGGTTAACAAGGAGGTGGGAATATTCATTGTCCGCAATGGTGGATTAGTTGTGCGCCACAGGGAGCTGGAGATGGCTACCTGGCGGTATCTTCGGGTATCTTGGGGTTCACCTCAATGCTGTGGGCACTGATTTGTGGGCCCTGGGATTGCAGGAGGGAATCCATAGGACCCTGAGGGTTTGGAGGTGCGCGCAAGGGTTAGGGTTTACCCTTGCGAGCGGTGGTGGTGTTGCGTCTCTGGAAGAGGATGAAAGGCTGGAAGTTGGTAAAGAACAAGGTTGTACCCATAGGTGGTATGGGGTTATCGGGTACCTTTCGGTTAACGAGGGTTAACCAGGAAGGGGTAAAATGGTAGGTCACTGCGGACAGGTGTACTGCCTCTGAGTCGGTGTCTTGCGACTGAGGCCTAAGTTAAAATTGTTTGTCCCAGTGTCCAAGTTAGGAGGGGTGGAAATGTGTATAAAGTAATTTAATGGTTATTTATGTTAAATTTTGAAATGGTTAAATAAATAGGCCGCAAGGCCAATTATTACTCCACAATGTGGTCCATTGTATTATTGGGGTATGTGGGTATGGTAAAAGGGGGAATGGGTTATGTATAGCGGGTAGTTTATCACTAAGGATCAGTCCTTAACATGTCATGTTAGTTATATTTGGAGTTTCAGAGAGGATAATTTTTAGCAGCAGCTCATGGGGAAAAGGTTTTATTGTTTGGAGCATATTGTGGAAAATGGTTGGAACCTTTATTGTTTTTAAAGTGTCTCTGTTTTCATTGGGAAGACAGGACAATTGTCCAAAGTAAAACATTACCCCTTTCTTGTACTAACTGCCAACAGTGAAGATCAGGAAAGCATGTAAAGCAAAAATCACCACAAAGAGGACACAGAAGACAATAAAATCCCCAATCCTGTCACAATCTATGCTAAACTTTAACCACATTACCGATACTGTAGATGTCAGAAAAGATTAATATTTGCCTTTTAAGTATTATGCATTTATTTTGTGTAATTGGAACAGGCAATCACTGTGTATGCAAAACTCAGTACAGTTGGTAGCAGTTTCTGAAAATAATTCAAGCATATACCCCAAATGAACTATTAAGCATGGATCAGCAATCAATTCACTTATTTCTGGAGATGTACCTGCAGTTCTGTGCCAAACACTATTGTGAGAGAAGGATCTCCTGAAAGACAATCTCTTGTATTGTTATAGCTCACTTACTAAATCTGTTAGGACTATTTAGTAAACATGCCTTTGATATAAAACCTAATTTGATGAGCTCATCATCATACAGATGAGCTGTGCCTCCATTATCCATAATATATCCACAGTAGCATACCTCACGGAGCCATCCCACATCGTACACATGCGGCAAAATGTCATAGGCGAAAATTTGCATATTTGTATTAAAATGCAGTCGCTTATGCAGCTTTATCCTTCCAGAAATCTCTTTTGCTATGCTAAATAAATGCATCAAGGGTCTCGACACTGGCATCAAGAAGCCACTTTAAATTAGTCTTGAGCACAAGTATCTTAGACATAGACTAGTACTATTAGATGGTTCCATTGATAGAATAAGTTTCCTATAGATGTACAGGGGTCATTGGATGTACAAACCCCTTGTGTAAACAATATTTCATATGAAAATACATCCCTTCCCACTCCCCTTTTGCTCCTCCCCCTCCCCACCTCTTCTCTTCCACCCCTCCCCTCCTCATTTTCTCTATTTTATGATACTTTACTTACTTCTTCAGCCACGTTTTATTCATGTTACTGACTACATTTGTTATTCTGCATTGACATTGATTGTTTACCTGGCTAATTTAGATATCTGTCTGAAATGTAACAGTTATGTCCATTGTTCATTCTGTTTGAGCTTTTTAAATAAACTCGGATTGTGATAAAAAAAGAAAAAAGAAAATACATAGGGTAATGTTTCTAAAATGTTCAATACATGTTCCCCTGGGAGTAGGCCGATTACTGCAACAGGCATGAAATTGTTGCCTGATTCAACAGAAAATGGCTATAATAACTGATTGTTATTTCATGTCAGTGGGAACTGAACTCTCAAAACATCATGAGCCTTGGTATGTCTGTGTGTGCGTGCGTGCGTGTGTGCGTGCATGCGTGTGTGCGCGTGAGTGTTGGGGAGGGGGTGGAAGAGCTGTCTGTAACAGCACACCTTTCTGGTAAATCGCAGGGTATAACAGCATGCTAAGCATGCCACTGCAAACATCGAAGAGGGCCAATGTATCAAAGTTGTTAGGGGCATGGTTTGTTTGTGGAAATAGAATTGGCCCTGCAGAAATTAAAGTTTTTACATGATTTAATAGTGACAGTTCTGCCAGTGATTACATTTTAGTAATGTTGTCCAGTAAAGCCCACCGGGGTTAATTTACTTAAGCTGGAGAGTGGAAAATCTGGTGCAACTCTGAAATCAATCAGCTTCCAGGTTTTTTGGCAAACCACCGTACATATACTGCGACAGGGCGGTCACTCTAGTACATGATCTGACACTTTCGGGTCTGATGTGCGTGCACGCGCTGCCAGCAACCTGCTCCTGCTGTGATCACACACAGCGGGAGCCCAGAAGTGGGTACCACAGATTTGATGTCCACCGGCACCTGCCAATTATACAGTAAACAAGGAAGATTGCCGTTCTGTCAGTAGGGAAGGTCTTGATCCTGTGTTCCTACAAAGCAGGAACAAGCCAGTGTCATTAGTACAGTGGCAGTGCATATATTTTAGCACTGATCACTGATCACCACCCTAATATTGCAGTCCCACTATAAGTCACTGATCACCGCCATTATTAGTAAAAACTTAAAATATATCCCATAGTTTATAGACACTATGGGCCAGATTCAGATAGCTTTTACATCGGTGTATCTATAGATACGCCGCGTAAAGTCTATTCTGCGCCGGCGTATCTTTTTTCTGTATTCAGAAAACAAGATACGCCGGAATTCAGCTAAGATACGAGCGGCGTAAGTCTGTTACACCGTCGTATCTTAGTTGCATATTTACGCTGGCCGCTAGGTGGCGCTTCCGTCGATTTACGCATCGAATATGTAAATTAGGGAGATACGCCAATTCACGAAACGTACTTGCGGCCGGGCATCGTATTTTACGTCGTTTGCGTAAGCGTTATTCCGGCGTAAAGTTACCCCTGCTATATGAGGCGCAGCCAATGTTAAGTATGGACGTCGGGACAGCTTCGAATTGTACGTCGTTTACATCGTTTGCGTAAACCGTTCGGGAATGGGGCTGGACGTAAGTTACGTTCACGTCGTTTACATTGACAACTTACGACGTGATTTCACGCATGCGCACTGGGATATGTCCACGGACGGCGCATGCGCCGTTCAGAAAAAAAGTAAATTACGTGGGGTCATGATTCATTTACATGAATCACGCCCCCATATGACTAATTTGAATTAGGCGCCCTTACACCGGCCACTTTACACTACGCTGCCGCAACTTATGGAGCAAGTGCTTTCTGAATAAGGCACTTGCCCATAAAAGTTGCGGAGGCGTAGCATAAAGAGCATATGCTACGTCCGCACAAATTTACGCCCCCTTCTCTGAATTTGGCCCTATAACTTTTGCACAAAACAATCAATACATGCTTATTGGGATTGTTTTTGACAAAAATAGTAGCAGAATACATATTGTCCTAATTTGATGAAGAAATTAGATTTTTTTATTTTATTTTATTGGATATGTATTATAGTAGAAAGTCAAATTTATATTTTTCTTTAAAACTGTCAGGCCTCGTACACACGATCGGACATATCCGATGAAAACGGTCCGCGGACCATTTCCATCGGATATGTCCGATCGGGAGTTTGATCCGATGGCGTGTACACACCATCGGATCAAATTCCCCGCCGCCGGACGGCGCGGTGACGCGGCGGTGACGTTGACGCCACCACGTCACCGCCACGTCACCGCACCAGGAAGTTAAACACTTCCGCGCATGCGCCGAATCCATTCGGCGGCGGCGCGGCGGCGGTGGGGGACGACATGTCTGCTGGTAAGTGTACTAACCAGCAGACATGTCGGGCGGACAGATTCCCACCGGATAGATTTCAAAGCATGCTTTGAAATCTGTCGGGTGGAGAAATCTGTCCGCTAGCCCATACACACGAGCAGAGATGTCTGCTGAAACGGTCCATCGGACCGTTTTCAGCGGACATATCCCCTCGTGTGTACGAGGCCTCAGTCTTTTTTGTTTATAGCGCAAAAAATAAAAACCACAGAGTTGCTCAAATACCACCATAATAAAACTCTATTTGTGGTAAAAAAGGACATAAATTGTATTTGGGTACACTGTCGCACGACTTTTTCAGTTAAAATAACGGCCTGGTTATGAAGGGGGTAAATTTTGTGGAGGGCAAGTGGTTAAATGAACAACTGAATGTAGAAGCTGATTGGCTACCATGCACAGTTGCACCATATTTTGCACTCTCCAGTTTTAGTAAATCAACTCCACAGTGCTGAATTGGTTACGCACTCACATAGAGAATACCACAGAACTAAACAGTTTTCTTCAGAATATGGGTCCATCATCACAATATGCTGGCAACATACAGCCAATCTATACAATATCTTGGGAACAAATAGGCATTTGTTACAATATTTAGGCAATGGGCAAGGAAATGTAACAACACATAGAAAATAAACTCCAGTCCCATTACAGGAGTCTGGCTCCCAATCTCTTTCCCTTTCAATTAATCTAGGATTCCAAATTCATAAATGGATCCCCTTTTTATGACCTCACAAGACTTGTCAATGTCCAGAGGTGAGTGATGGGGGAGAAGAGTGTACAACCCACACTTTCTACCACCTCTTTCATCTCCACACTGGCCACTGGGTAAACTGATTACCAGAATAAGTCACATGGAAAAAAAACAATACATGCACATACTAGACATGTGCACAGTTTTTTTGTTCCGTTTCGTATCGTTCCGTAGGTTCGTTTCCGTTCGTTTTTCGTAAGACGCCCGTTTTCCCGTTCGTTCCCGTTCGTTTTTCATACGACGCAATTTTTTCGTATTCCAATCGTTTCGTATTTTCATTACCGTTTTATTTTCGTACATGCGGGATGGTTCGTTATTCTGTTTTATTTATTGTTGTTTCTTGTTAGACAATAATTTTCGTGAATTTTCGTCATTTTGTACTTTTGTAAATATATCGCGGGATTCGCGGGACTTTCAAAACGCGGCTCATCCATAGTAACTATTCTTAAGCCACATACACTTGGTCAGACTTTTTTAACAACAAACATAAAAACGATCGTTTTCCGATTATTCTCAGAAATTTTTTGTTTGTTTTTAAACTCCATCAGAAAACCATTTTTGGGTTCAAATGTCTGGCCAACTTATCTCCCTTCAGATGAAAATCCACAGAAAAGTTTATTTGGCTTTACTCAGCACAAAAAAAGCTGCTTCACTAACTACACTCACTGCATTCTGCAAATCTTTTGTTTATACTATAAACAAAAGATTTGCATTCGGTATTCAAAGACAATACAGAATGCCAATCTTTTGTTTATACTATAAACAAAATATTGGCATTCTGTATTCTAAGACAATACAGAATGCCAATCTTCTGTTTATACTATAAACAGAAGATTGGCATTCTGTATTTTGAATACAAAATACAAACAGAAAAGGCATTCAAACAAAATACAGCATGCAAATCTTTTGTTACAGATTTCATTTTCGTTCTTTTGCCGTTTTCGTTTTGTCGTTTTTCCGTCGGATCGTTCGTTTGTAATTTGTCATTCGTTATGCGGCTCATTCGTAATCCCGTAGTTTTCGTATTTTGGTGCTTTAATTTTTTCGGTTGTACACTAGAGCTGAAACGATTAATCGATATTATCGATAATATTCGATAATGAAAATCGTTGTCAACGATTTTCATTATCGAATAATCGGTCCGCTCTTCCGCCCATTCAAAGCCGCGGCCTCAATTACCATTTGCCGCGGGCCCGCCGCGATCGAGCAGCGGGGGAGGTGGGGGTGCACGGAGGCACAGGATCGTGTGTCTCCGTGCGCCCCCACCACCTCCACCGCGCGATCGCCGCGGGTCCGCGGCAAACGCTAATTGAGGCCGCGGCTTTGCGGCCTTGTGAAGTCCCAAGCTCTTCCTTCTGTGAGCTGGCGCCATCTGGTGGTGGCCGTTTGACATTACAAGTTAAACAGCAACTGTAATGTAATTTTTCACTGCCATCTCCTTCCCTATAATTAGAACCCCAAACATTATATATTTTTTTTATTCTAACACCCTAGAGAATAAAATGGCGATCGTTGCAATACTTTGTGTTACGCCGTATTTGCGCAGCGGTCTTACAAGCGCACTTTTTTGGATTTTTTTTTTTTTATTAAAAAATAAAACAGTAAAGTTATCCCAATTTTTTTTTAGATTGTGAAAGATAATGCTACGCCGAGTAAATTGATACCCAACATGTCACGCTTCAAAATTGTGCCCGTTCATGGAATGGCGTCAAACTTTTACCCTTTAAAATCTCCATAGGCGAAGTTTAAAAAAAATACAAGTTGCATGTTTTGAGTTACAGAGGAGGTCTAGAGCTAGAATTATTGCTCTCGCTCCAACAATCGCGGTGATACCTCATGCGTATGTGTTCGCTTCTGCGCGCAAGCTCGTCGGGACGGGGCGCATTTTCTGGCTCCTAACTTTTTTAGCTGGCTCCTAGATTCCAAGCAAATTTGTCAAGCCCTGCCGTGAGGCATAGTGCCCCAGCATTGGTGTTCCCAGGAGGAATAGTGCCCCAGCATTGGTGTTCCCGGGAGGAATAGTGCCCCAGCATTGGTGTTCCCGGGAGGAATAGTGCCCCAGCATTGGTGTTCCCGGGAGGAATAGTGCCCCAGCATTGGTGTTCCCGGGAGGAATAGTGCCCCAGCATTGGTGTTCCCGGGAGGAATAGTGCCCCAGCATTGGTGTTCCCGGGAGGAATAGTGCCCCAGCATTGGTGTTCCCGGATAGGAATAGTACTGCTGCAAAGTTATGTAATGTTAATGTTAAACGTTTTTTAATCTGCCGTTTGAGTGTAACATGTTTTTTCATTATTACTGTTAAATAAACGAAAAAATTCCACATCACTTTTTTTTTATGATTTTATCCGATTAATTGATTAATCGAAAAAATAATTGGCCGATTAATCGATTATGAAAATAATTGTTAGTTGCAGCTCTATTGTACACATTATCCCGCGGGTACCAAAATGAACATTTTCGTACAAAATAAAATTTGTACGAACGGGAATGCACATATCTATGTATGTAAAAGGACAAAAGTGTACGTAAACCATAACAATAAACTTCCTTTATTTACTGCCCTTTGGTTTCGTAAAAAAAAATCCCACTTCAGACTGCACCAACAGAAAGCAGCGAGACTTGCTCACGGTCCATCTGCCCATAACGTCTCTTCCATGGTTTCGCATCATATGTGTTTTGTTTTTTTTCTCTAGATTTTTTTCCCATCTTTTCTTTATTTTTTCTTATTTCTTTTACTTTTTTTTTATTGTTTATTATTATTCTTTTTTTTATTGTTTATTATTCTTTTTTTTTGCGAGTCAAAACAAAAAGGGGATTGTTAATACATCTGTGTCCTTGTGGAAATTGATCCCCCCCCCTTCCAATCACCCCTCCCCACCCTCCCCTTCAACCTTTATCACTTATCTTATCCCTGTTAACGCCTGCTTTCTAACTTCTCTATCTCACCACAATGTTACCTCATTCCATTATATTATATTGCTTTAGCTTTAGTTTTAGTCTTAGGCGCCCATCACTTCTGCATATCCCATTGTATGCTTAAATCCTTTCCACTTCTCCCATTTTGCTTCAAACTCCTCCCATTTCTCTTCATCCCTAAATCTTAAATATTGAATGAATGAATGAATGAAAACTTGTATAGCGCGGCTCATGCGAACTGAATCGCCTCTGGGCGCTTGTTGTTCCTGTCTCTTTTGATATCAAAAGAGATGAGTCTTGATCTTTCTCCTGAATGCTAAGTAGTTCTCCTCCAACCGAATACTGGTTGGCAAGGCGTTCCATAGTCTGGGACCTTGGACCGCAAATCTTCTATCTCCTTTGGATTTGTATCCGGCTTTCGGTATCTGCAGGAGATTTTGATTAGTGGATCGCAAGACGCGATTGGGGTTATGGGCTTTTATTTTTTCGCATAGATAATGGGGAGCATTCCCATGGATACATCTATGCGTTAGACAGAGTGCTTTAAAAGTAATTCTGTCTTTTACTGGTAACCAGTGAAGGACTCTCAGTGAAGGTGAGATGGACTCCCAAGGTTTTTTCCCAGTCACAAGTCTGGCGGCCGTATTTTGAACGACTTGTAGACGAGCGATTTGGTACCCTGGGAGTCCAAGGTAAAGGGCATTTGCATAGTCTAATCTTGAGTTTACAATTGTTCCCACCACGACCGCAATGTCATCTTTGGGAATAAAAGGAATAAGCCTACGTAGTAGACGCAGCAGATGGTGAGATCCGCTGACTACTGACCCTATTTGTGCGTCCATTGTCATGTAGGAGTCGAAAAAGACCCCGAGGCTTTTGACTTTGGCGCTAGGGGTGATGATTTTGCCCAGAATGGGCGGGGGTGTCCAAGTTGTTGCAGGTTGATTCTTACGTTTGGCGTGAAACAGAAGGAGTTCTGTTTTCGCTCCGTTGAGTTTTAGATAACTCTTTGTCATCCAGTCCTCTATCAAAGAGAGACATGTCTCTAGATTGAGGTGGTGATCCTTTTTATTGCAAATGCGGAAATACAGTTGCGTGTCGTCTGCATATGAGTGATAGAGCAGTTTTTGACTGCTGATGATCTCAAATAGTGGACGAAGATAGATGTTAAACAACACCGGTGACAGAGGGGATCCTTGAGGGACTCCGCATGATACCGTGCGTTTTTCAGAAAAGAAAGGTCCTAACTTCACTATTTGCGATCTGTTTCCCAAAAAAGAGGAGAACCAAGATAAATCGCCTTCTGCGACTCTGGCTACTTCAGCTAGCCGGGTCAATAAAAGCTTGTGGTCTACTGTGTCGAAGGCTGCGCTCAGGTCTAACAGAACCAGAAGACAAGATTCTCCTTCGTCTGCGGCCTCGAGGGCGTCGTCCCATATCTTGAGCAATGCTGTTTCCGTCCCGTGTCCGGGTCGGAAACCTGATTGAAATGGGTCGAGTAGTTTGTGGGTATCTAGATGCTGTTGCAGCTGTTTCACCACTGCTTTCTCCATAATCTTGGAGAAAGTGTTTAAGCTTGTTATGGGGCGGCGGTGGAGTGGATCCTTGGGGTCCAGGGTAGATTTCTTCAGGATGGGTCTAATTATACCCTCCTTCAACTGTGAGGGCACTATGCCCTCCATGAAAGATTGGTTAATAAGCTGCGTGATAGGAGGTGCCAGGATGTCAGCACATTCCTTCAGCAGTTTAGTGGGGATGATATCATTCGGCGCAGTGCTGTTACGCAGAGTACCGATGATATGTTTTGTGGCTTGGATAGTGATAGGTTCCAGCGTGAACTTACCTGGTTGGGGTGAATTACTACAGGTGTTGTGTAAATTATTACTGGGGGGGCTACGGGGGGAATTGTTTTGCTGAATGCTTTGCCGGATTCCCTCGATTTTATTAATGAAGTAATCCGATAATTCATTGCAAAATTCTTGTGTGTCCGAATTGGGGGCTTCAAGACAGCCTGGATTCATGGTCTGAGTGACCAGCTTGAAGAGTTCGCGGGGGCGGTTGAGGGCGCTATTGATAGCCTCAGAAAAATAATTTTTCTTGGCTTTGAAGGTTTCTTTGTGATATTTCTTAGTTATTGCCTTGTAGATAGAAAGGTTCTCATCTGATGGGCTTCTCTTCCAGGCAGCTTCTGCCCTTCTGCGTTCTTGCTTCAGTAACGCCAGTTGGTTGTTGAACCAGCTGGAGTTTGTTTTCCGGATGTTGGTTTTACGTTTCGGCGCTATTAAGTCAGCTGACTGTAATAGGGCTGTGTTTATGGATTCCAATGTTTCTTCAGCCGTTTGGTGTGGCTGGCTTGTTTTTATTTTTTTCCTTAATGCAGTTTTGAAGAATTCCGAGTGGAGCTTCTTCTGGCATCTAGTCCAGTGTGTAGTCACTGGATTTGATGTTTTTGTTAAGGGGGGGAAGTTGGTGGAAAGAATGAATTTGATGGCATGGTGATCTGACCATGGCAACGTTTCATTTTCCAAGATTTTTATTTCCAGATTTTGTCTGAAAATGAGATCAAGTGTGTGACCTGAAGCATGTGTGGGCCCACATACTAGTTGCTGAAGCCCTAATCCTTCCAGGTGGTCGATGCAGGCGTCAGCAACGGGGTCTTGTGGGGAATTGGCCCAGAGGTTGAAATCCCCGAGCAGCAAAAGGTGTTTGCTGTTAAGGGTATAGGTGGAGATAAAGTCCGTCAATAATGGGAGAAGCTGCGACTTTGGGCCGGGTGGCCTATAGCAGAGTAGAATCCGGACGGTCTCCTGGGAGTTTGCTTGCAATTGTAGAGTAAGGGTTTCCATGAATGGAAGAGGGTTTTGAAAGACTGGTTTTGTGATCGCCAGATGAATCTTATGGATCACCGCCAGTCCTCCTCCTCTTTGCCCTATTCTGTTTTCCGTAAAAATACGATAATTTTCTGGCACCAATTCTCCTAGAATGGTGTTACAGTCGGCTGTGAGCCAGCTCTCTGTAATAAAGAGACAGTCTAAATCGTATTGCAGGATGAAGTCATGGATTTCTAGTCGGTGTTTTACTGCCGATCTAGTGTTAATCAAAGCACATGATATTTGCTTCTCGGTTGTGGCAAACGGCTGCGACTCTTGATAGTCGATCGTCGATCGGTTCTAAAGAGACGCTCAGCTTGCAGGGCTTTTTTGGTGATGGCTGGTAGTATTGCGGCAAATCGCCTCAGACCCCAGATGGTCTCTGCTGAGTATTGCAGATTTATCATGGTTGCCAAACACCGAGGGGGGGGGGGTGATGGGAGGATAGTCAAGGATTAGCCGAATCCTCTATCCTGACTTGATCCAGAAGAAGGCAAAAAACCCTGATCATGCTATGCCAATATGCAGTGGTAGGGAAAAAATTCCTTCCTGACCCCTCGAGAGGCGATCGGACGAACCCTGGATCAAGTATTACAGTGTCCACCAGGGGGGGGGCTGGGGCTGGGTGTAGTAGGGATGGCCGCTGAACCAGCAGCAAAGTCTAAGTTGGTGAACTCCCAGATTGGGTGGATCGGTGCTGCTGTAGGGGCCAGGACGGATCGAGTGGGGGTAGGAGCTACTTTCTAGGGCTATGGGGGGGTATCTGGGCCGTTTCAGGAGTTTGGGAGAGCTTGGGATGGCGAGGTGCGGCGCGCCACTAGGCCGCAATTGAAGCCGCGGCCTTTCCTAGTCACGGCTGCCACAATTGCTTCCAGGCCGGCGCGGAGGGGTGAAAAACACCCGAAAACCACCCGAAAAGGTGCAACTGGCACCGGATGGGTGGCGGATGGGTGGCGGATAGGTTGCTAGAGTGGGGGAGATAGTGTGGGGGTACAGGAAAGGCGTTTATGGAGAGTTATGGCAAGGGGAGAGCCGAGGCATGGGGTGGGTAGCAGCGGCTATCCTGAAAAGGACGGCCGCCTGTATCCACAGTGGGTGGCTTACCTGCTGGTTGTGGGATGAGAAAAAGGAACCAGGGGGGTCAGGTAAAGCCGAGGGGAGCTGGATGGTGAGTCTCTGGAAAGACACGGAGCTGTGGAGAGCCTACCTAGCAGCCTGTCAGAATCACTGTCTGGTCTATCTGGTCCCTGGCGAGAGCAGACTCGAGCGGAAGGCCGGAGCGTCCTACTCTCCCACTGGCTGACTGACTGACTGAAAAGATTGACCTTATTCCAGGTTGTAAATTTCCTCCACTCTAATACACCACTCTCTTAATGATGGACGCTCTAGTTCTTGTTAATTGCGGGATATTTGATTCTTTGT
This sequence comes from Rana kukunoris, assembly GCA_029574335.1. Lineage (NCBI taxonomy): Eukaryota > Metazoa > Chordata > Amphibia > Anura > Ranidae > Rana > Rana kukunoris. The sequence goes on along the minus strand of CM056051.1, from coordinate 253,450,882 downwards.
CGCGTTCAGGAGTTGTGGAGTTAGTGTCTTCAGATACTGTTTGGTTGGTGTTCAGGACCCATGTAGAACATAAACCCATGGGTCGTCAGGGAGATCATCGTTTGATATTTCTCTAATTTTTTGTCTCATCTCCCCCCAATATTTTCCGATTTTGGGGCATGTCCACCAAATGTGGGCCATGGATCCCACTTCCCCACAGCCCCTCCAACACAACACAACTGTGAGGCAGTTTCTGGTTTCGTAAATAATACATTAAAAGTGTTTAGTTATATCTGGTTGATAAGTGCAAGTCCAGGGATTTCCTGTAGTAGACTTACAATGAAAAGAAAACGGTAGGTACAGACTAACTGCACTGCAGCAGACATGTTTCACACCAGACACGGTGCTTAGTCATGATGACTAAGCACTGTGTCTGGTGTGAAACATGTCAGTGGCAGTTAGTCTGTACCTACCCTTGATGCTTTAATTTTATACTTTTGAATAAAGGTGAATATTTGGAATGCGGGTATCCAGCTATTTTCTTTTCATGACTGGTGTACTGCTTGCTTGGTCGCTGGCCTAAACCACCCTACCACCCCATACAGATATTGCTTGCTAGAATAAACACATGACACCTTCTGGATTAAATGGCCAACAAAGGACCCTTTATTAAATCCAACATATATAAAAAATAACTTATAAAATAACCATTTTAATAATATATATATATATATATATATATATATATATATATATATATATATATCTTTAATAAATATATATATTAACACATAAACATTTTAACCCAAACATGAGAAACTTTCTTTTACTGCTGTGTCAGAGGTTCCTGAGAGAAGGTAAGAAAATGCTATTTCATTGGCTGTCCATCATCACCATCATATCCTGGCCTCTAGCTGTGCTCCCACTAGCTCAGAGAAAAATGACTCGACCCTTCTTTCTCCATACAACCTGATGACTAATATCCCATATACCCAGATAGGGAAGGTGCCTATACCGCTACAGGTCCATATATTATATATCCATATAAATATGGATATATCAACCACCATCCGACCCTCAGGAACCATAGACCCTCTGCCACAACACCCACCTGTGACCCCTTACTGGTGGGCGGCCCTCCACTGCCCACCTCGGACAGATGAACTCCATCGCCCCATAAATAAAGGCCAAAATCCCCTTCTAGCTCGCAATGGCGAACAGCCAGCCCCCCATTGCATACCACGAACTTAGCTACGGCCTTGTTCACTTTCACCCTTGCCTTGTTGATCTTGTCAACGAACTGGGCCCCCCTCCACGACAACCTCCCAACGATATCTGACCATACTATGATGGTTAGACTAACCTGAGATGGAGGAAATCCCATTTGACATCCCGGATAAGATCTCGGGACACCCTGAGACAAAGGTCGTTGCCCCCAACGTGCAGTAGCAGCCTATCTAAGAGGGCATAGCGCTGGACCTCCAGCATAACCCTAGCCCAGAGCATGCCTGGGATCCCGATCCACCTAACCATGGCCTCTTCCCATTAAAAACCCATTTTCCTGCCTCCTGACCTAGCCAAGGCTCTCCTAGCCCCCCAATGGACATATGAATGGCCCAGAATCCACATCAGGCACACCGGGCCTGAAAGACAAGAAAAACACAACACGTAATAGAAGAAACTACATCCAGACATGCTTTCCCGTGCTCACCCTCGGAAAAAACCCAGACAACACACAAGCACTTACGAGTAACATCAATGGAAGGGAAAGGACACCCCCCTACAGCAAGCGGGGGCACACATACAACCTGAACCAGTGCGATTCCCACCAACCTATTTTTTTTTTATTTCATCGCTCAGCCCCCAACGAGAGGCTTCAGTCACTGCCCCAATCCTAAAGGAGTGAGAGGAATAGTCTGCAGAATTGAACCCCCCGGCCTCCAGGCAATGTTTAAACACCACAGCAAACTGCTACCTAGACAAGAGTGACCCATCCTCGTGAAGTAGAAGAGGGCCCCCCCCCCCCCAGGAGGCTGTATCGCTGACCATTCCTGGAGCACTTCCACCGGGCACAATGCCAGGCCGGGCACCCTCCCCAAAACAACACTGTACCTTTTCCCAACTGGTCAGTTTTTAAATTACAAACAGCTTGACGGAATCCTCTTCTAACACCACGTCCGAGACACTTAAACCACCAGCCACCACTTTGGAAGGACTAACCAACTCTCCTACCCGTAAAGCCCCAAAAAAACGCCACGACAAATGTGGTCCTAAACAAACTGACCTCAAACCGAGAATGACATACCTGGAGTAACACCCCCACTAACACTTCCAACATATTCAATGACACTGGTCACCTGGAATCCGGCCTGACCCGCCCCTTCCTGTATCCCTGCAAAGCCTTGCGTACCACAAAGGACTTTGTAGCATCCACAACCGGTCGCCGCACCACCTCTCTTGAAAATAAGCTGCAAAACTGACCGATCCAGCCGCGTCAGTAAAGAGCTCCAAGTCTCTTGCTTGCACCACAGCTTCCAACCAGAGCGATCTCCCGTTGTATTGGTCAAGAAACGTCTCCCACACTCTCAAATCCTCCTTGTGTTGCTGGGTTTCCGGCCGACGGCGGAGAGGCTCGGGCACCCCCGCACCCCCTAAATAACAAGCCTAGGGAGGACCGGTTAAAATACTGCAAGAAAAAAACAGTAGGAATATAATGCAAGTTAAAAATGAAACATGTATTTGTGTATTTGAACTACCAGTTTTTCCAGTACACCATGTTTATCTTAACGGAATGTGGAATTATTAATCATCCTATCTGATATTAAAAGACACAGCTGATCGCAAAATCTGTTCTGCAGGGTCAATTCTATTCCCACAAACAATGCATCCCTCCAATTAGCTTGTTCAGAAGTGCTCTATCTTCAGTAAAGTAATTGTCCTACTTTTAGTATCCTTCCATACTAATCAATATGGCTGGCATTGCTCTCACAACAAAATACATCAGTGATCATACTTACAGCTACAATAATTTTGAAGACTCTTGTTTTTCCCGGCTTATTCTCTAGTGCACAATTTCCATATTCCTCGTATTTAATAGGGCAAAGATCTAATTTGCTACATGGGTGTTCTGACTATCTCAATGATCTCCTCACCTCATTTAAACATCTTAGAAAATCACACATTATAATAGTACAGTACTGTTTATCACTGACATCAAACTGCTGCATAGTGGTTTACACCATGAGGTAAGGTGAGAACCTTAACTCAAATAACATCCGTTAGAGGCTGGTAGCAGCTTCATAAAAACATTTTTGGCTTGACTGGGTTGCATGAACTTGTTTCTGACTTTAATGCCGCGTACACACGGTCGTTTTTTGCGATGAAAAAAAACGACGTTTTTTAAAACGTCATTTAAATTGATCGTGTGTGGGCAAAACGTCGTTTTTTGTCTTCAAAAAAACGACCAAAAAAAAATTCCAACATGCTTGAATTTTTTGTGTCGTTTTTCAAAACGTCGTTTTTTGTTTCACAAAAAGTCACCGTGTGTAGCAAAAACGTCTTTTAAAACGACGTTTTTCAACCCGCGCATGCCCAGAAGCTAGTTATGAAGCGAGCTTCAATGGAAAAGAGTGGTGAACGTAACCTCGCTTTTTGTGAAAAAACGATGGTGTGTAGGCAACATCGTCTTTGAAAGTGACGTTTCAAAAACGTCGTTTTTTACTTCACAGAAAACGTCGTTTTTTTTCATCACAAAAAATGATCGTGTGTACGCGGCATTACTCCTGCCTGCTGGCTACAATGCAGACAGGAAATTTCAACTGATCACACCTGTTGAACTAAAGTACTGGCAGCAGCATAGAAATGTCCACTTTCATATTCCAAAATATCTAAACATAAAGATTGTCGTAAATGAAAGATACATTGACATGCCACTTTCTCCTGAATTATAAATAACACAATGCAACAGGGGTTATTCTAGGTTTGGTGAGAATCTCATAGGATGCAGAATTCAGTTAAAGTGCACCTTTTTGAACCAAATTCTGTTATCTACTTTCCATAACTTCTCTCTCTCTCCAATTGGCTACAAAGTAGGAAGCTCTGCTTTTATTATATCTATCCATGGTTTGATTTGCTATATATATTAGAGTGGATGTAAACCTTCCATACACCCAGTGGAGTGAACAGCCTCAAATGATACACAGAGATTAACCAAATCTCCTTACACAGGTTTTATATGTATATCTGCTGTGTTCACATTTATATACTGTATACAATTTTGTTAGGAGATTTTCTCTTCCTGGTTAACACAGAGTGTGATGTCTGGGCATACAGCCGAGATAGCTAACATTGCTGATTGGAGGAAAGGCACACACCCCCTCCCCTCATAGGCAGAGACTCTCAGAGCTGTTTTGTAATAGGAGCTGCCCTCTGCTAATCTATTTTAGCAACCTCCTTTGACAAAAGATTCAGGCTGCTTTTGTCTAAAAAGTCAAAAAATATGTCAGGAGTTTTCAGGCTGATAACAGAGGAAACGTTCAGAAGAGAGCTATAAGACTTAGCTCATTGAAAAGAGATAACAAAATACTGCAGATGTAAGTGCCCAGCTTAAATTTCATGAATCGGGTTTACATCCACTTTAAGGCATACATAAAAAATACTTACCTATCCCATTAGAAGTGGATGGGGGATTGCTGTGATTGCAGGTAGTTGTTTGGTAAACCCCTCTCTAACTCTGTATTTTCTCTGTTTATATTATGTGGTTCCTAAATTTAGGCTGCGTTTGTACCATTTTTTGGTTTTGATGAAAGACAAATATATTGGGATATGATTAGGGTTGAGCGAACCCGAACTGTAAAGTTCGGGTTCGGTACGGACTTTGGGTTTTTCCCGCACCCGGACCCGAACCCGAATAATTGGTGAAAGTTTGGGTCCGGGTTCGGAGTTCGGAAAAAAAAATGCGCGGAGGTCCCCCCTTTAGGTCTGATATGGATATTAAGGGGAACCCTGCCGTCAATTTAAAAAAAATGACGTGGGGTCCCCCCCAAATATCCATAACCAGACCCTTCAGGTCTGGGGTGGACTTTAAGGGGAACTCCACCCCAAAAGTAAAAAAAAATGGCATGGAGTTCCCCCTAAAATCTACACCAGACCCCTTATCCGAGCATATTGACCTGGCCGGCCGCAGAAAAGAGGGAGGGACAGAGTGTGCCCCCCCTCTCCTGAACCGCACCAGGCCACACGCCCTCAACATTGGAAGGGTGATTTGGGGTGCCCCCCAAAGCACCTTGTCCCCATGTTGATGGGGACAAGGGTCTCATCCCCACAACCCTTGCCTGGTGGTTGTGGGGGTATGCGGGCAGGGGGCTTATCAGAATCTGAAAGACCCCTTTAACAAAGGGGACCCCCAAAACACGTTGTGTTCTATCCAGCGCCGGGTGATCAGTCCAGCGACGGCTGATCTCTCCAGCGACGGCCGGTTGGTCCAGCGATGAGAAGATCCATCCATTCAGAGCACAGCTCCGCGAATGACGCGCCGGAGCTTTGACGTTTCTTTTATAGGGGAGGCGGGCCACGCGTCACGTGACCCCGTCCCCCTCTGACGCAAGGGGCATGTCTGGGCTGTCCCAGTGACGTAGCACTGTGTGCGTCAGAGGGGGACGGGGTCACGTGAAAAAGCTCAGGCGCGTCATTTGCGGAGCTGTGCTCTGAATGGATGGATCTTCTCATCACTGGACCAACCGACCGTCGCTGGAGAGATCACCCGTTGCTGGACCGATCACCCAGCGATGGATAGAAGACAATGTTGGAGCAGGGAGCAGCATTGATCGTCTATTTTCACCGCTGGATTTTTATTTGGTTTAATTAATAAAGTAATTTGTTCTACGGTGTGTGTGTGTGTTTTTTTTTAAAACTACTATTTACACTTCCTTCGTGAAATGGTAGGCGTACAGTGTACCCCATTACCATTTCACACAGGGGGGGCAGGATCTGGGGGTCCCCTTTGTTAAAGGGGTCTTCCAGATTCTGATAAGCCCCCTGCCCGCATACCCCCGCAACCACCGAGCAAGGGTTGTGGGGATGAGACCCTTGTCCCCATCAACATGGGGACAAGGTGCTTTGGGGGGCACCCCAAAGCACCCTCCCAATATTGAGGGCATGTGGCCTGGTGCGGTTCAGGAGAGGGGGGGCCGCACTCTGTCCCCCCCTCTTTTCTGCGGCCGGCCAGGTCAATGTGCTTGGATAAGGGGTCTGGTGTGGATTTTAGGGGGAACTCCACGCCATTTTTTTTTTATTTGGGGTGGAGTTCCCCTTAAAATCCACACCAGACCTGAAGGGTCTGGTGATGGATATTTGGGGGGAATCCCATGTCATTTTTTTTTTAAATTGACGGCGGGGTTCCCCTAAATATCCATACCAGACCTAAAGGGTCTGGTTATTGAATTTGGGGGGACCCCCACGCATTTTTTTTTTTTTTACTAAAAGTCCGTGTCCCATTGACTTCAATGGGGTTCAGAGTCCGGGTTCGCGTTTTAAAGTTCGGGTTCGGGTCTGAACCCGAACATCCAGGTGTCCGCTCAACTCTAGATATGATATAATACTGTTTCCACTTATACGGATTGGGCTTCATTTGTGATCTATTTTGAAGTTGTTCTTTGGGTGAGATATGTGTTTGTGTGGATACAATTATCATTTAATGTGGCATCTACATGTGGTCCTCTTACCTGCTGCTATTTTAATATAGGGTTGAGAATTATTCTCATTACCAGGTATCATCATTATAGCTTCCCAATTATTGCTCTGTCCACCACGCAGGCATACTGTTGACACCTAAAACCTTACCATCATCTCCTTGCTATATCTGTTAGTGCTATTTAATCCTGTATAATAATAATAATATATCCTTTAAGTGATGTGTAAGTTGACACAGATAATATGAAATTGTATATGCTATGACGTTTTTTTTTTTTTTTTTTTTTGGGGCTAAGCCATTTCTTTTTGCTGCCAAGTCTTGAAGAAGCTTAGAAATGTGAAACATGTCAACCTCTTGGATTGTACAGCAAAGCTAAATATGCAATGATACGGACTACATCATATATTAGTGATTATTGTCAAATGATTATAACCATATTTTTTTACATTTGTAATAAAATATATTTTGTATTATATTTTCTTGTGGGTGTCCCTCTTTGACACCAGTAAGAAGGAAGCTCTTAATGCCGAGGATGTCTACAATTTGAAGGTTGTTCAGGGTCTGTGAAAACATATGGGGAAAGTAATGAGTCAATCATGTGAGCAAGAAGTGAGAACTCAGGGACTGTTCTGTACACAAACAGTATAGATTGCAAAGTTTTATAAAATGAGAGAGATACAAACTTTGAAAAATATTAAGTTACAAAATGTACTGTCTACCGATTGTACAGAAAAGGATCTTTCAAAAGTGGAGCTTATCTTTTCAGTTTGGGGAAATTTAACACAACATTGTCTCCCCTTATTCAACATAAAGGAGTTGTAAAGGGAAAAAAAATCATCATAATGCAATCTATGGATCTGCATCTGATGATGCCGCCCCCCCCCCCCCCCCCGAGCCCCCGTTTTACTTACCTGACCCCTCTAAAGTCCTGTGCTCGGTCCTGAGATCCTCTTCGCCGCTCAGCCTGGCCGATGAATGGCTAAAGCAGATGGATTGAGTGCAGCGCAGTTATTGGCTGGCGCTGCTGTCAATCACATCCAGAACAGTCGCTGTATCACGGGAGCGTGCCAGTAAGGACTCATCACCATGCAAGCTCTCTCGCATGAAGGTGATGAGTTCTTGAGGGGAGAACCAGAGACAGCCGCAGAGGGACCCCAGAAGATGTGGATCGGGGCCACTCTGTGCAAAACGAACTGCACAGTGGAGGTAAGTAGAACATGTTTGTTACTTTAAAGAAAACGTTTTTTTCCTTTAGTAACCCCTAAATTCTACACTTGTCAGTGCTGCACATGTCAGTGCTCTACCCCCCTCTCCCAAACTGGACTAGCAGTGGAGGCTTTTTAAAATGGACAGTAGCCTTATTCTGCTACATTCTTAAAAGCAGTATTAACCCCCCCCCCAAAATAAAAAAAAATAAAACATTGATTATATTGAAGCCTTCCAATTCTTAGCTGTGATGGCTGCAATATTTTTTTTAGGCTTAATTATTATTATTTTTTCAGTAATCTGACCAGGAAAATACTTGCAAATATAGCAGTTATAGGAATGAGACAAACCATTTACCACTGACAATTGACACTTTTTATTTTTTTATGTAAAACCTTTATCCCAAAAGTAAAAAAAAAAAAAACTGTTGCTGTAACTTCTTATTATATGTTAGCTAGAGTTCACATGTTACTAGACCCTGCATTCACTATATCTGGTCTCGCACAGTACACAGAATGTGGAAATGCAGTTACCATATTTATCAGCGTATAACACGCACCCTATATTTAAGAGGGAAGTTTCAGGGAAAAAACTTTCCACAGCCCCCTGCGTATAACATGTAGGCACAGTTTACCCTCTATTTTCAGGCTAAAAAGGTGAGTGTTATACGCCAATAAATACAGTATTTTAGTAAATATAAGCTGCCAAATAGCTTTTCTTTTCAGCAGTATATAGCAGTCTTCTATCAATGTCTGGATAAAGGTTGTAGGAGGAGTTATCATTCTCCTCTGACTGTCTTGTCAGAGGAGAATTATATATTGGTATATATTTTATAGAAGCAAAAGCCCTACAGAATAAAATAGTTCCTATAACCGTCACACTAACCCATCCTGTAACCCTAACTTGCACATTAACTCTCCCTATAACCTCAGTGCTAACCCTTAGGCCCCGTACACACGAGTAAATAGATCTGTTCAAATCGGTCGACCAGACCGATTTGAACAAATCTGTCTGCTGGGATGTATTGGTTTGATCGCTGTACACACGATCAAACCAAAATCCCTGCCGGCAGACAGCTCGCTGACATGTGGGTGACGTGGCGGTGACGTTGACGCCGCCACGTCACCGCACCAGGAAGTAAAACACTTCCGGGCATGCGTCGAATCCATTCGACGCATGTGTGAGCAGATATGTCTGCTGATTAGCGTACTAACCAGCAGACATACCGGTCCGACGGATTCCCAGCCGACAGATTTGAAAGCATGCTTTGAAATCTGTCGGCTGGCCAAATCCGTCTGTTTGCCCGTACACACGATCAAATCTGTCTGCTGAAACGGTCTGGCAGACCGTTTCCAGCAGACAGATTTGATCGTGTGTACGCAGCCTTACACTAACCTGTAACCTTCAATCTCACTCTTCCTGTTATCCTAACCAACACACTCAGTTCACACTTGTGCAATGCAGGAACCAGCGTGATTCCAGTGCGAGTTCCCACATCGCATTTCACGAACTGCTGCGGGTGTCAATGTAAAGGTAATGACACCACCAAATTGGTTCGCAGATCGCAGTGCAAAATCAGACAGGAATTAGATCGCATGGGTATGAACACCCATGCGATCCGATTCCAGTGCGGACCTAAAAAAAGGGTCCTGCACCATTTTGGTCCAAATGTGATGCAAATTCAGCCATACAAATTGTATGGCTGAATTCACATCAAACAGACATCGCATGTGATCTGCACAAATACAGTATTTTAGTAAATATAAACTGCCAAATAGCTTTTCTTTTTAGCAGTATATAGCAGTCTTCTATCAGTGTCTGGTTAAAGCTTGTCATTCTCCTCTGACTGTCTTGTCAGAGGAGAATTATATATTGTTATAAATTTTATGGAAGAAAAAGCCCTAGAGAATAAAATGGTTCCTACAACCCTCACACTAGCGCATCCTGTAACCCTAACTTGCACATTAACTCTCCCTATAACCTCAGTGCTAACCCTTACACTAACTTGTAACCTTCAGCGTGATTCCAATGCGGGTTCCCACATCGAATTTCACTCGCAGGCAGTTCACACTGCTATCTGTGAATTGCTGCGGGTGTCAATGTAAAGATAAAACCAAATTGGTTCGCAGATCGCAGTGCAAAATCAGACAGGAATTAGATTGCATGGGTATGAACACCCATGCGATCAGATTTCAGTGTGCACCAAAAAAGGGGTCCTGCACCATTTTGGTCCAAATTCAAACATCGAACAGACATCGCATGTGATCTGCACAAACTGGATAGTGTAAAATTGTTTACAGCTCTGCATGGAAAGTAATTAGCTTCCAGTTTTTTTTTTGGTCAAAGCTTAAATGAAGAAGCTAAATGTAGAAGCTGACTGGCTACCATGCACGGCTCCACCATATTTTCCACTCTCCAGTTTTAGTAAAACAACCCCTAAATTTCCCTATGACCCTAATGCTAACCCTTAAAAGAGTAGTATGGGTTTTTGTTTTGTTTTTTTGTTAATCATACTTACCTCGGTGGATGGAGCATCAGACCAATGCTGCAGCTGTCCCCCGGCATCTTTGCACTGAGAACTGAGCCACAAACACTGCCGATGGCTCGGTTTTCACTCCTCCCCGAGAAGAGCGATGTTAACTGTCAGTCAGAATCACTTCTTCTCTGCTTCTCCACACTTATTGGAGAGCTGTGGAGGGGCGTGGAGCCATCAATGAAGGCAGCTGGCAGATCCAGGAATGGAAGTCGGGATGATGTGCTGTCCCACTGATGGCATCGACGTCAGCTGAGAGCGGACTTTAGAAAACGGGTCACAGGAGTGCAAAACGAATTGCACTCCTGTGACCCTAAGGAGAAGCCCAGCCTAAAAAGTTCAGGCGGGACTTCTCTTTTAAGCCACCCATACATGGATCAAATTCCAAAACAATTTTTATTCGTAAATCAGAAATTCTGTTCATTTTGTGATCTGATGGTGCTATTGGTTTGAAAAATTCTACCAATCAAGCCTTCAATTTCTCCTCATGTTGCTACAGAAAAGAATTTTCGTGGCCAGGAATCTTCTTCTTTTTTTTTTTAGGTCACAGCTCATGCACATTTCTTTTTTGATTATATTTCTCACAGGATTCTCCCATCATTGATTAGAAATGTGTTTGTTTGTGATCATGCCTGATCACTCAAATTCGATGGCTACGTGAAAATCAGCCATTGCGGCAGTCCATTAATGGTACGGAATTCTAAATAAATTTAGTTACGATTTTGGTAAGAAAAATAATTCTGAATTTGACTCATGTATGGCCTGCTTTGCACTAATCTTACCTACACCCTTCACAATAACCCTTCCTGTAATGTAACATGCATGCTAGACCTCTTTATAACTCTAATGATAACTTGACTATTGTATAACAGATGTACTCTTTTCTGCATACCCCACATTTTGCCCCATATCTTTACCTATAACTAATTAACGAGACCACACCACCAGTTTTGGAGTAAAACATAGACCATAGGAGCCTTATTTATTTAAAATACATTATTTATCAAAAATCAACTTAAAACATAACCTGAACAACTGACATCAGAAAACCATTGCCTCCTAGCGTTGGTCTTTGCAGGAACCTCAATTTACATATATATTTACCAACCTGACACTGCGGTACCTCTCCATCTGGTCATAGGCCTCAACCCGATAAGCTGGCTCAGAGACGACCTCTGACTGCAGTGCCCTCATTATCAAACTATTCCAGCTAAACCTCTGTTAGCCGGAATACACCCTCAGGACCCATACCACCGATAGGTCCTGCCCACTTTGAGGTATCTTCCTTCCCCGGCAAAGACCAACACCCGCCACTGCCACGACGTGTTGAACACCTGCAAAAGAAAAGAACACAACAGACCAAACCACAAGTAAAAAAACTAAATTAGGGAGGGTGGGTGAGAACTTTCCCCTGCACTGTGTAGACTTAGGGGGAGGAGACTCAGAGCTTTTTTTCTCAGCAAATAGGTGCAGGAACTCAACCACGACCCTGTTCAGATTTCAAAAACAGTAGAAGTGTCTTAAAGGGGCATTAAATACCATGATTGCATTACATACAGAGTGCAGAGTTCAGGGGGTTACACACAGAGTGCAGAGCTTTCACTTGTAAACACAGAAACCAGACTTCTGTGTTTACAAGTGATTGTGGTGAGCAGGCATGAAAGTGTCTGAGCCAGAGGTAGTGGAACTGAGTTCCCCAAGTTCCCCCTGAAAAAAAGCCGTGAGGAGACAAACCCTTTTATTAACTCCCAGTCCCTCCCCTTATAGCTATAACCAATCACACACCCTTTTACATTTAACTTTACTTCATACCCTGTCAACTCAGTTATGTCAGCCCTGCGCCTATTGCATTCTTTCTTTTGCTCCGGGCTTTTCTTTAGAATTAACTCCAACTGCAACACATGCTTGCAAAATGATATGGAGAAAAAATGTTCCTTTATAATAAAACAGATCACAACATCAACATGTCACAGCAAAAAACAGAAAAGAGCTGATGCGTTTTACACCAAAATACAGTGCTTATTCATAGCTACTTAAGCAACACATGCTTAATGTAAACGTAAGGCGGCGTACACACGACCGAGGTTCTCGCTGGAAACCAGCGAGAACCTCGCTGGAAGCTGCATTCCAGCGAGGACCTCGGCCGTGTGTACACAGAGCGCTCGCCCCGCCCGTAGGGAATCCCGTCGAGCGAAAAGAGAGCACGCTCTCTTTTTGCTCGACGGCCCGCCTGGATGAATGGCTGGTTGCCATTCCCGACGGGCGGGTCACCGATTTCGACGGCCGGCAGAGAACCTCGACGGGCGGAACGATGTGTTCTGCCCATCGAGGTTCTCTGCCGTGTGTACGCGGTTTCACCCATTCATAATATTCATATGCTTCATTGCAGATTCAGTGTCCGTGCGTACCCAGCTACAGGTGCTGGCGCAGTCTATCCTCCATTAAACGTCTCTATGGTTAGGCTCATTGCTGAGTGAAATGCATTAGGGGCAGTGTAAGTTCAGGTGATTTTGCTAATTGTACTTGTCAATTAAATGTATTCATAGGCTTTTATTTAGGTGTGTGGCCTTTCTTTTCTCTACAGTGTTTGCCTTTGTTTGTATACTTACCTCTGCGCTGGAATATTTCTGTGTCGAAGACCAACCCTTCCTGTAATGAATAATATCAGAAATCCGAGCCCCAAAATCTACTGATTCAGATTCAATACAAAGTGGTTTTCTAGCTCTCAGGCCTCGCACACACGACCATTTTCCTCGACAGAATCCATCAAGAAATTTGGTGGCAGAGCTTTTTTGCCGAGGAAAACGGTCGTGTGTATGCTTCTCATCGAGAAAACTGACGTGAAACTCAACGAGAAAAAAAGAGAGCAAGTTCTCTTTTTCCTCGTCGGGAGTCTCAATTTCCTCGTCGTGTTCCTCATCAGGCTGGTTTTCGACGAGAAACACGTTCGTGTGTATGCTTAGAAACCCGTGCATGCTCAGAATATAGTATGAGACGGGAGCGCACCTTCGGTAAAAGTAGCATTTGTAATGGAGATAGCACATTTGTCACGCTGTAACAGACTAAAAAGTGCAAATCGTCTCTTACCAAACTTTTACCTAACACGCAGTAACATGAGATTAGCAAAAGAAGCCCCAAGGGTTGTGCCAGTGGAATCTAACTTCCCCTGCCGTCGTATGTGTTGTACATCACCGCGTTTGAGAACGACGAGATTTGGTCTTGACTGTACGCAAATACAGCTTGTCAAGTTTCTCAACAAGCCTAACAAGGAACTCGTTGAGGAAAACGATGTTTCATTTACGACGAGTTCCTCGTTCGTGTGTACGAGGTCTCAGGCTTTTGGTTCCTAGTTCAGACGAATTAGCTCGGTATGGTAATTGGTTTGGTCAGCTCATTGTTGAAGTTGATTTTTTCGACTTTTTCTTCTCTCCACTAAAAGCTGTTTTTTTTCAGCTACGACTCAATAAAAGTAAGGTGTGGGGTACGTTCTGTAATTCTCTGGTCCTTTTACCTCAGTCCCTGAGTGACGTATTAAGAACGAATGCTGCAAGCTTGAAGTGTGTGAACATGAAGTGTGTTACTACAAAAGCATAGCCAATGTTACACACAGGCAGGTGTAGGTTTTCATGGCATATAACCTGTCATCGAAATAGGAGATCACAAAACACAGAATTCGCCTCCACACCTCCCAAATTTCCAAATACCAATTTCTCCATCATTACAAGAAAAAAATAAGAAGCTGGAGATCAGCAGAGAGCAGCAGAACATGCTAAAAATACACACCATTTCTCAGCGGTTGTGACAACTCACAAAAGCAAAGCTAGTGACTGGGGGAAGGCTGGTAGACGAGCCAGGAGAGTTAACCCCAACGATGCTGATGGCTATGCCTGTCTGTAAAAACAACACATCCATTTGCCTTACAGAAGAAAAATGATAAAAGGTAACCGATAGTATTCACTAAAATAAGTGGACAGCTCAGCATGTGGGGATTTAAATAATCTTATTACAGCTGGCTTCAATTTTTTACAATCTGGTTAATAAACAATTGAACGTTGGCAGTTCTTTTGGAACTACAGAGAGAGAGCTCAAACCCCCTACTGTACTTCTTTTGCTTCTTTTTGCTGAGGGTTAATAAATTGTCTCCTTCTTTCTGCATGGATGCTTGTATGTTCCCCACACCTGCTCTCAATGTATAAATAGCCGCAGGTAATAAATGGTGCCCACCATCATTTTGCAGTGCTCAGGTGTATCTTTCTGGGAATTTTGGCACCTGCTTCTTCCGTTGATAGTAGGGGGTACGGCTGAGTGTCAGAGTGATTAATCCCTTTATTGTCAGTGACAGCAAAACAAGGCCTATATTCATCTTACATCCAAGATGTGTAGGCATATGACCATGCTGGGTACCGCTGCCCCAATTACTGGTCGCCAAAATCATCTTGTGCTTGTCACTAATTGGCGCCCATTTTAACTAATCAGTTTTCATTGTGAGATACACATTTCTTATATAGGAATAAATAACCAAGATTAAGTATTTTGTAAAGATCTACTTCTGTATGTAGAACTAAGTGACACAATAAATTCTAACTATATTTTTACAGAAGTACTTGCTAGCACCTCTATTACTGTATGATATTTTTACCTTTGTCATATATTTTGCACATTTTTAAACCATTCAGCACTTTCTGCATCCCTTGACTTTGCCCTCCAACCCCCAGATAACCTGCTGACTGCATAGATGCATGCAGTGACAAAAAGGGAAAAAAAGGTTTGTGGAATCTTTAAAGTGGAGTTGCAGCCTAAAAACAAACTTTTTATTAACAGCTTGCTGTTAATGTAAAAAATAAATAAAAAAATCATATTTTTTATTTATTTTTACTCACTTGTAAATGGCTGTTACTAGGCAGATTTCGTAATCTGCCTATTTCCTAGTCTGCGGTGGTTTACCTTCCTGTTCTAAGACCCCATTTTCTCCTGGGAAATGATGACACTCATTTTCCAGGAGTCTCTGGGCATTACTGTGCCTAAAAATCCCAGCATGCACCCCTCTAGGGAAATCCAGGAAGACACAGGAACTGGGCTTCTCATGCCCACAGCTAACATGGAAATGGCCCCAAGATTGCTGAGCAGATATCAGGTAAGTTTTTACACTGTTTTATGTACCGATTGTATTTTTTGATAATTGTAAAAGAATATTGAATGTAATGTATTGTGGATTGCAAAAAAAAAAAAAAAACTATGCCCGGAATCCAGCTTTAGGCAAGGGATCCCCAAAGGCTTGTGAGATTTTGTTGCTTTTGGTTCCTACTGATGTTACCCAAAACAGATTTTTCGGTCCTATGTATGTGAATTATAAATGATATCAAATGTATTAAAGGGAATGGAAGATCTTAAAAGGCTGGATGTAAATCTAAATTGGACAACATTTAGTTTGCTGAAGCACTGCGTATCATAACCATTTTGCTGTTTTTTTAAACAAATACTGTTTACATTTTTTTTTTTATCTTTTCTTTTTTTTGCAAGATTTTACTTTTAAAATGTTTAGACTTTTTTTTATAACGAATGAAGAACAACAAAAGCAGCCAATAAAAAGCAGGCAAACATTTAAACTAAAATTATTATTTTTTTTAATACACTATACATGTAAAATATATACCAGTACCATTACATTTATTAAAGGAGAAGTCCAGCCTGAGCTCATTTGGCTGGGCTGCTCATATGGGTCACAGGAGTGTAATTTTGCTTTGCACTCCTTTGACCGTTTTCAGGAGAGAGCAGTCTGCAGTCTGCTCCCTGCTGATATCACTGGAATCAATCCAGGCACCGCGTTATCACGACAATAAAGTCTGGATCCGCCAGGTGCCTGAACTGATGCCTGTCTTAGTCTCTCAGCGAGCCACTGAGAGCCTGAGACTGCTGATTCCCTCCCTTCCACAGCTCAGCGCTGGGGGGGGGGGGGTCAGATATTTTTAAGTAAAAGAAGGGTACTCACATATTAAAAGCAGAGAACAGACATGTAAGAACGTTTTACCACACCACAAGCTTATGTGATTACGACACCACTAGCTCCATCTGACATTTTTCATCACAAAGGATAATTTCCAGAGGCATAGGAGTATAGTCTGTTACCAATCCCTTATTTTACCTAAAGCGGAGTTCTGCCCCCACCAGCAAAAAAATTAAAGTCAGCAGCTACACATACTGTAGCTGCTGACTTTTAATATTAGGACACTTGCCTGTTTTGGTATCCAGTGATGTCAGCAACCCAGTGATGTTTCCATCGGCTCTTGGCTGCTGCCGCCACCATTCGTGGGAAGGGAAACTGGTAGTGAAGCCTTTCAACTTCACAGCCAGTTCCCTACTGCACATTCGCAAAGCGCTGTGCTCTCTGAATGGCCCGGCGGTGGGGGAAGGAGGAGGAGGGCCGCACTTCCAAGTGATCTCGCTGTGGCCAGATCTTGCAGAAGTGGAGGAGGGTACCTGTCAAAAATGGGGGGAGGCAGATAAGTGTGGAGCTTCCGCCTTTGGGTGGAACTCCGCTTTAATAAATGTGACGATTATTGGTTACACTATGTAATTTTTCTCCTATTCCCTATATGCTGGCTACTATTGAGTGCATTATCCCTGGATGACTGGAGTGGAAAAGATCTGTCCAAGCTGCCAGGTATATTTGTGGATGTATGATAGAGGTCTGACTGTCTGGTAAGCAGTTTGTGTTTATGAAAGTGGTGGAGCACTTGATTAGTTTACATGGAAGTAAAACACAGCTGGTTTTTAATAAGTATGTAGCAAGGGGTTGCTGCCAAACATACCCTAAAAGACTACAGTGTATTCCTAAACGGGAATCTGGCTCCCTCTGATGTCCGATTTGATGTCTGATGTCCGATTTGGGTTATACCGTTGAAGTTGCCGAGTTCAGTTACAAAGCATGGCCATTGTAGTGTGAGAGGAAATGACTCTGTTGATGTGGGTTGGAGAGACTACAATACCCACAATGCCACCGTGCTATCAAATTGCAGTGCGCCTCGCACAGCCTGCTGGAGAATCGGATATATGGACAACGAGGCCTCAGCTCGCTCTCTCACCAACTTTTCCGTCGGCGGGAGGCCTGCTGTGAGGCCTGTTCCTAGGCCGACAAAGCCTGGGGCTTAGACTGGAGAGCAGATCGCATGTGAGGGATCCTCGTGGACAACTCTGTCGATTGAGCCAGTGATCTACAGCATCTAAAGTTGTCCTCTTACCGCTACCTCATGAGAGGCCGCGAGGTGAACCGGTGACAATTTGCCTGACAAAGGAACCAGGGAATCAAGGACTCTTGGTGGTGAGAAGGCATCTGCCTACCAGAGTAGTTAACTGACTAGCAGAAGAGTGGTTCCTAGCATCAAATTCATACTTACTGAGATTTGAAGTGCTAGAGTCAGGGAAATATTGCTCCTAAGAGCTGTATAGCGGCCTGAGAGACCTAACAGTTCTTTTGTCATTACCGTACATTTACAACACATTTGTATGCATAGTATATTCTCAAACTTAGCCAGAATTAGAGTGTGTAGACCAGGCATGTCCAAAGTCCAGCCCGCAGGCCAAATGTGGCCCCCCTGTTGATTTAATATGGCCCCCCTGGGGATTTGGATATATATAGTTTGTGGCCCCCAGGGCCACAAAAGCTATACACCGTATTTATCGGTGCCGCCTTGGAGGGGGCAGGACGAGTGTCGTCAGATTACATGAAGAGAATCTCCTGTTTTCTCAGCAGTGTCTGTATTGGAAGTCCTGCCTCCTGGGATGCCATTGGACGAATGTTCTGTCTATCATAGGAGACAGGGCTTTGTATTAAAGAGACCACAGAGTAAACAAGAGATTCTCCTGTTTGTAATCTGTTGGCGCTCATCTTGCCCCCCCCTCCCTCTGCCCTCCGAGGCTGCAGATGGGCATCGATCAGGCTGCACTGATGGCAATGGTAAGGCGGCATTCATAGCACATGTGAGGCTGCATTCATGGCACATGTGAGGCTGCATTCATAGCAATGGTAAGCCTGTGCATATTATACGCTGATAAATACGGTATAGCCAAATAACATGCCCAAGCTCATCCTTAGTCCTGAGCAGCGCTCTGGGATTAGTTGGTTGCCACAAAAGAAATATATACAGTTAATCCAAATAACACGCCCAAGCTCATATCTTCACCACACACAGCCACAAAGGCAAGAGAATTCTTGTTGGGCAGTGTATTAGTGCTCAGACGAACACAATTAGACCAAATGTTAATGGTTCAAAGAATGTCAAGCAAAATAGTCGGCCCTCACGCATGTTCACTTCATCAAATCTGGCACTCTTTGAAAAAAGTTTGGACACCCCTGGTTTAGACAAATCCTCCAGTTCCAGCTGTAGCCAGTTTCAAGGGTTCTGGTAAGATTAGAGGATAAAGGTAACGTCACAAAAAAAAAAAAAACTTTTCATGGTTGGTAAGGTTGAATAAAAAACACAGAAAAAAGGAAAAAAATGTAAAGTACGTATGTATTTCAGAATGTCTTGCACGCTTTGGGATGTATGGCACAAAGCAGGGCCAGCGTTCTGGCTAACTCCTAATGTAAAGGGCCCACTGTCTGTTTCCCAAATCCCCCTTAGAGGGAAGCTACCTGGATAGACTGCCGGGCTACGATCTTTGCTGACTTTTGGGATTCAGCAGTAATTGTGATATATACACCTGCTTATTAGTGATACTTCCTATTAGAACAAAACCTTCAATACCAATAGGATCCCCTGAAGAAGCTATTGGCCAAGCGCATAGCTATCCATTGGCGCTGATACTGTGATTCCCGGTAATTTGGCCTCCAGTCAGAAGGGATCGTTTTGGACTACAGTGATATCATTCTATGAGCCATCTATGCGGTTTTCCATGTTCAGGCTCCCTATATACATATGGGACAGTGTACTAATAAGACATGTCCATGTACTCATTTTTATCATATGTTTTAATGTGATTCAATACATTTTGTTATTTTATCATAATGTGAGACCATTTTCTTTCTTAGTGGGATTATAGTGGCAACCTTAACCGCTTGTCGACTGCCTAACGCACATATATGTCAGCAGAATGGCACGGGCAGGCAAAACAACGTACAGGTACATTGCTTTGAATCTGCTGCCTAGCGCCCTACCGCCGCGGGCTCCGTGACTGTGCCCGCGGGACCCGTGGACCCAATGTCCGCCAGTGTCCCGTGATTGTGTCATGGAGAGGCAGAACGGGGGGATGCCTTTGTAAACAAGGCATTTCCCTGTTCCGCCTAGTGACATGACACTAATCTGCTCCCTGTAATCGGGAGCAGTGATCAATGTCGTGTCACTGGTAGCCCAGCCTCCTCACAGTTAGAATCATTCCCTAGGACACACTTAACCCCTTCCTCGCTCCCTACTGGTTAACTCCTTCACTGCCAGTGTCATTTACGCAGCCATCAGTGCATTTTTATAGCACTGATCGCTGTATAAATGACAATGGTCTCAAAATAGTGTCAAAAGTGTCCGATGTGTCTGCCGCAATATCACGATAAAATTCACTGATTGCCGCCATTATTAGTGAACGAAAATAATAATAATAAAAATGCCATAAAATTATCCCCTATTTTGTAGACACTATGGCCCGGATTTACAAAGCACTTACGCCAACGTATCTCCAGATACACCGACGTAAGTACAAATGTGCGCCGTCGTATCTATGCGCCGACCCACAAAGCAATATACGTTGAAAAATAGGCTTCAGCCGCCCGACGTAAGTTTCCTACGCCGGCGTATAGTGGGCGCATATTTACACTGGACGCATGTGGCGTTCCCATTGATTTTCGATGCAAATATGCAAATGAGTCAAATACGGCGATTCACAGACGTACTTGCGACTGGCGCATAATATATGCGGTTTGCGTAAGTCGTACGTCTGCCGTAAAGTTATTCCCCATATTGGAGGCGCAACTCATGCAAAGGTATGGACCAGGGAACGAATGCTGTCGAATTTTACGTAGTTTATGTTCACATCGTAAGCAGTGATTCGACGTATCTTAGGCAGTTGTTTCGACGTGATTGTGAGCATGTGCACTGGGATGCGTCCAAGGTACGACGCATGCGCAGTTCGTTTTAAGTACTTGTCTGAAGTTTGACCCATCATTTGCATGGGGTCACGCTTCATTTAAATGTATCACGCCCACTTCCAGCCCACTTCCACCTACTTTGACTTAGGCCGGCTTACGCCATCGAATTTACGTTACGCTGGCGCAACATTGGGAGCATTTGCTTTGTGAATTCCATGCTTCCCTCTCTGCACTGCGCCGGCCTCTCTGCACTTGCGCAAACCAATCAATATACGCTTATTGCAATTTTTTTACCAAAAATATTTAGAAGAATGCATATCGGCCTAAACTGAGGATTTTTTTATATAGATATATATATATCTATATATATTTTTTGGGGGGGGGATATTCATTATAGCAAAAAGTAAAAATTATATTGCTTTTTTGTCACTATTTTTTGGTTAAAGCACTTTGTTCTTTTTTCATTTATAGCGAAAAAAATACTGCAGAGATGATCAAATACCACCAAAAGAAAGCTTTATTTATGGGGAAAAAAAGGACGTTAATTTTGTTTGGCTACCATGCCGCACGACCCCGCAATTGTCAGTTAAAGCGATGCATTTCCCGAATCACTAATAGCCCGGTCATTGGGCAGCCAAATCCTTCGGGGTTGAAGGCTATGTTTTCCTTTTTTCTGTGTTCATACAATATTGGATGTATTACCATGCAGTATATGTCTCAAAATGTTTCATGTTGAATAAAGAAGCTAGTCCAGCCAGTAATGCCGCGTACACACGATCACTTTATGTGATGAAAAAAAACTATGTTATCTGTGAAGTAAAAAACAACGTTTTTGAAACTTCAATTTTCAAAGACGATGTTGCCTACACACCATCGTTTTTTCACAATGCTCTAGCAAAGCGAGGTTACGTTCACCACTCTTTTTCATTGAAGCTCTCTTCATAACTAGCTTCTGGGCATGCGCGGGTTGAAAAATGTCATTTTAAACAACGTTTTTTGCTACACACGGTGACTTTTTGTGAAACAAAAAACGACAATTTGAAAAACGACACAAAAAATTGAAGCATGCTTTAATTTTTTTTGTCGTTTTTTACAAGACATAAAACAACATTTTCACCACACACGGTCAATGAAATTGACGTTTTTAAAAACGTCATTTTTTTTCATCACATAAAGTGATCGTGTGTACGCGGCATTATACCTGTGTAGGTGTGTCAGGCCGCGTACAGTGTTGAGCGGAATACGTCATATTCGATTTTGCGATATTTCACGAATATATAAAAGAATATTCGCGAAATATTCGTTAATATCGAATATTCGTGATATTTTATCAAAAAAATTGATTGCAAAATTCTCGTCTGCGCATGTGCATGCGCGCGAACAACACGCGAAAACGGAGATCATTTCATATAGGAAGCACAATGCTAAGCTCTAAGATCGCAATACACAGGTCTGATGCAAAAGAAGGGCAGAGAAAGTATTCGCAAATATTCGTAATACGAATATTCGGCAACATAAAAGGATCGCCTCAGCTACTCGGCCCAGGGTCTCTAATCATACCAGCAATGCTTTTAGACGTCGATGGAGATCACTAGGATGTAATCTGTTTTAAAAATAAATTTGAAAAAATACGAATATTCGCAATAGCGAATATTCACTGCGATATTCGATTTATTTGCGAATACTCGAATATGCAATGCGAATATTCGTGAGCAACACTAGCCTCGTATACACGATCAGACAGGTCCGATGAAACTGGTCTGAAGACCAGTTTCATCGGACCAGTTCGATGGTGTGTATGGCCCATCAGACCTTTGTCCGTCGGACCAAAGTTTTAAAACATGCTTTAAAACCTGTCTGATGGAACCTGTCCGTCGGACAGGTTTGATGGTTAGCACACAAAAGCATCGGACCAAAAACCCGCGCATGCTCAGAATCAAGTCGACGCATTCTTTGAAGCATTGAACTTCGTTTTTTTCATCACGTCGTTGTGTTTTACGTCACCGCGTTCTGGTCTGATCGGATTTTGGTCCGATGGTGTGTACGCACATCAGACCATCAGACAAGTTCAGAGTTGTCTAATAAAAACTGGTATACATCAAAAGCAGACTGGAGTGCTGCTGCTGTTTTAATTCCTCAGACTAGAATATGTTGCCTTCTGTGAACAAGAGTGTCCCTTAAAACCAAGATGGTTTCAAAATACAACACACAGCTTTAAGTGGTCTTTCAAAACTGTTGTTTGATTTATGTATTTTTTATGAAGTTGAGTTAAAAGGACACTCTCCATGCTGTACAGTATTTATTTATTTATTTTTTCTTGCTTCATTAAATGTCTCTGAGCTTCCCATGCTTTTTTTGATAACATCTTGCTTATTAGCCTTGAAAATGGCCAGAATTTGATATAAAGAATGCCCCCCATAGACTTCAATGCAGTTTGCTACTAAGCTTGGGTTTCACAGTTTAGGATTTATTATGGCCCATCTTTAACTATATCACTTTGTGACTCACAAGCTGCTAAATGGGTGCCCATAATTGAGACAACGCAGCAGAAATACTTGAATTTTTTCAGTTCCAGTATTTTAGTTCACTGAGCTTTTCTTTTTATTCGCCCTCTGAACAGATAATGAGACAGTCTTTTAAAATTTCTAAAAGCAGAAAAGCTTCAGTAAAGTGTTTAGAGCTGAACTGTTTTGTAACATTGCTTACAGGCAAAAAATAACCAGAAAATAGCTATATATGCCACTGACTTATTATATGCCACTTTTGAAGTTAATATCCAGTTTCCTTTCACACAGAAGACTTCTAGTTCACAGCTAAATGGCATTTACAACACAGTATCAGAGTTTGAGTTCACACATTCCAATTTCTGTACAGAATAGTTTCTTGCAAAGGGTAATACATGCGGTTTGTTGTTTCTCTGCCCCTCAAAGACACCAATGCATCCAATGTGATGTGACTGGATGTTTTGTTTGCAGGCAATTCATTGTATTCACCTTAACTTCCTCCCACTACGTTTCCTCAACTTTTTTCAGCTCACTCCCATATTTTTTCCTTTATTGCTTTTAACAGGTTCTGCTGTACTATGCCAGTACCTACTCTTATTTGATACATTTGTGTTCTGTTAAATATACAACTGAAAAGTTTTTTCTTATATCTGTTTGAATGACTGTTGATTCTGTCTGAAATTCAGCACTATCCTGTTTAACCACTTCCTTACTGGGCAAGTAAACCCCCTTCCTGACCAGGTGAAATTTCAGCTTGCGGCACTGCGTCGCTTTAACTGACAATTGCGCAGTCGTGCGATATGGCTCCCAAACAAAATTGGCGTCCTTTTTTTCCCCACAAATAGAGCTTTCTTTTGGTGGTATTTGGTCACCTCTGCGGTTTTTATTTTTTGCGTTATAAACAAAAAACCACGACAATTTTGAAAAAAAATACAATATTTTTTACTTGTTGCTATAAAAAAATAGCCCAATTTAAAAAACAAAATTCAGTTTAGGGCGATACGTATTCTTCTACATATTTTTGGTAAAAAAAAATTAAAAATCGCAATAAGCGACTGGTTTGCGCAAAAGTTATAGCGCCTACAAAATAAGGGACATAATTATTATTTTTTATTATTTATTTTTTTACTAGTAATGGCGGGGATCTGCGATTTTTATTGCGACTGCGACATCATGGCGGACACATCGGACACTTTTGACACATTTTTGGCACCATTCACATTTATACTGCAATCAGTGCTATAAATATGCACTAATTACTGTATAAATGTGACTGGCAGGGAAGGGGTTAACACTAGGGGGTGAGGAAGGGGTTAATGTGTATCCTGCATTGTGTTCTAACTGTGGGGGGAGGGGGGGTGACTGGGGGGGTGACCGATCTGTGTCCCTATGTATAAGGAACACAGATCGGTCTGCTCTCTCCAGTGACATGACGCTGTCATTGTGAGAGCCGGCAATGAGAAATGATCTCATATGTTTACATATGAGATCATCTCTCATTGGCCCATCAGATCGCATCGCAAACGGCCACTCTGATTGGCCGTTCGCGGCGATCTGTGATTGGCTGTGTCCAAGGGACACGGCCAGTACACAAGTTCCCCGCTGCGCGCTCTGGAGCGCGCGCTGGGAACGAAGAAAGGGGCCGCCGTGAAAACACGGCAGCCCGGAGATTTAGAACCACCCTGCGGCCGCATATAGTTGTACGGCCGTAGGGAAGTGGTTAATTGTACACATCCTGTGTTATGTCAAGGAGTGTAATAAGCCGTCCTAGTTTTTATCTTGGACTACAGAAATATTATACTATACTGTACTGTTGTAGAAATAAGAGCAGTGAGAGGGTTTGCTTAATTTAGCAAAATAAACTTGGGCAGGGCTGACACCATTCAGTACACAAAAATGCTTGCCAACACAACAGGAGAGTATTTCTGGCAGATAAACAGATAATCAGGTATTTTTGTGTACTCAAACTCTCTCCTAATCCGAATTCTGTAGTAAAAAGAATGGAAAGTATATTAAATTTGTTTACATGTCTTCTGTTACTTCCTGGTTTCTGACCTACGTCAAAATTATGTCATACACCCCAGAAATCTTCATAGACATTTTCTTTTGTTTCATCTTTTGTTTCATCTGGAGGAGAGACTTTCTCTGCTAAGCACACCCTTCTGCCTGCATGTGTGAGCTAAGGGAAGATGGATTCCAGGAAGTAAATGCTACATGAATCATCTGCCCTTCAAGATGGCCACAGCTAGAAATGCTAGGTGGGTGTAATTTCTCCCAAAAAAAAGCATGGACACATGTATGGATGGATGTGTTTGCTTTGGATATTAAAAATTAATTCAATTTAGTTTACCTTTGTGGTGCTCAGATACCGTTTAATTCTGCTTTAACCCTTTTACTGGCAGGTCTGTATGTCATACAAACCTTACATCTGGGAAGGGGGTTTACACACACCCCCAGTGGCTGTAGCCACCAGGCATGTGTTTATATATGACAGCCACCCAATAGCTTACAAGTCTTACCAGTAAAGGCCCTTTACCCTCGCACATGCACCTGCATGTATCCCAGGCTGCACATGCCCATCGGTGCATCCAGAACAGGCATGATGAGAGCTGCCAGGTAGAGGGGAGGGAGCCGAGCAGACTCGAGTCCACTCTCTTCCCCTGGCTGACCCAGAAATAATGGGGTAGAATCTAATGCAATGCAATCTGCACTGGCCCTGCAACACCTCATACAAGCATATACAAATGTAAATGCATGCATTGGGGGTGCCTATGCACAAAAACATTGATTGCAATACACATGTTACATATCACCATGCACGCCCGATTGAGAGCAACAATTCCAACACCAGAGCTCCTGTGTAATGAGCGCCAAAGAATGTCTTGAATGGGGTTTTGAAAAATATATTTTTCATCGTCTTTTTCATGGTCCATGAAAAATATAGGCTTCTGAAGTTTGAAGCCATTTCAAGAGTGCATGCAATTTTAAGCCTTTACATGTTGGGTATCTATTTACTTAGCTATAAATCTTTAATATTTTCCAAAAATTGGGTAATTGATTGCGCCTGTGTGCCCTAAAATCAACTTTCATGTATTGTTACTGATTTTTTTTGTTTCCTAGAACCTTGTGCTAATATTATGCAACATAAAAATTGAAACTACCACTATTTTATTCTCTAGGGGTGTCTGGTTTCAGAAAATATATCATGTTTTTGTTGTTTTATGCAATCTTCAGGGTTACATTTTTTTTTTAAACATATTTGCAAACAAAATATGGGTCTGGCAGTGAAAGTGTTAAAAGGATAAACCGTGGGGAGATACGCAAGAATTTCAGAGAAGGGCTGCATATGGCCCGGATTCATATACATCGGCACATCTTTATACCGCCATAGCGTATCTCTATTACGCTACGCCGGCACAGCTCGGAGAGGCAAGCATGGAATTCACAAAGCAAATGCTCCCAACTCTGCGCCGGCGTAGCGTATATTTCATAGGCGTAAGCCGGCGTAAGTGGAAGTAGGTGGAAGTGGGCGTGATCCATGTTAATGAAGCGTGACCCCATGCAAATGATGGGCCGGGCGCCAGACAAGTACTTAAAATGAACTGCACATGTGTCGGGACATGGACGTATCCCCGTGCGCATGCGTACAACCATGTCGGAACAACTGCCTAAGATACGCCGGATCACTGTGTACGCCGTGAACGTAACCTACGCCCAGCCAGACCCACGTCGACCCATATTAACAGACGTCCAACGTAAAATACGTAGGCTTGTGTTCCCTGGTCCATACCTTTGCATGGGTTGCGCCTCATCTATGGGGAATAACTTTACGCCGAACGTAAAACTTACGCAAACTGCTTAAATCATGTGCCGGGCGCAAGTACGTTCGTGCATCGGCATATCTCTCTCATTTGCATATTTAAATAGAAAATCAATGGGAAAGCCCAATGCGTCCAGCGTAAATATGTGCCCACTCTATGCCGACGTAGGCAAGTTACGGCGGTAGGACGAAGTCTGTTTTTAGGCGTATCTAAGTTTGTGGGTTCGGCGCACAGATACGACGGCGCATATTTGTACTTACGCGGCGTATCTGAAGATACGTCGGCGTAAGTGTTTTGTGAATCCGGGCCTACGTGTTTTTCTTTTTGCCTTAGCATACACTTTGAGGTGTACTTCCCCAATGGGCTGATCTACTATTTCTGCACCAGTGTCTCCTTCTTTTGGCTGGTCTGGGCAGCCAATAGAGAGTAAGATAATTAGCAATCCATTATCAACCTTACAGCTGGCCATGCACAGTAATTTGATAGAGCTATGAAACTTTTGATTACAATGTTGTCACAATTCCAAAGCAGCTGAAGAAATTGTGGTTTTCATCAACTGCAAAGAGGTAGGATCCAGATATCCCCATTCAAAAATCCAATTGCTTTCACTAAAGTAAAAGTCGTTTTTTTTTCCTATTTGATCCCATTCAATTCTATCAATTAACTATATTGAAGATGTATAATTTATATTTTTTTTGTTCAGTTTAAACTTAACAATCAACTGAACTCTGGTGGTTGATTGAACTTGTGGGTGGTAGATCAATTAGGTTCTTGTTATTGTATATGCAATAGAAATTGATTGTAAATGGCCAAATGTATGGTCATCTTGATTATCTTAGTCAGGTTTGCTTGAATTAAAATAAAAGAGGAAAAGGTGAAAGAGAAAAAAACATACACACATATTTAATGCCAATATCTACAGTATATTGTGTAAGAATTCATTCTATCATTCTGACAATTTTAAAGCATGAGACTTAACCACTTGCCGACCAGCCGCCGCAGTAATACGGCGGCAGGTCGGCACTCCTGCGCGAGAGCCCGTAGCTCTACGTCGCGCCTTTCGCGGCCACTAGGGGGCGCGTGCGCGCCGCCGGCGGCCCGCGCGCGCGCCCCCCGCTCGCCCCCGAGTCCCGTGCGTGTGCCCGCCGGGCACGATCGCCGCCGGGCACACGCGATCGCTCGTTACAGAGCGGGGAACGGGAGCTGTGTGTGAAAACACACAGCGCTCGTTCCTGTCAGCGGGGGAAACGCTGATTTTCTGTTCATACAATGTATGAACAGAAGATCAGTGATTCCCCCTAGTAAGTCCACCCCCCCATACAGTTAGAACACAAATAGGAACACACTTAACCCCTTCCCTGCCCCCTAGTGTTAACCCCTTCACTGCCAATGGCATTTTTATAGTAATCCAATGCATTTTTATAGCATTGATCGCTAAAAAAATGCCAATGGTCCCAAAAATGTGTCAAAAGTGTCCGAAGTGTCCGCCATAATATCGCAGTACCGAAAAAAAACGCTGATCGCCGCCATTACTAGTAAAAAAAAAATAATAATAAAAATGCCATAAAACGACCCCCTATTTTGTAAACGCTATAACTTTTGCGCAAACCAATCAATAAACGCTAATTGCGATTTTTTTTACGAAAAATATGTAGAAGAATACGTATCGGCCTAAACTGAGGAAAAAATATTTTTTTTATATATTTTTAGGGGATATTTATTATAGAAAAAGTAAAAAATATTGCATTTTTTTCAAAATAGTCGCTCTGTTTTTGTTTATAGCGCAAAAAATAAAAACCGCAGAGATGATCAAATACCACCAAAAGAAAGCTCTATTTGTGGGAAAAAAAGGACGCCAATTTTGTTTGGGAGCCACGTCGCACGACCGCGCAATTGTCAGTTAAAGCGACGCAGTGCCGAATCGCAAAAAGTGCTCTGGTCTTTGGACAGCAATATGGTCCGGGGGTAAAGTGGTTAAAGTGGAATTACACTGCATCTGAGCACCATGAACCAAAAATGTATTTGTAATACTCAAACTTCCCCATCCATTCATGTCACCATGCTTTATTTTGCTGACAACTCACTTTGAAAAACACCCCCTAGCATTTCTAGCCTTGACCATCTTGAGTAAAGGCAGATGATTCATGTAGCATTTACTTCCTGGAACCCACCTACCCTTAGCTCAGGCATGCAGACAGGAAAGTGTGCATGGCTGAGAAAGCCCCTCCTCCCCTCCTGAAGACTTCTGGAATGTATGACATCATTTGCCTAGGCCTGAAAACTAGGAAGTAACTAAAGAAATGTAAAAAAAAAAAAGAAAGTTTTAAACAAGTAACTATAACATACAGTAAAACCTTGATTTTAGAGTAACTTGATTTCGGAGAATTTTGCAAGACAAGTAACAAATGTTCACGAATTTTGACTTGATATACAAGCGATGTATTGATATACAAGTAGCGTCAAGTCACAACTGAGTATAAAGGAGAAGAGAGGAACCTCTAAGGCCTCGTACACACGAGGGGATATGTCCGCTGAAAACGGTCCGATGGACCGTTTCAGCAGACATCTCCGCTCGTGTGTATGGGCTAGCGGACAGATTTCTCCACCCGACAGATTTCAAAGCATGCTTTGAAATCTATCCGGTGGAATCTGTCCGCCCGACATGTCTGCTGGTTAGTACACTTACCAGCAGACATGTCGTCCCCCACCACCGCCGCGCCGCCGCCAAATGGATTCGGCGCATGCGCGGAAGTGTTTAACTTCCTGGTGCGGTGACGTAGCGGTGACGTGGCGGCGTCAACGTCACTGCCGCATCACCGCCACGTCACCGCGCCGTCCGGCGGCGGGGAATTTGATCCGATGGTGTGTACACGCCATCGGATCAAACTCCCGATCGGACATATCCGATGGAAATGGTCCGCGGACCGTTTTCATCGGATATGTCCGATCGTGTGTACGAGGCCTAAGTGTGGCAATGTGTTTATATTTAATGAAGGTATAACATTTAGAAACTCACATGGTTGATGATTAAACAGGCACATCTAAGTATGCAGGCATCCGGGGTAATGCTTTCCACAACCCCATCAACGTTGTCTCTTCCACGCTGCGCTCCACAAGCTCTTCAATAGCTTTCAAATCGCTTTACTGCAGGGTAGTCTTCCCGGTCACAATTGCAGATTGACAGCGGTGAGAGCCGGCGGTGCGGAGGATGGTCTATGTGGACATCTTTACCTTGAATGTCTGCATACTTAGATGTGCCTGTTTTAATCATCAACCATGTGAGTTGCTAAATGTTGTACCTTCATTAAATGTAACCATATTGCTACACTTATTAGAGGCGCCTCTCTTCTCTTTAACACTCTGTATCTCCTGCTGGATTTTGCTTCTAATCCCCTTGTGGAGGCTTCCATTTGTGGACATTTTATGGTTACACAACCTGGTCACATTGCTATGATCTTTTTATATGGACTTTAAACTGAAAGAATTATGAATAAATGGTTGTGGAATGAATCATTTGTGTTACCATTATTTCTTATGGGGAAATTTGCTTTGATATACAAGTGCTTTGCATTACAAGCATGTTTCCGAAACAAATTATGCTTGCAATCCAAGGTTTTACTGTATTTTTCTATCTATTTACTAATGCTAGAAGCCTAAAGATTAAAATTAGTCAATTGATTGAGAGTGAATCTCCACTTTAAATCGGAGGTTCACCCTCAAAACGAAGTTCACAGCATTGCTATCATTAACCATATGTGTGGATGATAGCGTTGACATTTTCTTTTTTAAATGCTCCCTTACCTTTGTTTTCTTGCACTTCCTGGTTTGGATGCCTGCGGGG
The DNA here is from genome assembly GCA_029574335.1 of Rana kukunoris. Taxonomy (NCBI): domain Eukaryota; kingdom Metazoa; phylum Chordata; class Amphibia; order Anura; family Ranidae; genus Rana; species Rana kukunoris. Next base: position 253,420,232 of record CM056051.1, on the reverse strand, counting down.
AGTGGGCGTTTCGCTAAACTGCCCGACCGCTCTTTGCATCCTGGGAGCTGACCAAGTGTCCTCGTGCTAGTGACGTCAGCCCAATCACAGCACAGCAGGTCAAATAGCTAGGCGCCATAGTCTCGCGCTAGCTGGGCGGTCATGTGACGCCGCCGGCCGTTGTCATGGTAACCACGCAGTGTGGACGGTGCGGGTCCCCGCCGACACTGCGCATGCGCGGGATTACGCAGTGAATGCTGGGAGATCAGCATTCGCCGCATTCCGGAAGAAATGCAGCATGGATTCATAGCGCCCACACATAAGATGGCAATGCCCATCGCTGGATAATATAAAATATTCTTTCATCAGAAAAGAGCATCCTGGCGCCTAATGACATTGGACATGTGAGTAACAAAACCACTACAGCAAATGCAGCTGATTAGTGTTTTTAAAAAAAAACGTTTTGACACAGAACATCCGCTTTAAGAAAACATTCAAAGTCTTGCTGGTTTGCTGTTATTAACTCTTTGTACAAGTATTAATTTTCTGTAAAACGGAACTACAGGTGGAGAGAATTTCTCATTTTCAATTCTATAAAAAAATGTTGCCTCTGCTGATATTTATTCCATGTCTGGATCTCTGCCCTTTTGTGCTTTTGTTCACACATGATAGTACAGCTTTTGCTGTACTTGCAGGCAGCTGGGCTATTAGAAATGTGGTTCTCGCCACTGACACGTATTCCGCCCCATCTCTTCTCTTATCCATTCACAAAAAGCCTTGGATTTTGTGAATGGTTCACAAAATCCAAGCCATTTTGTATATGGACAATGTGAGTAGAGGGAATACCACTAGCTGACTCTTGTAGCTGCAGAACTGCAATATAGTGAAAGCTGCATTATACAGCATGAGCAAAAGTATGACTACCGTCTAAGATTTGATGCACCTTTGCACAGGTTATTGCAGTTATAGTCCTGTATAACATTGAATTATATGTGTATGTAAATGTACATGTATTTGCCAGGCTCCTAATTTTCTCTGTCAACAAATGTGCTGGCTTATTAGACGGGAACAGTTTTTCAGCTGAAATTATTATCCTTTTTCCCAAGATTTGTGAGCTTCTCATCCAATGTTTCTGAGAACAATCTGGGTCATCTCATTTATATGGGTATGTTGATTCCTGCACGTTGTTACCTAATTCCTTGCTATAAAAATTGTATCTATAATATAACTGGATCTATAATCTTTTTCAAAATGATTTTGGTAGCTAATACTTACTTTTATTTTTAATCCATGCATATAAAATAAAAATGCCAAGCAATATTACGTTTTCCATGCTTTATCACTGTCCTCCTCTGTTGTCCAGTGCCTGTCCTCTTTCAGGTAAATGACACCTAAATTCATTCAACCCACTTTGTTTGTGCACCAACTTTTAGTAGCAATGAGGAATGCCCACTACCAGAGGACAGAAGAGAAGGAAAGGGCCCTGTGGGTCATGAGACTGGACCAAAAGCAGCATAAAAGATTGTAAGTATAAACCATTTGTTTTTTAAACTGGGGAGCAAGATGATGTTCAAAACTGAAACTTTAATACTATTTAAAATGTATATGTGTGATGATACAATATTTAAACTCTCTAAATAACCCCATGGGGAGTTGGTAGACTGTATGCTCAGCTGGCACACACTGCTCAGTGTTTAAACAGATATATTGAAGGGATGGTTTTAGTTTCTACTCAACAACACTCTTTACATACAAATCTGTTTATGAAGAGCCTTCATTATGTTGACTTTGGCAATCTCAGTTTATTCCCTGGACTAAAATCAAACCATGTGTACATGTCAAAACAAGTATGCGCAGAGATCTTAGTAAAAAATGTGTTTGATTGAACATTTAAAGGTCATAGATGTTGTTTTTTTTGCAAAAGCAGAAAGGTGTGGACTGATGTAAGGCCCATTGGTAGCTTGGCTTCTTTTTGTAATATAACTGGACATGTTTTGCAATACTTGACCACTTTAGTGCAGTTCCTCGTACCCATTGATGGTCTTCCATGGATTCCTGCCTTAACTCCTTACCCTTTAAATATGTCATTGTTGATAACTTATTGCTTACAGTTTATGATGACTGAACCATTTTGCACTCTCCTATATTAAATTAAAATGTTTATACTGTTATTTAAAAAAAAAATGTATAAAAAGATTGAAACAGAAAAGCAGAAAGGTGCTCACTTAGACGTGCATAGATGGGCATTAGGTTTAAGATAGAAATCCTAATTCCTGTGTAACATTTTATTGGTAAAAAAATAAAAATAAAGTGCAAAAAAATGAAAACGAATGCAGCCACCACATTTAGAGACTGCTAAAGTGGTTGTAAACCCTTATGCCGCGTACACACGGTCGCTTTTTGCGATGAAAAAAACTTTGTTTTTTAAAACGTCATTTAAATTGATTGTGTGTGGGCAAAACGTCGTTTTTTGTCTTAAAAAAACGACCAAAAAAAAATTCCAACATGCTTGAATTTTTTGTGTCGTTTTTCAAAACGTCGTTTTTTGTTTCACAAAAAGTCACCGTGTGTAGCAAAAACGTTGTTTAAAACAACGTTTTTCAACCCGCGCATGCCCAGAAGCTAGTTATGAAGCGAGCTTCAATGGAAAAGAGTGATGAACGTAACCTCGCTTTTTGTGAAAAAAACGATGGTGTGTATGCAACATCGTCTTTGAAAAGTGACGTTTCAAAAACGTAGTTTTTTACTTCACAGAAAACGTTGTTTTTTTTCATCACAAAAAATGATCGTGTGTATGCGGCATTAGAGAACACTGTAACCTACATGTAAGCCTAGATTAGATTAAGGCTTACCTGTAGGTGCAAGAAATATCTCCTAAACTTACACGGTTTAGGAGATATTTGCAAAAGAAAGGCGACACATGCGAGCATGCACAGGAGTGACATCATTGCGGTTCTGGCCAGTCACAGCGCCGGAGCTGCGATATGCGGAACTCACTCGTGGAGAGATGGCGCCGATGGAGGAGGTGAACGAGCACCGCTGCCGGTGCTTTGATCTCAGGTAAGTGCTTCATAAATTCCGACTGAGTTAGAAAGAGAACATCTTTTTTTTCCGACAGAAACAATTTCTATTGGAAATTCCGTTCATCTGTATGGAACTCCAAAGGTGAAAAAAGCATGCATGTTCGGAAACAATTAGACGCATGCTCGGAAGCATTGAACTTCATTTTTCTAGGCTCGTCTTAGTGGTGTACGTCACCGCGTTTTTGACAGTCGGAATTTGGTGTGTCCGTGTGCATGCAAGACAGCTTGAACAGAATTCCGTCTGGAAAAACCCATCATTGTTTATCCCGACGGAAACTCCCATCGCGTGTAAAGGGCATGAGGGCAGGAGTAAAGCCAACTCTGAAGAATAGCATGTAAAAGAAAAGTGCAGCATTTATTTAAGGATGAGCCGAACACCCCACGGTTTGGTTTGCAGTAGAACATGCGAACAGGCGAAAAATTTGTACGAACACGTACAAATCAAAAGTGCAAATTTTAAAGGCTAATATGCAAGTTATTGTCATAAAAAGTGTTTGGGGACCTGGGTTCTGCCCCAGGGACATGTATCAATGCAAAAGTAAAACAATAAAAGTTAAATATTCCTTTAAATTTCTTACCTGGGGGGGTGTCTATAGTATGCCTGTAAAGTAGCGCATGTTTACCATACTTAAAAAAAGTCCCTGCACAAAATGACACAAAAGGAAAAATAGTAATATAAAATTACTTGTGGCTATAATGAATTGTCGGGTCCCAGCAATTAAGATAAAAATCTTTAAAAGAAACATCATGGGTTCCCCCCTTTCCATTTCCAGGCCCTTTGGGTCTGGTATAAATATTAAGGGGAACCGCAAACCAAAATTAAAAAAAAATGCGTGGGGGTCCCCCCAAACTAAATTCCATATCAGGCCCTTCAGGTCTGGTATGGATTATAAGGGGAACCCTGTGCCATTTAAAAAAAAAATAGTGTGGGGTTCCCCCTCAAAAATCTATACCAGACGCTTCAGGTCTGGTATGGATTTTAAGGGGAACCCTGCACCAAGATAAAAAAAATGGTGTGGGGTTTCCCCCAAAGATCTATACCAGACCCTTATCTGAGCACGCAACCTGGCAGGCCACAGAAAAAGAGGGGGGCGAGAGGACACTCCCCTCCTGAACTGTACCAGGCCACGTGCCCTCAACATGGGGAGGATGTCCCTATGTTGATGGGGACAAGGGTCTCATCCTGGGGTACCACAGGAGACAGTTTGGGACAAGTCCTTTATTAAAAAAAATAAAAAAAAAATAAAAAAGGTTCCAACAATGTAATCCAGTCTCGAGCGATACAGGAGAAAAAACGCAGCTATGAATGATATCACCTCCAAAGGAGGCGCCCGGCCGAATCACGCTCTCCTGGTGTGACATCTCTTTTATAGCTAAGAATGGGTCCACCTATCACATGCGCCAGAGACCCCGCCCCCTCTCTGATGCAAGAAGAAAGCTTGGGGTTACCCATTGACATATACGGTTGACCCCGCACCCTCTTACACATCATGGGAAACCTGTGTTGTGCCAGAGGAAGCGGGGTCACCCGTACATGTCATTGGGTAACCTTGGGCTTTCTCCTTGCATAAGAGATGGTCAGGGTTACCCGTGCATGTGACATGTGGCCCCGCCCTAAGCTATTAAAGAGCTGTCACACCAGGAGAGCGTCATTCAGCCGGGCGCCTCCTATGGAGGTGGTATCGTTCGTAGCAGCATTAATTGTTTTTTCGTATCGTTCGAGACTGGATTACATCATTGGAACCTTATTTATTTATTTATTTTTGTTTTAATAAAGGACTTGTCCCAAAACATTTTGATACTTTTTTTGTGAAATGGTAGAGGTACAATGTACCCCGTTACCAATTCACATGGGGGGGGCTGGGATCTGGAGTTCCAGATTCCGATAAGCCCCCCACCCGCATACCCCCACAACCACCGGGCAAGGGTTGTGGAAAATAGGCGCTTGTCCCCATCAACATCCTTTCCATTTTGAGGGCATGTGGCCTGGTACAGTTCAGGAGGGAGGCGCTATCTCATCCCCCTTCTTTTCCTGTGGCCTACCAGGTTGCATGCTCGGATAAGGGTCTGTTACGGATTTTTGGGGGGAACCCCACACCATTTTTTTTTTCATTTTGGTGCGGGGTTCCCATTAAAATCCATACTAGACCTAAAGAGTTTGGTATGGATTTTGGGGGGAACTCCTACACATTTTTTTATTTTGGTTTGGGGTTCCCCTTAATGTTCATACCAGACCCAAAGGGCCTGGTAATGGACTAAGGCCTCGTACACATGATCAAATCTGTCTGCTGGAAACGGTCTGCTAGACCGTTTCAGCAGACAGATTCGATCGTGTGTACGGGCAAACAGACGGATTTGGCCACCCGACAGATTTCAAAGCATGCTTTGAAATCTGTCGGCTGGGAACACGTCCGCCCGACATGTCTGCTGGTTAGTATGCTAACCAGCAGACATGTCTTCTCGCACACGCGCCGAATGATTTCGACGCATGCGCGGAAGTGTTTTACTTCCTGGTGCGGTGACGTGGCGGCGTCAACGTCACCGCCACGTCACCGACATGTCAGCGTGCTGTCTGCTGGCGGGGATTTTGGTTTGCTCGTGTGTCGGACAGACCGTTTTGAACAAATATATTTATTCGTGTGTACGAGGCCTTAGGGGGGAACCCATTCTGTTTTTTTTCAATTACTTTTATCTGTATGAGTAGTTTCAAATAATTTTTTTCCTTTAGAAATGTAATTTTGTGCAGGGACTTTTTTTAAGCACAGGAAACATGTGCTACTTAACAGGCATACTATAGACACCCCTCAGGTACGAAATTTAAAGGAGTATTTGACTTTAAGGCCGCGTACACACGAGGGGATATGTCCGCTGAAAACGGTCCGATGGACCGTTTCAGCAGACATCTCCGCTCGTGTGTATGGGCTAGCGGACAGATTTCTCCACCCGACAGATTTCAAAGCAAGCTTTGAAATCTATCCGGTGGGAATCTGTCCGCCCGACATGTCTGCTGGTTAGTACACTTACCAGCAGACATGTCGGCTCCCACCACCGCCGCGCCGCTGCCGAATGGATTCGGCGCATGCGCGGAAGTGTTTTACTTCCTGGTGCGGTGACGTGGCGGTGACGCGGCGGCGTCAACGTCACCGCCGCGTCACCACTACGTCACCGCGCCGTCCGGCGGCGGGGAATTTGATCCGATGGTGTGTACACGCCATCGGATCAAACTCCCGATCGGACATATCCGATGGAAATGGTCCGCGGACCGTTTTCATCGGATATATCCGATCGTGTGTACGGGGCCTTATTGTTTCACTTTAAGCATTATTAAAATCACTGCTCCTGAAAAAACTGCAGTTTTTAAAACTTTTTTTTTTACATTGATACATGTCCCATGGAGCAGGACGCAGGTCCCCAAACACTTTTTATGACAATAACTTGCATATTAACCTTTAAAATTAGCACTTTTGATTTCTCCCATAGACTTTTAAAGGGTGTTCCGCGGCTTTTCGAATTTGCCGCGAACTACCCAAATTGTTCGGCGAACAGCCAATGTTCGAGTCAAACTCACATTTGCCTTGAACATAAAACTCACCCCTACATTTATTGATTGCAATGATAAACAGTCAAGTGAACACTCACATAAGGTACAAATAGATAAGCGCGTTCATGAACACCCACTGAGAGCGCTGTGAAGACCACGGTAGACAGAAGGATGCTGGAAAGTCCTGAATCGTTCTGGGTATGCTAGATGGCAACCAACTTGAAGCACAGCACCCGCAGGCATGTGACGTCACCAGGGTGAAGGAGAGGAACCATACCGGGGGTCGTATAACTAGTTAGCATGGAGGAGTCTCTTTCGTTATCAGAATTAACCAGACAAATTTCTCCACCAACTAAGAAAAAGACTCCTTCTTGCTAACTAGTTACGCTTCGCTCCAAGCTGGTTGCCACCTAGCATACCCTGAACAATTCAGCACTTGCCGACGTCCTTCTGTCTACCGTGGTCGTCGTGGTTGATACACCTTCAGATCATAGGCTTGACTGTTTATAGTTGTAATCAATAAATGCTGCACTTAGAGGTGCTTTTCTTTTTCTTTCACTGCTTATTTAAGGGGTGAGTGTTCTTGAGAGGATTTTGTATGCCAGGGTGCTGTTTTTGAGGTACAATCCTCAGCCCCTCTGACCAGCCATAAGCTGCCTACATTGCATAAAGAAGCTCATAGACCCAATGATGATGTTACTGGGTCCTATATTGGGTATATGCTGGAAGAGGTTTTACAATTTTTTTAAGGGGAGAAAAGAAGAACCAGGGAAGACATAATATAAAAATAATAGAATTGAAAGAGGTTGGGACTTTGTGTGAGGCCTAAGACAATTTTGTAAAATTGCCTCCATCCCTGTTGACACTGAAGAAAAAGGTTGGGACTTTAAGTAAAGCATGCATTTAGGAAGCACAAATTTGCTGTACTGGTTTGATAGTGTTAAATGTAATGAATATTACACAATTATATACATAAAAAAACACAGTGGTTTGTGATTCATGATCAATCTCAGTTAATTTATTTGGATTGACATATTGCACATAGGGAGGTTAATCAAATATAATAATAAAACAATAGGCACAGAGTATATGAAACTGCATTGATTAAACATGATTGTGGCATCTGAAGCTCGACGCATTTCGTGGCTACATTGCCACTCATCAGGAGCTGATGTGGATTAGATGTTTAATAAAGGGAGATATTAAACAAAACAATGAGTCAGGCTTCAATTTTCTGCTTCAGAATTCACTCATAAATCATTTTACTTCCTTTTCTTTAAAAAAAAAACATTTGTTAAAGTTTACTATGTGGTAAAGATAGCTGTAAGAGGGGTGCTGATTATTTAAAATATAAATGTGATTCAGATTTATGATTTATTTATTTAGCCTCATCGCCTGAGTACATTTTAATAAAGACTCATGAAACATTGCTAGCGCCTCCACCTTAGAAAACAAAAATGGTCAAAAAAAAGATTGAAAAAACTGAACAATATGAGAAATGAACAACAGCCATTCATCTGAATCATACAACAACAAAGACGAAGGAACACTTAGCACACAAACGTGACTTCTCTCAAAAGGACATAGAAGAGTTTTTCTCTTTTGTCGCAAGTTTTTTGTCATCAAGTGGGAGCTATGGGTAAAAGCAAGGCAAACAAAACTAGGCTGAGTTCACCATAAGCAAGAAGAAAAAAAAAATCAACTTACAGAATACATAGAAGAGTCTAGTGTTCTAATAAATAACCCCTGTTGTGCCTTTATTTTTCACTCTGGCAGTGATAAGAATGTCAATAACAGAGCATAGCTGAATTAATGCACATTGACATGTTGATGTAATGTTTTTCTCCTCATTCTCTCTCAAAGCATTCTGGGTTTGTTTGCTCTTTCAGAAAGAAGTGTTAACGCTATGACTTTCAAGAAAACGGAAAGATCGCTTTTGCTTTTTGTTCCCTACACACAGTGTTTGAAGCATATTGATATTTTCCTTCTATCTATTATTGGCAAAATGCAAAAAGAAATTAGTCTACAAAATGCATTGGATATGTTGATCTCATTTATTTATATATTTTCTTCATGAATTGTGATCTGACTTTTTTACATAGTCTGGTTTAAGCTTTTTGAAAGAGAAACAAGCCAGCTATTTAGAATTGTATTTCCTATATAAATATTGGTTACATACCCGTGGCTCGGGATTATATTTACAAATATTTAAACACATACATGGAATATATTAAAGTGATACTAAACTCACAACAGTAAAATCAGTCTGTACATGCAGTAAAGCATGCTTGTTATACTCACTATGGAACCTAGGGGGTTAATCCTTTGCATTGTGTAATAAGGCTGTTTGATCCCTAATCCATTTAGGCTCACACACAAGGTTTTTATATCTTAATGCATAGAATACCTTCTGCCTTTACAACTCCTTTAAGTGCAAAATACCTGTATGTGATTTCTCTTTTCGACTCTGTGATTGGACACAGCAGGAGTACTGAAGCCAATCAGTGGGACCCACCGATCATTCACAACAGAGGCAGAACCTTGGTCTGCATATGTAAACAAGGCAGACCACCATTCTGTAAGGGAGGAAGATGGAGATCTTGTATTTCTGCAGAAACACAAATCTGTTTTCTTTCAGTCACAGCATGCCCCCTACAGTTAGTAAGAACTCCCTAGGAGCACAATTCTAATTATTTTTTTTTATTTTTATTTTTTTTTGATCGCATAATATTGACATCCTAGCCTTCCCTGTAAATATTCCTCATATCTATGTTATTAAATAATCATTAAAAGTTTTATTATTATACTTTGGATTTACCTATGAGTCAGAGTGTTCACTTTAGTCTCTCTAGTTTTCAGCTCTTCATGTCTGAAATATCTTTTCTCTAGGAGCACACATAACCTGTTGATGGTCCCATGATATTAACCCCTTCCATGCCAGTACCATTAGTACAATGACAGTGCATTGTTTTTGGGCACTGATCACTGTAGCGGTGTCACTGGTCCCCAAAAAGTGTCACTTAGTGTCAGATTTGTCCACCACTAAAAATTGCTGATCACTGCCATTACTAGTGAAAAAAATAAAAAAAAAGTACAAAAATCTATCCCATAGTTTGTAGACGCTATAACTTTTGCGCAAACCAATCAATATAGGCTTATTGGGATTTTTTTTACCAAAACATGCAGCAGAATACATATTGGCCTAAATTTATGAAGACATTTGATTTTTTACTTTTTTTTATTGGATGTGTTTTATAGCAAAAAATAAAAACTGCAGAGATGATCAAATGCCACCAAAAGAAATCTCTATTTGTGGGCAAAAAAGGACATAATTTTTTTACATGATAAAAGTAGCCAGCCTGCCAGTTCTTTGCTATTTTTTTGTTATGGCCAGGACTTCGATACAAATTCTCTTTAAAAAAAAAAAAGATTGCTTGGCTTTAACTTGATGACTGGTGTCCCCTTATTCTCCACATCTCCCCTGTGCTGTTGAGTTGAGAGGTATCTTAATATAGCATGGTCTTACCCCGAAGGGTCCCGACGTGCATAGCAGTGTTCCTGGGAAAAGAGGACCCATTCTCTTGAAATGCATCGAGGCGGCTTTCTTGTATTGTTTTGGATATTTTGCATAATAAAAGAACCCAGATTTCTGTGGAAGAGTTTCTAAATTTAAGTGTATAAGTGCTCCTACAAAGGCGATTATACTGTATGACTAGGGATGAGCTTTGTGTTCGACTCAAACGTATGTTCGACCGTTTGTCGAAATACGAACAAAACGGGCCTTTCGCGCCAAATTCCAGTGACACGCCACGGCCCATAATTCACTGCGGCATTGCGCGCTGATGATTGGCCAAGCATGCTGTATGTCCCATCAGTAAATTGAGCCGTATTTGGCCAAAGCCAGGGTGGCTTTGGCCAATTATTGCTCAGGGCTTTAGCACACGCCCCACAATATAAAAGGACGTCTGTGAGGCGGCCTTGTGTAGTGTGTTCCGGGCTTGTTCCCGTTCAGACAGAGAGAGAGAGAGATTGTCTTTTTCCTAGCTAGATAGAGCAGGCAGGCTAGTTAGTTAAATTTACAGTGTGTAGAGGATATATATACATCCCAGGAGTTGTACATATATTTATACACTGTAAAGTTTAGTCTGTCAGGCAGTTGATTGTGCTAGCTGCAGTGTTCTCACGTGTTGTATTGCCCGTGTGCTCAATGCAACTAAACCCACTTGCTGTTTACTGCAAGTTTGCTGCTCATTCATTTGCAACTAAACCCACTTGTTGCATAGTGCTAGTGTGCTGCTCATTACTTTGTGATTGTGCTAGCTGCAGTGTTCTCACGTGTTGTATTGCCCATGTGCTCACTGCAACTAAACCCACTTGCTGTATACTGCAAGTTTGCTGCTAATTCATTTGCAACTAAACCCACTTGTTGCATAGTGCTAGTGTGCTGCTCATTACTTTGTGATTGTGCTAGCTGCAGTGTTCTCACGTGTTGTATTGCCCATGTGCTCACTGCAACTAAACCCACTTGCTGTATACTGCAAGTTTGCTGCTCATTCATTTGCAACTAAACCCACTTGTTGCATAGTGCTAGTGTGCTGCTCATTACTTTGTTATGGTGCTAACTGCAGTGTTCTCACGTGTTGTATTGCCCGTGTGCTCACTGCAACTAAACCCACTTGCTGTATACTGCAAGTTTGCTGCTCATTCATTTGCAACTAAACCCATGTGTTGCATAGTGCTAGTGTGCTGCTCATTACTTTGCACCTAAACCCACTTGGTGCATAGTGCTAATGTGCTGCTCATTACTTTGCAAATAAACCCACTTGGTGCATAATGCTAGTGTGCTGCTCATTACTTTGCAAATAAACCCACTTGGTGCAAAGTGCTTGTGTGCTGCTCATTACTTTGCATCTAAACCCACTTGGTGCATAGTGCCAGTGTGCTGCTCATTACTTTGTAAATAAACCCCCTTGGTTCAAAGTGCTAGTGTGCTGCTCATTACTTTGCATCTAAACCCACTTGGTGCATAGTGCTAGTGTGCTGCTCATTACTTTGCATCTAAACCCACTTGGTGCATAGTGCTAGTGTGCTGCTCATTACTTTGTAAATAAACCCACTTGGTGCATAGTGCTAGTGTGCTGCTCATTACTTTGCAACTAAACCCACTTGGTGTGTACTGCACGTGTCCTCTGCAGTTTGCGCCTAAAGCTACGAGGTGTGTGTACCGACTTTGTCCTCTGCAGGCCATTATAATGTCTGGAAGGGCAACAAAGAGAGGCAGAGAGTCACGAGGGCAAGCAGGCTCTGTATCTAGAGGCAACAGTGCTGGTGGTGGACATGGTGCATCCTCTTCAGCACCTGGCCGTTGCACACGCTTGTCCTTCTTTTCCGGAGCTGGCCGTGTTAAGCCTCAACTAGCAGACAAATTGGTAGAGTGGATGACCAAGCCGTCCTCATCCTCCTTATCCTCTCTCACCCAGGCTTACTTTGTCTGGCAAGTTTGCTGCTCATTCATTTGCAACTAAACCCATGTGTTGCATAGTGCTAGTGTGCTGCTCATTACTTTGCACCTAAACCCACTTGGTGCATAGTGCTAGTGTGCTGCTTATTACTTTGCATCTACTTTGCATCTAAACCCACTTGATGCATAGTGCTAGTGTGCTGCTCATTACTTTGCAAATAAACCCACTTGGTTCAAAGTGCTAGTGTGCTGCTCATTACTCTGCATCTAAACCCACTTGGTGCATAATGCTAGTGTGCTGCTCATTACTTTGCACCTAAACCCACTTGGTGCATAGTGCTAGTGTGCTGCTCATTACTTTGCACCTAAACCCATGTGTTGCATAGTGCTAGTGTGCTGCTCATTACTTTGCAAATAAACCCACTTGGTTCAAAGTGCTAGTGTGCTGCTCATTACTCTGCATCTAAACCCACTTGGTGCATAATGCTAGTGTGCTGCTCATTACTTTGCACCTAAACCCACTTGGTGCATAGTGCTAGTGTGCTGCTCATTACTTTGCACCTAAACCCACTTGGTGTATAGTGCTAGTGTGCTGCTCATTACTTTGCATCTAAACCCACTTGGTGCATAGTGCTAGTGTGCTGCTCATTACTTTGTAAATAAACCAACTTGGTGCTAAGGGTTGGTGTGCTGCTCATTACTTTGCAACTAAACCCACTTGGTGTGTACGGCACGTGTCCTCTGCAGTTTGCGCCTAAAGCTATGAGGTGTGTGTACTGACTTTGTCCTCTGCAGGCCATTATAATGTCCGGAAGGACAACAAAGAGAGGCAGAGAGTCACGAGGGCAAGCAGGCTCTGTATCTAGAGGCAACAGTGCTGGGTGGTGGACATGGTGCATCCTCTTCAGCACCTGGCAGTTGCACACGCTCGTCCTTCTTTTCCGGAGCTGGCCGTGTTAAGCCTCAACTAGCAGACAAATTGGTAGAGTGGATGACAAAGCCGTCCTCATTCTCCTCATCCTCTCTCACCCAGGCTGAGTTTACTTTGTCTGGCAAAGCAGCTGCCAAGGCGTCCTCTTCCCTCTGCACAATGGCATCACACAATCCTTCCCTAGTCCCACCATGTCCTCCTGAGGAGTCCCCCGAACTGTTTCAACACGGTGTTGGGTACATGCTGCATGAAGATGCACAGCGTTTTGAAGGCTCCGATGATGGAACACAGATAGAGGAAGGCAGTAATGTGAGCCCAGAGAGAGGGGGTGTCTGGAGGGACAGCAATCTGGCAGTCATGTTCCCCCAGCTGGAGCATATTGCCAGGTTTTCGACAGTGATGAGGAGGGTGGGGATAATGAAGTCACTGACTCTACGTGGGTGCCTGATAGGAGAGAGGAGGAGGAGGAGAAGGTACAAGCACATCTCCAAAGAGGCAGGATGCCTAAGGGCAGCACACCAACTGCATTACATCGCAGAGCTACGCCTGTGCAGGGCGCTGCTGTGTCTCAGCGTTACTGCAAAAGTTCTTTGGTGTGGGCCTTTTTTGAGACATGTGCATCAGATCGCACTGTTGCTAATTGCAACATATGTCTCAAGCGTATCTTGCGTGGCCAAAACATCACCCGCTTGGGCACCACATGCTTGACCAGACATATGTCGACCTGCCATGCAGTTCGTTGGCAAGCATACCTGAAAGACCCACACCAAAGAACAAAGCGGACCTCCCCTTGCCCCTCATTAGCTGGGATCTCCAACCCACTATACCCTTAGTCCTCTCTGAAGCCCGTACTGATAGGACTGAAGGTGTAGAATTAGGTGTGCCACAACCTAGTAGTACATGCGGGCAATCTACTATCGGTACACCGATTGGCATATTGTAGCAGACAAATTTCCGTGCCCCAGCTGCTGCAGCGCTGAAAGTACTCTCCCAGCCATCCACATGCCCAGCTGTTGAATGCTAGCTTAGCGAAATTGCTAGCACTTTAACTGCTGCCTTTTCAGTTGGTAGATTCTGTCACCTTCCATGAGTTTGTGGAATGTGCGGTACCTCCCAAACGCCACTTTTTCTCATGAAAGGCGATTCTGGCTCTCTACTGGCATGTGGAAGGCAATGTCCATGCCTCGCTAGACAGGTCAGTCAGTGGTAAGGTGCATATTACCGCTGACTCATGGTCCAGCAGGCATGGACAGGGATGTTACCTCTCTTTCACGCCGCATTGGGTGACTCTGCTGGCAGCTAGGAAGGACGCAGGGCAAGGTACAGTAGTGTTGGAGGTTGTTCCGCCACCACGCCTTCAAAACACTACTACTAGTTGTGACACACCTCTCTCCTCCACCCCCTCATCTTCTTCTTCCTCTGTGGCCTATTCCTGTGCTGATGTGTCCTCGGAACCAGCCGTGCTCCATAGGCGTACAAGGTGCTATGCAGGAATGCAGGCAAAGCGATGCCATGCGGTGCTAGAGCTGGTGTGCTTGGGAGACAGGAGCCACACTGGGGCAGAGGTTCTGTCAGCTCTGCAGGGGCAGGCTCAGAGGTGGTTCACGCCACGCCAGCTTAAGCCAGGAATGGTGGTTAGCGACAATGGCACCAACCTCCTCTCTGCCCTGCGACAGGGAAAACTTACCCATGTGCCCCGTTTTGCTCATGTTCTGAATTTGGTGGTGCAGCGGTTCTTGGGCAGGTACCGGGGCTTACAGGATGTCCTGAAGCAGGCCAGGATTATCTGTGGGCATTTCCGAAGGTGATATAATGACACTGCTCGGCTGACAGACCTCCAAAGGGAATACAACCTGCCCAAGAACCGCCTAATCTGTGACATGCCTACCAGATGGAACTCTACATGCTGCAGTGGCTGCACACGCAACAGAGGGTCATCAATGAGTACCTGTGCCAATATGGCAGCAGAACTGGGTCAGGGGAGCTTGTTTTTTTTCACCACGCCAGTGGGCCTTGATCAGGATGCATGCACTGTCCTGTCACCATTTGAGGAAGCCACAAGGATGGTGAGCAGTGACAGTGCATGCATCAGTGAGACTGTCCCTCTTATTCACATATTGGAGCACATGCTACATGGAATAATGGACAGGGCCCTTGAGGAAGAACAAAGGGAGGAAGAGGAGGACTTCCTTACCTCTCAAGGCCCCCTTTATCCAGACAGTGGTCCTGCTTGCCCGCCTAGCACACAGGAAAAGGGCGAGGAGGAGGAGGAGGAGGATTGTATCAGCAGCATGGAGGTGGAGCCTAGCACTTAGCATCAGCAGCAGCAGTCTTCAAGGGATCACTTACAGTCCCAAGGAACCCATGGACTTTTACTTGGCTGGGATGAGGTGGCTGCGGATCCTGTTGTCCTCAGTGACCCAGAGGACTGTGCTCCGAATACCTCAGCAAACCTACGCTGCATGGCCTCCCTGATCCTGCAAAGACTGCGTAAGGTTCCTCGTATTCGTGGTATCAAGGAGAGGGATCATTACTGTCTGGCAACTCTCCTTGATCCACGTTACAAGAGTAAGGTTCGCGGACCTTACAGTACCTGTCAACGAGCATGTGTTTTCAGCACGACAGCATCGCGCTGATTCTCGGCGACAGGGTGCCGACATCTCGCACTCGCTGGAATAGGAAAAGCACATTCCAGCGAGCGCGTCATAGAAGCGACGGGGATCCGACTTGGATTCCCGCCAAGTCTACATGCAGCATTTGGTATGAATCATCAGGGGGAACTCCACGCCAAAATTTTAAATAAAAATCTGGCATGGGTTCCCCCCCCAGGAGGCATACCAGGCCCTTAGGTCTGCTATGGATTGTAAGGAGAACCCCCCCTAGGTACCACGTGGGTAGGTACCGGAGCATGATGGGACTGTGACATCATAAGAGAGGCCTATATAAATCGCTGGGAGCCGCACACCCGTCATAACAGTGAGAAGAAGCGTCGAGTCAACATCGGAAGAAGAGAAGGCAGAAGATGTCACAGAAGAGCGGACTGGCCGTCGCTAGTAATTGAGCTAACACGAAAATAGCGGCGGCCAGTCCTGAAGGAGAAGAAGGCACCGGAGAGCAGAGAAGATGGAAGAAGACCCCCGCAGAGTGGAGAAGCCCCCGGGAGAGTGGAGAAGACACCCGGAGAGTGGAAGACCCCCAGAGAGCGGAGAGCAGAAGAAGAAGGCCCCCCTGGTAAAAGAGTTAAAGAAGAGGGGGGACCCCCCGGAGCTGACTAATAAATTACTTTAAAAACCCTGTGTTGTGTTTATTTATTTTTACACTTTGCCTCCAGGTTAATGGGTAGGGGTACGATGTACCCCATATACATTCACCTAGGGTGGGGGGCTGGTATCTGGGGGCCCCCTTATTAAAGGGGGCTCCCAGATTCCGATAAGCCCCCTGCCCGCAGACCCCGACAACCAAAGGCCAGGGTTGTCGGGAAGAGGCCCTGTCCTTAACATGGGGACAGGGTGCTCTGGGGTGGGGGTGTGCCCCCCTCCCCCAGGGCACCTGATCCCCCATGTTGAGTGCATGCGGCCTGGTACGGCTCAGGAGGGGGGGTGCGCTCACTCGTCCCCGCTCCTTTCCTGACCGGCTGGGCAGCGTGCTTTGGATACGGGTATGGTATAGATTTTTTCAGCATAGGGGGGGTTCTCCTTACAATCCATAGCAGACCTAAGGGCCTGGTATGCCTCCTGGGGGGGAACCCATGCTGGCTTTTTATTTAAAATTTTGGCGTGGAGTTCCCCCTCATGATTCATACCAAATGCTGCGTGTAAATTTGGCGGGAATCCAAGTCGGATCCCCGTCGCTTCTATGACGTCTTTATCTCCATCGCCGCAAGCCAGCTCGGCGCTGGCTTCCACGATGGGGCTCGTAGGTAGTTGAAACAAAATATCACGGTCACCTACTGTATCTTGCTGTTGCAGAGGGAGCAGAAGATGAAACATCTTCGGGAGGTCTTGCAGAAAGGTCTGTGCAATGCGTTCCCAGAACCTGAGGGACAACGTGTTGCTGAGGCTTCGGTGAGTCACAGAAGGAGCGGTGGAAAAGATATGGCCAGTTCCAGCAACCATCGCCAGAGTCTGGTTTACATGGTGTGGGAATACCTAGGGGCAAGATCAGACTTGGACACCTTCCCCACTGAAAATCCTTTGGCTTACTGGGTCTTGAGGATGTATCACTGGCCAGAGCTTGCACAGTATGCAATTGAGCTACTGGCTTGTCCTGCATCCAGCGTTCTTTCAGAACGCACATTCAGTGCTGCTGGAGGCTTTGTGACCGATCACAGGGTGCGCCTCTCCACCGACTGTCGATCGACTGACCTTCATAAAAATGAATCAGGCTTGGATCACCAACAGCTACCAAGCACCTGATGCTGATGTAACTGAATAATTTTTTTGAAATGTCAGATCCCTTGTTGACTGCCTAGGCTGATGCTGAGTGACTGTGCTGTTATGCTGCTGACTGAATATCCTTTTCCTCCTCAATGATCTTGCTGATAGCTAGTAAGAACATTGTTGGTTCTGGCCACCGCCACCAGTGCCTAAGGCCCAATTTTTCTGCCCCTGTTTAACAGGGGCGTATAATAACAATGTTTTATGCAATACTTTGCATGTGGCTCTTTGCTGCCCTCCAATTACAGTATCTGTGTGGGGTTGCAGTGTTGTGCCTAAGGCCCAATTTTTCTGTCTCTGTTTAACAGGGACGTGTAATAACAATTTTTAATGCAATAATTTGCAGCAGGACTTATTAATGCGCTGCAACTAGAGTATCTGTAAGGGGTTGCAGTGTTGTGGCACCGCCACCATTGCCTAAGGCCCAAATTTTCTGCCCCTGTTTAACAGGGGCGTGTAATAACAATTTTTGATGCAATACTTTGCAGCAGGGCTTATTAATGCGCTCCAACTAGAGTATCTGTAAGAGGTTGCAGTGTTGTAGCACCGCCACCAGTGCGTAAGGCCCAATTTTTCTGCCCCTGTTCAAGTATTTTTCTTTGTTTCATTCTTTTCTAATTTGGGTTTTTATTGTAGCTTTCACCTAGATTACCATAGTGTCATGTTTATTTTCCTGTACTAAATACTCATTATTGTCAATGTAAATACCACAAATCTAAATGTGTTCTTTTAGACAGCATTGATATAATAATAAGCCACACATTGTTGAGTATCCAAAAATATTTATTGTTTCACATTTAAAATGTGTAATTTTTTTTAATTCAAAAATATAAAAATAGATTTTTTTTTATCAAGAAAAATATTTTTGGTAAGAAATATTTGTCAACATCAATTTTTTTTTTGTTTTTTAGAATTTTTTGTTGGTATTTTTTTTTTTTAGAGATATCTTTTTTTTTTCTTAGATATCTTTTTTTTGTGTATTTTCTTTGAGAATAACAAAATAAAAAAAATATCTGGTGAAAACGCATGAACAATGACCAACTTTTTAGCATTGGTCATTGTTCATGTGTTTTAGTCAGAAAACTAGAGATTCCACTTTAAAAAACAAACAAAAAAAAACATACATAGAAAAAGAAGAAAAACTTTAATTTTTTTTATTTAAATCCTCCCCAGAACATCCATTAAATCCTTTAGTTTTCGCTCCACAGTTTTTTTTTTTTTTTTTCTCATCTGCCACAAGCAGATGTGGATGTCCTCAATTTAAGCCCTGCAGGACAACACCTCTCCAATTAACACCTGGCCCCTGTATGTATCCAATCCACCACCAAAAGCACGAATCCCTCCTGAAATTTGGAAACAAACCATGTATTACAATTATGCAGGCCTACATCTATTACCTGAAGCTGTGCTGTATGATACTGACCTGATGTGGTGTCAGTTTCCATTTCCTGCACATCCTGCGGGGGTGTGGCTTGGGCTGTCTGGGGTTTGTCTGCTCCAGTCTTGCAGCCTCATTGCGCCCTACGAGATTGTAAAAAAAGGAAACATGAATCAAAAAGGTTAGAGGCCTGAAAAAGGTATATGAATCATTCTTTTTATAAAGTGTGGTACAATTGTCTGTTTTTACAATCCTTCTTAACTTAACACAGGATTGTATCCATTACCAAAGCTGCTACATTTCTCTATCTTTGGCCAAGTTTCCTACATGAAAAAACACCAAGTATCCACTGAATCACCTCTGTGTGACACCCTAAATAGGTTGTTCTTGTGGCCAACACTCATTGCCGATCCTGACCTCCCTGGGGCCCTAAGCAAAATGACATGGCACATTAAAAATGAGAAGCAAGGGGCGCTGACGACAGTGACATGTCACATTATAGAAAGTTGACAAGCGGGGGGAAGGGGTGTTCTGCTGTCGGAAATTACATCTTACATTCAATTGAGAAGCAGGGGGTGCTGACTTCTTACCTTTTCTCCCATGAAGCCAGCGAGTTGAGAAGCGGAGTGAGAGGGCTAAAATTACTTCTCACCAGGCGGGGCCTCTAGTAATTTGTGGGGCCCTTTGCAACTTTGCAGGGCCCTAAGCAGCTTGCATAGTGAGCCTATTGGGCGGATTGGCCCTGCCAACACTTGTGCTACTGAGTCTATGGGCCAGATTCTCGAAGAATTCCGGCGGCGTAGCGTAAGCCAGTTACACTACGCCGCCGCATCGTACTAGAGCAAGTGCTTTAATCTCAAAGCACTTGCTCCGTAGGTTTCGCCTGCGTCGCGTAAATCGCCCAGCGTAAACCCGCGCAATTCAAATTGGGCGGCTTGTATTTAAATTAAGCGCGCCCCCGCGTCGAATGAACTGCGCATGCGCCGGCCGGGGAAAAAGCCCAGTGCGCATGCTCCAGCTCACGTCGGAAAGCGTTGTTGAAACCGACGTCAAAACTGACGCGAGCGTCATTTACGCAACTCCATATTCGCGAACGAGTTAGTAAAACGACGTAAGCGACGGAAAAAGCCGACGCTGACCCTTTTTTTTTGTCTCGTATCTATGCGAGTGATGCTTAGCATCACTTTTGCATAGATACGCTTCTACATCCGACAAGTGTAATACAATTACACTTTCGGATCGTAGGTGTAATGACAACTCCGGCCACTAGGTGGCCTTTACGTTGTTTTTTCATTTGCATATGCAAATGAAGTAGTACGCCGATTCTCGATCGCTTTTACGCCGCCCCGTCGTCGCGTACGTCGTTTACGAACTCGTAAGGTTACTCCAGCTTCTATGTGGAGTAACCTTACGAGGTCCCGTCGGATGCCGTCGTGTCCCGTCGGACGCCATGTTAAGTATGGCGTTGGGTCAGCGTCGGCTTTTTCCGTCGCTTACGTCGTTTTACTAACTCGTTCGCGAATAGGGACTTGCGTAAATGACGCTCACGTCGTTTTGACGTCGGTTTCAACGACGCTTCCCGACGTGAGCTGGAGCATGCGCACTGGGCTTTTTCCCCGGCCGGCGCATGCGCAGTTCATGCGACGCGGGGGCGCGCTTAATTTAAATACAAGCCGCCCCATTTGAATTGCGCGGGTTTACGCTTGGCGATTTACGAGACGCCAACGCAAACTACGGAGCAAGTGCTTAGAGAATAAAGCACTTGCTCTAGTACGCAGCGGCGGCGTAGTGTAAATGGCTTACGCTACGCCGCCGCAAATATATGAGAATCTGGCCCCCAGTTTTATTCCCCCCCAGGGAGGGTACTTTTGCTGTGAGATGGCTGCTCCCGTTCCCCACAGGCAGAGGAGGAAAAAAAACTTTAACACCCAGGAGATGTCAGCTCTCATAGCAGCAATGGAGACTTATGGCCGCCATCAGGGGGGTACAGGCAGTACACCTGTAAGGGGCCTGGGGGTCCCCAGGGGCCCGGATGG
Organism: Rana kukunoris; assembly: GCA_029574335.1. NCBI lineage: Eukaryota > Metazoa > Chordata > Amphibia > Anura > Ranidae > Rana > Rana kukunoris. The sequence continues at coordinate 253,399,387 of CM056051.1, read as the reverse complement.
GAACCCCCCTTTTTTTATTTTATTTTTATAAAAAAAAAATATATATATATATATTTTTATTTATATTTTTTTGATGGACAAGAAGGCCTGGCTTGCAGTCTCTGCTCTAATTAATTTCTAAGGTGTTCTATCGAGTTGAGGTCAGGACTCTGTGCAGGCCAGTCAAGTTCCTCCACCCCAAACTTGCTCATCCGTGTTTTTATGGACCTTGCTTTGTGCACTGGTGAGCAGTCATGTTGGAACAGGAAGGGGCCGTCCCCAAACTGTTTCTACAAAGTTGGGAGCATGACATTGTCCAAAATGTCTTGGTATGCTGACGCCTTAAGAGTTCCCTTCAATGGAACTAAGGGGCCAAGTCCAACCCCAGAAACACAACCCCAGACCATAACCCCCCTTTTATCAAATGATTTGGACCAGTCCACAAAAGTTAGGGCCATCAATACATAAATGAGTGAGTTTGGGGTGAAGGAACTGGACTGGCCTGCACAGAGTCCTGACCTCAACTCGATAGAACACCTTGGAAATGAATTAGAGCAGAGACTGCAAGCCAGACCTTCTTGTCCATCAAAAAAAATAAAATAAAAATATATTAAAAAAATATATAAAAAAAAAAGGGGGGGTTCCCATCCGGGCCCCTGGGGACCCCTGGGCCCCTTACAGGTGTACTGCCTGTACCTCACTGATGGCGGCCCTGGTCATAAGTCTCCATTGCTGTTATGAGGGCTGACATCTCCTGGGTGTTAAAGTTTTTTTTCCTATTCTGCCTGTGGGGAACGGGAGCAGCTATCTCACAGCAAAAGTACCTTTCCCGGGGGGGAATAAAACTGGATGTACTTTTTCATCGGCCGGGCGCATGTCTGCGCGTATTTTTAGGCTGGGCGTAAGTTGGGCCGGTGTATCTCTGTAAGTTGGGCCGGCATAGTTGTGAGCATGCTCAGAAGGGAACGAACGTACTGAGCATACTCCGTTCAAGATACGTCGGGCATAAATCACTAGACCATTCATTTGCATAACGACACACCCACTTCCACTTGCACAGGCGTACGCCGACTAAATTAAGTTAGGCCGGTGCAAAGTCAGGCACAAGTGCTTTGTGAATGCTGTACTTGCCTCTCTGAGTTACGTTGGCGTAGTGTATCTGAGATACGCTACGCCCGCCTAAAGATAGGCAATTCTACCTGAATCTGGCCCATAGTTACATAGGGCCAGATTCAGGTAGATCAGAGCATCTTTGCTCTGGAGTAACGCTTCTCATTTACGTTACTCTGCCGAAATTTTAGGAGCAAGTGCTGTTATTCATGAAGCACTTGCTCCTAAAGTTGCGGCAGCGCATCGCAAATGAGCCGGCGGAATTCAAATTGGGTGGGTACGGGGCGTGTAGTATTCAAACTAAGCGCGATCCCGCGGCAAACGTACTGCGCATGCGTCGAGTGTCAATGCATCCCAGTGCACATGCTCCAAATTCTGTCAGTGAACGTCAATGACATCACATCCCCATTCATGAATGTTTTACGCAAGCGACGCGATTTGTTTTTTTTCCGACGCGATGACGACGCCTATACTTAACATAGGATATTCCACTAGGGGCTGCTTTATCTATACGCCGCGTATCGCTTCTGGAAACGTCGTAAAGTCACTGCGTCGCGCCCGAAAAAGATCGTGAATTGCCGATTCCCGCTCATTAACATATTTTTTGAGCGTAAATCGTCGGGAACGCCCCGGCGCCATTTTTAAGTTGAAGTAACGATGCGATGGCAAAATTCATTTACGCTGCTTGCATCGGAACTCCAACAAAAAACAAAAACGCCGGCTTAAAGTGACAGTTAGGCTGGCGGATCCATTGATCCGCCAGCCTAACTCTACCTGAATCTGGCCCATAGTAAGGGCCAGATTCTCGTAGATGCGCGCCTAATTATGCAGGCGTTGCGCATCTCAGATGCACTACGCCGACGTAACGCGGAGTGGCAAGTACCGTATTCCCTAAGTAAATGCGCTCCAAGATGCGCCTGCGTCGCGTAAAATCATCGGCGTAATCCGGCGCAACAACAAAGTAGGAGGGAAGTGGGCGCGTTGCATTGTAATGAAGCGTGACCCCATGCAAATGCAGGCCGGGACGAATGGAGCATGCGCTGTGACGTGGTTGACCCGCGCCGTGACGTGGATGCCTTCTGCGCATGCGCAAAGCCTCCCTACGATTCGCCGGCGCAGGGTATATAATGCGGCCACACATGCGCCCGTGCAGCGCAAACGTCTCCCATTTTCTTGATTGTGACGGCCAAAGTTTGTGCAGGACAAAATGACAAGTGTTGTTAAGGAGAGGAGGAAGAAAAATTTCTCCCCAGAGGAGAGGGCCATTGTTGTGAGGGCAATGGAGAAGTATGATTCGCGGCTCCATGGTGCTGACAGTGCCCGGACCAGCAAGTCCCGGAGGGATTAGATCCTAATGAAGGTGGCGTGCCAAGTCAATGCCCTTTCTCATGAGGTCTGGACACCACAGGACATTCAAAAGAAAATGAATGACCTGTGGCGTCTCGTGAAGGGCAAGCTGGCTGCCAGAGCTCGGCATGCCAGGGGCACTGGAGGGGGCCCACCCTGCACCGTCCGCCTGACTGAGGAGGAGAAGGTGGTTGCCCGCTGCCTGCAGACGGAGCAGGTTGAGGGAGTTGCTAGCCCTGAGGACAGGTACGTTTTTTTTATATTCTGTCTGTTGTGTAGCATGTGTGGGGGTGGAAGGAAACATGTGCCAAGTGTGTGGGTCAACCAACATGGGTATCTTTTGTGTCATCCACAGATGTGCAGGAGGGAGCGGGGCCATCTGTGGCTGCCAGGGCCCATCCGGAGACATCCCCCGAACATCCAGTCCCTCTGGCTGCCCCCCTGGAACAGGACTTGGAGGGAAGTGGGCACACCTCAACAGAGGAGGTGGCTGAGGAGGATCTCGTAAAACAGGACCAGGACCTGTACCTTGTTTTGGAGGAGGATGATGGGTTGCCCGGACCAGCCCAGGCTATCCCCCCATCTTTATCTAACCCCTCAGTGTCCCCCCCCAACCTCTCCAGTCCCTGTGTTTCCCCCCCCTCATCTCCGGACCCTCAGCATCCTCCCCTTATGCCCGGTCCCCTGCCACTCCCCGGAAGGCGACGTGCAAGACCAGGGGTGTTCATAAGGTCCTGCCGGAACAGCTAGCCAGACAGCAGGACCAGCAAAATTGGCACCTGTCTGAGGTCGTGGAGGAGATGAGGCGCCTGGCTGACAGCCTGGCCTCCTTGGGACACCTTTCAGATGCCATCCAAGACCTTGCTGGCAACAGCGCAGCAACGCTGACCAGCCTGGGGGAGCTGCAGGCGACCACCTCCAACCTTGTAGGGGAGGTTCATGCCCTGCGCCTTGCAGTCGAGGAGCAGACTGCTGTGCAGACCCGCATAGCGGTTGCCCTGGAGGGCATGCAGGCAGCCAGGGAGGGACGTAGGGGCATAGTTTCGGGAATCCGCGCATCTCTCTCATTTGCATATTTGCATGCTAATTCAATGGGAACTGAATATTTACGATGCGTAACTATGCGCCTACGCCGCGCTAGCTTAAAGCATTTTCGCCACTCAGACGAAAAAGATTTTCTCGCGTATGTGGTTCTGTGTTTACCGCGCATCGATACGCAGGCGCACATTTACAATTACGCCACGCAAATCCATTTACACAGGCGTAGCGCCGCTGAGAATCTGGCCCTTAGTCAGGTTGAAAAAAGACACAAGTCCATCCAGTTCAACCGTAAAAAAATAAACAAACAAAATAAAACACAGTACAATCCCATACACCCAACTCCATACCCACAGTTAATCCAGAGGAAGGCAAAAAACCCCAGCAGAGCATGATCCAATTTGCTACAGGAGGGGAAAAAATTCCTTCCTGATCCCCCGAGAGGCAATCAGATTTACCCCGGATCAACTTTACCTACAAATCTTAGTACTCAGTTATATTACGTGCATTTAGAAAATAATCCAGGCCCTTCTTAAAGCAATCTACTGAGCTGGCCAGAACCACCTCTTGAGGGAGTCTGTTCCACATTTTCACAGCTCTTACTGTGAAGAAACCTTTCCGTATTTGGAGGTGAAATCTATTTTCCTCCAGACGTAAAGAGTTCCCCCTTGTCCTCAGTGTTGACCTTATAGTGAATAACTCAACACCAAGTTCACTATATGGACCTCTTATATATTTGTACATGTTGATCATATCCCCCTTTATTCTCCTCTTCTCAAGAGTGAATAAATTCAGTTCCTCTAATCGTTCCTCACATCTACTTTATATAAATATTGGTCTCACATAAATAGAATGAACGACGACATATACAACCAATTATTATGTCCACTAACATAAACCTTGACCTCTATTCTTGTACTGTATATATACAACCTGAAAGAAAAAGCACATACCGCACAATAAAAAAAAAAAAAAATGACTTACTTCTTCTGATGACTTTTTTAATCCTCTCCATCTGCTCCGGCTCTCTTATTTTAAGGTCAGACCACCTTTTCCGCAGCTGTTCCCTTGACCTGCACACCCCTAATTTCTGATGGAGAGTCCTCTGCACATTCTCCAGGATCTGGGCCTTCACCTTGTTTGGGTTCTTGTAAAGGCAATGGCCCAGATTCACAGAGCGATTACGCGTGCGCAACTGCTGTTGCGCGTGCGTAAGTGTAAATGTGCGCGTGCGTATAGTTGCACGGGATTCACAAAACAATATACGCCAGAAATCTACGTTTTTTGGTCCGGCATAATTGAGTTAGACCTTCGCTTCCCTTCGCGCAAAACTGCGCTAGACACACCATTGATTTGCTAGTCAAATATGCTAATGAGGGAGTTACGGGGATTCACAAAAAAACGCAGTTGCTGCGCAGGCTACGCGATGTGCGCAACAGCAAAATGTCCTGTCTAAAGTTAGAGCACCTAAAAGCTGGTCTAAATTTTGAAAAAAAGTCTACTTGTCAGATAAAGCAACACTGTTAGTGAGGAGTTCAGCAGTCACACGTGTTGCCCAACAATCTGTATGCCAACATGCCAGGGGCATCGTCGCGCATAGCTATACTACTGACTTTAGATGAACAAAGAAGGAGGAGGGCACGGAGGATGGCACTAAGGAGGGCACGGGAGATGTTTTTTTTTTTTTATTATTTGCTTATATAAAATTTACAATTTAAATTAATCTAATACAATATTCTTATCTGATACAAGCCCCTCACTCTTCACTTGATATATCACACACGCATAGACATCTTTGGCATGAGTGATTCTGAGGTGTTTCGCATCTTCAGATTCACCCCTCATGCCATCATGGAATTACCACAACCTTGCAGGAGGACATCAGCAGCCCAACACATGGCACCACCCATGACACCCATGACAGCTACATATACAATCAGAGCCCCATCCCCACAGATTTCGAACAGAACATGTATGGGGACACCTGCCTGGTTGGTGAGTGACATGGGAGTCAGGCATGACTATCCCCTCCCGTGATGCACACCTCACAAGTGGCACATGCATGACTAACATCCTCCTGTCTTTTCCCTTCAGGGTGACTCTGCATATGAACTGGAACCCCATCTCATGACCCCATCTCATGCCAGCTCACATTATGCATCTTTGCACGTTAAACACACACATTAATCATGGCACAATGAGAATGCATGCATGCACACCACTGTGGTCCCTAGCACACACACCCCACATCCTCATCAAATTGGATTGGCACCAGTCCACCATGCAAGACTGGTGAGCAGTAACGCCACGTCAAGGCTCCAATTATGTCACTGTACATTCATACACCATTCACACGGACCTGGGAATCACTTCTCCCTGGTCCTGGGGAACCCTTCTCCACCCAAATTGAGGATGACACCCCTTTTCCAGCAGGAATGTCACCCCCACATTCAAACATCATTCACAACCCAAAAAATGCCAAAAATGTCAGCAAAAAAAACAAAAAATGCATAGAAAAAAAAAATGCATAGAAAAAGAAAAAGGCAGAGAACAAAAATAAAAATGCTTTCAAACCAAAAAAAGGGGAAAAAAAAATTAATGCCCTCTGCCTGAGCCACGCCTGGGGCGCCCCCGGCCACGGCCCCGGACCCTCAGGGGAGACGCATGGGGGAGGGGAAAAGCCGGGGAAGGAGGAGCAGCCCCTGAGATCTGCCCACCTGGCGGCCTGCCCTCCAAGGCCACGGCTATTCTGTCCAGGGCAGCACCAAGTGTTGCCGTGTTGCCCTGGATAGCCTGGGTAAGGGCCCTCACATCCTGCCCAACGCCTGCTGCTGTAGTTTGCAGGTCATTTAGGCAGGTTGTGGAGGCCCGGGAGTGGGAGTCCAGGTTACCCAGCCTATCGTTGATGGAGGACAGGCTCTGATCCACCCGCCCCATAGTCTGGCAGAGCTGTCTCAGAAGGCGGGTCTGGGTGGCCAGGTTCCTTCTCAGACAGGCGGGCAGGAGATTGGGCGCCCCCCTGGTGCTCTGGGATGACCTCCTGGCTCCAGCTGATGGTTGTGGCCGGGGAGAAGGGGAGGCCCTTGTGAGGGGAGCCATGTTGGGGGAGGAGGGGGGGGGCTCCCCCTTAGGGAGGGCAGGCTTCTTGCAGCCAGAGGGGAAGAGTCCGCAGAAACCAAACGTCCAGTGCCTGCCATGGACTCCTCCTCCTCATGATTCTCCTCCTCCTCATGATCGTCCTCCGCATGATCATCCTCCTCCTCTTGTTCCTCCTCCGCGGACTCTGGCCTTGTTGGGGGGGCCTCATTAGGCTGCTGTCCTGGCGTTGGAGCGGTCAGGCCAGATGGCCCTGCACCCTCCTGCACAGCTGTGGATGACACAAACCATTCACAGGTTGGAGGATCCACACACTTGCCACATATTCCCTTTCACCCCCTCCCCCACACATGCTACACACCTGAGAGAAATAAAAACCTTACCTGGCACCGCGGGGACCGGACTTGTGTCAAAGCCTGGCAGGCCCTCCACTTCATGCCGGTGAAAGGTCAGGGCCACCACACGCTCCGTCGCTGTAAATCTAATCCGGCATGGTGGGCCCCCTCCTGTGCCCCTGGCATGGGCATTTATTGCGGCCAGTTTTTTTTTAACCTCACGTCGGAGGTCATTTATTTTCTTTTCAATCCCAGACCGGGTCCGTGTCTCCCCCTCCCCCGATGAATTGACCTGCTCCGTGATCATATCCAATATCTCCCTCCTCCTGGACGGGGTGGTGGTGGCACTCTGCGGGCCGTGGAGAAAACGCCCATACTCGCTAATGGCCCCGGCAAGAATTCTTTTTTCCCCCACTGTAAAATTAAGCTTTCTTTTTCTCTCAGTCATACTTCCAAACAAACTCACTAGCAGTCACCAAAAATCTGTCACAAATACAAGCACAACCAATCAGACAAGAACACACACAAAGAGAAAAAGAACACCCAAAAATCACACTAGCACTCAGCAAGAAACAGACACAAAAAAATCAGATGAAAAAATAAAGCAAGAAAACAAACACTCAGAAATCTATCAATCAAACAAACAGTCAAAAAACACTTATCAAAACACACTTTCACAAAACTACCAACAAGCACTAGATCACACAGAACACTAATCTGACAACTACAAAACACACTCTAACGAACAACAGAGCAAAAGCACTTGATTCAATGGGAAGGGACACAAAGGGATGTACTTTTGCAATGGAAGTGCGTTTGTGTGTGTCTATTTATGCTGTCTGCGTAGTTCACAACGTTGCCCTAGTCCATTTCCAATTTCACTGATTGCGCCGCTCCCGAGTTGTGAGCATGCGCACAACGGAGCTGACATGGTTTCCTTCACGCGCGCATGCGCGAGTCGGCCGGCCCTTCATTTGCATGGGGTCACGGCTCATTTCAATGTAACACGCCCACGTCCCTCCCAATTTGTATTACTCCTCCTTACGCCTCAGGAAAAAACCTTACGCTTGCGCAATCTCTTGCGCAAAAGCTACGTGAATCGCGGGATTACGCGGCTAGATTGCGCAAGTCTAACGGAAAAGTGGTGCGCTACGCCGGACCGATAATGCGCCGATCTACGTGAATCTGGGCCAATGTTTGCAATCATAGTCCTCCCTCCTTAGGATTGCCACCATTTCCACCATCTCCTCAAAGGACATATTGGTGGCTTTGTACCTCCTGCTCCTGGTTTTTGTTACCGCCTGGCCTTGCTCCTGGTTTGAGCTTCCAGCCTGCTGTGTGTCCTCCATGGTGTCTTCACTGTCTTGCATTGACCAACCCAAAAGGGGCGTGGAAAGTACAAGAACGATCGCCAGGGGCGGGGAAACGTGCGGAGATTCTCGCATTCACAAATGTCATGTAGTTTGTTGAGGGTCTCTTTAGGAAATTGTGCAATATGCAGCAGCAAAGTATGACATGGTTCAGATTCTACTTAACAAACCTAAAGTCCTTGTCTTGTTTGCACCGCCTATATACTGCTGTATACTGCTGTTCAAAGTATATAGGGTATATAGGGTATTTTTAACACTGTCTTTCAGGATACACTGCCCCACGTAGGAACACAATAGGGTTTATTCAGTGACTCTGTCAATGCATTAGGTGTATTTGGGGGTGTTTGTCTTAGGGGGAGAGTGTGGGTGTGCATGCTGTTTAATTGTCTCTCCTATGGGGAGGTCCCTGTTTAGCTAGTCAGCTGTGCATACCATCACTGGATAATTCTTATGGGAATGTGTTTTAATTATTCCCTATTATTATAAGGGATTCCGGTTTTTGTATGTCTATTGGGAATTTTTGATACACGTTTTTAGTGTCCAATTCAATAAATATGCAGTTAACTCTATTGGGTGTGTATTTGTCAGTTTTTTGGTTATTTTTTCCATTTGTGACTAGTGTTGCTCACGAATATTCGCATTGCGAATATTCGCTACGAATATTGCATATTCGAGTATTCGCGAATAACACGAATATCGCGGCAAATATTCGCTATTTCGAATATTCGAATGTTTTCAATTTTTTTTTTAGAACAGATCACATCCTAGAGATCCCCATCGACGTCTAAAAGCATTGCTGGTATGATTAGAGACCTTGGGCCGAGTAGCTGCAGCGCTCATTTTATATTGCCGAAAAATCGCAATGCGATTATTCGGCAATAGCAATATCGCGCGATTATTTTATATTGTAATATATCACGAATATTCTGAGCCAATCAGAGTGCTCCATTCCGCATTTCTCGAAATTTCGCAATTATTTTGTATTGTAATATATCACAAATATTCTGAGCCAATCAGAGTGCTCCATTCCGCATTTCTCGAAATTTCGCAATTATTTTGTATTGTAATATATCACGAATATTCTGAGCCAATCAGAGTGCTCCATTCCGCATTTCTCGAATATTCGCAATTATTTTATATTGTAATATATCACGAATATTCTGAGCCAATCAGAGTGCTCCATTCCGCATTTCTCGAATATTCGCAATTATTGTGTATTGTAATATATCACGAATATTCTGAGCCAATCAGAGTGCTCCTTCCGCATTTGCCGAATATTCGCAATTATTGTGTATTGTAATATATCACGAATATTCTGAGCCAATCAGAGTGCTCCTTCCGCATTTGCCGAATATTCGCAATTATTGTGTATTGTAATATATCACGAATATTCTGAGCCAATCAGAGTGCTCCTTCCGCATTTCTCGAATATTCGCAATTATTTTGTATTGTAAAATATCACGAATATTCTGAGCCAATCAGAGTGCTCCATTCCGCATTTCTCGAAATTTCTCATTTGCAATCGCAATTCGCAATCGCATTCGCATTCGCAATAGCGAAAATTCGCAATAATTTCATTTCCAAAAAATATCACGAATATTCGTATTTAGCGAATATATCTTGAATATTCGACTATATATTCGAGATATATCGCGAAATCGAATATGGCATATTCTGCTCAACACTATTTGTGACCCTATGTCAATACCAACTTTCTAAAAGCTGATATTTACATTGGACTAGTCATACCCCACAGGATAGTAATCTGGCTTAAGGCTCATTTACACTTGTTTAGACTTTATCACCCATTAAAGTGTCTACAACAGGCATGTCCAAAGTCCAGCCCGGGGGCCAAATGCGGCCCAACTGTTGATTTAATATGGCCCCCCTGGGGATTTGGATATATTTATTGTTTGTGGTCCCCAGGGCCACAAAAGATATATACTGTATTTATTGGCGCTGCCTTGGAGGGGACAGGGAGGGGGCGGGACGAGCGCTGTCAGATTACATGAAGAGAATCTCCTGTTTACTCAGCAGTGTCTCTATTGGAAGTCCCGTCTCCTGGGATGCCATTGGATGACTGTTCTGTCTATCATAGGAGGCGGACTTTGTATTAAAGAGGCCACAGAGTAAACAAGAGATTCTCCTGTTTGTAATCTGTCGACACTCGTCCCGCCCCCCTCCCTCTGCCTTCAAGGCTGCAGATGGGTATCATTCAGGCTGCACTGATGGCAATGGTAAGGCTGCATTCATGGCACATGTGAGGCTGCATTCATGGCACATGTGAGGCTGCATTCATGGCACATGTGAGGCTGCATTGGTTGAAATGTAAGACTGCATTGGTTGCAATGGTAAGGCTGCATTGATTGCAATGGTAAGGCTGCATTTTTGGCACATGCAAGGCTGCATTTGTTGCAATGGCGAGGCTGCATTTTAAGGAAAGAAAAATGGACAGCCGCACTCCAATGGATGAAAAGACTTACAAATAGTGCCTGTTTATTCCAGTCAAAAAACTAAAACAGCAAAAACAGCAAACAGTGGGGTAACAAAAGCTGACGCGTTTCACATCGACAACCGATGCTTAGTCATAGCTAATAGTTCATGAGCTATGACTAAGCATCGGTTGTCGATGTGAAACGCGTTTTTGCTGTTTTAGTTTTTTGACTGGAATAAACAGGCACTATTTTTAAGTCTTTTCATCCATTGGAGTGTGACTGTCCATTTTTCTTTCCTTATATTGCACCACGCATTGCCTGCACCCATTTGGGTTTTTGAACTTTACTCACCACTGAAGAGTGTCGTCTGGAGCGGCGGTTTTCCCTTTAGCGAGGCTGCATTTGTTGCAATGGTGAGGCTGCATTCATGGCAATGGTGAGGCTGCATTCATGGCAATGGTGAGGCTACATTCATGGCAATGGTAAGCCTGTGGGTGTTATACACTGATAAATACGGTATATCCAAAAACAAACACCCAAGCTCAAACTTAGTCCTAAGCAGCGCTTTGGGATTCGTTTGGGCCACAAAAGAAATACATACAGTATATCCAAATAACACGCCCAAACTCATCTCTTTACCACACACAGCCACAAAGGCAGGATAATTCTCGTTGTGCAGTGTATTAGTGCTCGGACGAACACACTTAGACCGAATTTTAATGGTTCAAAGAATGTCAGGCAAAATGGTCGGCCCTCACGCATGTTCACTTAATCAAATCTGGCCCTCTTTGAAAAAAGTTTGGACACCCCTGGTCTACAACATGCTTTTGTGTTTTTGATGCTTCAGTGATGCTTTTACGAAGCTTTAACCTCCCTGGTGGTATGATTTTTTCAGATTTTAGGTGCTGAAAGCGGTACCATTATTTGCAAGGAAATTTGGCGTTTTATACTATAGGCCTGTAATACTTAGGAATAACTCACTTAAATCTGACCAAACTAGAGTCTAATAGGCATCCCGGGTATGATATTTTTTTTAAAACAAAATTATAAATTATAATATAATAAATAATTATAAATAATTATAACAAATAATAATATAATTATAATAAAAAAAATTCAATAATGTAATCAAATCAAAATCTCTCAAACGTGCTCAGTTCCAGAATTGTCGCTGTCATTATTTTTTTTTTTTTATGACGAATTTCCCCACAATTCGCTATCGCTCAATTCTGCAAGTGATTCTGATTTATTATCGCTGTTTTCTAGCTGATCTAAAACCATTTTTGACATAAAGGGACACTTTTGATTGCTATGGACAATCTACAGTTTGCAGGGAGAAAGAACAGTTTTTATTATGTAAAAGTACATGTAGGGCACTGGGCAGACCACTAGGGACAAGGGGGGTGTGTATTTTTTACATACAGTACTGTAATCTATAAGATTACAGTATACTGTATGTAATGTGTTTGTTTACGTTTTTGAATATGGTGCCGTTCTCCGCCCCCGTGCGTCGTTATGTCGCAGGGAACGGAGCTCGGTGGTACACAGAGGCACTGTGTGAATCGAGCGAGCACCAGCTCGCTCACACAGCGTGGATGCATCGCTGGATCCACGGACATGGTAAGTAAACACTGCCTGTGGATTCAGCGAGGCGAGCCCGAGTCTGACTCAGGGTTACCGATCGCAGCACAGAAATTTAACCCCGAGTCAGACTCGGGAATACTGCCAGGGGGGTTAATGGAGCTTGCCAAATGAGCTGGGGATCTTAATGGAGCTTACTAATGAGCTGAGCATCTTCTGAACAGGGGTACTAATGAGCTGGGGATTTCCTGAGTGAGGGTACTATAGAGGTGGGGGTTCTACTGGGCCCCTTTAAATCAAACAGTATATCAACACACCCTGGGCCAGATTCTCATAGAATTTCGCTTGCGTATCATAAGCCATTTGCACTACGCCGCCGCATCGTACTAGAGCAGGTGCCGTATTCCCTAACCATTTGCTCCGTCGTTTGCGTTGGCGTAGCAAAAATGGCCAAGCGTAAGCCCGCGTAATTCAAATGAGGCGGCTTGTATTTAAATTAAGCGCGCCCCCGCGTCGAACGAACTGCGCATGCGCCGGCCGGGGAAAAAGCCCAGTGCGCATGCTCCAGCTCACGTCGAAAAGCGTCGTTGAAACCGACGTCAAAACGACGTGAGCGTCACTACGCAATGCCCCTATTCGCGAACGAGTTAGTAAAACGACGTAAGCGTCGGAAAAAGCCGACGCTGACCCGACGCCATACTTAACATGGCATCTGACGCCACCCGACGGCATCCGACGGTACTTCGTAAGGTTACTCCACATAGAAGCTGGGGTAACCTTACGCGGACGAAAACGACGTACGCGACGACGGGGCGGCGTAAAAGCGATCGGGAATCGGCGTACTAGCCTCATTTGCATATGCAAATGAGAAAACAACATAAACCTAGTGGCCGGAGTTGTCATTACAACTACGATCCGCAAGTGTAATGGTTTTACACTTGTCGGATGTAGAAGCGTATCTATGCAAAAGTGATGCTAAGCATCACGCGCATAGATACGAGGCAAAAAAAACGGCAATACGATGGGGTATCTGAGATACTCCATCGTAACGCCCCTGTGTGTGTTGATATTCTGTTTGGTTTAAAGGGGCCCTTTGTGTGTTGACATTCTGTTTGGTTTAAAGGGGCCATTTGTGTGTTGATATTCTGTTTGGTTTAAAGGGGCCCAGTAGAACCCCCACCTCTGTAGTACCCTCACTCAGAAAAAAAAAACAGCTCATTAATGTGTTGATATTCTGTTTGGTTTAAAGGGGCCCAGTAAAACTCCCACCTAGTACCCTCACTCAGGAAATCCCCAGCTCATTAGTACCCCTGTTCAGAAGATGCCCAGCTCATTAGTACCCTTGTTTAGAAGATTCCCAGCAAGGTCCCGGGTCCCTTTTGGTCTAATGAGAACCTCCAGAGTTAGGGACAGCTGACATCCTTCTGTGTAGAGTGGGTTACAAGGCATAGTGCGTTTAACGCAAGGAAGATTCATGGGCACCAGACACTTTTTGAATGCAAAGAGATTTATTTTCACTTGAACAGAATTGTGGGAGAGAGGGTTTAGGGTCAGGACACCCATTAGTAGTTGCGATGTGAATTAGCAGACACTGAGACTTCTATAGGTAGACAGCCATGCAGGGAAAGGCATCCAGCAAGACACCACATCTGCATGTGTGGGATCACTGTCTCCTATGACACAGTCGTATAACAGTTTATAACACAAGCTTTTAAAAACTTCTGTATTTCCTCTACAATCACTTCTTGTAGATGTTTACTCCACTGAGCTCCCAGTCCCTCTCACTAGACTTGCTGATCCACTGCCACTAGATTTCCTGAGCTCTTCCATCCTTCTCACTGAGTATCTTCTTCAAGCGTCACCCCACTGGCCTGCTCAGTCCATAGCTAGGCACACAAAGCTGCTCTGCAAACATCACATCTGCTGGCTGGGTCCTTAGCTTGGCACTCAGAGATACTCCTCAAGCTTCACTCCACTGGCCTGCTCGGTCCCTGGCTTGGCACACAAGGCTGCTGTGCAAGCGTCACCTCAACTAGCTTGGTCCCTTGCTTGACACCTGCTAAAGTTTCCCAATTTTTCACTGTCCTTGGTTGGTGAGAATACTGCTCCAGTACTTGGTTCAGCTGCTCACCGTGGTCCCGGGTAATAAAGTGGATGGTCCCTTAGTGGCGACAGCTTCCATTCTACCTCTAACCACGACAGGTTCTCCGCCCGGCAGAACCGTCACTTATGGTTGGATTGCAAGTTGCAGTCCCAACCCTACGCTGCTCTCTTGCTTCTAGATAGGCCCTGAGCCTAGCAGCCAGATGTCCTCAGATTAGGCCTCAGGCTCTGGCCTAGCAGCCTGAGGCATCACCACACACCCATGCTGCCCTCGTTCAGCAGATGCCCTGTTCAGTAGTACCCTTGTTCAGCAGATCCCTTGCTCTGTAGTATTCCAAGCACTGCTGATACCCCACTTAGTATTACCCCCAACTTTGCTGATCCCCACTCAGTAGTAGCCCCCGGCTCTGCTGATCCCCAACTCAGTAACCCCCAGCTCCGCTTATCCTCTGGTTTGCTGATCCCTCTCTCTCTCTCTCTGGTTCCCACTCACCTATATTTCTCATGCACTGTTCACCACTTGTGGCATCTGTTAGCTTCTCCTGCTCTGGTCCCCAGCTTTGTGGATTTTCTGCCGCTCTGTCCTCTATTTCTGGCCCACCATGTGTGCTGTCTGCTAGTTCCTCCACTCCAATCTGGACCCCTTTCATCTTGCTGCTGCTCCACACTGCACACCAGATGTGACATCTGCATTAGACACTTCCAGAATATATGCACATGAACCGGAAGTGACTGCTGATGACCTCTTTCTGGTTCGCTTGTTGGTTTCCCAGTGCATCCAGGGATATCTCAAATCTGTAATACCCTCAAAACAAACCAAAACAAACTCTGAATAAAAGCCCCCTCAAAAGCTTCAGGTGCTGTAAGCAAGCAGTGTCATAGATTACTATGAAGGCTTTGGAGATGCTTTGAAGCACCAGAAAAGTGACATGCGGTGTAACATGTGAAGCAAAGCAAACACAACCGTGTGAACAGAACTAAAACGTAACCATTTTATTTAGGTGCTTTGACTGGCATTCAGAATGCTTTAAAATGTGTGCCCGATGCCACATTTTGAAGCAGTTGTAAAAGACCCCTTAGTGATGAGTTGCTCAGGCAGTAAGCACTAAACTGTGAGACTGGAGAGGGGCTCCAATGGCGTATTGAGAAGGTTTAACTGACATTGTAAAGATAAGATTTAGCACCATAGGGTGCTTCCTAACCACCTATAGGGTTAGTATTTCTTTATACAGCCTTATAACAGGTTTATTTTAACAAGAACCTGATAAGTAAATTTATCAGCACTGCAGTGTTCACATTTTCTTTCGTATACAGGGCATCATTATTATTATATTATTATTGTTAAATAATTATGAACAAAACAGAAATGGGGCATTTATTTAAAAAAAATGAACATTTTGATTTTCATTTGCTTATTGTAATGCTGCGTACACACGGTCGTTTTTTGTGATGAAATAAAACATTTAAAAAAACGTAATTTAAAATGATCGTGTGTGGGCTAAAACAATGTTTAAAACAATGTTTTTAAACCCACGCATGCTCAGAAGCAAGTTATGACGCGAGCTTGAATGGAACAGAGTGCCCTTGTAAGTGTTGTACGTAACCACGCTTTGCAAGAGCATTTTCAGAAAACGATGGTGTGTAGGCAACATTGTTTTTTAAAATGAAGTTTAAAAAACTTCGTTTTTTTTCATGAGAAAAAAAATAAGTCTTTTTACAAGACAAAAAACGACCGTGTGTACGCGGCATAAGAGTGTTATATGTGTTATAGGATTTATAGAAATGTTTATTTTTTTTTAGCAAAAGCCATCTCTAATATGCCTATAAAGACTTTGTTGTTGAGTGACGTCAAGCTTTACCACTGCCTGAGTCTAAGGCACTTTCTGATTATGTTTTTAATGGCTGGCAATGAAAGACAATTATGTATGCGTGTGGCTGATTGTTGCTTTCATAGCTTATGCAGTTGTAAGAGCTACCAATTAAGACTGCACTCTTATTGGCTTTATGAGTAGAAATGCTTTGCTGAAGAACAAGTGGCTTTAACCCATTCTATGGCAGCAATACTGTCCATCAGTAAGGATAATGTTTTACCGTAGTGCCAAGTTAATGAAAGTGGTTGCATTATTTGGAAGGTTGACACATATATTTACTTGGTCATGTTTACATTCGCTCCATCTGTATTCCTCAAGGAAATCTAAATGAGCATTGCATTGCAACAATTCTGTCCTCCTTCCAAAAGCTAATGACCAGGACATCTAGGATGAATCCTGACAATTTAGGCAGCTGCAGTGAAAGGATTGCTCCAGATATGGTGTGTTTATTTCCCTTGTGCCTGCACCTACTTAGAAGGGAATTATCTGCAGTCAGTCCGGGTGGTGTGCTGGCAACACACAGGAGTCACAGAAAGACAGCTGAGATACTCAGAGAAAATCCTGAGAGTCAGTCTCTATTGGTTAATCTGGAGAAACGGTTTGACTCTTTCTATGTTGTCAGCAAAGCCATGAAATATTATGGGAATACACATATACAGTGGATTTTTGCCAAATGTCAAACCATAAATAGAAAACTGAAAAAAACAAAAAAAAGATGACAATCTGCTATATATTATGTTAAATATCTATGTATGTACAGTTTGTTTTTATAACCTAAGGCAGACATGTCAAGAAGGTATTTTCTTAGTTCCACTGGGCCCTTTCCCTCAAAATGCCACTGTTGTTAAATTTAGGAATGTAAAATGAATCAGGCTCCATATTCTATACCTCATTAAGAATATATTTCCTTATATTATTTTGTAGTACAGTAGTTTAGAAAATATTATTGTGCTTAATGTTATATATTTAAGAAAGGCGCCTGACTAAAAATTAGCAAAACTGCAATTATTTGATATAATATAAACTGAAAAGCATCCAGAACAAAATATAAAAAAAAAGATCTTTATTTTCACAGCCGCTCTTTATCAATCTATCATTTATTTTAGAACTGGTTTGCCAGTCCCTAATGTATTTTAGTAGTTTATCGACCAGGTAAATGCACCCTTCTGTTTTAGCGCTCTATTTAATATTAACTTTTGACTTTATATTCCTAAACTGCTGTTATGGTTCCTAAGAGACAGGAGGAAAAAAACATTGTTTTGAGTCAATTCTCATCTCGTAATATATATATATATATGTATATATATATATATATATATATATATATATATATATATATATATATATATATATTAGGGCTGTGGAAATTAAAGATTAATTCCTCGATTAATCGTTAATTTTTTTGATTGATCAAAATTCTTTTGATCGGTACTAGTGGTGAGTGAGTGAGAAATTTATATAGCACAACACATGCAAACTGAATCGCCTCTGGGCGCTTGGTATCCATTCTCTGGGCCCTCAGAAGAGATGGGTTTTAATCTTTCTCCTGAAGGCCAGGTGGTTTACCTCCAACCGGATGCTGGTTGGTAGAGTGTTCCAAAGTTTGGGTCCTTGGAACGCAAATCTTCGTTCTCCTTTGGACTTGTATCTGGTTTTGGGTATCTGGAGTAGATTTTGATTGGTGGATCACAGAATGCTATTGGTGTTGTAAGCTTTTCGTTTTTCGCATAGATATTGGGGGGCATTTCCCAGAATACACTTATGCATTAGCCAGAGTGCCTTAAAAGTGATTCTGTCTTTTACAGGCAACCAATGAAGGGATCTCCATGAAGGTGAGATTGATTTCCATGTTTTTTTCCCAGTCACATGTCGAGCTGCCGTATTTTGAACGACTTGCAGATGAGTGATTTGGTACTTTGGGAGTCCGAGGTAGAGGGCATTTGCATAGTCAAGTCTGGAGTTGATAATTGTTCCCACCACAACTGATATGTCTTTTTTTGGTATAAAAGAACCAAGTCTGCATAGTAGGCGCAGCAGATGGTGGTGGTGGTGGTGGTGCAACGGATCATAAATGATTGTGATCCGAACAGGTCACCATATGCAGATTGGCACACCACATGATCTGCGGAGATCCGCTGCTGCCTCAGCCTTAGTCTTTCCATAGGAAAGGACGCAGCTTCGGCCTATCTCCCGGAGCGGTGGCCATCTTAGTCCATCTGGCGGCAGCCTAGGCGAGCCTAGAGCGGCGTGCTGATGTCATCACCCGACCTCAACTGCTCACGTCCGGCCGGCTTCTCTGGTAAGACTAAGCAAGCACTAATCTTCCTATACAGTGGGGGAGATGTGGACCATATTACAGTGGGGAGATGTCTCTTGATATTGCAGTGGGGAGATGTCTGTGGATACTACAACAGGGAGATGTCTGTGGATATTACAGTGGGGGTTATTGTGAATATTACAGTGGGGGTTATTGTGGATATTACAGTGGGGGAGATGTCTGTGGATATTACAGTGGGGGAGATGTCTGTGGATATTACAGTGGGGGATATGTCTGTGGATATTACAGTGGGGAAGATTGTGGATATTACAGTGGGGAAGATGTCTGTGGATATTACAGTGGGTGAGATGTCTGTGGATATTACAGTGGGTGAGATGTCTGTGGATATTACAATGGGGGTGATTGTGGATATTACAGTGGGGGAGATGTCTGTGGATATTACAGTGTTGGAGTTGTCTATGGATATTACAGTGGGGAAGATGTCTGTGGATATTACAGTGGGGGAGATGTCTGTGGATATTACAGTGGGGGTGATTGTGGATATTACAGTGGGGGTGATTGTGGATATTACAGTGGGGGAGATGTCTGTGGATATTACAGTGGGGGAGATGTCTATGGATATTACAGTGGGGAAGATGTCTGTGGATATTGTAGTGGGGGAGATGTCTGTGGATATTACAGTGGGGGAGATGTCTGTGTATATTACAGTGGGGGAGATGTCTATGGATATTACAGTAGGGACTATATATGGTGGTCATCCGAAAAAATGTATATGTGTTATAATTAATGGAAATTAGTCAAAAAAATCGATTAAAAACAATCGATTAATCGAACACGAAAATTGTAATATCTATCTATCTATCTATCTATCTATCTATCTATCTATCTATCTATCTATCTATCTATCTATCTATCTATCTATCTATATCTATATATCTATATCTATATCTATATATATATATAGATATATATATATCTATATATCTATATATATATTTATGGTCGTGGCCCTCTGACCGAGAGTGATGTGGATCACATAAACACGCGACAAGACTTACAACATAAATAGACCTGAAGTGTGCCTTGGTGGTCTGGTCAGTATGCCAAGAAAAGGGGGAATACGCAAAGTAAGTAATGGGTAGTTAAATGAAGAAGGATATGCTGAGAAGTGCCCTGAAAAAGGGAAGGGCGGGAGGGTGTCGAATGCGATTGAATGCGCAGACTCACGGACATGAGGTGAGCTGGGAAGAGTCGGCCCAGTGACGTGTAGTACTGCACACTGAACCGACAAAGAGCATGTGTGAGTGGGCTGCTTAAATACCCTCCAGGCTCCTCCCATAAACTCAGGCCACCATACTGGCCTTCTTATATATATATATACACACACACACAGTATCTTACAAAGGTGAGTACATCCCTCACATTTTTGTAAATATTTTAATATATCTTATTATGTGACAACACTGAAGAAATTATACTTTGCTACAATGTAAAGAAGTGAGTGTACAGCTTGTATAACAGTGTAGATTTTCTGTCCCCTTAAAATAACTAGAGCCGCACAGAGCCATTGATGTTTAAACTGCTGGCAACAAAAGTGAGTACAACCCTAAGTGAAAATGTCCATAGTGGGCCCAATTAGCCATTTTCCCTCCCTGGTGTCATGTGACTCATTAGTATTACAAGAATTTGCATGAATGGGGAGCAGGTGTGTTAAATTTGGTGTTATCGCTCTCACTCTCTCATACTGGTCACTGGATGTTCAACGTGGCACCTCATGGCAAAGAACTCTATGAGGATCTGAAAAAAAGAAAATGTTGATCTACATAAAGATGGCCTAGGCTATAAAAAGAATGCCAAGACACTGAAATGGAGCTGCCGCATGGTGGCCAAGACCATACAGCAGTTTAACAGGACAGGTTCCACTCAGAACAGGCCTCATCATGGTCGACCAAAGAAGCTAAGAGCACATGCTCAGCGTCATATCCAAATGGGAAATGGATTTCTGCATGCTGCCAGCATTGCTGCCGAGGTTGAAGTGGTGGGGGGTCAGCCTCTCAGTGCTCAGAGCATACACCACACACTGCATCAAATTGGTCTGCTTGGCTGCCCTCCCAGAAGGAAACCTCTATTAAAGATGGTGCACAAAAAAAGCCTGCACACAGTTTTTGGAAGACCAGCAGACTAAGAAAATGTATTAATGGAACCATGTCCTGTGGTCTGATGAGACCAAGATAAACTTATTTAGTTCAGATGGTGTCAAGCATGTGTGGTGGGAACCAGATGAGGAGTACAAAGACAACTGTGTCTTGCCTACAGTCAAACATGGTGGTGGGAGTGTCATGGTCTGGGGCTGCCTGAGTGCTGCTGGCACTGGGGAGCTACAGTTCATTGGAGGAACCATGAATGCCAACATATACTGTAAAATGCTGAAGCAGATCATGATCCCCTCCCTTCGGAGATTGGGCCACAGTGCAGTATTCCAACATGGTAACGACCCCAAACACATCTCCAAGATGACCACTGCCTTGCTAAAGAAGCTGAGGGTAAAGGTGATGGACTGGCCAAGCATGTCTCCAGACCTAAACCCTATTGAGCATCTGTGGGGAATTCTCAAATGGAAGGCGGAGGAGCGCACTGAGCAGGAGAATATATCATGGTCAGTTCCCTAGCTTTGCTGGGAACTCAATATGCACTCCTCCAATGACCAGACTTGTCCTGACATGCCCATGAAGCTCAGTGTGCTGCTGCTTCTCCTCCCCCCAGCTCTTATGCAGCTGAGAACAGAGGGAATGTGACCACTTCTTAAAAAAAAAGGCCATACAAGACCATGCACAGCCATTGTTGGGGATTATTTTCTCAAGGCTGGGTTCACACCACAGCATGGAGCGGCTCACAGCAGGGGTCCGGTGCATCCTTGTTCACCATTTCAGGTCCAATTTCAGCCTGAACTTTTGGCTGATTTCGGACCTGGAACGGACCATAAGATGCACAAGACTCACTCAGGAGATGTGGGAATAGGCTCCATAGAGAGCCAATTACATTCTCATGAATGCAAATTGGATGTGAGAAAGACCGCATCCAATTTGCAATAGTGTGAACCCAGCCTAAGCACACAGGAGCTGGTAAGTGCCAGGCACATGGGACCTTAGTAAAGCACAATGGAGAACAGAGATACCTGACACATTTGACATCAATATCTGTGTTACACATAATACACCTGCTAGCATCTGTTGGAGTTTAAGTTGTCAGAGGTTTAAAATAATTCTAAGTAACTTAAGTGGTATATGTTACCTGAAAGCACTTAGTAGCTCTATGCACATCTGAAGCAATCCTAGGGATGCTACATTTTCAATAAGACCTGGAGCTGTTGTGTCTTGCAAGATACTGTACCAAACATACCGTGCAGCTCAAAACTGCTGAAGGGACTCAGAAACTTGTTTATGCATTCTTGGCCAGGGATAACGTTGCTAAAGGACTTTTATTTGTGTATAGTGTGCATCTAAGCAGCTAAAAAATCTTTTATTTTGAAGCACCAGGTGGGAAGCCAACAGTAAAAATGTAGGAAGAGAACTTATTTCATTGAAGCAATAGCATTCAAGAAGTGCCAGCAGGGACAATAATGCTGAAGAAGATTTTTCTTCTTTTTGTTTTCTTTTTTTCTTTTATTTGAGGAGCTGTCAAATAAAAGAGGCTACCTTAAAGCAATTGTGTTGTTTGGCAAGAGTGGGTGGTAGCAGACTGCTGGTGATGGTTCTTTTATTTAGATAACGGGAGGTGAATGCATTTTTTCTTTCATTCAGGATTTAAAAAAAAAAAACTTTTTGCTCTTGCAGCAGATAAATGTGTACATTTGGGGATAGCAAAGCAACCAACGGCCCTGAAGACTCATTCACAAAGGACACTCCTGGCTAAACAAGATAACATCTACTATATATGGCAAACTAGTTTTCCATTGGATAGTGACCCTTGGACCAGAGGCAATGCACACTGTGTGCCAGATTGTCATACAAATTTGCCGGCGTAGCGTAAGCAACGTAACAGAGCAAGTGCTGTATTCTCCATGCAATTGCTCCGTAGTTTCAAAGGGGGCGGCTTGTATTTAAATTAAGCGCGCCCCCGCGTTGAACAAACTGCGCATGTGCCGGCTGGGGAAAAAGCCCAGTGCGCATGCTCCAGCTCACGTCAGAAAGCGTAGTTGAAACCGACATCAAAGCGACGTGATCGTCACTACACAATGCCCTATTAAGAAAAAGCCGACGCTGACCCGACGCCATACTTAACATGGCATCCGACGGCATCCGACGGTACTGCATAAGGTTAACCCTCATATTAGCAGGGGTAACCTTACGCGGACGAAAACGACGTACGCGACGACGGGGCGGCGTAAAAGCGATCGGGAATCGGCGTAGTAGCCTCATTTGAGAAAACAACGTAAAGGCCACCTAGTGGCCGGAGTTGTCATTACAACTACGATCCGCAAGTGTAATGGTATTACACTTGTCGGATCTTCAGGCGTATCTATGCCAAAGTGATTCAAGGAATCACTCGCATAGATACGAGGCAAAAAAAACGGCCATACGACGGGGTATCTGAGATACTCCATCGTAGCGCCGCTGAGAATCTGGCCCTGTCTTTCTTTCCTAGAAAAAAGAACCCAAAAGGAGGGTGCTGTGGACTTTTTAGGTGCACCTAAATTGTGCTCGTGCACCTAAAAATTCCACAGTGTCCTTCTTTTGGGATATTTTCTCTATTTGATTGGGATTTGGTGTCGTTTAATACTGACTCTCCCTATACATTATCATTGTTTTCTTTCTTAGATGTTACATATTTCTGGCAACAAACCTGATTGGTTTGCATTCTTGCTTCTGTTGTTTTTACTTTTGGCTAAGGAGGTGGTGGAGTGATGATACAATGGGTCTCAGATTTGTGGAAGCTGTTGCACGATGGATGAATGCAGCCAGGCATAGTTTGGTTCTCTTTTGGAAGCCTTGAAAGCTCAACATTACGGTGCTTTTTTGAGATTTTGAATACATTGCTTCTCAGTAGACACATAGGCCCGGATTCACAAAGCACTTACGCCGACGTATCTCCAGATACGCCAACGTAAGTAGAAATGTGCGCCGTCGTATCTATGCGCCGACCCACAAAGCTAGATACGTCAAAATATAGGCTTCATCTGACCGACGTAACTTGCCTACGCGGCGTATAGTGGGCGCATAGTTACGCTGGACGCATTTGGCACTCCCATTGATTCTCGATGCAAATATGCAAATGAGGGAGATACGCCGATTCACGAACGTACTTGCGCCCGGTGCATGTTTTAAGTGATTTGCGTAAGGTTTACATCCGGCGTAAAGTTATTCCCCATATTGGAGGCGCAACTCATGCAAAAATATGGAACAGGGAACGAACGCCATCAAATTTTACGTAGTTTACGTAGTACATGAATAGGGCTGGGCATAGGTTACGTTCACGTCGTAGGCAGTGATTTGACGTATCTTAGCCAGTTGTTTCGACGTGATTGTGAGCATGCGCACTGGGATACGTCCAAGGTACGAGGTGCGCAGTTCATTTTAAGTACTTGTCTGAAGCTCAGCCCATCATTTGCATGGGGTCACGCTTCATTTAAATGTATCACACCCACTTCCAGCCCACTTCCACCTACTTTGACTTACGCTGCCTTACACCTACGACTATACGCTACGCCGGCGCAATGTTGGGAGCATTTGCTTTGTGAATTCCATGCTTCCCTCACCTGCGTTGCGCCGGCGTAGCGTAAAGAAGATACTCTACGGCGGCATATATATGCGCCGAGGTTTGTGAATCCGGGCCATATTTCTGAAGCCTACAATTACCTACCAGCCAATCAAATCATTTATTGTTAACATTATTGGTTTATTAGACAGGGGGTTAGCCTCATCTCTAAGATGAAGCATCTGTGACATCAGCTCTACCTTCTAAACCTTTAGTATATAATCTCCTCAGCTTCCTGCACTTTCTCCTGGGCTGCTTACCCCCTGACTTGTATTGCTGGCTCTTACTACCACTGCTAAATGTGACAACTTACCCTCAGACTGGCTGTTAAGCTGGCCCAGCTTACTCAGCTAAAGTCCACAGACTCTCCACCTGCTACCTCCAGGTATGTTTGTTGCCTAGCCTGATTCCGCAGACTCTCCACTTGCTGCCTAGTCTGGCTCCAGTGTTAGGATTGAGATTCAGTCAGCTGAAGGGCCTGGTGCTACTACGTCACCTTTCTTGCTATATATCTGGTATGGGTTGCTTGTTTATACTTGTTATACTGTTTGTACTAATTTAATAGCCAATTTTCCCAAGTTTCTTTCATAGCCTGCCATTTGCATTGTGCCAAAACCTGGAAATCCAGACACTCACTTCAAAACTCGTATTTACATGAACAAGGACAGCCCTGATAGTAGTGATGCCCTGAGGGACTGGAGAAGTCTTTTAGAGCTTCTTTGGGATCCAGATAGAATTTATGTGACCCCAGGTGTATTAGGGGACACAGGTCATGTAACCAGTGCTTTGGAAATAAATAAATGGTTGTCAACAGGTGATGCAGTTACCAGCAACCAAGAGCTGTGAAACTGCAGGAAGTCACAGTCTGCTTCCCTCGGTCAAGATAACTGCGTTGGGTACCCGAAGACCAGCGAAGGACCGGCCCGGCTGAAAACAGCACTGGTTTTTGCCTTGCTAAAAACAAAACAAAAAAAAATGTAAAGCCTATGGGACTTTCCACACTACTGCACTGCAAGTGCGTTTTGAAAAGGCTTGCATGCTCCATCTTTGGCAGTCTTTTAAAAACCGCAGCAAAAACCCAGCTCCCCATTGAAATGAATGGAAAACACATACAAAATGCATCAAAAGCGTACCATAGTTGTTTTTGGTACATTTTTTGAGTCACATGTCCATGTTTCACAGATGCACGTCAACCAGAAAATTCAAAAACGCATATGTGTTTTGATAAACTTTAATACTAGACACTTTTACCCCCTTCCTGACCAGACCAATTTTCAGCTTTCCGTGCTCTTACACTTTGAATGACAATTGTTCTGTCATGCAACACTGTACCCAAATGTAATTTTCTTGAGACAGATAAAGCTTGGTGGTTATTAATCACCACTGGGTTCTTGCATTTTTTTTGTTATATATATATATATATATATATATATATATATATATATATAATTTTGCAAATAAATAATCTTTCTTCAGAAATTTAGGCTAAATGTAGTCTTCTATATTCCTTTGGTAAAAACCTCTTTACGTCACTCCCTCTCCTCTCCACCATCAGCTACAAATGGTGAGTTCTCTTCCCCTTGCTTACTTACCGCAGTAAGCCCAGTGAAAAGTAGACCTAGAACAGAGGAGCTAGCTTCTGCAGCACACAATGTGGCACCCATCACTCTCCCTGCCCCCATAGAGCAGCAACAATCGGCCATTGAAATGTTCCTTGCCTCAGATCAACCCATATTTGAACAAACTATGAAAACTATGCTTACTTGGGGCAAAAACATAAATGCAAACTATTCACTAGGGGGGGAAGGACCTCTGGGGATAGCAATCATTTTTATGAATGGCATCCATTTATGAGCTATTGTGTACTATTGTGATAGCTATGATTGGCCACTGCTATCACATGGTACAGGTCAGCTGTGATTGGCACCCGTACCATGTGATCGCTGATACCATTCACAGAGATAACAATAGTACACAATGAATGGCTATGAATGAAGACCATTGTGTACTATTGACATGTAATTCCTGTGGTTTGTCACAGCCATCACATGGTACCGGGCCTGTACCGATACAATGATCTGTCTTTCACTCCATCAGGGTCCACCAATAATATATTATACCCCTGTGTGGCCCCTGGGGCAAGCACGAGGCGCACTCCTGGAGGATGTCACATGACATCCATCCAGGATGGAAGTGCTCCCACCCGGCCATCATTTTACAATAAGCCAGGCAGGAAGAGGTTAAAGGATATGTTCTCCTTTGGTAACATGTTACATGTTACACTGGTATTGAGGGTGTAACATGTAACTTGTTACCAAAGATCATCTGCCTGTGCAGTGGGGCATCTTCTCCACACACCTGCTGTCTCCACCCATATGGCCACATCATTTATTCACAGTGATCTGTAATTGAATAAACTACAACTGTCACCATGGCAGATGGCTTGTAGTTCTCAAGGAACAGCGAGGGTGCAGATGAACTCTTTAATAGTACATTGATCTTCTTGCTTTCCAATATCTGTCTGCCCATATGGGAGGTATGGGCAGACAACTATATTGAGATTCTGCAGGAGCCTGAAAGTGCCCCCGCAACCTGCTGATTGTGAGTATAATGCTCTGTAGGTAACAAAAATATGTGTTTTTTTTTTTTAACCACTTGCCTACTGTGCACCTACACCCCCTTCCTGGCCAGACAACATTTTAGCTTCCGGCACTGCGTCGCTTTAACTGACAATTGCGCGACATGCGATGTGTCTACCAAACAAAATTGACGTCCTTTTTTTCCCCACAAATAGAGCTTTCTTTTGGTGGTATTTGATCGCCCGTGCGGTTTTTATTTTTTGCGCTATAAACAAAAAAAGAGCGACAATTTTGAAAAAAGACACAATATTTTTTGTTTTTTGCTATAATAAATATCACATAAAAAAAAAAAAAAAAAAAAATTATCTCTGTTTAGGCCGATATGTATTCTTCTACATATTTTTGGTAAAAAAATGTTTTAAATAAAATCGCAATAACCGTATAGTGACTGGTTTGCGCAAAAGTTATATTGCCTACAAAATAGGGGACATAATTATGATTTATTTTTTTAGTTATTTTTTACTAGAAATGGCGGTGATCTGCGATTTTTTTCCGGGACTGGGGCATTATAGCGGACACATCGGACACTTTTGACACATTTTTGGGACCATTTACATTTATACAGTGAACAATGCTATAAATATGCATTGATTACTTTATAAATGTAACTGGCAGGGAAGGGGTTAACCACTAGGGGGCGGGGAAGGTGTTAAATGTTTCTCCTACATTGTGTTCTAACTGTGGGGGGAGGGGACTGACTGGGGGAGGTGACCAATTGTGTCCCTATGTTCAAGGGACACAATCGGTCTCCTCTCTCCCTGACAGGGAAATGGAGCTCTGTGTTTACACACAGAGCTCCACGTCCCAGCTCAATTGTAGGCAATCGCGTGTGCCCGGCGGCCATCGCGGCCGCCGTGCACACGCACGGTGTTCTAAGTGACGCGACGGGTGCGTGCCCCTAGCAGCTTAAAGTGACAGGATTACATATGACGTCCTGTCAGGAACATAGAGTGTCCTGCCCGCTGTCATTTGACGGCGGGCGGGTATCAAGTGGTTAAAGGTGAACGTAGCTTTTAACACATTTTTTTTTAAGGAACAGTGTGAGAGCACCCAAATACATTTTTTTTGTTGTGTCTATTTTTGGAATGTCACCTTATTATTATTATTATACAGGATTTATATAGCGCCAACAGTTTACGCAGCGCTTTACATTAGGGAAGACAGTACATTCACAATACAAATCAATACAGGAAGGATCAGAGGGCCCTGCTCGTAAGAGCTTACAATCTAGAAGGGAGGGTCAAGTGGAACAAGGGGTAGTTAGCTGTGGGGGATGGTCAGATGGACTCAGATGAAAAGTGCAGTTGCTAGGTGTGGGAAAGGTAGGCTTCTCTGAAGAGGATGGTTTTCAGGGATCCTCTAAAAGCTAATAGAGAGGGAGATAGACGGATATATTGGGGTAAGGAGTTCCATAGGCTTGGAGAGGCTCTGGAAAAGTCCTGAAGACGAGCATGGGAACAGCTAGTGAGAGAGCTAGAGAGTAGGAGGTCTTGGGAAGAACGAAGAGAACGATTAGGTTGGTATTTAGAGACTGGGTCAGTGATGTAGCTGGGGGCAGAGTTGTGGATGGCTTTGTAGGTAATTGTTAGTAGTTTGAATTTAATTTGTTGGGTGAGCGGAAGCCAGTGGAGGGATTGGCAGAGAGGAGCAGCAGAGACAGAGCGGTTGGTAAGGTGGATGAGTCTGGCAGCAGCGTTCATGATGGACTGAAGGGGGGTTAGAGTATGCAGCGGTAGGCCAGTGAGAAGGGAGTTGCAATAATCAAGGCGTGAGATGACCAGGGAGTGAATCAATAGTTTTGTGGTGTCCTTGGTTAGAAAGGGGCGTATTTTGGAGATGTTGCGAAGGTTGAGGTGGCAATTTTTGGACAGTGATTGAACGTGAGGTTTAAAGGACAGTTGAGAGTCCAGGACTACACCTAGGACTTTGGCATGTGGGGATGGGCTGATAGTTGTGCCATCAATTTTGACAGAGAGATTAGGGGAAGAGACACATGGGGGAGGGAAAATGATAAGTTCCGTTTTGGATAGATTGAGTTTGAGGAAGTGGTGCGACATCCAAAGTGATATATCTGATAGTAAATTAGTGATACGGGAGGAGAATGAAGGAGTGAGTTGAGGGGTAGGGAAATAGATTTGAGTGTCATCAGCGTAGAGATGATATTGGAAGCCATGGGAGGCTATCAGCTGACCCAGGGAAGAGGTGTAGATTGAAAATAGGAGAGGTCCAAGAACAGAACCTTGGGGGACCCCAATGGAGAATGGAAGAGGAGAGGAGGAAGTAGAATTGTAAGTAACATTTTTGCCAATGTTAGGACATTGCATGGTCTCATACAGCAAGGCTATCATTTCTTTGGATAAACATCAGTAAATAAAATAAACCCTAAATACAGAAAATCAGAGCTGTAAATGGTCCGGAGATTTGTTGATTGCTAGTATATTCAAGTATCGTCAGAAGGACACATCAGCGGTAATGTGCCTTGCCTTAGTAAATGTTCTATCCAGGGACTTGGAACTTACCTGTTGAGCACCTTGTAAATTAGTTTTAACAGCATTAAATAAAAACAGCTCCAGCTGTGCGCTTAAATAGGTGTCCAAGAACACCATCCTCGTGCGCAATAAGTGCAACATTATGCCTCCATTTACAAATCATAAAGGATGACTGCAAAGATGTTTGTAATTAGAGATAAAGGGCCAGATTCTCAGCGGCGCTACGCCTGCGTAAATGTATATGCGCGGCGTAATAGTAAATGTGCGCCTGCGTATCGATGCGCGGTAAACACAGAACCACATACGCGCAATTTTTTTTTCCGTCTGGGCGGCGAAAATGCATTAAGCTAGCGCGGCGTAGGCGCATAGTTACGCATCAAAAATATTCAGTTCCCATTGAATTAGCATGCAAATATGCAAATGAGGGAGATGCGCGTATTCCCGAAAGTACGCGCGTCCGGCGTTGGCTACTCGTGGTGCGCGTAACTCGAAAGCCTTGAGTAAACATACCCCTCATAAAAGCACGGGTAACTTTGCTCAAGGCCGTGTGCAAGTCAGCTGGAGAGCAACTACAGCAGCACCGTAACGGACTAGCTGAGCAATCACACTTACTGGACAAGACATTCATATGCCAATGATGCC
The DNA here is from genome assembly GCA_029574335.1 of Rana kukunoris. Lineage (NCBI taxonomy): Eukaryota > Metazoa > Chordata > Amphibia > Anura > Ranidae > Rana > Rana kukunoris. The sequence goes on along the minus strand of CM056051.1, from coordinate 253,369,320 downwards.
AGGGCCAGCCATGGTCTTATCAATACTAAGGTATGCAGAGGAAGAGGAGCATAGAAGGAGGAGGAGGAGGACGGGGGCACGTGAGAGGATCTACCGAGCGCGCATGAGCCTCTTTGGCATGGGTGATGAGGAGGTGTATCGCATCTTCAGATTCAGCCCTGCTGCCATCCTGGAAATAACCACAGCCCTGCAGGATGACATCACCAGCCAGACATACCGCTCACGTGCACTGCAGCCACTGGTGAAGGTCCTGGCAACACTCCATTTCCTGGCCAGTGGATCATTCCAGCGTACAAGTGGAGTGGTGGCTGGGATGTCACAAACCAGCATAAGCAGATGTGTGCACCAGGTTGTCCCCGCAATCCTCAGACGCATGTCCAACCAGTTCATCAGACCCACCACTGTGCACCTGCGGCAGAAGGCAATGACAGATTTCTACAGAATTGACGGATTCCCACGCACCATCGGGGCCATTGATTGCACACATGTGGCACTCCAGCCCCCCAGTGCCACAGAGCACATATACCGCAATCGGAAGCATTGGCATTCCATCAACGTACAGGTGATAGCCGATGCCAAATACCTCATATGGCACGTCCGTGCCAAAGACCCTGGGTCCAGCCATGACAGCTACATCTACCGTCAAAGCAACATCCCCGAAGATTTTGAGCAGGACATGTATGGGGACAGCTGGCTGGTTGGTGAGTGACATGGGTGGCAGCCATGACTATCCCCTCCCATGATGCACAACAGAAGTGGCACATGCATGACTACCATCCTCCTGTGTTTTCCCTTACAGGTGACTCTGCATATACACTGGGACCCCATCTCATGACTCCTTTCCGGAACCCCCAAACCAGAGGAGAGAGAAGATACAATGAAGCACACATCAAAACCCGTGCAGTGGTGGAGCGCACATTTGGCCTCCTGAAGTCCCGTTTCCGCTGCCTGGATAAGTCTGGGGGGGCCCTATTGTATTCCCCCAACTTTGTCGGTCAGATCATTGGTGCATGTTGTATTCTGCACAACTTTGCCATGCGAAAGGGCCTGCATATTGCCCTACGTGATGACCTGACCCCCCAACCACACAGCCCCCCCCCGCCAGAGGAGACCCCGTCAGCTGATGGAAGAGCAGTCAGGAGTGTCCTCGTGTTACGAATCTTTGACCTTTAAACACACACATACAGCATGGCACACAGACAATGCACGCGTGTACACCACTGATGTCCCTAGATCACACACACCACATGCACATCGCATTGGATTAGCCCAAGTCCAGCATGTAGGACTTGGGAGCAGCAACGCCACGTCAAGGCCCCAATGATGTTGCTGTCCATTCATACACCTTTCACACATCATTCATACAGCCGTGGGGTTAACTTCACCACCACGGCCGAGGGTGACACCCCTTACTTTCAGGAGTGCCACCCTCTCACATTCACACACCATTCACACTGCACCGTGTGCAGTATCCAAAAATATATAAAAAAAGCTCTTATCCAGAGCATAACAAAAAATAAATAAGCTCTTATCTAGAGCATAACAAAAAATAAATAAGCTCTTATCCAGAGCATAACAAAAAATAAATAAGCTCTTATCCAGAGCATAATACTAAAGAAAACTCAAATTAATGGGCCTGGCGGGGGCTCTGCCTGGTGCCACGGGTCCTGCCCCTCACTTGCCTGGGGGCAGCCCTAGATGGGGGGGGGGAGCAGGTTGAGGAGGAACATCCCCACGTCCCTCCCTGGCTGCCTGCATGCCCTCCAGGGCAACCGCTATGCGGGTCTGCACAGCAGTCTGCGCCTCGATAGCAAGGCGCAGGGCCTGAACCTCCCCCACAAGTTCTGAGGTGTTTTCCTGCAGCTCCCCCAAGCTGGTCAGCGTTGCTGCGCTGTTAACAGCAACATCCTGGATGGCATCTGTTATATTGTCCGAGGATGCCAGGCTGTCGGCCAGGCGCCTCATCTCCTCCACGACCTCGGCCAGGTGTTTATTTTGCTGGTCCTGCTGTCTGACCAGCTGTTCCGGCAGGACCTGGGATACACCCCTGGTCTTTGACGTTGCCTTGCGGGGAGTGGCAGGGGACCGGGCATAAGGGGAGGATGTTGAGGGGCCGGAGATGAGGGGGGGGAAAGAGAGGGACTGGAGAGGTTGGAGGGGGACACTGAGGGGTTTGCTACAGGTAGAGGAATAGCCTGGGCTGGTCCGGCCAACCCACCATCCTCCTCCACAACAACATAGAGGGCCTGGTCCTGGACTACCACACCCTCCTCAACCACCTCCTCCGTTGAGGTGTGCCCACTTCCCTCCAAGTCCTGTTCCAGGGGGGCAGCCAGAGGGACTGTATCTTCAGGGGATGGATCCTGATGGGCCCTGGCATCAACAGATGGCCCCGCTCCCTCCTGCACATCTGTGGATGACACAAAAGATGCCCATGTTGGTGGAGCCACACACTTGGCACATGTTCCCTTCCACCCCCATACATGTACACAACAGATAGAATAGAAAACACACTTACCTGTCCTCACGGCTGGCTTCTGGGACTCATAGCCCCCAACTCCCTCTACCTGCTCCGTCTGCAGGCAGCGGGCAACCACCTTCTCCTCCTCAGTCAGGCGGACAGGGCAGGGTGGGCCCCCTCCAGTGCCCCTGGCATGCCGAGCTATGGCAGCCAGCTTGCCCTTCACATGACGCCGCAGGTCATTCATTTTCTTTTGAATGTCCTGCGGTGTCCGGACCTCATGAGAGAGGGCATTGACCTGGCACGCCACCCTCATTAATATCTGATCCCTCCGGGACTTGCTGGTCCGGGCACTGTCAGCACCATGGAGCCGCGAGTCATACTTCTCCATGGCCCGTATGACAATGGCCCTCTCCTCTGGGGAGAAATTCTTCTTCCTCCTCTCCTTAACAGCAGTTGCCATCTTGTCCAGCACAAACTTTCGCCGTCACTCTCTAAAAAATGGGAGACGTTTGCGCTGCACGGGCGCATGTGTGGGCGCATTATATACCCTGCGCCGGCGCATCGTAGGGAGGCTTTGCGCATGCGCAGAAGGCATCCACGTCACGGCGCGGGTCAACCACGTCATGGCGCGGGTCATCCATGTCACGGCGCATGCTCCGTTCGTCCCGGCCTGCATTTGCATGGGGTCACGCTTCATTATAATGCAACACGCCCACTTCCCTCCTACTTTGGAGTTGCGCCGGATTACGCCCATGATTTTACGCGACGCAGGCGCATCTTGGAGCGCATTTACTTAGGGAATACGGTACTTGCCACTCCGTGTTACGTCGGCGTAGTGCATCTGAGATGCGCAACGCCTGCATAATTAGCCGCGCATCTACGAGAATCTGGCCCAAAATCTGTTTTTTCCCCCCAGTGGGTTCCTGGATCATTGCATGACATAATCACAGTCTTCCTTAGGACTCTGAATGTTTGCAAAAAAAAATGTTTTACAGTTTTGAACAAAACTACTTTATCATCATTTATTTTCTAATGATGCATATATCTCTTAGCAAGATGATGATAAATACTAAAGTAAAAATAACAGTCACATCCTTAAACACTGAGAAAAGTTGGTTAATTCTCAACATATATACCTATCTGATCACTGAAAAATCTACTGACGAGGTTAGAATTTGCAAGCTGAAAGGTTATGTTCCCTTGATAGTAAACTTGGATATGTTTTGTGATTTAACCACTTCTCTAGCACTAACAGCTGATTACCTTTGCCAGCATTGGATATAAAACATTGGGAACTAATTTAAAGGGGTTGTAAAGGATTTTTTCCCCCTAAATAGCTTCCTTTACCTTAGTGCAGTCCTCCTTCACTTACCTCATCCTTCAATTTTTCTTTTAAATGTCCTTATTTCTTCTGGGAAACCCTCACTTCCTGTTCTTCTGTCTGTAACTACACACAGTAATGTGAGGCTTTCTCCCTGGTGTGGAGAAAGCCTCTTGAGGGGGCGAGCAGGAGGGTCAGGACACTCTCTACTTTGCAGATAGAGAAAGGAGCTGTGTGTTAGTGGGCGTCCTGGCACTCTTGTTCGCCCCATCCCCCCTCAAGTGGCTTTCTCCACACCAGGCATTACTGTGTGTAGTTACAGACAGAAAAACAGGAAGTGAGCATTTCTCAGAAGAAATAAGGACGATTAAAAGCAAAATCGAAAGAATGAGATAAGTGAAGGAGGACTGCACTAAGGTAAAGGAAGCAATTTAGGGGGAAAAAAGATCCTTTACAACCCCTTTAATGAAAAGATACTTATAGACTAACGACTATGACTAAGCACTAGTTTCAGTGTGAAACGCGTCAGCGGTCAGGTTTTACTTTATTTTGCTATGACTTGTAGTGCTGTCCTTCTTTTAATAAAGGCTACAATTTGTTCAGAGTGCGGCTGTCCAGAGACAATTTTTGTTCGTGCTAGACTAATGACTTGCCATTAGTCTATACCATGGGTCTTTAAACTACGGCCCTCCAGTTGTTCAGGAACTACAATTCCTATCATGCCTAGTCATGTCTGTGAATGTCAGTGTGTTACACAGCCTCATGGGATGTGTAGTTCTACAACAGCTGGAGGGCCGTCGTTTGAGGATCCCTGGTCTATACGTTCAGTAACTGTTAATAGGTACATTTTTAGGAAACAAGTTCCCAATATTTTAATTTACATTTGTTGCCTATTATGACTAGCCTGTTGCCTTGAAGAAAGAGTTTAAGCTCAAAATGTATTAGCTACTTTCTGTTTAAACATTTCCAAAACTATGCTCCTCTTCTACTGTCTATGGGTAAAATAGCAACAGAAAATGCCTTTCTACCAGGTGCTGATGCTTGATGTAAGCTTGATATTGGGGGTTTCGACTGCATTAACCGCATACGCATGCCTGTACATTAGACATGCCATGCATTAAAGTAAATAAGGTAGTTGGTTCATCTTATATCTATTGTCCGACTTACAGTCCCTTAAAAAAGTATTCATATCCCTTGAAATTTTCATGTTATGTTACAACCAAAAACGTAACTCTATTTTATTGGGATTTTTTGTGATAGACGAACACAAAATCATGAAGTGAAAACAAAATGATAGATGCTTTTCAATTTTTTTTTACAAATTAATATATGAAAAGTGTGGCGTGCATTTTTATTCAGCCCCCTTGAGTCAACACTTTGTAGAACCACCTTTTACTGCAATAACAGTTGCAAGTCTTTTTGGGGATGTCTCTACCAGATTTGCACAGCTAGAGATTGAAACTTTTGCCCATTCTTCTTTGCAAAATAGCTCAAGAACTGTCACATTGGATGGAGAGCGGCTGTGAACAGAAATTTGTGTTGCCAACTTGCCACAGATTCTGAATTGGATTTAGGTCTGGACTTTGACTGGGCCATTCTAACACAAGAATATCTACCAGGGATATGCAATTAGCGGACCTCCAGCTGTTGCAGAACTACAACTCCCATGAGGCATAGTAAGACTCTGGCAGCCGCAAGCATGACACCCAGAGGCAGAGGCATGATGTGACTTGTAGTTTTGTAACAGCTGGAGGTCCACTAATTGCATATCTAAACCATTCCATTGTAGCTCTGGCTGTATGCTAGGGTTGTTGTCCTGCTGAAGGTGAACTTCCATCCCAGTCTCAAGTCTTTTGTAGATTCTACCAGGTTTTATTTTAAGATTTCCCTGTATTTGGCTCAATCCATATATCAACTCTGACCAGCTTCCCTTTCCCTGCTGAAGAAAAGCATCCCCACAACATGATGCTGCCACCACCATGTTTCACGGTGGAGATGGTGTGTTCAGGGTGATGTGCAGTTGTTTTCTGCCACACATAGCATTTTTCTTTAGCCCAAAAAGTTTAATTTTGGTCTCATCTGAGCACCTGAGCACATTCTTTCACACGTTTGCTGTGTCCCCCACATGGCATCTTGCAAACTGCAAATGAGACTTCTTATGGCTTTCTTTCAATAATGGCTTTCGTCTTGCCACTCTTCCATAAGGGCCAGATTTGTGGAGTGCACAACTAATAGTTGTCCGGTGGACAGATTCTCCATCTGAGCTGTGGATCTCTGCAGCTCCTCCAGAATTACCATGGCCCTGGCTGCTTCTCTCCTTGCCCGGCCTGTCAGTTTAGGTACACAACAATGTCTTGGTAGGTTTGCAGTTGTGCCATAGTGCTATGTTAGATGTTAAAAGCTTGGGATATTTTTTTATAACCTAACCCTGCTTTAAACTTCTCAACAACTTTATCCCTGACCTGGCCGGTGTGTTCCTTAGCCTTCATGATGCGGTTTGTTCACTAAGTTTTTCTAATAAACCTCTGAGGGCTTCACAGAATAGCTGTATTTGTACTGAAATTAAATTACACACAGGTGGACTCTATTTACTAATTAGGTAACCTCTAAAGGCAATTGGTTAAACTAGATTTTAATTAGGGGTATCAGAGTAAAGAGGGCTGAATGCAAATGCGCTCCGCACTTTTCAGATATTTAGTTGTGTAGCACTACCCCCGAAGGAGCTGCTGGTTTGTTTTGGGCGGCATGTTACCTTGTGTTTCTCTGATGTCTAGGGGTGTTTGGTGAAAGTTGTAGTAATGGAATGTCCATGACAGGTGTCTTTTTCTGTGCTCTTTATTACCCAGCCAGGTAAAAACAATAAAACTTTGGTGAAGAGTAGAGGTTCAGAAGAAATGAAGATAGCAGATCCAGATGTCACAAATAAGGAAACAGTCCTGCTCCCACATGTAATGTCTCTTTCACCACTCCAGCCTGAGTGGGTATAGTGCACCTGGACAGGCCTCTCTCACCAGCCTGGTAGCCAGAATGTCACTCGAACCTTAGGAAAAAAGTCTCTGCCACAGACCCTCCTGGTAAATGAACAGTGGAGATAATCCTCCTTAGCAGACTTGGCACCTAGATCTCCTTCAGGTAGTTTTAAATTAGGGTACCGACTGACAGGCGGCCAACATCCAGCCTTTCAGTGTCCGGTTCCCCAGGTCCCCAATGGATAGTCAGGCCCCTATCCAAACACCAGCCTCTCTTGGTACTCCTCAGGCAGACCCCCCACTGTACGGCCTCCTCCAACTGGACCCATGACCCAGGACCTTCTTAGGTGGGACCCAGTCGATTACTGAGTCCCCAAGCGGCAGATCAATTGCTCCGGGTCAACGTGGTCCGGAAGCCAGGATCCTTGCGTTGCACGCACAACCCCGGCCCGAAAGGCCATTCGCCGGGGCAGCGTGAAGTGGCTACCCTAAAGGTGGGCGCCACACAAGGAGAGACCCAGGAAGATGGCGTCTGCCTCATAAATACTCTCTCCCAGCATGCACAGCGAGGCCAAACCCTCCTGATAGGCTGCTGGGCAAGAGCACCCAATCCTTGACTCCACTGCTGCCACCTGCCGACCTGGGGTGAGATCAGCACCCCAGAAACAACAGATTGGATCCACAGCACAGTCAAATGTGAGACAGAGATCCAAATTTTAACAAATCAAACTGGTCAGAGTTAACTAACCCTCTGACCCCCTCTAAATTTAACATAGCACCGGTACTGGAAAGTAACCAGGCGCTACAGTTGTAAAAAATGTTGAAAACCATTTAACATTTTCCTTCCACTTCACCATTGTATGTACCACTTTGTGTTGGTCTATCACATAAAATCCCAATAAAACACATTTACGTTTTTGGTTGTAACATGACAAAATATGGAAAATTTCAAGGGGTATGAATACTTTTTCAATTTACTGTAACTTTAAGCAGTGTTTATATACAGAGCTTTATATATAATGATTTACAGATAATTTCTGGAATATAGTGTGCAGCATTACCTTTAGCACTGAGTGCATAATTATTTGGTGGTTTACATAACTTTTACAGTCACAGCAGTTTAAATTTAAATTATGTGGGTGGCTTTAACTGACTTTATTTTCTTCTTTTTTTTCTGGCCCACACATTTTATTCAATGACTTCCCATCTTCTGTAATTCATTTATTTAGGAAGACACATGGGAAATATACAGATTCATAACCTCAGACTTCTCATTATCTGAAAGAAGATCTCCCCTGAACTGACCATACACATTACAACATGTGTTGTAATGTAAATTGTGGAAAAGCTCCTGCGCTACCGAGGGGGATGGGCTGGGAGGTGGGCTGGGGGTACTGCAGCAGACACCTAACAATCTGTCCTTGGCAGAAAGAGATAGCAAGTAAAAAGGGAGGGGGTGATGTCTGCACTGTAATGGTGGGTGAAAGGTGATAGGGTCAGGATGGGTGAATGTGATGGGGAAGTGAACTTAGAACAACATCATAACCAACATGAAAATAGACAATGGGCCAGATTCAGGTAGATGGGAGCATCTTTGCTCCAGAGTAACGCTTCTCATTTACGTTACTCTGCCGAAATTTTAGCAGCAAGTGCTGTCATTCACGAAGCACTTGCTCCTAAAGTTGCGGCAGCGTAACGAAAATGAGCCGGCGGAATTCAAATTGGGCGGGTACAGGGCGTGTAGTATTTAAACTAAGCGCGATCCCGCCGCGAACGTACTGCGCATGTGTCGAGTGTCAATGCATCCCCGTGCGCATGCTCCAAATTCTGTGAATGAACGTCAATGACGTCACATTCCCATTCATGATCTTTTTACGCAAGCGACGTGATTTTTTTTTTTCCCGACGCGATGACGACGCCTATACCTAACATAGGATGCTCCAACCCCATGTAGGTATATCTTCGCGCCGCGTATCGCTTCCGGAAACGTCGTACCGTCATTGCGTCGCGCCGGAATTCGCTCGTGAATTGCCGATTTCCGCTCATTAACATATTTTTTGAGCGGAAATCGGCGGGCACGCCCCCGGCGCCATTTTTAAGTTGAAGTAACGATGCGATGGCGAAACTCAGTTACGCTGATCGCATCGGAGCTTCAACCCGGCGTTTCTTGTTTTCTGGTTACAGAAAACAAAAACGCCGGCTCAAAGTGACAGTTAGGCTGGCGGATCACTGGAAAAAAAAAATATATAATTATAATAAAAATGTATACATCAAAAGGGTACATATATACATAAATAAATAAATAAAGTCTCTTGTAAAAAAAAAAAAAAAATCCAAAAAGGTCCAGAATGGGCTGGTGATGTCAGGAAAGGGTGATAGTGGTAAACACCTCAGGTGGTCCCCAGCTCCTCACCTCAAGGCTATTGCACGGATAGCCTAAAACAGCACTTCCAAAGAAGAGCAATTTCCTCAGCAGGGCAAGCAGCAGAAGCACTCCAGAGGGTGATGGATGATGGGCCTATCTCCCACGAACAGCGAGTTCGTTCTTGGTCCGGAACCCGTACAGGTGGCACTCTTCTATGGTTTGGCCAGATAGTCACACAAGATGGTGGTACTTACAGATGGCATACATGATGAAAGAGAAACAAAACCATAGCGCAATCCCGCAAGGTAAAAAACATTTATTAAAAGAATAACACTCACAGTTAAAACGATCCAATGGGGCATGAAACAAACAAACGTCAGGTGGATCACTCTGCGTCAGGCGTGTGGACTCTGTAGCTCCCTGATCCCTACGCGTCTCGTCACACCACGTGACTTCCCCTAAGGATTTTTATTATAATTATATATTATTTTTTTTCGTGTATCCAGAGGCATTTCCCCATGGAAAGTTTTCTGGTCCTATAGTTCAACCGTTTAGCACTGTGTATTCATTTTCACTGCATGGACTTTTCCTTGGTTTCACATTACACAGGCTAGTGTATTTGTCACCGCTCTGTGTTTATTGGTATCACCCCTATTGTTATACTATATTCACATTGTCTATTTTCATGTTGGTTATGATGTTGTTCTAAGTTCACTTCCCCATCACATTCACCCATCCTGACCCTATCACCTTTCACCCACCATTACAGCGCAGACATCACCCCCTCCCTTTTTATGTGTTGTAATGTACATTCTTTTCTCATGCTCTTTTAGAGCTAAATCTATGTAAACAAGTTTTTTACCAAAACAATCTATTTAATATGTAATTAATGCTTGCCATTGGACAGCACTGTTATCCAATATCCTATATGATACAATTTATTTTTATTAATATTATTTTTCTTTATAAATCATACCTTAAAGAACATCTAAAGAGCCCTGTATGATAGTCTAAACAGGTTCCAATTCCAGGTACTATATGATGCACAAGCATAACGTAAACAAAAAACCTTCTTTCACTAAACCAAATCCCTCTTCATTTGTTTCTCACATGCTGCCCCTCTGCAGATCATAGTGGGAGGGTTTTAGCGGCACAGTCCGTAATGCCAATTTAGAAAGCAGTAGGCGCATCTAGTTATGCCCAGGTGCTGACTGACAAGCCGTTATCTGGGCGCACCTCCACAGGTATTGATTGGGCCCTGATTAATATTCAGGCTGGAAATGTAATTTCTCCCTCCGTAAGCTTTATGCCGCGTACACACAATCACTTTTTGTGATGAAAAAAAACGTTGTTTTAAAAAACGTCATTTAAAATGATCGTGTGTGTGCAAAACCTTGTTTTATGTCTTCTAAAAAACTAACAAAAAAAAATTCGAACATGCTTGAATTTTTTGTGTCGTTTTTCAAAATGTCGTTATTTGTGTCATAAAAAGTGATTGTGTGTGGGCAAAACGACGTTTAAAACGATGTATTTAAACCCGCGCATGCTCAGAAGCAAGTTATGAGACGGGAGCTTCAGTGGAACAGAGTGCCGTCGAACGTGGTGTACGTCACCGCGCATTGCTAGAGCTTTTTGGAAAAACGATGGTGTGTACGTAACGTCGTTTTTTAAAATGAAGGTTGAAAAACGTTGTTTTGTTTCGTGAGATATAATGACGTTTTTTTTCATCACAAAAAGTGATCGTGTGTACGCGCCATTAGAAGCTTCCTGTGAACCCCTGAACAGACCCTGTGGACTAGTTACCAGCAGGAGGGCTAGCTGGACTGCCTGAATTGATGCCATTACTGACTGAAACATCAGCTTAGCAGCAGGGATTGAGTCTCCAGAGCATGCATTGCTCAAAAATCAAGCTGAGAGTGATATCACCCAAGATAGCTGCTGGATAACAGGACTGGTTTGCTGTAAGACTGTGAGTAACCTACATCATATGGACCCCATATATACATATAGAGGTCATATCGGCTGCAGCTGGTTTCTGGGATCAGTTATCCATATGTATGGCATCATCCCCATTCTGCAGGCCGGACCTCATATGTTTTATATGCCTGGAGAGTCTTTCACTGTTTATTGATGTATGGACTGTCTGAGCAATCCTCTTTTCCCAGCTTTACCACCATGACTGAAGACTGAACCTATAGTCCAGAAACAATTTAAACATTCCACAATGTGATATTTATCCCAGCTGCTTCATGTAGAAGTCTATGGATATTTATTTTGGCTCATCTAATACATGTTCAACAACTTTATATCACCATCTTACCTTAATACTGATGATTTTTGTAATTTTCATCTCTTTTTGCACGAAAATGTACAGTATCTCACAAAAGTGAGAACACCCCTTACATTTTTCTAAATATTTTATTATATCTTTTCTTGTAACACTGAAGAAATTACACTTTGATACAATGTAAATAAGTGAGTGTACAGCTTGTATAACAGTGTAAATTTTCTTTCCCCTCAAAATAAATCAACACACACACAGGGGCGGACTGACAACTCATGGGGCCCCCGGACAATGGATGACTATGGGGCCCCTGGGCTTACAGATGGCCACCACGCCAGGAGGCAGTGCAGAGGATTTTCACATCAGAAGCATGTTGGTTTCATACATATCAGGGACAGATGTAAAAAAAAACATAGATTTTTACATACTGTCCCTGGTTTTACTGAGCCTGGCAACCCTGGTGGGCCCCCTAGTGACATGGGACCCTCGGGCAGTGCCCGAGTGACTCAATGGTCAGTCCGCCCCTGCACACACATTAATGACTAAACCGCTGGCAACAAAAGTGGAAGTGTATAAATTGGGCCCAAAGTGTCAATAATTTGTGAGGCCACCATTAATTTCCAGCTGCCTTGACCTTCTTGGGAATGGAGTTCACCAGAGCTTCACAGGTTGCCACTGTAGTCCTCTTCCACTCCTCCATGATGACATCACGGAGCTGGTGAATGTTAGTGCTCCTCCACCTTTCATTTGAGGATGCCCCACAGATCCTCAATAGGCTTTAGGTCTGGCCTTTACCTTCAGCTTCTTTAGCAAGGCAGTAGTTATCTTAGAGGTCTACTAAGAGAGAGGATCATGCTTTGCTTCAGTATTTCAAAGTACATTTTGACATTCATGGTTCCCTCAATGAACTGTAGCTCTCCAGTGCTGGCAACACTCATGACACTCCCACCACCATGCTTGACTGTAGACAAGACACACTTGTCTTTGTGCTCACCACACATGCTTGACACCATCTGAGCCAAATAAGTTTATCTTGGTCTCATAAGACCACTGGACATATGGCTCCAGTAATTCATGTCCTTTGTCTGCTTGTCTTTTGCAAACTGTTTAGTAGAAGAGACTTCCTTCTGGGACGACAGCCATGCAGAGCAATTTGATGCAGAGTGTGGCATATGGTCTGAGCACTGACAGGCTGACCCCCCACCCTGTCAACCTCTGCAGCAATGCTGGCAGCACTCATTAGACTATTTCCCAAAGACAATCTGGATATGATGCTGAGCACTTGCACTCATCTTCTTTGGTCGACCATGGCGAGGCCTGTTCTAAGTGGAACCTGTCCTGTTAAAATACTGTATGTTCTTGCCCACCATGCTGCAGCTCAGTTTCAGGGTCTTGGCAATGTTCTTATAACCTGGGCCATCTTTATGTAGAGCAGAGCAACACAATCTTTTTTTTCAGATCCACAGAGTTCTTTGTCAGTTTTGTGAAACCCTGAACAGACCAAACCAGACAATCTCTTATCCCTAGATTACAGAAGGAGACAAAACATAATTTGCTTAGCAACCTAACTAGGAGGCTGCTACATCCCCCCCCCCCCTTTACACCCTGGTCCTGTCCTCATGTACCAGGTAACACAACAGAAAATAAGGGTGGGAAAGGCGAAAATAACAGTGTAACAATAAAAATGTGGCATTCCACATTGTGAACTTACTTTGGCTTAAGATAAGTATAATAAACATTGTACAATACAGTCTTAAAGGGGTTGTAAAGGTAAAAGTTTTTTCACCTTAATGCATTGCTATGCATTTGGACCGATCGTGTGTACGCGGCCTCAGTGATACCTAATGGAGACCATTGACACCAATATAGTGATCAGTGTTGAAAAGTGCTGTACTAATGACACTGGCAGGGAAGGGGTTAACATCAGGGGTGATTAAAGGGATAACTGTGCTCTTAGGGAGTGCTTTATAACTGTGTGGGGATGCTTTGACTGGGGGAAGACAGAGATCAGGAACAAAAGATCTCAATCTTCCCCTCTCACAGAACGGCAGTCTGCCTTGTTTAAATAGGCAGACCACTTATCTGCTTCTTCTTTGAATGACCGCAAGGTTCTAGGGAACATAGGATCCACCAGACCCGCTGATTGGCTCCAGCTGTGTCCAATCACAGCAAGAGCGGTTATTTGGTGGCGCACACGTGCCCCAGACCCAATGCACAAAATCACATAAGGTACGGCAAAAGAACCACCCTGTCACAGTACATATATGTGGGACGGTCCAAAAGTGGTTAATGCTCTAACGGCACTTTACCAGGGGTGGGAAACCTGCGGAAATCTTTCTATCTGCCCCCCCCGTGCCGCTGAGTGTGTGTCCGCGGAGCTGTCAGAAGGAGCCAATGTTTACCTTGTAGTTCCGGCTCCTTCTGACAGTGTGAGTCACAGGCGAAGTACATTTGATATCACTCCGCCTGTGAGAGAAGGCGCCGTACAGATGAAGCAGCGGCTTTCTCTCTACTACAGCCGCTGCTTTCTCTGTACTGCGCCTTCTCTCACAGGTTGAGTGCATTTTACATCATTTCATTGCGCTGGGATCAATACATTTCCACAGTGATGCCGCAGGCCCCATAAGCACCACAGAGCCCAGCAGCCACACAAAGCCCAGCAGCCCCACAGAGCCCAGCAGCACCACCGAGCCCAGCAGCACCACAGAGCCCAGCAGCACCACAGAGCCCACAGAGCCCAGTACCACAAATCCCAGCACCACAGAGCCAGCACCACCGAGCTCAGCACCACCGGCACCTCAGAGCCAGTACCACAGAGCCCAGCACCACAGAGCTCAGCACCACAGAGCTCAGCACCACAGAGCCCAGCACCACAGAGCCCAGCACCACAGAGCCCAGCACCACAGAGCCCAGCACCACAGAGCCCAGCCCCACAGAGCCCAGCACCACAGAGCCAGCACCACCGGAACCAGGGATTGAGGTGAGAGATTCCATTGTGCTTTTTGGGGGGTGAGGGACTGCAGATTGTGTTTTGGGGATTGGGGGAATCGCATTGTGGGGATTGTGTTTTTGTATCTACTATGACACAAAAACTTATACGTCTGGCATGCATTTTTTGACCAAATGTTGACCAAATATAACAGGCTAATTTTTAGGTTGATCATTTTGTACAGCCCCCGAATGATGTTACAAAAATCCAAATGGCCCTTGGCAGAAAAAAGGTTCCCCCCCATATCATAACATAAATAAAGCATACGTGAATGTAGGCTTTAGATAATTGTGCAAATCCATTTTACTGTCTGTCATAAAAAAATAAAAAAATAAAAAATGTAGGCTGCACAAAGGCAGATGTCTCTCTGGAGAACAATGCATGTGGAGATCTTCATACCATCATTTACAACCACTCGTATATATGTATATATGTAGAAATATGTATATATGTAGAAGAAATGTTTCATGCTATAGGTGTGTTAATCTCTAGGGATGAGCTTCGAGTTCGAGTAGAACTTGTGTTCGACTCGAACATTGCCTGTTCGCCGAACAGCGAACTATTTGGGGTGTTCGCGGCACATTTGTGTGAACTTTAGAACCCTGTTAAAGTCTATGGGACTCGAACGTTTGAAATCTAAAGTGCTAATTTTAAAGGCTAATATGCAGGTTATTGTAATAAAAAGTGTTTGGGGACACAGGGGGCATGTATCAATGCAAAAAAAAAGTTTTTAAAAACTGAATTTTTTTTGGCAGCAGTGATTTTAATAATTCCTTTAAGTGAAACAATAAAAGTGAAATATTCCTTTAAATTTCGTACCTAGGGGGGGTGTATAGTATGCCTGTAAAGTAGCGCTTGTTTTCCATGCTTAGAACTGTCCCTGCACAAAGTGTCATTTCTGAAGGAAAAAAAGTAATTTAAAATCACTTGTGACTATAATGAATTGTCGGCTCCCGGGAATACAGAAAAAAGTCATTCATAAAAAAAAAAAAATGTGTGGGGGTCCACGGCATTTTTTTTAAATTTTGGGTGGAGTTCCCCTTAAAATCCATACCAGTCCTGGGTCCCCAAACACTTTTTAGGACAATAACTTGCATATTAGCCTTTAAAATTAGTACTTCAAACGTTCGAGTCCCATAGACTTTAACAGGGTTCTAAAGTTCACACAAACTTTTGGTCTGTTCGCAGGTTCTGATGCGAACCGAACCCAGGGGTGTTTGGCTCATCCCTATTAATCTCCTTATTTACTACCTGGTCTCTGTTAACAGTATATCTGGTAGAACAACAACATACCTCCATCTTTAGCCCAGGTTCACACTGGGCTGCGGGAGTGAACCCGGGGGAGTTCAGCTGAACTCACATGATTTAACTCCTGCTTGTCAGTCCCAATTTTGAGTGTGATTGCAGAGACATCTGTGCAGCTTTCGCAAAAAGTAGTACAGACTACTTTTTGAAATCATTGCAATTAGGATGGTGCCACTGCCGGCAATTGCCGCCAATTTGACATGCAATTTGACATGTCAAATCGCTCCAGTATGAACCAGGGCTAATGCTGAGGTCTATAAAATCAGAAGCCGTTTAAAGCCCATTTCACTCTTAAAACCACCTTAATTTCACGTTCCCCAATCACTCCAATACATCCTCTAAAATTACAAAAAATTAACTAAACTCTACAGATTTTCACCCAAATATTGGGGAAATAAAAAATTTAAATTTACATCATCCAAAGCAAATGAAGAGATTGTGCAATCAGACTGCATGATCAACTTTAGAGATTCTAAAGAGTTCCTCATTGTGTCTTTGGAGCCTATGAACTAGGCAGTGAAATATGTGTAGCACACTACTCAGTGCACAATGTGAATTCAACAAAAAGGGAAAATGAAGGATCCTATACAATCCTAATTACTACCAATACATAAAATATTTTATTGATAATACAAAACTTACTTGGAATGTGTCCAGCAGACCTTTAACCATACAAAAAAAAAAAAAAAAAACACTAAGGGCCAGATTCACGAACACTTGCGCTGGAGTATTTGGATATGCGCCGCGTAACTGTGATGATGCGCCGTCGTTTCTATGTGCCCGTACCCAGCAAACTAGATGCGCCCAATAACGGGTCATTTGCGACCGGCGGAACGTTCCGACGCCAGAGTATCGTCAGCGCTTATTTTCGCTGGGCGCATCAGTCGCGCCCATTGATTTCCCCTGCAAATATGCAAATGAGGTATTTTTCCCAATTCACGAACGGATTAGCACCATACGCTGGCTACATGCGCCGCGCGTATCTGGTCCGTCCGGCGCAAAGTTATTTCTACAAAAGGCTGCTTTATCTTTACTCCCGACGGTCACAGGTCAGCAGGAGAGCAGCTACAGCAGCGTTACCGACGATAGGAGCTTGCTGAGCACCCCCACTTGCAAGGACAACACCTCTGTGTGCCAACATGCCAGGGGCAATTGTGGTCCTAGAACTACTGATGGGTCCCCCGGAACCAAGAAGGCGGCCACGTGAGAGGATATACCGCACTCGTATGAACCTCTTTGGCATGGGGGATGAGGAGGTGTATCGCCTCTTCAGATTCAGCCCAGATGCAATACTTGAACTAACCACAACCCTGCAGGGTGACATCACCAGCAAGACATACCGCTCACAAGCAGTGCAGCCACTGGTGAAGGTCCTGGCAACACTTCATTTCCTTGCCAGTGGATCATTCCAGCGTACAAGTGGAGTGGTGGCTGGGATGTCACAATCCTCCATAAGCAGATGTGTGCACCAGGTTGTCCCTGCAATCCTCAGACGCATGTCCAACCAGTTCATCAGACCCACCACTGAGGAGCTGCGGCAGAAGGCAATGACAGATTTCTACAACATTGCCAGATTCCCTCGCACTGTGGGGGCCATTGATTGCACACATGTGGCACTCCAGCCCCCCAGTGCCACAGAGCACATATACCGCAATCGGAAGCATTGGCATTCCATCAACGTACAGGTGATAGCTGATGCCCAACGCCTCATATGGCACGTCCGTGCCAAACACCCCGGGTCCAGCCATGACAGCTACATATACAATCAGAGCCCCATCCCAGCAGAATTTAACCAGAACATGTATGGGGACAGCTGGCTGGTTGGTGAGTGACATGGGTGGCAGGCATGACTATCCCCTCCCGTGATGCACAACAGAAATCGCACATGCATGACTAACATTCTCCTGTCTTTTACCTTACAGGTGACTCTGCATATGCACTGGGACCCCATCTAATGACTCCTTTCCGGAACCCCCAAACCAGAGGAGAGAGAAAATACAATGAAGCACACATCAAAACCCGTGCAGTGGTGGAGCAAACATTTGGGCTCCTGAAGTCCCGTTTCCGCTGCCTGGATAAGTCCGGGGGGACCCTATTGTATTCCCCTACCTTTGTGTGTCAGATCATCGCTGCATGTTGCATACTACATAACTTTGCTATGAAAAAAGGCCTGCATATTGACATACGTGATGACCTGACCCCCGACCCACACAGCCCCCCCCTGCCAGAGGACACCCAGTCTGCTGATGGAAGAGCAGTCAGGAGGGTCCTCGCCGTAGGCATCTTTGGACACTAAACCAAAACATTAATCACACAGACAGTGCACGCGTGTACACCACTGATGTCCCTAGATCACACACACCACATGCACATCGCATTGGATTAGCCCAAGTCCAGCATGTAGGACTTGGGAGCAGTAACGCCAGCGTCAAGGCCCCAATGATGTCACTGTCCATTCACACACCTTTCACACGTGATTCATTCAGCCGTGGGGTTAACTTCACCACCACGGCCGAGGGTGACACCCCTTACTTTCAGGAGTGCCACCCTCTCACATTCACACACCATTCACACTGTCCCCTGCACTCCTGACCGTGTGCAGTACAAAAATAAATTAATAATATCATATCCTGATAATTAAAAGAAACAAAATCTCATAACCTGAGAAAAAGAAAAAATAAACTCATGACCTGAGTATGTCCAAATCAAAAATATCAAACAAAAAAAAAAAAAGGCCTCATCGGGGATGCCGGGGGCTTCTTCTGGGGGCCCCTCTCTGGCTCCGCAGCTGCCTGGATGGAGTGGGTGGGGGTGGGGGGGCATCTGGAGGTGGCTGATCCCCAGGTGGGCCACTCCTGGCAGGTGTGGCCTGCGTGCCCTCCAAGGCCCTGGCTATCCGTCCAAGGTAGGAGTTGGTCTGGGCCTGCATCCGGAGCTGACGGGTGACCTGGTAGTGCTGGGCCCGCCGACTCAGCCTCCCCTGGTCCCGGATGGCAGCACTGTTGGCCTGGACGGCTGCAGTAAGGTGCCGAATATCCCCCTGCACCTCCCCCAAAGTGGTGACCACTGCAGCGCAATTACAGCTGACATCCTGCACTGCGTTGCTGAGGTTGGCAACGGAGCCCAGGCTGTCAGACACTTTCTCCAAGTGCACCGCTATGGCCCCCATCTGTTCCGTCTGCCTGGCGTGATCCCTCGCCAACTGGTCCTGTATACCATCAGACACCCCCCTGGTCTTCTGGGTCGCCTTCCTGGGGCCAGAAGATGGTTGTCCCCGGGGGGAGGTAGTCGCCCTTGAGGGGCTTCCAAGGATGGGGGAGGGGACGACAGACGGCCCAGGAGAAGAGGAGGAGACAGACAACACTAATGAAAAGTCCTGCTCTGCCACAGCAGGATCCTCCACAACCACCTCGGCAGGTGTGGTGTGGCCACTCTCCTCCTCCACAACCTCTTCACCACCCAGTGGCTCAGGCACACGATGGCGTGGGGGGGATGGGGTGGAATGTACGCTGAACGATGATGGCCCAGCTCCGTCATCTGTAGATGACACAAAGCAGACACATGTTGGTGGTCCCACACACTTGGCACATGTACCCTCCCCCCCCCAAATGCAAAACAACAAATAGGGGATTATAAAACACTTACCTGTCCTTGTGCCTTCCTCCACGGAGTCATAGCCTGCGACCCCCTCCACCTGCTCCCTCTCCAGGCAGCGAGCAACCACCTCCTCCTCTGCGGTCAGGGTGACAGGACATGGGGGACCACCACCTGTGCCCCTCTCATACCTCCTGATGGAGGCCACCTTGTCCCTCACCTTGCGCCGCAGGTCATTTATTTTTTTTTGTATGTCCCCAGCAGTCCGGGTGGAGTAGCCCAGGACATTGACCCTGGCAGCAATGGACTCCAGGATGCCCTGCTTCCTTTCCCGGCTGGTCTTCCGGCTTTTTTTGCCATGGAGAAATTCATTATCCCTCTCCATTGCCGAAATGATCACTGAGACCTCCTGGGCATTAAAATTCAGGTTCCTCCTCTCTCTGGGGGTAGCGGGAGCAGCCATCACAGCACAAAAGTATCTTCCCTGGGGTGGGGGGAAGCGGAACTACTTTTGCGCCGGAATGGCGTTTCCGCCAGCGCTTTTAAGCGCCCAGCGGAACGCATTGCGCTGACGTTTCCCAGGAAGTGGTGCCAACGGAAGTTGTGAGCATGCGCACAAGGGGGGCGAGTGGAGCCGCACTCACTGCGCATGCTCCGTGGATGATGCGCTGAACGTAAGCCTCTGCGCTGGGCTCCGCCCATCATTTACATATGATCACACCCACTTCCACTTGCGTCGGGTTACGCCAGCGCATTATCGTTACTCTGGCGCAAGTTTACGCGCAACTGCTATGTGAATTACAGGACTTGCGCTGAAAGGGTCTTCAGAGTAACGTAAATGAGAAGCGTTACTCCAGAGGAAAGATACTCTCATCTACCTGAATCTGGCCCTATAAATATACATTTGCAGTTGTATAAACTATAATTTAGTTATTTGTTGGTTAGGGTTTGTTATGTCACACTTCAAGTGAATTTTGTATCATTGATATACCGTATTTATCGGCGTATATCGCGCACTTTTTTGCCCTGAAAATCAGGGCAAAATCGTGGGTGCGCGATATACGCAGATACCCGCTTTCCCGCGCCGAATTTTGAATACTGCGCCGACATATACCGAGCGCAGTACACTCGGGTATATTCGGCCAGTCTCGGCTTCTTCCGCGGTCACGTCCTGGACGTACAGGACGTGAGCGCGAAAGTTGCCGAGCCTGCCCGAGTGTACTGCGCTCAGTATATGCTGGCGCAGTATTCAAAACTCAGCGCGGGAAACGAGCGGGGAGGACGCGAGGACGCCGGACCCGCCGAAGAGGACACCGGACCCGCCGAAGAGGACACCGGACCCGCCGAAGAGGACACCGGACCTGCCGAAGAGGACACCGGACCCGCCGCAGAAGGACACCCGAAGCCGCAGAAGGACGCCGAACCCGACGAGGCCGCCGATGGACGCGGCGTAAGACACCAACACTGTAAGTACAAAATAACTTTTTTTCCACAGGATTGGGGGGCACTTTGGGGGTGCGCGGTATACGCGGGAGCGCGTTATACCGCGATAAATACGGTAATATTACATCTTTTAAATCTGTTTCCAAGCCTCCTCCAATTTTTGTACACAAGAAAAATTGTCACAGTATTATCTTTTGTGTATTTTAACACGAGAACACCACCATCATGTCTTCTCTTTCCTACAACACTAAGCCACTTTGCCTGTCTGTGATCCACATCCACCTTGCTGTAACCATCGGTAACTGCTTGCACTCTTCCCTGCAACACTGGGCTACTTTGCATGACTGAAATCTACTTCTGCCTTGCTAAAGCCCTGGTTACACGATCAGTTTGTCCGATTAAAACAGACCGATGGACTGTTTTCATTGGTCAAACCGATCGCGTGTGGGCCCCATCGGTTTGTTTTCCATCGGTGAAAAAAAATAGAACATGTTTTAAATTTTTCCTATGGATAAATAAAAAGATAGAAAAAAATGATCGTCTGTGTGGAAGTCCATCAGTCAAAAATCCACGCATGCTTAGAATCAAGTCGAAGCATGCTTGGAAGCATTGAAATTAATTTTTCTCAGCACGCTGTGGTGTTTTACGTCACCACGTTTTGGCACGGTCAGATTTTTGACTGATGGTGTGTAGGCAAGACTGATGAAAGTCAGCTTAATTGGATATCCGACGAAAAAATCCATCCATCATTAAATTCCATCAGATATCCGATCGCGTGTACAGGGATTTGGACTTAAAATTGTTGTTTATACTGGTCTTTTTGGCATTACACTTACTATTTTTTCATGATGGTGCCTTGGCCAAGATCAAACACCTAGGCTTATCTTGCTGTCTCCCTCCTGTTTTGCACTAGTGTTTAGGGCAGAAAACCCCCACTTTCACCGTGTGTTTGTTTTATTAGCTCTTAATTGAATAATTGTTTAACCTTCCCATACGTCATCCCAGTATAAATGCAGTTTAAAGCGGATCTCCACCCTAAAGTGAAGATCCGCTGATCCGAACACTCCCCCCCTCCGGTGTCACAATTGACACCTTTCAGGGGGGAGGGGGGTGCAGATAGACACGTATCTGCACCCACTTCCGGCCCAGCATTCACGGGCAAAAGACGGGCATTACATCACATCCCGTCTCCCGCCCGTTGTGTGCTGGGAACACTCGGCTCCCAGCACACAGCTGGAGCCAATTCGCGGGCGCAGCGCGATTTGCGCATGCGCCGTAGGGAACCGGGCAGTGAAGCCGCAGCGCTTCACTTCCTGGTTCCCTCACCGTGGATGGAGGGGGGAGCAGCAGGGTGACGAGCGATCGCTCATCCTCTGCTGCGGACGGCGCTGGACTCCAGGACAGGTAAGTGTCCTAATATTAAAAGTCAGCAGCTGCAGTATTTGTTGCTGCTGGCTTTTAATATTTTTTTTTAGCTGAACCATCCGCTTTAACTCTTTGGACAGCTTGCGACTTCTTGGACAAAGTGGATTTATTTTTAAAAAAGAGGCATGAAAACATGCTTCTAACTAAGAGAAAGTTGGACTTTGTAGGCACAGAAAGTTTTTAAAAAAAAGATATTTAATAGAAAAAGGTACAAAATTTACGATGCAACATTTGCACTGTATTATGCATAAGAATAAATATGACAAAAGAAAAAAAAGAAAAAAAAAGGAACTAAACAATAAGAACCACATAGGTCACTCTGAGAAACATTCACTGTTAGCCACAGGGCTATATGTAATCCAAAACAGTATATGCGCTGGGTGACGGGATGAAATCAGATGGAGACCCTTGAATGGTTCTTAGACGATACGAGAACTGCTCAACATGTTTCGCGACATAATTGGCGTCGCTTCTTCAGGAGCTTTGAGACATCGGAGTTTTAATATAAAAAAGAAAAAAGAAGAAGAAAAGCTGGCGTACTGTGTCCCACAATCAAAAACCAGACCGATAAAACCACACCCCAGACCGAAGGGGATGAGGGCTAATAGTACTGTCCAACTCCCTCACCATGCGCCACGGCAGCTACCAGTAGAGGTCAGAAAGAATAGTTCTTGGTAAGGTCAGATTCATGGATGAGCAATATTAGATAACACCATCAAGGCTTCAGTGTGCAGTCACTGTGACTCGTTGGAGATGTTTATTGGTGGCTTGCTTCTGTTTTTTTGTGTATTGCCTCACAGGTAAATTGTGGGTTAGTTATTATGAGAAGAGTCTTCTCAAAAATGAACTCTAGATGGCAGTAGATAAGCATCCAATGTACACACGAAAACAGGGCTTTAGTAACAGCCCAAAACGAGCAGACAGTGGAAGCCACGCTGGTACCAGCATTAGGTGTGTGGAATACACACCTAATGCTGGTACCAGCGTGGCTTCCACTGTCTGCTCGTTTTGGGCTGTTACTAAAGCCCTGTTTTCGTGTGTACATTGGATGCTTATCTACTGCCATCTAGAGTTCATTTTTGAGAAGACTCTTCTCATAATAACTAACCCACAATTTACCTGTGAGGCAATACACAAAAAAACAGAAGCAAGCCACCAATAAACATCTCCAACGAGTCACAGTGACTGCACACTGAAGCCTTGATGGTGTTATCTAATATTGCTCATCCATGAATCTGACCTTACCAAGAACTATTCTTTCTGACCTCTACTGGTAGCTGCCGTGGCGCATGGTGAGGGAGTTGGACAGTACTATTAGCCCTCATCCCCTTCGGTCTGGGGTGTGGTTTTATCGGTCTGGTTTTTGATTGTGGGACACAGTACGCCAGCTTTTCTTCTTCTTTTTTCTTTTTTATATTAAAACTCCGATGTCTCAAAGCTCCTGAAGAAGCGACGCCAATTAAGTCGCGAAACATGTTGAGCAGTTCTCGTATCGTCTAAGAACCATTCAAGGGTCTCCATCTGATTTCATCCCGTCACCCAGCGCATATACTGTTTTGGATTACATATAGCCCTGTGGCTAACAGTGAATGTTTCTCAGAGTGACCTATGTGGTTCTTATTGTTTAATTCCTTTTTTTTTTCTTTTTTTTCTTTTGTCATATTTATTCTTATGCATAATACAGTGCAAATGTTGCATCGTAAATTTTGTACCTTTTTCTATTAAATATCTTTTTTTTAAAAACTTTCTGTGCCTACAAAGTCCAACTTTCTCTTAGTTAGAAGCATGTTTTCATGCCTCTTTTTTAAAAGTAAATCCATAGTATCTAGGATGTGGCACATATCTATTAAGGGGTGAATGATTACCACCCTAGGGCAACCGTAATCAAATCAAGTCTATTCTTGGACAAAGTGCCACTTTGCGTTAAGTGCCTGGTACTTTTAACACGCTGCTTTAACTAAGTAATTTCTACCAAGGCAAGTACAAACATTAGTGCTCCACATGTTCCCTTTCATCTTTTCTCTTTCCCTCTTCCCTTTTTTTTCGCCCCTCTCTCCACCCTCCACACAATGGGCACAAACATCTATTCACTCCAATGGCAGCACTTTCAATCTCATATTCTCCCACCTCTGCACTTCCTTCAACCTCTCTAACACCCATTTTCCTGGCTTTAATCACAATCTTATCAGTTTCAAACTCTCCCTGTCTCCTACCTCCCATGCCGCCAACCTGAAACAACAACAACATAATGTCATCCTCCCTGGTCACATATGCTCCTCTCTCTACACGCAGAACCAGGCCTTACCTTTTACAACCCTGGAAAACAAACGACACCAGAAGCCGTGCTCTTAAATGAGTGTTTGGCGCGAAACTAAATCCCTGCAAGACTTCACTAACAACTTCCACCTCCACACTGCTGAACATAAACAAACCTACTACACCACTCTCATCAAAAAACCTTTCATCCAAACCGCATCAACTCTTTTCTACCCTTAATTCCTTACTTCATCCCCCACTGCCTCCACCCACCAATGTGCTTACTTCCCAGGAGATTGTCAATGATTTCAAAAACAAAATCGACCCAATTCATGATGAGATATTCAGCATCCAGCTTCCTCTCCCAACCAACACACTAGGTCCAACACCACACTCACTACTTTCCTTCTTCAACCCTGTTCCCACTGAGGAAGTTGACAAACTCCTTTCCATGGCCCACCTCATCACCTGTCCCCTGGATCCTGTCCCCTCACAATTACTGCGACCACCATCCTGCTCTATCCTAAACTTTCTAACCCACATCTTCAACCTTTCGCTCCCCGCTCAAACATGCACTGGTTACCCCCATACTTAAAAAAAAAAACTCACTGGATTCCACCTGTTTGAAAAACTTAAGAAACATCCCCCTGCTTCCATTTGCTTCCAAGCTTCTTGAACACCTTGTCCACAATAGAATGAGTTGCTACCTTGCTGACAAAAACCTTCCCAATCCCCTACAGTACGACCTCCACCCACAACATTCCACTGAAACTGCCCTACTAAAACTCACCAATGACCTACTAACTGCCAAAACCAATGGGCAGTACACCATGCTTATACTCTTGGACCTTGCTGCCTTTAACGCAGTTGACAACCCAGTCCCCCTCAATAAACTCCACTCCCTTGGCCTCCGTGACTCTGCTCTTTTCTGGTCCTCCCCTTACCTATCTCAGCACACTTTCAGTGATGCATACAACTCCATCTCCAATTCAAAATGCTAACTACAACATACAAGGCCATCCACAGCATCTCCCCCCAGCTAAATCACCAACCTCATCTGCAGATATCGCCCAAATTGTCCTATCCGCTCCTCCCAAAACCTCCTGCTATCTAGCTTCCTTGTTACCTCCTTCCATACTCACCACCAGGACTTCTCCAGAGCCTCTCCCATCCTCTAGAACTCCTTGCCCCAGTATGTATGGTTAGCTCCTTCCCTGTCCACCTTTAGGTGATCCTTGAAAACTCACTTATTCAGGGAAGCCTACCCCAGCTCCACCAGATCATCCCCTGCAGGTATTACCTTTTGTACCACCTCCCCCTCCCCTTAGATTGTAAGCTCTAAAAGCAGGGCCTCCTATTTATTATTTTTTAAACTGTATTGTAATCTTACTGTGCCCCTTTATATTGTAAGTGCTGAAAAAACTGTTGGCGCTAAATATATCCTGTATAAAAATCTTGTGTGTTTTTTTTTCTTGTTCTGTATCATCATATTTCTATCCATATTGGTTATCTGCTCAATTTGGTCATTAATACATTTATGGGTGTATCCTCCTTCCCATTATTTCAGCTTGTGTGTTGAAGTCCTCATTCCTTGTGCAGTTCCATCGTAATCTCATTAGTTGGCCTCTTGGGATGTTATATAGCCATGGGTTAAAGTGACAGCTGTCAGTAGGTAGATAGCTGTTTCTGTCCATGTTTTTGAAAAAGGTCTTAGTTATCAATCGATCATCTTCCAGCATGATTTCCAAATATATAAATTCAATTTTTTCATTGCTCATGTTCCATGTTAGTGATACTGTATGTTCTTGTCATTGTTATTACAATTATTCAGGCAGTCTTCTAATGATTCTTTGCTCCCGTTCCATAATATACAGGTAATCACCTCATCTATATAAACTTTTATAGAAGCTCAGCTGTGTGTGTTAGGGTATATATTTTCTTTTTCCCATTGTGGCATGAAAGCATTAGCTATACTGGTTGGAAATGTATCTCCCATTGCTATGCTATAAACTATTAATTTTATCCATATTGATATTTAATTTCATTTACTGTATTTTTTTTATTGATTGTATTATTTTGTGATGGATTTGATTCACCAATATCATTATTAGTGCATGTTATGCTGTATTAGGCTTAAAGGGTTTGTAATGGATTTTTTGTTTTTTATCTTAATAGCTTCCTTTACCTTAATGCAGTGCTGTTTTCATGTCCTCATTGTTCGTTTTTGCATTCAAGTTGCTGTAATTCTTCTCTGATCTTCACACTTCCTGGTTGTCTGTTTCCTCATAACCACAGTACTGGGAGCTTTCTCTCTGTGGTCACTAACTTCAAGGAGGTGTGATTACTGTGTGTCTAGTTTCTAGTTTCGTTTTCCAAACCATCACTTCTCTGTGGCTCTGTATGCTCTGTACAGCAGAGAGGCAGGAAACAACATGCAAAAACGAAACTAGAAACTACAGGTACATTATATGATTGATTTTTATATATTTTTAATCGTTTTTAAAAGGAATCAGTTGACTATTATTGCCCGGATTCACAGACATTGGCGCACATTTATGCCGCCGTAGCGTATCTCTTTTACGCTACGCCGACGCAGCGCTGAAAGGCAAGCATGGAATTCACAAAGCAAATGCTCCCAACGTTGCACCAGCGTGGCGTATATTTCGTAGGCGTAACCCGGCATAGGTGAAAGTGGGTGTGATCCATGCTAATGAAGCGTGACCCCCATGCAAATGATAGGCTGGGCGCCAGACAAGTACTTAAAACGAACTGTGCATGCGTTGAGACGTGGACGTATCCCCGTGCGCACGCGCACAACCACGTTGGAACAACTGCGCATATTAGCACTTACGCGGCGTATCTGGAGATACAGTACGTCGGCACAAGTGCTTTGTGAATCCGGGCCTATGTCTCTATACCCTGTAAACAGTAATTTCAGCATACATTTTTTTTTATTCACAACTCCTTTAAATATTTATTTATTAAAGGAAAACTAAAAATTTATTACAAAATACTTACCGTAATTTTCCTTTCCTGATAGACTCCATGGCAGACTATGTGTGAGTTAACACCGCCTCCTCTCCACTGCTATAGGACCCCCTACCCATAAATTTGAGCTCACCTCCATGGACTGTGTTCCGTAACTAGCTGACTCTTAGTCCAATTTTCATTTTCTCATTCATGGGTGGGAACTCCGTCTACCATGGAGTCTATCAGGAAAGGAAAATTATGGTAAGTATTTTGTAATACATTTTCAGTTTTCCTGACAGACTCCATTTGGGGAATCTAGGTTTCCTCTGAGGCCTAAGTCTCGATGCCCCACGAAAGAACTGCCGTATCAGTGGGTGAGCTACCCATGATGTTCCCGAGAATGCTAACAGAGCTGAAACTTGCATCCTAAGGGAACTTACAGATAAAGGAAGATGCAGGCCAGACCAGAGAAAACTGAGCATGTCTTGATTTCCAGGGTTTCTACTTGATTTTCCCGCAGAAGTAGAGAAGTTAACAAACTTGGCCCATATTCTACTCTAAATGGCCAAGTTAGTGTTAGGCTCTCTGGAACTCATGAGGGTAGAAATAACTCTTGACGTACACCCGAGAGACTCTAGCTTCTCCCTCTCAAAAAACAAGACCATCAGTCTCAGTATCGCTGGATCGGGGTGCAGGGTCGCCCCCTGAGAAGAAAGTCTGGCCTGAGAGGGAGAGGTGACAGATTCCAGAAGCTAATCTGATTCAGGAGGGGAACCACGGCCTGCTCGGCCAGTAGGGCACTATTGTCACCACTTTGACCGTTTCCAACCGAAGCCTCTGAAGGAATTTCAGAATGATCGGAGGTGGAGGGAAGGCATGCGCCCTGTTGAAGTTCCACTGACTCATTAATGCATCCACTCCGAAAGCTTGACTGCAACAGACTCGAGTGTAGTATTTATCGATTTTTGTGGTTGCAAGGGGATGCAAACAGATCCACCTTGGGATCAATTGCCAACTATAGGATCCATTTGAAGGCCTGTGGATGCAGTGACCATTCATTGGTCAGACAAGAAGACTGCTTGAATGTTCTATACCCCTGGAATGAAGACAGCTGACAGATTGAGCAGGTACCTCTGAGCCCAGGTCATGATGGGCTCGACCTCTAAATTGAATTGACACACTATACCGCCCAAAGTACCAGAATGTTTAAGCCTGGAATGTGGAGACGGGCATCCCACCTGCCTTGTGCCAATTCTGATCCACAATAGGCCCCCCAGCCCACATTGCTGGCATCGGAAGAAACAGTTACTCATTGGATGGGAAAAAGAGAGTGGCATTCATCAACTGAGTGATCAGAATCCACTGACTGATGTCTTCCAACCTCCATTGCAGAAGGAAACCCGCTTGAAAGGGGCGAAGCCTCCACATTGTCCACTTGACCATAGGGGCTGTGGCCACCATTGTGCCAATTATCTTTAGACACTGTGAAGCCCTCATGTGTGAGAAGTCTAGAGCTAGGGAAAATCTTTCCAGAACGACCAGGATTTTTCCTTCCAGAAGAGAGATAATGTTCTCTATGGTGTTGAGCTGGGCTCCCAGATAGATTAGGCACTGGGTCGGCTCTAGCTGACTTTTCGCTTGGTTTAGGAGCCAATCCGAAATCCATTAGTGTGGAAAAATACTTGTTCCTTGTGAACTAGAAGCTGCTGCCTGTCTTGAGATAGTACTAACAGGGCGTCCAGGTAGTGGTACAGTTGTACCCTTTTTGCTCTCATAAGAGACACTACTGCCAACGGAACCTTAAAAAGACTCTTGGAGAAGTCGTCAAACCGAACGGAAGACGTATAAATTGCAAGTGCTCTTGTCCGACCGGGAACCGAATATATTTGTGAAATGCTTCTGCCACTGGAACATGAAGGTACGCGTCCTTCAGATCTATTGAAAATAACCAGTCACCTGGTTGAACCATTTTCTGGATGGTCGAAAGTGATTCCATTTTGAATTTCTCGTGCCTTATGTATTTAAGAAAAGTAAGGTCTATCACTGGGCGCCAGGAGCCATTCTTTTCTGCACTAGAAAGAGAGGGGAGATTACTCCCTGGAATTCTTCGGTATGGGCACTACTGCTCCTAGATCTTTCAGAGTGTTTACGGATGACAGCAGGACCTGTCGTTTTCCTTCTGATCGTGGTAGTGACATAGACATTGGTCTGTGGGGAGAAATCTTGGTGAAGGACCATTTGTGGCCTGTGGAGATCATTTTGATGGTCCAATAAATCTGAGATCAAGGCCATCCAGACGTGTCAGAAAAAGACATAAGCAAGTTTCTACCCGTCCCGCCTGGGCAGGCCCAATCCCAAAAAGATTTGGTTGGCTCACGCCCACTGGGTGTCTGTTTCTTGGCGGACTTTTGAAAGGATGACTGTCCTCTATTCCAATTCCAGCCTCTCCTGAAATCCCATCCGGGTTTATAGGAGCGCACTTCCTTCAAACGTTCTTCTTTGGTTAAACAGGCACCCGTCCTGGGGAAGGAACCCTGACTTCCCGTCTGTGTCTATTAAAATAGCGCAATCCAATATTTTACCAAACATGGATAACCCTCAAGGTAATTTTACACCTTGCTTGCTTAGAGGCTGGGTCAGCAAGCCAGGGGCGCAGCCATAATGCCCGTTTGGCCGTGACTGAAGATAACATCGATCTAGCCAGCAGGAGGATGAGGTCAATCAATGTCTCCCCCAAAAAGGCAACTGCCAAATTAAGATCTTGCACTGCCAAACTCTGTGTTAAATCTTCTGAAAACTCCATTCAGAACGGAATCCACGTTCTCAACCCAGGCCTCAATAGCTTTGGAAGTAACTGCAAGGGCCAGGGCTGATTTGCAGGCCATTTCGGCCAGGCTATAGATCCTTTTGAGATCTTGGTCAGTTTTACGTTCCAGGGTGTCCTTAAAAGATTCTGGGCCAGATCCACAAACAATTACGGCGGCGTATCTCTGCCGTAATTTCAAATCTGCGCCGCCGTATCTTTGTTTTGTATCCACAAAACAAGATACGCCTTTTTTTGCGTAGATATGCCGTATTACGCCGTCCTATTTAAGTTTAATATTTACGCTGGACGCTAGGGGCGCTTCAGTATATTTTCTGCGTCGAATATGCAAATGAGGTAGATACGCCGATTCACGAACGTACGTACGGCCGACGCAGTGTTTTTACGTCGTTTGCGTAAGCGTAGGTCCGGCGTAAAGTTACCCCTGCTGTATAGAGGCGTACGTAATGTTAATTTAAATTGCGCGGCCTTACGCTGCAACAATTACACTACGCCGCCGTAAGTTATAGCGGAAATTCTTTGAGGATATGGATACGCCGCTGTAACTTACAGTGGCGTAGTGTAACTCCATTAAGCTACGCCAGCGGGACATGTTTGTGGATCTCGCCCACTGTATCATCTAGCGGAAGGGTAACTTGCTTTGCTAGGCGCATTACTGCCGCATCAACAAGAAGAGCATTTTCCAAATGCTTTAAATCCTCGGCTTTAAAGTGATAGAGTTTTAAGGTTTTGCTTAGCATAGAAACATTCTTATCCCTTTTGCTCCATACTTCCTCAAAAACGTCCTTGAGTTCAGAGGGAAGCGGAAAGTTGGAACGTTCTTTCCCCAATTGCTTGAAAAGCTTCCTCTGTTTCTCTGGGGAAGCAGCAGTATCCTCCACTTTTAGGGTCTCCTTGACCGCCTTGGTTAGTAGGGAGACTAGGGCATAGTCGAAGCCCACAGTATATTCATCTTCCTCCATCTCGCTATGCGAGGAATCATGGGAGGTATCATGAGGCTGGAATTGGCCAGGATCCTCCTGGGCCTCGTCAGCCAGGGAGCCAGAAAGGTGGTGGACTGGCTCCTTGTGTGGGAGGTTTCTAGTTCCTTCCTGAACTGTTGAACCACACGTTTAAAAAGAGACTCAAGATTTTTCCATCTCTTTCTCACCAACCGCTCGGGAATGACATGGGTCACATAGCGATTTGCCCTTCGGGACTCTGGTCTTACAACCCCAACAGGCTGTGATGATGAGTCTCAGACGGAGTATTACGTCTGGATCTCAAGGAAGAATGATAGTGTTGCGGCCTGGCAAGGTCCCTGTCCTGTGAATGATGATCCGACTTAGCAGGGCTGTAAGGGAAATGAATTGTCGGCTCCCGGCAATACAGAGAAAAGTAATTCATAAAAAAAATGTGTTGGGGTCCACGGCATTTTTTTTTTAATTCGGGGTGGAGTTCCCCTTAAAATCCATACCAGACCTGAAGGGTCTGCAATGGATATTTGGGGAAAACCCCACATAATTTTTTTTTATTTGACGCAGGGTTCCCCTTAATATCCATACCAGACCCGAAGGGCCTGGTAATTGAATTTGGGGGGACCCCCACGCATTATTTTTTTATGAATGACTTTTCTCTGTATTGCTGGTATCCGACAATTCATTATAGTGATTTTAAATGACTTTTTTCCTTCAGAAATTACATTTTGTGCAGGGATAGTTCTAAGCACAAGAAACAAGCGCTACTTTACAGGCATACTATACAACCCCCCGAGGTACGAAATTTTAAGGAATATTTCAATTTTACTGTTTCACTTTAAGCATTATTAAAATCACTGCTTCTGAAAAAACTGCAGTTTTTTAAAACTTTTTTGCATTGATACATGTCCCCTGGGGCAGGACCCAGGTCCCCAAACACTCCCCTGGGGCAGGACCCAGGTCCCCAAACACTTTTTAGGACAATAACTTGCATATTAGCCTTTAAAATTAGTACTTTAGATTTCAAACGTTCGAGTCCCATAGACTTTAACAGGGTTCTAAAGTTCACACAAACTTTTGGTCTGTTCGCAGGTTCTGATGCGAACCGAACCTAGGGGTGTTCGGCTCATCCCTAATACACACACATATACATAACTATATATATATATATATATATATAACTATATATATATATATATATATATATATATACATATATATATATATATATATCCCCCTTCTTAATACGTACATATATGAATATATATCCATACCTCCATTTCATATTTCTCCTTTTTTTTTTTGGACTGGTCGTCTAAGAAATTAGGATAAGAGACGCAAGCAGCCAAGCAGCCAAGCTTACCTTGCCAGAAGTGGTGCCAGACCCCAGGGTGCTGCCTCTCACTGCCCACAGGTATCCCACCTGTACAGGGCTCTCGGCGGTTTGAATATCCTGCTGGTGATGACGTCACAGCCAGCCGCGTCATGCGCCTGCGTCGTGAAGCTACTCTAAACCACGCTTGTGCAGCCTTGAGTCCCTGCGCCGTACCGTGCATGCGCAAAAAACCAAGCCTCGTTTTCACTGCGGCTCGTGCATGCACGGATGAGCGACGGCAGAGGACCCAGAAGAGAGTGGCGCTCTGAAACGCAGAAGCGCTCCACACGCCGGGGGGGGGGAGTGAACAGAGCTTGAAACAATTAAGAAAAATAAGACATAAAACACACAAAAACTGTCTGCCAAGAAAGCAAAAAGAGTCTTCAGACCTTGCCAACCAACTGCACTTCTGCCGGACTTCCATCCCGGTACTCAGGTACACATCCCTTCCACAATAGGGGTACAATAAGTCCGGGAGCCGCTCACCCGCTTATAGCTGGGCCCTGGGTGCACCGCAGAAACTTGGTACCGAGCATACAAACATCCTTAGCTGGACATCGCACAGAATCACAAGATGAAGGGTCCATGTGAGGAGGACAAAAAACGAACACAGTCCATGGAGGTGAGCTCAAATTTATGGGTAGGGGGTCCATAGCAGTGGAGAGGAGGGGGGGTTAACCCACACGTAGTCTGCCATGGAGTCTGTCAGGAAATGTGTTTTAACCAGGTTATACTGCAACATATAAGTCACAGGCTGCACAACTCCAATTATGCCGCGTACACACAGTCGTTTTTTGTGATGAAATAAAACAACGTTTTAAAAAACGCCATTTAAAATGATCATGTGTGGGCAAAACGTTGTTTTATGTCTTCAAAAAAACGACCAAAAAAAAATTTCGAACATGCTTGAATTTTTTATGTCGTTTTTCAGAATGTCGTCTTTTGTTTCACCAAAAATGATTGTGTGTGGGCAAAACAACGTTTAAAACAAAGGGCCAGATTCACAGAGCCGTAACTCCTGTCTAACTGGTGTTAGACTGGAGTACGTTCTAATTATGCACGTTTTTTCACTAGTTTGAATCCTCAAACCATGAAAAGACGGCTTTGCGCTTCAATCCAACTGGCTTACGTGTTCGTACGCCTTCGGATCTACGCTGCAATAAAATTGCGGCCGCTGGGTGGACTTCTCGTTGTTTTCCGCGTCGGGGTATGCAAATGAGCTTTTGCCGTCGATCCCCGAAATTACGATCTTCAATCGCAATCTCTTACGGCAGGGATCCTCAAACTATGGCCCTCCAGCTGTGTCGGAACTACAAGTCCCATGAGGCATTGTAAAACTCTGACATTCACAGACATGACTAGGGCATGATGGGAATTGTAGTTCCTGAACATCTGGAGGGCCGTAGTTTGAGGACCCATGTCTTACGGCATCTTTAGTCATCTTTTCGCTGCGTAATGTTATACCAGCTTTTAGCTGGTCTAATATTAGACAGCCCATGTTAAGTATGGCCGTCGTTCCCGCGTCAAATTTCAACGTTTTCCGACGTCTTTTATTATTTTTTACGTAAGTCGTCCTGGAATAGGAATGTCCGTAAACGACGCTACTCAAAAAAAAATTACGTAACGACGTTATTTTGCGCATTGCACGGCGGGAAATTTCTGAACGGAGCATGCGCAGTTCGATCGCCGCGGGGACGCGCCTAATTTAAATGCTTCACGCCCCCTAATCGCGTATTTCGATTACGCGGCGAGAAATAGACTACGCCGCCGTATCGTACGGGCAAAAATCTACCAGAATTCGTTGTAGAGCCTGGTAAAATACTGTACGGCTGCGTAGCAAATGTACGTGTACCTGAATCTGGCCCAAAGTTTTTAAACCCGCGCATGCTCAGAAGCAAGTTATGAGACGGGAGCTTCAATGGAACAGAGTGCCGTCGAAATTGTCTTACGTAACCGCGCTTTGCAAGAGCATTTTCAGAAAACGATGGTGTGTAGGCAACATCGTTTTTTAAAATGAAGTTTAAAAAACGTTGTTTTGTTTCGTGAGATAAAACAACGTTTTTCACATCACAAAAAGTGATCGTGTGTACGCGGCATTACACCCATTTTATTAATGCATAACTGTGGAAACACTGCAGGAGTTGCAGCAACCATTCTTTTGACATTCGTACCACATAGCAGCTGGTGACACAGGGGTTACACTTTCACGAAACATTCTCAGGTGTTATTACTTAAATATTATTAGTCAGTCATATTCTCTGCATTCAGAAATGCATCTTGTCTTCTAGTTCTGTTGGACCTAAGTGCCGCTTTCGACACTGTAGACCACAAACTGTTACTGACTCGGCTCGCTGAAGTAGCCAGAGTCGCAGAAGGCGATTTATCTTGGTTCTCCTCTTTTCTGGAAAACCGATCGCAAACAGTGAAGTTAGGACCTTTTACGTCTGAAAAACGCACAGTAACATGCGGAGTCCCTCAAGGATCGCCTCTGTCACCAGTGCTGTTTAACATATATCTTCGGCCTCTTTTTGAGATTATCAGCAGCCAAAAACTGCTCTACCACTCATATGCAGATGACACGCAACTGTATTTTCGCATCTGCAACAGTCAGGATCACCACCTCAATCTAGAGACATGCCTCTCTTTGATAGAGGACTGGATGACAAAGAGTTATCTTAAACTCAATGGAGCGAAAACAGAACTTCTCCTGTTTCACGCCAAGCGCAGGAATCAACCTTCAACAGCGTGGACCCCCCCGCCTATTTTGGGCAAGCTCATCACCCCCAGCGCCAAAGTCAAAAGCCTAGGGGTCATTTTTGACTCCTTTATGACAATGGACGCACAAATAGGGTCAGTAGTCAGCGGATCTCACCATCTGTTGCGCCTACTACGTAGACTCACTCCGTTCATCCCTAAAGAAGATTTAGCGGTCGTGGTGGGAACAATTGTAAACTCCAGGCTGGATTATGCAAATGCCCTTTACCTCGGCCTTCCCAAGTACCAAATCGCTCGTCTGCAAGTCGTTCAAAATGCGGCCGCCAGACTTGTGACTGGGAAAAAACCCTGGGAATCCATCTCACCTTCACTGAGAGCCCTTCATTGGCTGCCAGTCAAAGACAGAATTGCTTTTAAAGCTCTCTGTCTTACGCATAGATGTGTCCATGGGAATGCCCCCCTTTATTTATGCGAAATAATAAAAGCGCATAATCCCAATCGCGTTTTGCGATCCACGAATCAGAACCTACTCCAGGTTCCAAAAGCAAACTTCAAGACCAAAGGAGAAAGAAGATTCGCGATCCAAGGTCCCAGACTATGGAACGCTTTACCAGCCAGCATTCGGTTGGAGGAGAACCACCTAGCATTTAGGAAAAAGGTCAAGACTTTTCTCTTTTGATATCAAAGGAGACAGGAACAACAAGCGCCCAGAGGCGATTCAGTTCGCATGTGCCGCGCTATACAAGTTTTCATTCATTCATTCATTCATTCATGCTGGGAGGCTATTTCACGTTTTCACAGCTATAACTGTGAAGAAGCCTCCAGTCATAAAGAGTGTCCCCCTATCCCTTTGTAATAACCTTAACTTCTTCAATACAGGGCACTTTCACCCCTTCCTGCCCAGGCAATTTTTTCAGCTTTCTCACTCGACCCAAATAAATGTTTAATACCTTTCATCACACAAATATAGCTTTCTTTTGGTGGTATTTAATCACTGCCGAGTTGTTGTGTTTTTGTTTGTTTAAAATTAAACAAATGACCAACATTTAAAAAAAAATAGGTTTTTGTTAGTTTCCGTCAGAAATTGTTGTAAATAATAAAATGTTCTCCTTCACTGGTACAATATGCACTGATGAGGCAACACTTATGGGCACTTATAGGCTGAACTGATGGGCACTGATGAGGTGGCACTGATGAATCTGCACTGATGGGCACTGATGAGGCGGCACTGATGGGGTGGCACTGATGATGAGGCACTAATATACAGCACTGATGGGTACTGATAGGTGGCACTGATATGCAGTACTGATGAGCACTGATAGGCGGCATTGATGGTCACGGTTTGGCCTCACTGATGGGCACAGACTTGTGTGACTGATGAGAACAGACTGGTGTCACTGGTGGGCACAGGGTGGCATCACTAATGGGCACTGCTGAGGCTGCATTGTAATCAGGGCACTGATTATCAGTGCCCTGGTTACCTTTTCACATCTTGCCTGTGAGCAGATGCTGCTGATCGGCTCTCCTCGCCTCACACACTGTCAGTGTGAGGCGAGGAGAGACAATAAATGGCACTTTCTTGTTTACATGTGATTGGCTGTAATTGGACACAGCCGATCAGATAGGCAAAGAGCCAAGGCTCTTTGCAGGAATCGGGGTCGCCGCGTGTTCCAGGAACACGGCACGCCTGTCATTGCCGCACGCCCGATTGGAGCTAATCTGGGCTTCATTATATGACCTTGTCCCAAAACGAGAGCCGTACTCCTCGCCGTCATTTGACAGTGGGCAGCAAGTAGTAACATTTCATATTCCTGATATGTGCCTGCTGTACCATTTACTTGTATGAGAAATTATCCTATTCTATATGTATTCCTTCTTTTGTGAGAAACCCCTGGTGTTCCTGTCATTCCCTCTGCTTTCCTATTAAATACTGACACTAGGCAGGAGAACCAATTGTGGTCAGTTCTCTAGCTGTGCTGAGAACTCATCCTGCTCCTCTCCAGTGATCAGACTTGTCCTGACATGCCTCCACCCCGAACAGCTATTTACTTGGAAGATTGGTGTTCTGCTGTTTCTCTTCCCCTAGCTCTTATGCAGCTGAAAACAGAGGGAATGTTATATACAGTAAACAGTATACTGCCAGGAAAGGGGGGGAGCGAGCGCCCCCCCCCCGAACCATACCAGGCTACATGTCCTCAACATGGAGGAGGTGCTTAAGGGCAGGGGGGCTCCATGTTAATGGAGACATGAGCCTCTTCCCCACAACCCTCAACTGTGGTTGTAGGGGTCTGCAGGCAGGGGGCTTATCAGAATCTGGAAGCTCCCTTTAACAAGGGGGCCCCCAGATCCTGGCCCCATGTAAATGTGTACGGGGTACCCCTACTTATTCACCAAAAAGAGTGTCAAAAGGAAACTAAAATACACACACACAGTTTTTTACAATTCCTTTATTAAAAATAAAGAACAATGTTCCACAATGTAGCTCATCATCAATCATGCCACCGCCAGACCGGAAAAAAAGGGAAAAAATGCTTCGCCCCGCATCGACCGCCGTCTATCTGCTGCATGACCCATCATGCACTCCAGACTGTTCCTATGGTAGACTTCTTCCACACGGACTGGCAACAATTCCAATACTGATCCCAGCACTGTTATTTCGGCAGCAAATCTTCCCAGGCGGGGGGTAAAGGTTTGGTATTACACCTGGTTGCCTTCCCCTAACACCTGTGGGTGATGAACAAACAGGTTACTAACTCAGTCCCTAGTGTTATGTGGCATGGATGGTAACTTCTGGTCAGGCTTTCTCCTGAACAAGTTCCATGTGCCTCCAGGGTGTATCAGCCAAGCCTGGCTCATGTTAAAGGGGGTGAGGTTCCTATCAGCTTCCTTCCTTCTCAATCCTATAATCTCTCTCCACATGGCCATACTCCAGGGCCGATCCTAGGCAGGGTGCACAGGGTGCTCTGCACCCAGGCACCGCAGAGGTGGGGGCGCCGAAGCTCCAAAGTGTTCCCCTCCCTCCCTCCTTGTCTGTGTCCAGAGGCGGAGCACATGTAGGGGGTGCTGCGGTTCTCCATCCCGCTTGCTCTCTCTGCTGGCAACTGACAAGGGCGCATACCCCCCGCTGTCCCCGGAATCCGGGCTGGGTACCACAGCGGAGTCTAGTACTGGAACACGTTCCGGTACTAGGCTCCACTCATTAATTCTGTCTGGTGTGCATGGAGCAGTCTCCTGTCTGCCCTGCCCTCTCTGTGTGCGTCTGCTCTTTTCCCATAGGCAGTGTGATGAGAGGCTTCTGGGTTGGCCGGAGCTGCTGCCAATCATCCCGTGCACTCCCAGAAATGCTCTGAATGCCACCCTCCAAGTGACCGAAGATGCCACGTATGCCCCGTTCCCCTGTAATGTGCTCCTGCTCCCAGCACGCCTGAGCTACATGGATCTATTGGACAAGTACTGATCTATGGGGACACCTTCTGTGGGGGGCTCTGATGGGGGACAGCTGCTGTGGGGGGACTCTGATGGGGGACACCCGCTGGAGGGACTCTGATGCGGGACACTAATGAAGACTTCTTAGGGGAGCATCTCTGTGTTCGAGTCGTAGCCATAGAAACATTTGTAAAGTGGAGGAGTTAGTAAGATGACCACGCCCATGTGGGGGCACCAGAAATATTTCTGCACCCAGGCGTCTGTGACCCTAGGATCGGTCCTGCCAGGCACTACTATATTTAAGAGCCATCTTCCCACTTTCTGGGCCATCCTTACACAAGAATTGGCAGTTGTAACGGTCACCACCGTTTACGACCTTCCATCCACCCATGACAAGCTTATCTGACACACTGCGACAATCCTGCATACACGATCCATTTTTATACAGTACAAGATGTTACAGCCAATCACAGGACAATGCCATCTCCACCCCCCTATTTACACTGGGGCTAATTCTAATCCGTAGCTAGACATGTGGGCACCGCATCATCAATAGAGTTCAATTAACCTTGAATAATACACAATCACAGATAATCTTCACACATATCAGGAACCTCAATCACATTATCTAGACAGACAATTTGGCACCGATACTGACAGATACATTCCTTGAGATAATGACATCAAAACCAAATACTATCACACCTGGGCATCAATACATCCCTAAACATAATTGACATGCTAATTCAGTACATCTGAATGGAGAATTTAACACATTGTTTTAGACACAATGAATCACACAATCAAAAGGTCTTTCAGGCCCTGATGCAATTAACACCTTTCAAAAGCATGTGTGCCCATATTGAATAGGCAACAGCTTGTGATATCTCAAGACATCCACTTTGTAATATTCCAGTCCTGCAATATGAATTATTATTAATGTCCCATCTTCTGTAATACATGAATTATGATTCTTTGTCACCCTATGGCCCTAGTGGACATAAGGTGACCCTAGACATAGGAGAATCTCAGTCTGTCACGGTTAATTCCGTTACAGCAGTGATCCCTTGAATATTCAGGTCATGATCTCTACCCCTCCGCGCACCTTCAGAGAGCTTCTAGAAACCAGGGGGAGGTGACAGAGACCTCAGAGTCTGTCAGCTAACTGAATAATTAATTAACAATTAATCCTGGCTCCACTGGCTACAGTATACTGTATGTTTTTATTTATTTCTTATTTGCCATTACATGCACTTTAAGCATGCAGGGTAAGTTGTTGAATTGTGGTACTGCTAAGCATAAATGTGGATCAATTGACACAAACAAACAAATAATAAATGTGTACAAAAAAAATTATGAATTAAAAGTAGCCACTATTACTAATAAGTGCTTTCACTCACTTAAAACTTGGTAAATATAACAAAAAGACAGTGCTGCGCTACTAAATATATGTGTTTAAGCCAAAAAATAATCAATAATCATCATCCAAACCATATACCCAAAACCAAAAATACTAAAAATTCCATATAAATATAAATGTGTATATCATAGTTCATCAAAATAAAACAATAAATGATTGAAGTGGATCCAAAATTATCAATTCACCAATAATCCAAGAATAAATAATCCAAAAAAAGCTTGTGCTTGCCTACACCAGTATCACAGGCTGCTTACCTAACATATGGGTCAAAATCAGCCGTTTTCCTCATTGAGGATAGTAGAAATAACTGGCATGGTGCTTAGGCCCCGTACACACGACCGAGCTTCTCGGCAGAATCCAGTGAGAAGCTCGCTGGGATCCATATTCTGCCGAGAAGCTTGATCGTGTGTACGTTTTCGCCAAGCAAACTGACGAGCGAGGCGTCGAGCCAAAATAGAGAGTAGGTTCTCTATTTGCTCGATGGGCCATCGGGACTAATGGCTCGACGCCTTTTTCGACAGCCTGGTTGACGAACTTGACGGCCGCCCGAGAACCTCGTCGGGCGGAACGATGAGTTTAGCCCGACGAGGTTCTCGTACGTGTGTACGCGGCCTTACACTTTCTCTCCTCCATCTAAGACACCTGATTCCTTAGGTTCCACAGAGTACTGAGCCATCTAGTGGTAGAAGAGAAGTGCAACAAGGCCAAGTTAGGAAGGAATCAATAGATCCCTATCATTTGACCAGGATAACTCTTGGCAAGTAAATTTGGTGTCATGATGTAGGTAATAGAGCATGGGTCCCAATAGAGGCAAATATGACAGGAAGAAACTTGGCAGGAGCACCATGGATAACAGCGAAGGCCAGAGGATTATCAAAGTGGACATCCCCATTAACCCGGAACACACTGGCAGTATGGGATAGCATAAACCAATTCAGCAAATACTCCCTGAGAACATCCCCATTAGCCCCACTGGGAGGTTACCCATGGTTCCCTTCAGGAGAGGAAAAAAGGTGCATTGGGGCCATGGGAATCAGAAGGGAACACAATGTGTCTGAGATATGCACCACTGGGGGTTCTGACGCCTCAGGTAGACCTGGTATTAACACAAGGAGACATGGTAGTGGCAGGATGGAGATATAGCCAGATAAAAAATTTTTTTAGCCGATTAGACCCCCAAGTTAGAACCCTTAACTCTCTAACTATATTTGAGAAAACATGCAGAAAACATGCAGAAAGATATCAAAACCGGATCACTTATGATAAACAAATGTATAAACTGGCTATAGATTCCAAAATGTATAAACTTACTTTATCAAAGAATGGGAAAAAGAGCTAGGATGCAGATTCCCGCCATCACAATTAAATAAATTAATTGCAATTTCGCATGCCACATCCACAATCTCAGCCATTCAGGAAATGGCACATAAATTCCTGGTCAGATGGGACCGCAAACCGGTGCGGTTAGAACAAATATATCCAACAGCAAATGATTGATGCTGGGGGGGATTCGGAGAGAGGGGTACCATACCTTCATATATGGTGGGCATGTCCAAAGATAAGAATCTTTTGGGAGGAAGTGGTTCCATGGATCGGAAAAATGTCTAAGGAAACAATAAAGTGTATACACCATTATATTTCTTGTTCCATGGAACCACACGAGCCATAAAAGCTATAAAATTAGTGTTACACCACATTTATTAAATGCGGACCAAAGATTAATACCAAGGTATGGGAAGCAAGTAACATGTCCCACCCTCAAAGAATGGAAAAGGGAAGTAGTCACAATAATGGCAGCAAAAAGGTGGATACATGAAATCAGACATAAACAGGAGACATTTTTAAAAAATTGGGAAATCTGGGAAAAATATAACCAAGAAATAGATGGATAATAAAAAGGAACCAAAAGCCTTAAGAAGCTCTGAGATGGATATAGGAACTATAGATAGATAGATGTTTTGTTTTTAATTTGTATTTATGTATATTAATATGTTAAATATAAGTAGATAATGTGACACTAGAAGAATATGGGAAGGTGGCTAACGATCTTCCTCATTTATTTATTTTTTCTTCTCTTCTTCTCTTTCCCTCTCCTCCTCCTTTTTTTCCCCTTCCCATTTTCTCAAGGGGGGTGGGGTTGAAGGGGGAAATACATAAAACACATATATTTTAGAAGGAAACACAAAAAGTAGAAATTAGAAGATACATGTAAATACAACTTTTTTTTTTTTGTACCTCTTATATAAAAGAAACAGGGATGTAAATTTGAGCCACAAATAAAAAAAGTAAAAGAAGAAATAAATAGTAAAAAAAAAGGAGGAATACACAAGGAATAAATATCACATTTATTTAGCACATGGAAATACACCTAAATTAATATATCCCCTGAGGCCTTGTACACACGACGGGAAATATCCGCTGTAAACGGTCCCCGGACCGTTTACAGCGTATATTTGCGCCGGGATGTTTTGATCCGATGGCTGTACACACCATCGGATCAAATTCCCCGCCGGCGGACAGCGCGGTGACGCGGCGGTGACGTTGACGCCGCCACGTGACCGCCACGTCACCGCACCAGGAAGTAAACACTTCCGCGCGCATGCGTCGGATCCATTCACAGGATACGACGCATGTGCGGCAAGATATGTCCGCTGGTTTGCCGTACTAACCAGCGGACATATCTGACGGCCAGCTATCCGGCGGAATTATTTCAAAGCATGCTTTGAAATTTTTCCGCCGGATGAATCCGGCAAAAAGCGTCCGTTTGCCCCTACAGACGAGGGGATTTTTCGGCTGAAATGGTCCGTCGGACCATGTTCAGCGGAAATATCCCCTCGTGTGTACAAGGCCTTAGAGTCCCACACCCTCCTTCATCCTCCCCCCCCCCCTTTGTTTCTCCCTCTGTTCCTGTTTCATTTTTTTTTTTTGCAGAGAATTTGAAGAAACCACCACCTATTATATGAAGGTATTATGGATTTGTTTTGTTAGTAAGTGTCAATAAAATGTTAAATGTTATATGTAAAGGAAAATATTTAATAAAGAG
The DNA here is from genome assembly GCA_029574335.1 of Rana kukunoris. Lineage (NCBI taxonomy): Eukaryota > Metazoa > Chordata > Amphibia > Anura > Ranidae > Rana > Rana kukunoris. The sequence goes on along the minus strand of CM056051.1, from coordinate 253,326,176 downwards.
AAATTAAACAAAATAAAAGTAAATTTGTGAGGAGCTCCCTGACTAAACTCCAGGGTGCTACATAGAGATAGCTGGCATGCTGCTGACACTTTCACTCCTCCATCTAAGACCACGTACACACGATCAGACATGTCCGATGTAACATGTCCGACGGACCGCTTTCATCGGACCAGGCTAAATGGTCTGTTGGTCTGATGTGCGTACACACCATCGGACCAAAATCCCCTCGGACCAGAACGTGGTGACGTAGATCAAAACGACGTGATGAAAAAACGAAGTTCAATGCTTCCAAGCATGCGTCGACTTGATTCTGAGCATGCGGGTGATTTTGGTCCGATGATTTCGTGTACTAACCATCGAACAGGTTTCCAGTGGACAGGTTTCTAAGCATGTTTTGAAACTTTTGTCCGCTGGAAAACGGTCCGATAAGCCGTACACACGATCGAACATGTCCACTGTGGACCAGTTTCAGCGGACATGTTCGATCGTGTGTACGCGGCCTAAGACACCTGCTTCCTTAGGTTCCAAAGAACCCCAAACATCTCACCAGGTGGAATAGGTATGAGGAAAGAGAAGGCAAAATCGAGTGCTCTCCGTATACAAGGTATTTTTTTGCTTTTAAAAGATAAATAGTACACTCACAAGGATGGCAATACAAGCTGTGCTAGCTGGACGAGCATGCAGACAACAGTATATAGAAATAGCCATGATGTGACGTCAATACGCAGGCCCCGTCCCCTACATGCGTGTCGTCATGGAGTTGACTTGTTCAGTAGATCAAATGTGAATGGGCCCCTAATGCTTTGCCTATATACATATCTCTTGACATAGGTTAGAACAGAAATAATACATTTTTATCATCACAGATAACTATGATATTGGCAAACATGCTGACCCGATTCTCTTATATCTATGCAATGTTCCCTTTTATCACTTGATGGGAAAAAACAACATAATTGATATGTTTTTTCAGTTAATAGCAGCATGAGTAACGATAGTTTAGATATTACTGATTTCATGTGATGGGATAGAAAAAGAAGAGAAGGGAAAAGACTCTAATGCCGCGTACACACGATCACTTTTTGTGATGTAAAAAACGTTGTTTTATCTCATGAAACAAAACGACGTTTTTCAAACTTCATTTCAAAAAACGATGTTGCATACACACCATCATTTTCTGAAAATGCTCTTGCAAAGCGCGGTTACGTAAGACACTTTCAACGGCACTCTGTTCCATTGAAGCTCCCGTCTCATAACTTGCTTATGAGCATGCGCGGGTTTAAAAACGTTGTTTTAAACATCGTATTGCCCACACACGATCATTTTTTGTGAAACAAAAGACGACGTTTTCAAAAACGACACAAAAAATTCAAGCATGTTGGAATTTTTTTTGGGTCGTTTTTTTGAAGACAAAAAATGACGTTTTGCCCACACACGATCAATTTAAATGACGTTTTAAAAAACGTCGTTTTTTTTCATCGCAAAAAATGATCGTGTGTACGCGGCATAAAGCCGTGTACACACAACCATTTTTAATGTCCTAGAACTTTTTTGAATTTGCTTCATTGGTTGCTGGGACATAGGGCAGCAACTTTGCAACCAATGACACAGGGCTGAACTTGGACAGTAGGGGCCAGATTCAGGTAGATGGGAGCATCTTTGCTCTGGAGTAACGTTTCTCATTTACGTTACTCTGGCGAAATTTTAGAAGCAAGTGCTGTTATTCATGAAGCACTTGCTCCTAAAGTTGCGGCAGCGTATCGTAAATGAGCCGGCGGAATTCAAATTGGGCGGGTACGGGGCGTGTATTATTTAAACTAAGCGCGATCCCGCGGCGAACGTACTGCGCATGCGTCGACTGTCAATGCATCCCAGTGCGCATGCTCCAAATTCTGTCAGTGAACGTCAATGACGTCAAATCCCCATTCATGGACGTTTTACGCAAGCGACTCGATTTTTTTTTTTTTCGACGCGATGACGACGGCTATACTTAACATAGGATACTCCACTAGGGGGCTGCTTTATCTTTACACCGCGTATCGCTTACGGAAACGTCGGAAAGTCACTGCGTCGCGCCCGAATACGATCGTGAATTGCCGATTCCCACTGATTAACATATTTTTTCAGCGTAAATCAGCGGGAACGCCCCCGGCGCCATTTTTAAATTAAAGTTGCGATGCGATGGCGAAATTCAATTACGCCGATCGCATCGGAACTCCAACCCGGCGTTTCTTGTTTTCTGGTTACAGAAAACAGAAACGCAGGCTTAAAGTGACAGTTAGGCTGGAGTATCACTGATACTCCAGCCTAACTCTACCTGAATCTGGCCCTAGGTGGAGTCTGATAGAGATGCTGAGAAGCTAGTTCCCCGTCAGGTCTGTTTCTTTTGTAATTGATAGCATACAACTGTCTGGCTATAGATTCCACCTCCTGCCATCTGCTGCAATCACAAGGGAGGTGGACCTGATGGAGAGCTCTGAGTGAGTAGTTCCTCATCAGGTCCACCTCTAATTGACAAAGGAAGGTGGTGGGCAGATTCCATAGCCACTATTGGGCTGTCTAACTGTTATAGAATCTGACTATCCATTTGGATGTGCTATATTAGTGTAAGGCTGAGCTGTACAAGTGTCATTCAGTAATTACTGTGGTAGAAGTGATAGAGGCATAGCTTTCCTAAAAGTGTATCCAATATAGACAATGGGCCAGATTCACAGAGCGATTACGCCGGCGTTACAGGAGATGCGCGGCGTAAGTCTAAATTTGCGCATGCGTTTCAAAGCGCCGCATCCCCAAAACGAGATACGCAAGAAATCTACTTTTTTTTGTCCGACGTAATTTCAATAGACAGGCGCATCCGTCCGCGCAAAACTGCGCTAGATACACCATTGATTTGCTATTCAAATATGCTAATGAGGGAGTTACGGGGATCCACAAAAGAACGTTGTTGCAGCGCAGGCTACGCGCTGTGCGCAACAGCTGCACGGCCTGTCTAAAATTAGACCACATAAAAGGTGGTATAAAATTAGACAATCCGTCTACATGTCAGAGAAAGCAACACTGTTAGTGAGGAGCTAAGCAGTCACACGTGTTGCACAACAATCTGTATGCCAACATGCCAGGGACATCCTTGCTCATAGCTATACTACTGACTTTAGAGGAGCAAAGAAGGAGGAGGGCACGGAGGAGGGCACGGGAGAGGATATACCGCACCCGCATAGACCTCTTTGGCATGAATGATTCTGAGGTTTATCGCATCTTCAGATTCACCCCTCATGCCATCCTGGAATTAACCACAACCTTGCAGGAGGACATCACCAGCCCAACACACCGCTCACATGCAGTGCAGACACTGGTCAAGGTCATGGCAACACTCCATTTCCTTGCCAGTGGCTCTTTTCAAAGAACAAGTGGAGTGGTGGCTGGGATGTCACAATCCTCCATGAGCAGATGTGTGCACCAGGTTATCCCTGCAATCCTCAGACGCATGGCCAACCAAATCATCAAACCCACCACTGAGGACCTGCGGCTGAAGGCAATGACAGATTTCTACAGAATTGCCAGATTCCCACACACCATGGGGGCCATTGATTGCACACATGTGGCACTCCAGCCCCCCCATGAGACGGAGCACATATACCGCAATCGGAAGCATTGGCATTCCATCAACGTGCAGGTGATAGTCGATGCCCAAGGCCTCATATGGCACGTCCGTGCCAAACACCCCGGATCCAGCCATGACAGCTACATCTACAATCAGAGCCCCATCCGAATGGAATTCGAACAGAACGTGTATGGGGACACCTGGCTGGTTGGTGAGTGACATGGGTGGCAGGTATGACTGCCCCCCCCCCCCCCCCACCATGATGCACACATCACAAGGGGCACATGCATGACTAACATCCTCCTGTCTTTTCCCTTACAGGTGACTCTGCATATGCACTGGGACCCCATCTCATGACTCCTATCCGGAACCCCCAAACACCAGGAGAGGAAAGATACAATGAAGCCCACGTTCAAACACGTGCAGTGGTGGAGCGCACCTTTGGCCTCCTGAAGTCACATTTCCGATGCCTGGATAAGTCTGGGGGGACCCTGTTGTATTCCCCAAACTTCGTGTGCCAGATCATCGATGCATGTTGCCTGCTGCACAACTTCGCAGTGAGAAAGGGCCTGCAGATTGACATACGTGATGACCTGACCCCTGAACTAGACAATCCCCCCTAACCAAGGTTACCCCATCTTCTGAGGGAAGAGCAGCCAGGAGACAGCTCACATTAGGCATCTTTGCACGTTAAACACACACATTAATCATGGCACAATGAGAATGCATGCATGCACACCACTGTGATCCCTAGCACAGACACATCACATCCTCATCTAATTGGATTTGCACAAGCCCACCATGCTGGACTTGTGAGCAGCAATGCCACGCCACGGCTCCAATTATGTCACTGTACATTCATACACCATTCACACGGACCTGGGGATCACTTCTCCCTGGTCCTGGGGAACCCTTCTTCACCAAAACTGAGGGTGACACCCCTTTTCTGGCAGGAATATCACCCCCACATTCCAAAAACATTCACAACACAAAAAAAAAATTGTCCAGCAAAAAAAAAAAAATAAAAAAAAAAAAAATGAAAAAAAAGGGGGAAAACAAATTAATGCCGCTGGCGTGAGCCACGCCTGGGGCGCCCACAGCCACGGCCCCGGCTCCTCAGGGGGGACTCATGGGGAGGGGGGGGTAATCCGGGGAAGGAGGAGCAGCCCCTGGTCTCTGCCCACCTGGCGGCCTGCCCTCCAAGGCCACGGCAATTCTGTTCAGGCCAGCACTTAGTGTTGCCGTGTTGGCCTGGATAGCCTGGGTGAGCGCCCTCACATCCTGCCCAACGTCTGCTGTTGTAGTCTGCAGTACGTTTAGGCAGTTTGTAAGAGCCTGGGAGTGGCAGTCCAGGTCCCCATCATTTATGGAGGACAGGCTCTCCTCCATCCGCACCAAAGTCTGGCTGACCTGTCCCAGATGGCGGGTCTGAAGGGCCTGGTCCCTTCTCAGATTGGCGGGCAGAACCTCGGCCACCCACCTGGTCTTCTGGGATGACTTCCTGCCTCCAGCTGAGGCTCGTGGCGGGGGAGAAGGGGAGGAGTGGGAGGGGCTAGCCCTTATGAAGGGCTGGCTGCTGCCAGCCAGAGAGGAAGACTCCTCCAAAAACAACAATCCACTGGCTGACATGACATCCTCCTCCTCCTCAAACTCCTCCTCCTCAACCTCCTCCACTTCAACCTCCTCCGAGGACTCCGGCCTTGTCGGGAGGTCCTCATCAGGCTGTTGTCCCGGGGATGGTGCGGTCAGGCCAGATGGCCCAGCACCCTCCTGCACATCTGAGGATGACACAAAACATTCACAGGTTGGAGGATCCACACACTTGCAACATATTCCCTCCCCCCCCCCCACATTCTACACACCTGATAGGGCAAAAAAACCTTACCTGGCATCACGCCTTCATGACTGGAGTCATAGCCAGGCAGGCCCTCCACCTGTTGTCTATGAAAGGTCTGGGCCACCGCACGCTCCTCCGCTGTCAGCCTAACAGGGCATGTTGGGCCCCCTCCTGTGCCCCTGGCATGGGCTGCTATTTTGGCCAGCTTCTTTCGGACCAAACGCCGGAGATCATTGATTTTCTTTTCAATCCCCGGGCGTGTCCGGGTCTCCCCCCCCCGCTGAATTCACCTGGTCAGTAATGTGCTGCAAAATCTCACGCCCCCTGGCCGGGGTGGTGTTGGCACTCTCCGGGCCGTGGAGGAAACGCCCATATTGGGTAATGGCCCGGGCAATTATTTGTTTCTCCCCCAAAGTAAAATTCAACTTCCTCTTCCTCTCAGTCATACTCATACAACAACTCTCTCCCAAACAATCACTCACAAAAACAAGCAGGAAAAATCAAGCAACAAAACAAACAAACCAATATCTATCAACCAAAAAGTCTCAGGCGGCGTACACACGGCCGAGGTTCTCGCCAGAAACCAGCGAGAACCTCTCTGGGAGCTGCATTTCAGCGAGAACCTCGGCCTTGTGTACGCTCTCTGCGAGCCCCGCCCGTCGGGAAACCCGTCGAGCAAATAGAGAACAGGTTCTCTATTTGCCCAACGGCCCGTCAGGATGAATGGCTGGTTGCCATTCCCGACGGGCGGGTCGCAGATTCTGACGGCCGGCAGAGAACCTTGACGGGCGGAACGATGTGTTCTGCCCGTCGAGGTTCTCTGCCGTGTGTACGCGGCCTCACAAACAGTCACCAAAAAACACTTTCAAATATATTTTACCAAACACTAGATCAAACAGTCAACAAATATCACAAAGACAAATCACAACGCAACAAACAACAGAACAAAAGCACCTTGCTGTATAGGGAGGGATACAAAGGGATGTACTTTTGCAAAGGAAGTGTGTTTGTGTCTGTGTATTTATGCTGTCTGCGTAGTTCACAAAGTTGCCCGGGTCCACTTCCAATTTCACTGATTGCGCCGTTCCCGAGTTGTGAGCATGCGCACAGAGGTGCTGACCATGGACTGCTTCATGCGCGCATGTGCGAGCCGGCCGGCCCTTCATTTGCATGGGGTCACGGCTCATTTCAATGTAACACACCCATGTCCTTCCCAATTTGAATTACTCCGCCTTACGCCTCTGAAATTACGTTGCACCGGCGCTAATTTCTGCGCAAATCAAACGAGAATACGGTCATTGCGCCGATACATTGCGGCAGTCTAACGTAAAGGAGGTGCGCCACGCCAGTCAAAAAATGCGCCGATGTACGTGAATCTGGCCCAATATCTATAGCTTCAGAGATGAATGGGGACTTTCTTCAAATTTGTGTTCAGAAAATAAAAATGTGTGCATAATCTAGGCACAGAAACACTTTAGAGACTCTTGACAACATGAGTTTTAAGAGTTCTTCCTACGCAGAAGATCTTCCTACGCAGGGGATATTCCAGCACAACAGAAAGTAAATATTGTTCAGCCTTCTAGCTGTTTGGTTTCCTCGGTGAGATAAAACTGCCCCAGTCTCAGCCTTCCTGCTGGACTGCCTGTCTCAGTCTTCAGACTGGACCTTCAGTCTCCTCAAACACAAGTAATGTGTATTCAATTCAGACTCACGGATCTATTTCTATGGAAATTACTTACAGCTCTCAACAATATCCAACTCCCATTCCCATCAGTATTGGCCTGGATGAGGTGCCTGTTCATTCAGGCCAAAGAAGTCTCAACAGGATGATGTCATCACTAGTGATGAGCGGAATACGCCATATTCGATTTCGCGATATTTCGCGAATATATAGAAGAATATTCGCGAATATTCGTTAATATCGAATATTCGTGATATTTTATCAAAAAAAAAATTTGCGAAATTTCGCTAGTGCGAATGCGAAATTGATTGCGAAATTCTCGTCAACACACGAAAACGGAGATCATTTCCTGGATTACTAAACTAATAGGCACTAAACACTAACTCTACTTACACAAACTTATATGACTAAACTAAAGCTAATTTTTTATTTATTTTTATACACAAAACACAGAAGGGCAAAAAACGCATTCGCGAATATTCGTAATACGAATATTGCGAATATTCGGCAACATAAAAGGATCACCTCAGCTACTCGGCCCAGGGTCTCTAATCATACCAGCAATGCTTTTAGACGTCGATGGAGATCACTAGGATGTGATCTGTTTTAAAAATAAATTTGAAATTCAATTTTGAATTCAATTTATTTGCGAATACTCGAATATGCAATATTCGTAACGAATATTCGCAATGCGTATATTCGTGAGCAACACTAGTCATCACATAATGCTGTCTCAGAAGCAACTTGGCCATCATCGGACTCCTCCACTAGGCCACCCTTTCACTGGCTCTCCCAGTGTCACCTAATACATTTTTATAGTGACACACTGCCTCTGTCAAAATCCATGTGATTGTGCATGTGTACATGCCCTTTAACAGTAAGAAGCATAACTACCTCCCCCCCTCTTCAGTACTAACACAGCATAAATGTATGCATAGATTAACAAATGTCTAGTCACCAAGGTGACAGAAGTTGGCCCAAGTTACAGTTGGCCTTTCATCCCTTTAAAGAACTCCAGCCTGAGCTTGTTTGGCTGGGCTTCAATTGTTTGGCTGGGCAATTCATTTTGCACTCCTATGACCCATTTTCAGCAGAGAGGGTTCTGAAGTTTGCTCTCTGCTAACATCACTGGAATCAGTCCAGGCACCACAACAATGAAGTCTGGATCTGACAGTTGCCTAGACTGATGCCTGTCTCAGCCTCTGATGCCTGTCTAAGCCTCTGAGCGAGCCGCCGAGAGACTGAGACAGCCAACCCTGCCCCTCCACTGCTCAGCGCTCCAGTGAGCATGGAGGATCACATGAGAACTGAGCCCTTGGCGATGTTCAATCGCTCAGTTCTCAGTGTAGATATGCCGAAGGACAGATGCAGCATCAGTCCCATGCTGAATCTACCTATGTAAGTATAAAAGAGGAAAAAAAATACTTCTCTTTTAAATCTGAACACGTATTAACCTCCCTGGCGGTATCCCCGAGCGTGACTCGGGGTGTTTTTTTTTGCAGAGATCGGTATCCCCGAGTCACGCTCGGGGTAGCCATGCAGAGCCTGCAGCGCGCGCTGTCTTACCTTCTTCCTGGATCCAGCGATGCATCCCCGCTGTGTGAGCGAGCGGGTGCTCGCTCGATTCACACAGCGTCCCCGTGTGCCGCCGATCTCCATTCCCTGCGACGTTACGACGCACGGGAGCGGAGAACGGCGCCAAATTTAAAAAGGTAAACAAACACTTTACATACAGTACAATGTAATCTTATAGATTACAGTACTGTATGTAAAAAATACACCCCCCCCTTGTCCCTAGTGGTCTGTCCTGTGCCCTACATGTCCTTTTATATAATAAAAACTGTTCTTTCTGCCTGGAAACTGTAGATTGCCCATAACAACCAAAAGTGTCCCTTTATGTCAAAAATGGTTTTAGATCAGCTAGAAAACAGCGATAATAAATTATAATTACTTTCAGAATTGAGCGATAGCGATTTGTGGGGAAATTTGTCATAAAAAAAATAAATAATGACAGCGACAATTCTGCAACTGAGCAAATTTCAGTGTTTTTGAGTTGATTACATTATTGAATATTTTTTATTATAATTTGTTATAATTATTTATAGTTTTTTATTATATAAAAAATTATGATTTTGTTTTTCAAACTTTATCATACCCGGGATGTCTTGTTTGGACAGATTTAAGCAAGTTATTCCTAAGAATTGCAGGCCTACAGTATAAAACGCCAAACTTCCATGCAAATAATTGTACCGCTTTTGGTACGTAATTCCAGACAGAATCATACCGCCAGGGAGGTTAATTACACAGGTTCTGTGGCTGATTAAGGTGGTACTTAAACTCTCTTAGTGACTTATCTGCATTAAATTAGCCTCAGAACCTGTGTAATTATTATGTGTCTGGGTTTAAAGGGATGAGGTGGCAACCCTAGCATAGCTCCCAACTGTCCCTGATTTGGAGGGACTGTCCCTGATTTGGAGCAATGTCCCTCTGTCCCTCATTACTCCCCTCAGTTGTCCCTCATTTCAGTCTGATGTCAATAGATGTATATAAAATGCACATGTTTTCTCCAGTGCTAAACCTTTCATCTGATTTCTAAATTGCGACATTTGTAAATTCCAAAAGCCAATATAATAGTGGTAAAAAAAAATCTCCTTTAAGGGGAGTGGCAAGGGGTGTGTCCTATGCCAGCATACTTTTGCTGAAAGGTATCTCTCATTCCAATCTCAAGTTGGGAGGTATGCCCTAGGCCCAACCCCACCTGCCAGACTGAGAGCCAGCAGGGGTCACATGTCTTTATTGGCAATTGGTTTAAACAGCGACTTTTTGGTTAACAAATTTATTGCAGAAAGTGGTGTGTTTTGATATATACCATAATACTGCATCATAAATTCCTGCTAACCTATTTTTTATATATATATATATACATATATATATATATATATATATATATATATATATATATATATATATATATATATATATATATATATATATATATATTAAGATAGTTATACTGAATTGCATTCTTGTTATTGTTGCCGTACCAGCTTTTACTTGCAATCCCAAAAATCCACATTGGAATAATTATGTCAAATAACTTGTAAATAAAATTGTAATTAAATACAGCTAAGATTATTTCAAACTGACTTTAAATCTCTTGCTAAAGAAAGCAAATGCACTCTGATTTGAAAATGAATTCTACTTGCATTGTGCTCTAATAGTACCACAGAATTGCTAATTAAATGTGTTGAAATATTATCACCTTTCATTAAATGTTTTGCTCTTGTCTTCCTTTATTTTTACAGTTTTACAGAGCCTGGTCAATAAAAAGCTTCCTGGTCTAACATAATAAATGGGCTTCTACAGCTAGATTAGCATATCTGAAAACTCACAGAGAGCCAAAGTGTCCACATTATTATGGGAGGTAGTGAGGCCAAAGACTAATGGTGTCATCGAGAGAAAGTGAAAGAATCTTATTAAAGATGCTGATACTAGTTTTACACTCAGATCTTTTAAAATGTGCCAATTTTTTTCTTAAAGGATTTTTTTTTTTTAAATATGTGTGATCAAGTACTTACGGTATATTAAAAGACACATGTACAAATAAATAGTGTAAGGTTTAAAAAAAAGAGTAGTTTTACAGCAGCTGCAAAGAATACAGTATGTACAAAATCTTAGCAGCAAGGGATCCTTTAGCAAAACCAATAAGGGCCCCCTTGACTACTGTAGTGACATATAATGTTTTTGTTCACAGTTAAAAACTATACAGTGTACAGTAAGACCTTGGATCGTGAGTATAATTAGTTCCAGAAGAATGTTTGTATTCCAAAGCACTTGTATATCAAAGCAAATTTCCCCATAAAAAATAAAATAAACTCAAATGATTTGTTCCACAACCATTTATTCATAGGTCATTCAGTTTATAGTCCATATAAAAAGATTATAGCAATGTGATAGGTTGTGTAACCATAAAATGTCCCTCCACACATGGAAGCCTCCACAAGGGGATTAGAAGCAAAATCCAGCAGGAGTTACAGACTATAAAAGAGAAGAGAGGTGCCTCTAAGTGTAGCAATATGTTGCTAAATTTTATAAATTCATTAAATGTAACCATATTGCTACACTTTGAGGCGCATCTCTTCTCTTCTACACTCAGTTGTGACATGACGCTACTTGTATATTAAGAAATTGCTTGTATATCAAGACAAAATGTATTAAAACATTTTGCTTGTCTTGCAAAATGCTCACAAACCAAGTTACTCTCATACCAATGTTTTACTGTATATATTATGTGGTCAGATGTTTATGGACAGTTACCCACCACACCTACTATATGACCAAAAGTATAGACACCCCACTAAATGATTAAGATCAAGTGTTACAACAGAAGGGTATTGTAAAGGCTGCTATATACAAAGACATTTTAGACAATTGTTCACTTCTGGCAACAATTTGAGGAAGTCCATTATCTGTTTTAGCCCCTGACCATGAAACCAGCTCCACAAGTACATTGTTTAACAATTTTGGTGTTGAGGAACTTGAGTGGCCTACTTAGAGCCCTAAATTTGACCCTATTGAACATCTTTCGGTTCAATATGCACATGGTTTTCACTGAATGTCTAAGGCCTCGTACACACGAGCAGACAGATTTGTTCAAATCTGTCTGTCCGACCGATTTGAACAAATCTGTCTGCTGGGATTTTGGTTTGCTCGCGTGTACACACGAGCAAACCAAAATCCCCGCCAGCAGACGGCGCGCTGACGTGTCGGTGACGTGGCGGTGACGTTGACGCCGCCGCGTCACCGCACCAGGAAGTAAAACACTTCCGCGCATGCGCCGAATCCATTCGGCGGCGTTGCGGGACGACATGTCTGCTGGTAAGTGTACTAACCAGCAGACATGTCGGGCGGACGGATTCCCACCCGATAGATTTCAAAGCATGCTTTGAAATCTGTCGGGTGGCCAAATCCGTCGGCTCGGCCGTACACACGATCAAATCTGTCTGCTGAAACGATCCAGCAGACCGTTTCCAGCGGACAGATTTGATCGTGTGTACGAGGCCTAACAAGCTCATACAGGTGTTATAGTTACTAACATTTGGCCATATGGTATACATTTAGGTTATACAAAGGTGTTTACCCGTACACTGAAAAGGACTAAGGTCTGCATATTGTTCTTGTGGGTACCTCGCAAAGAGAAAAAGAGGTAAATAGCTAGCCCACTGAGCTACCTGGGGGTTTCTAACCATCTTATGGGTGTAAGTGGGTGCTGTACTAACTTGTATATGTGCAATTTGCCCTTTTCATATGTAAATATGATAAAATCCCTATTCTTTTATTTCAGCTGTCCTGTCCCTAGCTATTGATATGGCTGTGGAGCTCAGAGCAGGGCTCATAGTAATTATTCAAGTATTGGGGCTGGCGGTAGTATAATATTAGATAGACAGAGATCGGAGGTGTGGAGAGATCAAATTCTGTAAAGCTACCCTTTACTTACAGCTGTTAACGGAATTGTCCTTTAGCTCCCGCCCCTCATGCATGCCCTTTACCATGTGATTGTTGTAACCAATCACAGCGATCACACTTGTAAACAAAATCTACATGTTGCAGCCTTTGTTCTAATTCCTTCCACAGCAATTGGCTGTGAGGGGAAATAGAGTGTTTCCTACCATGATTGGCAGTATAGGAAATATCCAGTATGTAAATAAAAAAAAAAAAAACAATCACTAGAGCAGTACAGTGCCACTATGATAAGACTGTACTGGAGTGACTAGTGATCAGTGACATTGGCTGACTGCCAGTGCATCATGATCACTAGTCAACCCAATACAGTGTCAAATTACCAGTGCAGCCAGTCACAGTGTCTTGACCATCGCCAAAAAGGTATAGTGTCATCATACCAGTGCAGCCAGTCACAGTATCCCTGATTACCTCCACACCAGTCACAGTGTCGCCAGACCAGTGTATGCAGAAACAGTGTTCCTAATTGCTGCCACACCAGACCAGTGCAGCCAGAAACAGTGTTCCTGATTGTTACCACACCAATTTCAGTGCCACTAGACCAGTGTAAGCCATCAAAAGCATTCCTAATCACGGTCACACCAGTTTCAGTGTCATCAGACCAGTATAAGCCACCATAATTATTCCTGAGTGCCATCACACCAGTCCCATTGTCACCAGTCCAGTGTAAGCCTATAACAGTGTTTCTGATCACTGCCACACCAGTGCTAGTGTCACAAGACCAGTGCAACCCAGCAACAGTGTTCCTAATCACTGCCACACAAATCCCAGGGTCACTAAACCAGCATAAGTCATCAACAGTGTTCCTGGTCACTGCCACATCAGTGCCAGAGTTGCCAGTTGTCAGTGAAGCCATCAACAGTATTCATAAACATCTCCACACCAGTCTCAGTTTCATTAGATGAGTATAATCCTTCAACAAGGTTCCTGATCCCTAGCCACACTAATGGCAGTGTCACCAAAGCCACTGCAGTAAGCAACAGTGTTCCTTATCACAGCTCTACAAGCACCAGCATCACCAGACCAGTGTGAACCATCAACAATGTTTCTGATTACTAGTTACACCAATGCCAGTGTCACCAAAGCCAATGCCACCATCAATTGTCTCCCTGATCACTGCCACATCAGTACTGTGTCATCCAAGCCAGCGGAGAAAACAACAGTGTTTCTGATTACCCCCACACCAGTGCAGTGCTGCCTCTGCCTGCCTCATGTACTGCTCTTTGACTGTTTATTGCCTGCCACCTGAACTGACCCATCTGCATGTCCAAATGATTGTTACTGAGAGACACCAGTCTCAGATATCCCTCGCAGACAACTGAACTTTTGAAACCACAGGAACTATTTTGTTCACCTTTTGTTCAGCCTCCTATACCTCCTGGCCAGTGAATTTGGCATCCCTATGATCAGAAACGTAAACTGTACACAGTAAACTCTGTAAAAAATATATTTTTAAATTGACAACTTTGCGTAAAAAAATAATTTTTGGTTTTACATTTGCCAAAAGCTTGGGGCAAAGAAATTAATACTTCAAAAGACTCACCATGCCTCTTAATATACCTTGGGGCTTTTTACTCTCTAAAATGTGGTAACCCAACCAGGACAGGGGCTTTTAGAGGGGACTAGGGGCAAGCCTCCTACCCACTGATTATGGCCCAAAGAAAGAGAAGATCATTCTCTAATGATGGACAAACACGTGATGAATGCTGAGAGTGAGGCTTGGAATAATTCTCTGAATAAGGACATTAAAGCTTTACTGGAGTGTATGGAAAGCTGTAAATGTAATCTTTTATATGTTAATGGTCAGAGGGAATATGATGGCCTTCCTGTAGAGTAGGGATGAGCCGAACACCCCCCCATTTGGTTTGCATCAGAACCTTCGAACGGATCGACCGTTCACGTGAACATTTAGAAACCCATTGACGTCTATGGGACTCGAACGTTCGAATTCAAAAGTGCTCATTTTAAAGCCTAATATGCAAGTTATTGTTGTAAAACGTATTTGAGAACCCGGGTCTTGCCCCACGGTCGTTTTTTCTGGAGCAGTGATTTTAATGATGCTTAAATTTAAAAAAAAAATTCCTTTAAATATTGTACCCGCTGGGTGTCTATAGTATGCCTGTGAAAACGTCTTTCAGAACCAGGGTCTTGCTCCAGGGAACGTAGCAATGGAATTTTTTTTTTTTAAACGGTCGTTTTTTTTTCTGGAGCAGTGATTGTAATGATGCTTAAATAAAAATGACACATTTCTTTCAATATTGTACCTGCTGGGTGTCTATAGTTTGCCTGTGAAGTGGCACGTGTTTAGAACTGTCCATACACAAAATAAGATTACTATAACAAAAAAAGTAATTTAAAACTGCTTGCGACTTTAATGTAATGTCTGGTCCCTGCAATATGGATGAAAATCATTGAGAAAAATAGCACAGACACAGACAGTACACACACCACATAGCTTTAGGTGCAAACTACAGAGCACACGGCAGTACATACTATGTAGCTTTAGGTGCAAACTACAGAGGAAAAAGGCAGTACACACCAAGTAGCTTTATGGTGCGCACTGCAGAGGAGAGGACACAGGCAATACACCATGTGAGAATACTGCAGCTAGCACAATCACCTGCCTGCCAGTAAATTAGGAAGAGCTGATCTAGCTATACTATACAGTGTATAAATATATGTACAACACCTGGGATGCATATATATCCTCTACACACTGTAGGCCTGATTCTCAAAAGAATTACGCTTACGTCGTTTCCGTAAGCGTAAGGTTACCCCTGCTATATGAGGGGTAACCTTACGTCGGTCCGCCATATGCCATGTTAGGTATGGCCTTCAGGACAGCGTCGGTTTTTCTGTCGTTTACATCGTTTACGTAACTCGTCGCGAATAGGGCTGTGCGTTAATTATGTACACGTCGCAACCAATGTATTTGCAGGCGTACTACGGAGCATGCGCAGTGGCCTACGTTTAAGGCCAGTGCATGCGCAGTTCGTTCGGCATGGGGGCGTGCTTAATTTAAATACAAGCCGACCCCTTTGATTTACGTGGGGATACGCTGGGCCATTTACACTACGCCGCCGCAAATTACGGAGTAAGCACTTTCTCCTGTAAGTTGCGGCAGCATAATGTAAATACCTTACGCGCCGCTACACTGAAATGTACAAGAATCTGCCCCTGTAACTTTAACTGACTAGCCTGTCTGCCTGCTTGCTCTATCTACCTGCAAAAAACAACACTCTCTCTGTCTCTCTCTGTTCTCTCTTAACCACCGCAACCAGGGCCGATCCACCCTATAGGCTCACTATGCAAGAGGCACTGCCTGGTAAGAAGTCATTTTCAGTCCCTCACCCTGCTTCTCAACTCCCTGGCTGCATGGGAGAAGAGGTAAGAAGTCAGCACCCCCCGCTTCTCACTTTAATGTAAGGCCGCGTACACACGATCAAATCTGTCTGCTGGAAACGGTCGGCCCGACCGTCCCAGCAGACAGATTAGATCGTGTGTACGGGCGAGCCGACGAATTTGGCCAGCAGACAGATTTGAAAGCATGCTTTCAAATCTGTCGGCTGGGAACCCGTCCGCCCGACGTGTCTGCTGGTTAGTACGCTAACCAGCAGACATGTCTTCTCGCACACGCGTCGAATGGTTTTGACGCATGCGCAGAAGTGTTTTACTTCCTGGTGCGGTGACATGGCGGTGTCAGCGTCACCGCCACGTCACTGACACGTCAGCGTGCTGTCTGCCTGCAGGGATTTTGGTTTGATCGTGTGTACACGCGATCAAACCAAAACGGCAGCAGACAGATTTGTTCAAATCGGTCGGCCCGACCGATGTGAACAAATCTATTTGGTCGTGTGTACATGGCCTAAGATGTAATTTCCCACAGCAGAACACCCCTCCCCCACTTCTCAACTTGAATCTTTAATGTTTAATGTGACATGTCACTGTCGGCAGCCCCCCCCCCTGTACTTCTCAACTTTAATGTGACATGTCATTTTGCTTAGGGCCCCAGGGAGGTCAGGATCGGCACTGACCGCAACACACTACACAAGGCCGACCTGCAGACGGCCTTTTATAGTGTGGGGCGTGTACTAAACCCCCTGAACCATATGGCCAAAGCCACCCTGGCTTTGGCCAATTATGGCTCTCCGTTTTTTGCAAGCTGTGATTGGCCAAGCATGCGGGTCATAGTGCATGCTTGGCCAATCATCAGCCAGCAATGCACTGAGATGTTGCAGTGAATTATGGGCTGTGAAACGTAACTTGAATTTGGCGCGAACGACCCATAACGTTCGTAATTCGACGAAAGATCGAACATACGATGTTCGAGTCGAACATGAGTTTGACTCAAATACAAAGCTCATCCCTACTGTAGAGTGCATTGGAGAGGTTCCTTCAATCAGGACAGAAATATTTATCAACAATAACCCTCAAGAAAGCTATGAAGATAAATTAATTCCACTTTTTCAGACTGCTGAAACATTGTTTTAGTTTGTCTCATAGATGTTAGCTATGTTAATGAAATTACTGTTTAGAGTTTGTATTGTTAGGGTAATGTTATCGGGCCCTACCTGATCTGATGTGCTATAAATTCTGTGATATTTTTTAATAAAGAGAGTTCCAGTCTGCATCTAAGCTATTGTAATCAAGTCTTGGGTGCTCAACTAAAATACCCAGTTCCTGGGCATGGACTGTGGGGCCCCAAGCTGTTTTTTTTTTTCAGATTTTTCTATTGCCAGCATTCTTTTGTTCAAATCCATCTGTCAGCAGGGAAGCCTACTGACAACTGATGAGTCATTGCTTGTTAAAAAAAATGGCGGGGAGCTTTCTGACCTGCTTCTTAACAACCAGCTAATCTTCACACAGAGTTTGAATCAGGCGATCATTTTTTGACCGTTATAAATTCAAAATGTTCTGTAAATTTGGAGTTTGTTAGAAAACAAATATAAGAAATTAAAATAAACAAATTTCAATGAAATTCCTTACGATTTTATCTGGAGATTCAGATACACCCAGATCTCTGAATAACCCCAAATTTGTCCGAATTTATATTCGGACCGAAATGAAGAGCATATTCCTAGTATTAGGTACTTTGATTATGTTCAATCGATCATTAAAGAACTGAATATATACAACTATAACTTTTACTTCTCCTCTGAAAAAGACTGAAACTACTAGTTCTCAATGGCTTTAACCACTTCGGGTCTGCGCTATTGACAGAATACGTCAGCAGCGTGGACCTGAGGCGCCGGGGTCACGTCTTTGGACGTGATTTACTTGTAATTCCCCGCGCGCGCCACAGGCGGGGAAAAACAGTCCCGACGCATCACCGAGGATTCGATGCGTGTACCCGGCGGCCGCGATGTCCGTCAGGTACACGCGATCGTCGGTGACAGAGCAGGGACGTGGAGCTCTGTGTGTAAACACAGAGCTCCACGTCCTGTCAGGGAGAGGTGACAGATTCTGTTTCTCTTGTACATAGGGAGACAGCATCGATCACCTCCCCCAGTCACCCCCCTCCCCCCACACAGTTAGAACACACCCAGGCAATACATTTAACCCCTTCCTCACCCCCTAGTGTTAATCCCTTCAATGCCAGTCACATTTATACAGTAATTAGTGCATATTTATAGCACTGGTCGCTGTATAAATGTGAATGGCGCCAAAAATGTGTCAAAAGTGTCCGATGTGTCCGCCGCAATATCGCAGTCAAAATAAAAATCGCAGATCGCCGCCATTACTAGTAAAAAAAAAATATAAAATAAAATCATAATTCTGTCCCCTATTTTGTAGGTGCTATAACTTTTGCGCAAAGCAGTCACTTATTGTGATTTTTTTTTTTTTTTTTTTTTTACAAAAATACGTAGAAGAATACGTATCGGCCTTAACTGAGAAAAAAAAATATTTAAAAAAAAAAAGAAATTGGGATATTTATTATAGCAACAAGTAAAAAATATATATATTTTTTTAAATTGTCGCTCTTTTTTTGTTTATAACACAAAAAATAAAAACCGCACGGGCGATCAAATACCACCAAAAGAAAGCTCTATTTGTGGGGAAAAAAAGGACGCCAATTTTGTTTGGGTGCCACGTCGCACGACCACGCAATTGTCAGTTAAAGCGACGCAGTGCCGCAAGCTGAAATTTCGCCAGGGCACGAAGGGGGTTTATGTGCCCAGTAAGCAAGTGGTTAAACGTAAATGCCTCTCCTCACTTTTCGGGACTTGTTTTCTCATACTGTTGTCTATTCACTCATTTAAGGCTCCCCTCAAAACGAACTACATGTTACACTAGGCAATATTGTATCAGAAGACTGGATGGAAATTTAGACCTCCACAGCTAAGATTTTTTTTTTTTATATGTTAACATTAGAGAATTCATAAAAAGTTAAATTCCTTGGTATTTAACTCCCTCCTTCATTGCTAAATATGTACCTAACTATTCTCCTCTCTTTGGTGGTCATGCCCCAAGGCACAAATGCTATGGATCTGAGTTTAAATTAAGTTTTAAATTGTAACTTATGCAAGAACCCTGTAAAAGCCCTATTAAACAAACTGCAACCTGGTGCAGGAGTCCAATGAAGAAAACCAGGAACAACTTTGGTTTCTGGCCCATATCCACCATCAGGAGCTCTGGTGAAGATCATCTGGTAACTATACTTTGTGCCTTGGGTGAGCCAGCATTACCTGCTCGGAAGCACCATAATGGATTTTGCCGTTTTTTGTCTCTTTACGCCCTTTCAATCTCTCCTCCTTTTCCTCCTCCTCCTCTAACCTTCTTCTAGCCCTCTTTTCCTTTCCTTTTTTCCCACCCTACCACCCAAGGTTTAAATATCTTCCCTCTCTATTGCCATTACTAGACAAACTAACTACAAGCTCTTTTTAAATGGAAAAAGAAGGTTAACACATAACAAGGCATAAGTCAATGATTTTATTCAACCTTTAGTCAACGGTATGAGATTATTGTAATAACACCCAGATTGCTGCCTCCTGTTCAATCAATAGCATACTCTGCATTATCCAATTTTTAACCTGCTGAATCTATTTGTGCATCACTATCCTTATGTATGTAACAAAGCTGAACAGATGTAGCTCTTGCTGATTTTCTGTTAAAAAAATGAAAAATATATAATTTTTTTAAATGTTTTTACAGGATTAGCAGGTATTTCAATTTACAGCGGCCTAATATGGTGCATGCAAAAAGAAAGAATATGTAATAGCTGCTGAAGAAACAGATGGGAATTGAGAGGTTATATTGTACAGGAGGGATACCTAATCAGAGTTTGTTTATTCCAGAGACTGTTTGTTCTGGATTTTATACCTATGGCTGAGAGCCCTCTGCATTTCAATTATTGGTTTCATAAAGGATTTCTGTGTATATTTGTATCAGACAATATGAACCATAGACACCATATTTACATGTTTTCTCAATGTCCCTTTTGATTATTTAATAAGGCATATTTCAGTTGTGCATTCTTTGAGAATCAGTATAGAAGATCACTTTCATTATCTTTGTAAAAATTATTATGATAATCTAACAAATACAAATTAGATTATTTAAGTATTTTTAAAGCTCAATAGATTTGATTACTTATATGAAAGAAAATTGTTCATTGTGTTAAAGTGAATCTGTCATGAATTTTAAGCTGTTAAATGTAAATACAACGTGCCTACTATTGCCTTTATTAGTCAAAAAACACTACTCTGTGTCCTTTCTGATTTAGTTTCATATTTTTACTAGGAATTTGTCTTCCATGTCCTCTGGTCTAAGCCCCACCCACCTACACTATTCCGTAAGACTTCTTTGGACCGTGTGTCCGTATTCATCCGATCCGATCCGCCGGACGGAAGAAAAATAGGGTTTTCTTCCGTCCGAAAAACCGGATCCAGACGGACGCGGATCTTTGCGGACGTTAGCGGATGCATCATACGCTAACGGACATGATCCCATAGAGCCCCATTCTAAGTCCGTTTACGGACTTAGAAAAGCGGACCGTTCCTCCGCACGTGTGAAAGGGCCCTAAAGAGCTGACTGGGGCAGACTGACGCTGGTTGAGATAAACTTCCTGATTTGGAGAAGGGTGTTTGCAGAGTGGGGATGTCGACCGGCGAAAGGGCCCCTGTGTGATTAATGCACAGACGTTGGCCTGGTGGGGATGTTTCCTCTCTGCAAACGCATTATTGGTTTAGCGGATGTATGCTCTTGCCGTCACTGTATGCCTGATCAAAATTGATGTGATGACATGAGCATACACCTGCAGCCAGGAACTATGTTCATTGGTTATTGTATTATTGTATCGTATCGTATCGTGTTGTTTTTGTATTGTATTGTATTCATGTGTAGCGCCTGTGTACTTCCAAGTACTGGTGCTATTAAAATTTAAGGGATAATCAGAGTATAAGTGACTCTGATTCTAATTGCAATCATTTGATTAGGGTCTCTGTTTCAGCTTGGCTGTACTGTGGGCTCATTCTGTTGTTGTTGGGGTGTTGTTCCACCCCAGGACAATAGGTGGCAGCAGTAGAAGCTGAGGTTTGGGTGTTCTCTCCAAGCGACCAATCAGGAGGCTTGGGCCTCGCTGGGCATGCTGGGAGAGGGTACCCCTAGCGTTATGACCTACCTGGCCGGGGCGTGCATGCCACGCGGTGTTCCTGGTTTCTGGGCCTTGTTGGTCTGGAACATTCAAGCAGGACGGGGACTCAGTAATCGACTGGGTTCCCACTTTTGAAGATCCCAAGCGAGTGTGGCTGTCCGGTGGGGAGTCCATCTGAGGAGCACCATTGAGAGGCTGGCGGTCCAACAGGATTCAGACAAACCACCGGGGATCAAGGCACTGTACACTGAAGGATTGACTACTCTTTCAGTCAGTACCTGGGCGACGTTAAGAAGAAGATCCAGGCAAAACTTTACTTAGGAGGGCTACCTCCATATCTTTAATCAGAGAAGGCCTGTGGCAGAGGTGTTTCCCTGACGTATATTCAGAGAGGGTCTGTGGCAGAGACATCTCCCTGGGTTCCGAGTGATACTCTGGCTGCCAGGTCGGTGAGAGAAACCTGTCCAGGTATGCTATACCCACTCTGGCTGGAGTGGCGAAGAAAACCTAAGTGTTGTCGGAAGCAGGACTGTTTCCCTATTGTACGCCTGAATCTGCTGCTCTCCTTCCAATCTTCATCTGTCCTTTTATCACCTGTTTACTCTTTTTACCCAGCTGGGTAATAAAGAGCACATAAAAGACATTCTAATAAAATACATTTCTAATAAAAGGACCCTGTGAGGGCGTCGGCAGGCAGTGATTGCTGGGATGCCGAGATGATAAGAACAGTGTGGTAATGTCTCTTGACTTGAATGAATGGCAAATCAAATGAATGATGAGTGAATTTTAGCTTAAAGGGGTTGTAAAGACAAAAATATTTTCCTCTTAAATTAAAGTCTGACAGTAGCTGATAAAGAAAAAATGTATGTTTATCATTATAACTAGTTTGATACCTGTTGAAATCGAGCTGTTTTATTCACCTCCTTTACTCCTGAATCTTTATTCTCACTGACTTCCTGGTTTGCGGTGCGCGTTCATTCTCGCTACATCACGGCCTAATGGGAACTACAGTTCTCATTAGGCTTAGCCTCCATGCCTATGAGGGTTAAGAGAGCATCTTCACGCAGGGCTGTAGTCATAGGGAGGGGTGAGCACATTCTACTTTCCACCATGCAGATGCTGGTGGAAAGCAAGAAGAGGAGAGACAGGAAATGCCATTTTCAAACCTGGATTACTGTATTTTGGAGGTCAAAAGGAAAAACGAGGTAAGTGATCTTTAAATGCTCTAGCTTACAGCAATCAATTGATCTAATAAAAAATGAACCTTTAGTGTTCCTTTAACCACTTCCATACCAGGCACTTACGCACCTTCCCGCCCAAGCCAATTTTCAGCTTTCAGCACTGTCGCAATTTGAATGACAATTGCGCGGTCATGCTACACTGCACCCAAACAAAATTGGCGTCCTTTTTTCCCCACAAATAGAGCTTTTTTTTGGTGGTATTTGATCACCTCTGCGATTTTTTTTTTTTGTGCAACAACTAAAAATAGAGCGAAAATTTTGAAAAAAAAATGTTTTTCTGTTAATTTTTTTGTAAATGAGTATGTTTTCTCTTTCAATTACGGGCACTGATATGGTGGCACTGATGGGCACCGATGAGGTGGCACTGATGGGCACCGATGAGGTAGTTCTGATGGGCACCAATAAGGTAGCACTGATGGGCACTGATAGGCGGCGCTGGTATGGGGCACTGATGGGCACTCATGGGCGGCACTGATGGGCACTCATAGGCAGCACTGGGCACTCATAGGCGGCACAGATGGGCACTCATAGGCGGCACAGGTGGGCACTCATAGGTGGCACAGGTGGGCACTGATAGGTGGCACATGTGGGCACTGATAGGTGGCACAGGTGGGCACTGATAGGTGGCACAGGTGGGCACTGATAGGTGAGCACTGGGCATGGATTGGCACTGTGGGGTGGCACTGACAGACACTGGGGTGGCACTGATGATCACTGAGGGGTGGTACTGATGGATCAATGTTGCCAATCAGTGCCCATGTGTGGGCACTGATTGGCATCATTTTTTTTTACTGCCCCTTTTTTTTTTCTTTGTCCTTTTTTTTTGTCCTTTTTTTTCCCTTTTTTTTTAAGTTCCCTGGTGGTCTAGTGTGGGCACTCCCTGGTGGTCCGTGTGGCGATCCAAGGGGGGGCTGCGCTGATAAACAATCAGCGCGAACCCCCCCTGTCAGGAGAGCCGCTGATCGGCTCTCCAGTACTCGCGTCTGTCAGACGCGAGTGAGGAAGAGCCGTCGGCGGCTCTTCCTGTTTACATCGTGATCAGCCTTGATTGGACACGGCTGATCACGTGGTAACGAGGCTCCACCGGAGACTCGTTACCGAGATCAGAGGTGCAGGGTGTCAGACTGACACCCCACATCACCGATCACCGCGCTGCGCGCCCCCACGGGCGCGCGCGGCATTGAAATCGTGCTAGACGTTTGAGAACGGCTAGTCACGATTTCATAACCACTTCCCGGTCGTAAATCTGCTATTGGCCGGGCGGGAAGTGGTTAAGAAGCATTATTGCATTAAGATGGAGTGTGTGCTTATTTAGCACAAGGCAAAATGTGCTTTGTGTGTGTGCTCTGCATACAACCCATTTTGCTATGTCACCCTCTACTAAGATACTAATGCTATGCTGCACCATCCTCCTCCAGCCAACGGAGGAGAGCTAAAACCAAGTAAGCCCATAGACTTCTATGCAAAGCACTGAGGTTCCTGGGAGTTGCAGTTTGAGACAGCAGCCCTATAATGTCTACATTAGAAAGGTTACATTACAGATCCCAATAGGCACTGTGCAGTAGGAGATGTCGAGAGATTTTTTTTATTAAACTGCCCAGGAAAGTTCTTCATCCTGACACTAAGGGAGTTAGAGAGAGTGAATATTCATCTGCCAGCTGGAGACCATGTGTCACGAACGCCATGGTGCCAAGCAGACCGCGAGGCGTGGTCGTGCTCCAAGTGGCTCTGGGTGGGCTTGAACCCAGGACCTCACCCTTGCTATTTAAATACCTTGCCTCTGAGCCACTTCTCAGTTTGGGATTTCTGCTTGCTTTCCAGCTAGGGTGGTGCTGAATGTGCTGATCACCTTAGTTGGATCTCATTGCAATCTGCATCTGACTATCCTGGTCCAGCTGAGGCAGCTTACCCAATTATCCAGGGTATAAAGCCCTGCCTCACTCTGACAGCCTGGTCAGTTCATTGTTATCCGATCTCCCTGTCTGAGCCAACGGTTCCTGATTTGATCTTCAGCTCCAAGACTGACCCCTGCTTCTGACCTTTTGCTTTGTACCTCGGATTGCTGCTGTCTCCTGTTCTTTGACCCCGGCCTGTACCTTTGGACTTCCTCTACTGTCTCCAGCCCTTGACCCACGGCTTGTGCCCCGGACTTGTCTTTAGTTCCTGTTTGTCGAACACCTGCCGTTACCTTAATAGCTGCTGATCCTTTCTATACAGGAATAGCTTGCATCACCTTGCGACTTACAGACATCTCCTACATCACTTTGGTACTACTACAATCAGCAGAACCGCAAGTATCAAACACTAGTTGCTATACCTTTAGTATGTGTTATGTACATTGGCAGTAATACCTTGCATGTTTAAGCTAAACAGTCACATCCATCCAATCTTGTCTATATCAGGGAGACTTACCTGTTCCCCCTCAATTAGTTGCTTATGAAGCAATAAGTATCTACAGTCTTTCAATTGGTTGTCCATTAGAGGTTGTGATGAATTAACCCTGAACTTTCTGTTTATTCTGAGAGAGAACTGGTGGTTGTACCTGAGGGGCCTCTGTAGCTTAAATCCAATTGCACTACTGTAATTACATAGCAGGGATGTTACACCATGCCAGCAGAGATCCGAGCCTGACACTTGAAGTGAGGACACTCAGAATGGCACAGACAGGCATATCAACATACCTGTACGTCCCCTTTAAATGCCTGTCCATGTGGTCGCACGTGTGCCGGCGGTGGCGCGCTCGCGACCCTGCAGCCATCACCGTGATAATAGTTGCTCTATTTTTGTTTATAGCGGAAAAAACACGCAGAGGTGATCAAATACCACCAAAAGAAAGCTCTATTTGTGGGAAAAAAAGGACATAAATTTTGCTTGGAAGCCACGACGCACAACTGCGCAATTGTCAACTAAAGCGACACAGTGCGGAATCGCAAAAAGTGGCCTGGTCCTTTAGCTGCAAAATGGTCCAGGGCGGAAGTGGTTAAAATTAGGGTTGTCCCGATATCGGTATCGGGACCGATACCTAGTATTTGCGGGAGTTCTTGTACTCCCACAAATGCCCCCGATGCCTGAATAGAATACTTGCCCCCCCCCCGCCGCCGTTGTCTCTGCCGCCGTATATCGCAAAGCCGCCGCTGCCGTGTTAATCACCGTGCGGCGAACATTACAGGCAGCTTTAGTTTGAATAGCTGTTTTCCCAGCCGCACAGTGCATAGACACTCCCCCTTGCTTGGGATTGGACGGATCTGTCCAATCCCGAGCAAGGGGAAGTGTCCTTTAAACGGCACAGCAGGGAAAAAAGCTATTCAAACGAAAGCTGCCTGTAATGTTCCCTGCACGGTGATTAACGCGGCAGCGGCGGCGGCATCATCATTTAGGTACAAGGGATCAGGCCAATATATGTGGGGGGACATGGCTGCATATATGGGGGACATGGCTGCATATATGGGGGACATGGCTGTAATATGTGGGGGGACATAGCTGCAATATGTGGGGGACATGGCTGCATATGTTTGGGGACATGGCTACATACGTTTGGGGACATGGCTACATACGTTTGGGGACATGGCTGCATATGTTTGGGGACATGGCTGCATATGTGGGGGGACATGGCTGCATATGTGGGGGGACATGGCTGCATATGTGGGGGGACATGGCTGCATATGTGGGGGGACATGGCTGCATATGTGGGGGGACATTGCTGCATATGTGGGGGGACATGGCTGCATATGTGGGGGGTCATGGCTGCATATATGTGGGGGACATGGCTGCATATATGTGGGGGACATGGCTGCATATATGTGGGGGGACATGGCTACATATGTGGGGGGACATGGCTGCATGTGTTTGGGGACATGGTTGCATATGTGGGGGGACATGGCTGCATATGTGGGGGGTCATGGCTGCATATGTGGGGGGTCATGGCTGCATATGTTTGGGGACATGGCTGCATATATGTGGGGGACATGGCTGCATATGTGGGGGAGAAAAATTGAAGTTGCGCTAAAAATAAAAACAAAAAATTATATATAAACAAGTGTGATTTTAGGAACCATATGTTAAACAGTGCCTCTTGTACAAGATTAAAGTGTAATAAAAAAGTCCAATGAATACGAATGGCGATACAAGCCAAATCAGCTTCAAATTGTATGAAGATAGTGAACCAAAGTCTAATAGAGAGTGCTTCACAGACAGTCCTGAGGATCAATATGAAACAAAAAACATGTCCACCACTAAAATATCAGTTGATGATAAAAATGGAGGCTTACCAGAAGACAAGCATAACACGCTTGCGGCTGAACCCCAGCCAGGGCCTTTAAGAGTCCACAGCAGGATACCTCGGCAGGATAGAAGGGTTTTGGGGTAGCTCCAGGTATGTCATCAGTGGGTTAACCAAAAAGTGAAAATCACATAGTGAAGTACGCCAAAACAGCACATAAATTAAGTACTTAAGAAAAAAAAAAAAAATATGATGTCCTAGGTTGTGACTAAATTAACACCACCACCGTGTCACCAAATGAAATGAAGGCTTACCAGAAGCCAAGATAAAAACCACATATATCTGGAAAGCCTTTGCTCAGAACTTGTTGGGGCAGCTGTTGGCTAGGTGTCCTGTAGATCCTCCAGATATCAGCAATACACCGGAAAGGAGTAAATAGCCCACATAGTGAAGTACGTAAAAATATCCTTACAGGTTTATTAAAAGTTGCACTTACACCTAACAGATGAAATTAGGCACAAAGAAATGTAAAGCCGGCCGGCTTACTTGAACTACCGTTCCACTCGGATCGTCACGTCATACGTCAGCACGTCACCTTCCCGACGTACGTTTTGTCATAAAATTGGCTTCGTCTGGGGCACCGGCGACGCACTGACGCATCGCGTGAATTCATCGCGTGAATACCATTCAGAAAGAACCAAGCCTCGATCTGACTGTGAATGGTCGTCTATGGTGGCCTGATAGAACCAGAGCCAAGCCTCGATTTGAGACGAACAGGCTGGATGTCCACATACGGTGGTCTGGCAGGCTCAAATATGAAAAAAAAATGTTTATTTCATATAAATAATAAGACAAAGGAATCTAAAAGAAAATCTAACTAAATTGTGAACGACTAACAGTATGATCAAATAACGACTTTAAGATTCTGACTGAACCACAAATGGTAATTCTGCCAGTATATTAGTAACTAGAAAAGTCGATCGAATCCCTGACATTGCAATGTCTTATTAGGTCTTTGACCAAGACCAGCCCAATAAGGGTATCGTATTATAAAGAAAACATTAGGTAATTAATAGAAGGATTAAGACAAATATATGATAAGTATATAAGTCGAACAGCTATCAAGGGAAGGACATATGAGGACTATTTCCCTTAATAGATTAAACCATATAAAAGAGATTATGGGCATGACCCCATTTCCTGGACGGAAAACATGGGATTATTCACCATAACTAACATAAATAATTGTGTACAAGCATATAAAAATATAAAATATAAAAATATATAGAATATTTAAAACCGGGGGGTGCCCGGTCAAGGTGGTGTATCTGTGTACTGATATTAATAAGACCCTATAAACGTCATGAATGGTCCACTATAAGCCAATATAGAGACCACCCATCAGGTCAGATCAAGTTCACAAACATAATGTCAAAAAGCAAACAGATTAAGTACCAAAAATAGGCCAAAACGTATGAATTGTCAATGAATGCATTGACATCTACCTCCACGTTGAGCCCAAAGGGAGTATAACATTTGATTCTATGGATCCATGTCATTTCCAGTTTTGATATACTTCTCACCATTGGACTCCCTCGCCAGTGGGGATTATACCTATGAATTCCCAAGAATATAGTCTTTGAGGGATCCTTGTTGTGGGCTAAAAGATAATGTCTCGAAACTGGGTGTTTCAAAAAACCCGCTTTAATCTTAGTGATATGCTCATTGAGCCTTACCGAGAGGGGTCTCTCTGTTCGGCCCACATACTGAAGCCCGCATGGGCATTGGAGCAAATAGACCACCCCCTCAGTCGAACATGTGATGAAAGGTTTGATTGTGTGCTCCTGCACCGTGGTTGTAGAGACGAATTTATGAGTTTGTCTATGAGCACACCCACTAAAGGAACAGACGCGACATTTCCTACATTGATAGAAACCTGTGAAGGAGTTAAGGAAAGTGAATTTAGCCTTAGGGGGTTCAAGGACATTAGGGGCTAATTTATGTCTCAAGGCTGACCCCCCCCTAAAAATCACCTGTGGGGGGTCTCAAATTGAGGCTTGGCTCTGGTTCTATCAGGCCACCATAGACGACCATTCAGTACTTAGAGTCATCGAGGCTTGGTTCTTTCTGAATGGTATTTCACGTGATGCGTCAGTGCGTCGCCCGTGACCCAGACGACATCAATTTTATGACGAAACGTACATCGGGAAGGTGATGTGCTGACGTATGACGTGACGATCCGAGTGGAACGGGCGTTCGAGTAAGCCGGCCGGCTTTACATTTCTTTGTGCCTAATTTCATCTGTTAGGTGTAAGTGCAACTTTTAATAAACCTGTAAGGATATTTTTACGTACTTCACTATTGCTGATATCTGGAGGATCTACAGGACACCTAGCCAACAGCTGCCCCAACAAGTTCCGAGCAAAGGCTTTCCAGATATATGTGGTTTTTATCTTGGCTTCTGGTAAGCCTTCATTTCATTTGGTGACATGGTGGTGGTGTTAATTTAGTCACTATATTGGCTTA
The DNA here is from genome assembly GCA_029574335.1 of Rana kukunoris. Taxonomy (NCBI): domain Eukaryota; kingdom Metazoa; phylum Chordata; class Amphibia; order Anura; family Ranidae; genus Rana; species Rana kukunoris. The sequence goes on along the minus strand of CM056051.1, from coordinate 253,296,958 downwards.
TAGTGGACCATTCATGACGTTTATAGGGTCTTATTAATATCAGTACACAGATACACCACCTTGACCGGGTACCCCCCGGTTTTAAATATTCTATATATTTTTATATTTTATATTTTTTATATGCTTGTACACAATTATTTATGTTAGTTATGGTGAATAATCCCATGTATTCCGTCCAGGAAATGGGGTCATGCCCATAATCTCTTTTATATGGTTTAATCTATTAAGGGAAATAGTCCTCATATGTCCTTCCCTTGATAGCTGTTCGACTTATATACTTATCATATATTTGTCTTAATCCTTCTATTAATTACCTAATGTTTTCTTTATAATACGATACCCTTATTGGGCTGGTCTTGGTCAAAGACCTAATAAGACATTGCAATGTCAGTGATTCGATCGACTTTTCTAGTTACTAATATACTGGCAGAATTACCATTTGTGGTTCAGTCAGAATCTTAAAGTCGTTATTCGATCATACTGTTAGTCGTTCACAATTTAGTTAGATTTTCTTTTAGATTCCTTTGTCTTATTATTTATATAAAATAAACATTTTTTTTTCATATTTGAGCCTGCCAGACCACCGTATGTGGACATCCAGCCTGTTCGTCTCAAATCGAGGCTTGGCTCTGGTTCTATCAGGCCACCATAGACGACCATTCACAGTCAGATCGAGGCTTGGTTCTTTCTGAATGGTATTCACGGGATGAATTCACGCGATGCGTCAGTGCGTCGCCGGTGCCCCAGACGACGCCAATTTTATGACAAAACGTACGTCGGGAAGGTGACGTGCTGACGTATGACGTGACGATCCGAGTGGAACGGTAGTTCAAGTAAGCCGGCCGGCTTTACATTTCTTTGTGCCTAATTTCATCTGTTAGGTGTAAGTGCAACTTTTAATAAACCTGTAAGGATATTTTTACGTACTTCACTATGTGGGCTATTTACTCCTTTCCGGTGTATTGCTGATATCTGGAGGATCTACAGGACACCTAGCCAACAGCTGCCCCAACAAGTTCCGAGCAAAGGCTTTCCAGATATATGTGGTTTTTATCTTGGCTTCTGGTAAGCCTTCATTTCATTTGGTGACACGGTGGTGGTGTTAATTTAGTCACAACCTAGGACATCATATTTTTTATTTTTATCTTAAGTACTTAATTTATGTGCTGTTTTGGCGTACTTCACAATGTGATTTTCACTTTTTGGTTAACCCACTGATGACATACCTGGAGCTACCCCAAAACCCTTCTATCCTGCTGAGGTATCCTGCTGTGGACTCTTAAAGGCCCTGGCTGGGGTTCAGCCGCAAGCGCGTTAAGCCCCGTACACACGCCCGAGGTTCTCGCCAGAAACCAGCGAGAACCTCGCTGGGAGCTGCATTCCAGCAGTAACCTCGGCCGTGTGTACGCTCTCTGCTCGCCCCGCCCGTCGGGAAACCCGTCGAGCAAATAGAGAACAGGTTCTCTATTTGCTCGACGGCCCGTCGGGATGAATGGCTGGTTGCCATTCCCAACGGGCGGGTCACAGATTCTGACGGCCGGAACAATGTGTTCCGCCCGTCGAGGTTCCCAGTCGTGTGTACGGGGCTTGATGCTTGTCTTCTGGTAAGCCTCCATTTTTATCATCAACTGATATTTTGGTGGTGGACATGTTTTTTGTTTCATATTGATCTTCAGGACTGTCTGTGAAGCACTCTCTATTAGACTTTGGTTCACTATCTTCATACAATTTGAAGCTGATTTGGCTTGTATCGCCATTCGTATTCATTGGACTTTTTTATTACACTTTAATCTTGTACAAGAGGCACTGTTTCACATATGGTTCCTAAAATCACACTTGTTTATATATAATTTTTTGTTTTTATTTTTAGCGCAACTTCAATTTTTCTCCCATGTATTTAGTGTGTGTATAACACATAGCTGTTGCAGCTCTTAGTTTGTTTGTGTTTTTAGCGCGGTAATCTCTTTGCATTCTCCTGCATATGTGGGGGGACATGGCTGCATATGTGGGGGGACATGGCTGCATATGTTTGGGGACATGGCTGCATATGTGGGGGACATGGCTGCATATGTTTGGGGACATGGCTGCATATGTTTGGGGACATGGCTGCATATGTGGGGGACATGGCTGCATTTGGGGACATATTTAAAAAAAAGTATCAGTATTTGTTATCGGCGAGTACATGAAAAAAAGTATCGGTACTTGTACTCGGTCCTAAAAAAGTGGTATCGGGACAACCCTAGTTAAAATAACATCCCTGGGAGATGCCATGAACCTGCCTGTCAAGCGGCACATCTGCACAATGTATACAGCCTACTACAGAAAAACTGACATTGTTGTTTTAATTGTTGGTAAATGACAACTCACATTGCATACTAGACCCTTATCCTTCATGAGGCTTTGGAATGGATGTGAAGCAAACAAAACAGAGTGAGGTTTCTCCAAAATTTAACACTAGATTGAAGTTGGTATCTGGGGATCCCTTTTTTTGTATTTTTAATGGGGGCTTCTTCCAGATTCTGATAAACCCTCTTCCCGCAGATCCTCCAAAACCATCAGGCCATAGTTGTGGGTAAGAGGACTTTGCTCTCATGAACATGGGGACAAGGTGTCTTGTCAAGGTACTCCTCCATGTTGAGGACATGTGGCTTGGTATGGTTCAGGAGGGGAAGTGTGGAATACCTGTTATGACCAGGGAGCAGGATTGCAACGACATTTCAATGTAAGGTCACCTTACAGATTTTCTGTAAAGGCGAACTTAAATTTTAAGTATATGAACACAGGATTAACTGCCTAAACTCAAACTTTATTTTTTTTCCAGAGACCATCCAATACATTTCTGTAATGACTATTCTGTATATGAGCTGGCTGCAATTCTCATAACCAGTATAGTTTTAACAACTAGGGAACCAGCTCTAAGGGACAATTATGGTGTTCAGAGATATACTGTGAAAAACTAAATTATCTGCGTAAATCAACTTAGTTTTATGAGGTATGTATCTTGCTGATCAAACCTCTTGGGCCTGAGTGAAAACAATAGAAGAACCTTAGATAAGTATGGGAAATGTTAAGTATCCATGGATCTACACATGAGGACAAGCTATAAAAAGTAAACTGTGCCTAAGAGATAACATTTATAAACCCACGGTAGCTTGTGGATTTGTAGATTGTTGCTATAACATTGTAGTGAAATACTCCAGTGTCCATTACTTTTTGAATATAAAGGCAAGATAATGAAAGCAAACATAATATGACCTCAGGAGAAAATGTGCTGTTTATCCTGTGTAATGTACTATTGGTTAATTTTCAACGCTGGATAAAAAGGAACCGAGAAGGTAAGGGAGTACAAACTTTGAAAAAAATATATGTGCTAAAATAAAATTAATGGATATGATTTACAGCCAAGGTAGAGTATTAAAAAAAAAAAAAAAGATTTACTATTTTCTTGATTTATCTAGAGTGAATAAAAGCTTCACATCTAGTTTAATTAAATAAATACCGCACTGATTATATATCCACTTTAATTAGAAAATGCTGAATGCTCAAACAGTAACTTTACACATTATTAATCTGCTTTTATTTTATCCTACATAGAGCAGTGTACATGTAGCCCTTTCACAACTTCCTCATCTTAGTTAAAAGGATTCGTAAATATCACTTATCTTTTATGTTTTTCCTGACTAGCAGCAGGTGATCAAGAATAAAGCTCTTATTTCTCTTTTGATGGAATTGAAGGTTCTGGATGATTTTTTTTATTTTATGTAAACCTTATAAGAGGAATATGGGGGGGGGGGGGGTGGGGTGGGATCACAGACCTCCTTCTGAAAATACACACTTCCTGCTATAGGGATTCTAGTGAGTGTCTTGCTTTTCTGTGTTTGCTTTAGCAGCCAGTCTGTAGCCAGCCTGGACTTTGTTTACTCTCTATCTGGTGTTTTTACCCAGGGTCAGGATATTGATTGCTACTGCCTGCTGCTACTGTTAAGGAGGTTCTAGTAATCAAACTAGGAAGAACCAATAACTGAGTTATGAATTTTCCTCTCCTGCCAATTAGTGAGAACTAGGGATGAGATACATGTTCCCCAAATCCATTCTGATCATGGATGAGTAAACCACAAAGCAAACTAGCCATCTTTGGCTAGTTCATCCATTTATATGCCCACTGCAAACATTTTAACAAAGCTGTCAGGTATTCCAGGTGACATTATTGACCAAAAATGACACCATCCAGGATCTCTGGGGATGTTGTTTATATTACAGCAGCTCTGGGATTCTATCATTTAGGTTCAAGCTGGGAAGCATCGCCGTGCGATGGATTGTCATAATGACATGGAAACAGTACTGCAGGTCATCATGATTGACAGCAGATCAATATAACTGGACTAAGGGATTAATGTTGGATTTACATTGGATGACGATATTTACATTTTCTTTCTCAATAAAGAACTTTTTTTTACAATGTGGGTGTCTTTATTTAATTTTAACACTTTGCGGGAAGTTGTAAGTGATGCTAATGTACTCCAGTTACAAATTTAATTGGGAGATGGATATCTATGGGCCCATTATTATAAAGAGGGTTTCCAGATTCCTTTAGGTCTTTCCCAACAACCCACCACATCCTCTTGGCTGACATATCCGATCGTGTGTACGACCTAGCGGACAGGTTTTTCCAGCGGACAATTTTCAAAGCATGCTTTGAAATTTGTCCGCTGGAAACCTGTCTGTCGGACATGTCCGCTGGTTAGTACGCCTAACCAGCGGACATAAATCTCCCGCATGCGTGGAATGGATTTGACGCATGCGTGGAAGTATTTTACCTCCTGGAGTGGTGACGTCAACGTCACCGCCATGTCACCGCGTCCTCAGCCCGAGGGGATTTTGGTCCGATGGTGTGTACACACCATCGGACCAAAATCCGAGGATACATGTCCGCTGGAAACGGTCCGTCGGACATGTTTCAGCGGGCATGTCTCTTCATGTGTACGCGGCCTCAGAGACCAAATAAAATCCTTATAAAAGGATTTTCACAGTGTGGGTATCATTTGCTTTTAACTCTTTGTGAGAATGGGTAAGAAGCAATAATGTACCCTGTATGCATTTCCTTGAGGGGTAAATATAAGCCCTCCCTAGTTATTTCCCAAATATTCTAAATAAAACTTCTGGTGTGTGTTTCTTAGTACCTGGGCAGCCTCAGGACAGTACACATTTGAAAGGGGGACAAATAAAAAGGAAACCAACACAAAATTAGAATATATTTATTTTTCTAAATACATCTTTAACCACTTAGCAACCACCTGCCGAAAAATAACGGCGGCAAGGTGGTTGCTTAACTCTGGGATCACGTTATATAACGTGATTCCAGAGTCGCGCTCCCGCGCGCCCCCTGGGGCGCGCACACGGGAATGTCCGTGACCGCCAGGTCCAGAGGACCCGGCGGGTCACGGATCACGGTAAATCGCCGCTGATAGCGGCGGTTTACCACGTGATCGCGCTGTCCAATGACGGCGCGATCAGATGTAAACAGACCGGCGTCATTTGATGACGCCGGTTCCTCCCTCCTCTCTCTGTACCGATCGGTACAGTGTGAGAGGAGAGGGGAGGGAGCGGATGGCAGCGCCAGTGCTGCGGGCTGGATCTGTGACAAATGTAGTCACGGATCCATCCATCCATCCCTCCCTGCTCAGCCATCCCTGCTGCACATACTCTGCAATGCTGGGCAATACTCTGGGGGGGGGCAACACTCTGGGGGGGGCAACACTCTGGGGGGGCAACACTCTGGGCATACTCTGGGCATACTCTGGGCATACTCTGGGCATACTCTGCAATACTCTGGGCATATTCTGCAATACTCTGGGCATACTCTGCAATACTCTGGGCATACTCTGCAATACTCTGGGCATACTCTGCAATACTCTGGGCATACTCTGCAATACTCTGGGCATACTCTGCAATACTCTGGGCATACTCTGCAATACTCTGGGCATACTCTGCAATACTCTGGGCATACTCTGCAATACTCTGGGGGGCAATACTCCGCAATACTCTGGGCATACTCTGCAATACTCTGGGCATACTCTGCAATACTCTGGGCATACTCTGCAATACTCTGCAATACTCTGGGCATACTCCGCAATACTCTGGGCATACTCTGGGCATACTCTGGGCATACTCTGGGCATACTCCGCAATACTCTGGGCATACTCCGCAATACTCTGGGCATACTCCGCAATACTCTGGGCATACTCCGCAATACTCTGGGCATACTCTGCAATACTCTGGGCATACTCTGCAATACTCTGGGCATACTCTGCAATACTCTGGGCATACTCTGCAATACTCTGGGCATACTCTGGGCATACTCCGCAATACTCTGGGCATACTCTGCAATACTCTGGGCATACTCTGCAATACTCTGGGCATACTCTGCAATACTCTGGGCATACTCTGCAATACTCTGGGCATACTCCGCAATACTCTGGGCATACAGCGCCCCTGTCCCCGTGAGCTCGCATGCAGAAGCGAACGCATACGCAAGTCCCGCCCACATATGAAAACGGTGTTCAAACCACACATGTGAGATATCGCTGCGAACGTTAGAGCGAGAGCAATAATTTTGGCCCTAGACCTCTTCTCCAACTAAAATGATGTAACCAGTAAAAATATTTAAAGCGTCACCTATGGGGATTTTTAAGTCGCAAAGTTTGGCGCCATTCCATGTGGCCACGCTGTGTAAAAGTCCCACACATGGGGTATCGCCATACTCGGGAGGAATAGCAGAATGTGTTTTGGGGTGTAATTTGTGGTATGCATATGCTGTGTGTGAGAAATAACCCGCTAATATGAAAATTTTGTGGAAAGAAAATAAAAATGAAAAAAATCTTGATTTTGCAAAGAATTGTGGGAAAAATTACAACTTCAAAAAACTCACAATGCCTCTTTCTAAATACCTTGGAATGTCTTCTTTCCAAAAAGGGGGGTATTTGTACTTTTCTGGCATGTTAGGGTCTCAAGAAATGAGAGAGGATGTCAGTACATCAGATGTGATCAAATTGATCAATTTTCAGTAATTGGTACCATAGCTTTTAGACCCTATAACTTTCACCCAGACTAAATAATATCTAATTTTTTTTTGTTTTGTTACCAAAGATATGTAGCAGTATACATTTTAGGCCAAGTTTATGAAGAAAAATTACTTTTTTGCAAAATGTTATAATAGAAATGAAGAAAAATTCATTTTTTTACAAAATTTTCGTTATTTTTTCATTTATAGTGAAAAAAATAAAAACCGCAGAGGTGATAAAATATCACCAAAAGAAAGCTCTATTTGTGGGAAAAAAAGGACAAAAATTTCATTTGGTTATAGTGTTGTATGACTGAGTTATTGTCATTCAAAATGTGAGAGCACCGAAAGCTGAAAATTGGTCTGGTTATTAAGTGGGTTTAAGTGCCCAGTAGTCAAGTGGTTAAAATATTGTAATGACTACATGCACAATATTTAAAAAATATGTCACCCCAACATTTCATATTCCTGATATGTGCCTTTTGTACTGTGGTGCCCTCTTGCATGTAACGCAGGTATTGCGCTTAAAAATAATAGTTAATTGGGAGAGTTATTTTTGCTCCCAATTGTGATTGTTGCATTTGTGACCTGTGTCATTCTGGAAAGGTCCACTGGCTCGGACTGCATTCTGGGGATGCGAGTCATCCTTGGCTGGCAGTGGGAGCTGGAGGGATTTCCGTCAGATTGACCTTTCCTCAGCAGCCAATTGGAAAGTTTCCCCCTCCCACTGGGCATGCTGGGGAGGGGTATATCTGGGACAAGGTCAGGTGTTCGGTGTCTGGTGGCGTCTCCTGCGAGGGGTCCCGGGGTCAGGGTGCGGCATCCACCTTTAAGGTGTGGCCCGTCTGGGCAGTTCCAGGCTATGCTGAGTCTCGGTCGGTGACGAATCTGAGGGGACTCTGGTGGTTGACTGGGTTCCCGAGCGTCGCCGAGAAGATCCGGCACCCAAGACGGCTACGCTTTGCTGTCACATGGTGCCGGATGCACAGATAGCTGCTGGGAGGATCTGCTCTGTTCGGACTTCAGAAAATTATCTAAATTCCCATTGGCCTGTGGCAGAGGCCTAGAGACGGGTCAGTTAGGGAGACCCGTTTCTCCTAGTAGGCATTAGAGCGGCGACGTGTGCAAATTGGCGCTATTAACAGCTGAGTTTCACTGTGCACTTATCCAGGCCTGACATTAAGAATCTCTTTTTCTTCATCAACCTGTCCTTCTTTCATCGAGTTGATGTTAGGCTGTGTTGGCCTGGAAAATTAAAGCATTGAGAAAAATCTTTATTGCCTGACTGGACATTCAATTTACTGCTAAGTGTTTCTGGTGCATCCCTAGACAAGTGAGGGTAACTGAAACATGCCGATCCCATCATCAAACCAACAGCCCTTGCAGGGGTGACGCTACAGTAACTTTTTCGAACTGACTCACACTAGGCATGAGAGCACATTCATTCCAGCATTATCACTTTTCTGGCTGTGCTGTGAGAACAGTCTGCTTGTACTACAACAGTCACATTTTTGTTTCTTTAATATATATATATATATATATATATATGTATATATATATATATATATATATATATATATATATATATATATATATATATATACACATACACATACACACACACACACACACACACACACAAATGTTTTGCCCCTCATTTCTATGTTAAACTGAATGTTGTGTTGTACAAAATAAGAGTTCTATACATATTTCTTCCACTGGGTCAAACTTTGAATAGGAGCCACAGCAATCAGCTTTAAATAAAAAAAACAATATTAAGCCTCGTACACACGGTAGGACATCAAACAAACTTTTCCTTGGATTTCCTTGGAGTTGTCCCACACGTCTTTTAACATGTAAATACACATTGAATTGATCCACCCACCTGATCTGCTGAGGTTCTCCAAGAGCCAGAGTCACTGCTAATTTGGAAGGAAATGGGGCCATCTGGTGTTGGAGCACATATTAACCTGTGTAGTGGTTGTCAATACACAATGGTGGAGGTCTTTCTACTTGCATGTTTTTGCAGCACTTACAGTACCTAGGAGTGGTATACATCACATGTTGTATGGGACCACCATATTCGCTCCCCCTTAGGGGGTCACGGGGCCCGATCCATATACTCCCCGTTTGGGGTGGAGGAACTCAGTTTGTTGATACTCCTGGACTCTCGGCGGTAGGCCTGGAGCTGCTTGGACTGTAGAGGATGTCACCTTGTGTTTTTTACTGCCCCCCCGCACTCTCATGGTGATACCATAGGGCGGAGGCCCCCAAAACTTTCATACATCAGGATGACTGTGTATCCTTGCAGCGCGAGTCTCAGATTGGAAGGGTGCTGCCCTGCCAATCCTTATGCAATCTTTGTGCTAATACTCACCATGGCAGAAATTAAATTTATGATGTGGAATGTGTGGGTCATGCGGGATAAGATTAAAAGGACAGCCGTGGGGGCGTGGCGTCCGAGCTCCGTGATGGCCGCATAGTCAGGGAGCTCCACTCGTCCGCCGGAGAAAAACTACACCATAAAAGCCCACCAGCGTCATCCGCACTTCCAAACAGCTCCATCGGATCGCACGGGCACCGAAGCACGCCTCGAGGATGACAAGACGCCGCAAGGACCCACAGCAGCCGCGCAAGCTGGATAGCTACTTCGCGGCCGATCCCCAGCATGGCGGCGGCGTGCGGCATCCACGGGCGGATCCGACGGCAGACCAAATGCATAATGGAGGCAATACGTTACCCGGTCCCTCGGGAGTTGGCGTCCTCCACAGCGAATCCTCCTCTGGGACTCCAAGCCCCACCACAAGAAGTCCAGTGAAATCTAGGCAGAGGATCGCCTCGCCTGCTAGGCCGCAGCCAGAGCAACAGATGGAGGTAAGCAGACCTCACAACGCTGCAGCAGCGCAGGGTCAGACAGGGGGGGATCCCATTACTGACTTTCCGACCACTAATGCCCCTATTTCTGACACAACCCTGAAAGAAATGCTGCTGTCTCTAAGGGCCTCATTACATGCTGATCTTGTGAAGGGGATTAATACCTGCCATAAGGAAGTACAAGCCCTGGGTGTCAGAGTAAACAGAGTGGAGCACAAGATGGAGGATTATACTGCCTCATACAATGTAATGGTGGAAGCCCACGCTGCACAGGGAGAAGACATTGCTTGGATAAAAGATAAAATCGCAGATTTAGAGGACAGGTCTAGGAGGAATAACCTCAAACTGCGCGGAGTCCCAGAATCCGTCCCTCCTAATCAACTTCTGCAATTTGCCCAGACCATGTTTTCCACTCTGGTACCAGAATTGACTGTACAAGACCTCACTGTGGACAGAATTCACAGGGTCCACAAGCCGTCCTTCCTCCCAGATGACACACCAAGAGATGTCCTCCTGAGAGTACATTTCTATCATGTTAAAGAAAAAATATTGCTGGCTTCCCGCAAACTAGATGATATTCCCTCTCATTACGCTGGCATAAGGCTGCTGCCGGACCTCTCCAAACATACGTTGCAAAGGCGTCGCAACCTGGCGACCATCACCAAGGCTTTGCGAAATCACAACATCATACATAAGTGGAGATACCCAGCAACCCTTTCCATTACCCACAACGGGACCACAATAGTGATCTCTACACTGGAGGAGGGAATCACTGCCCTGAAAAAGTGGAATATCCTGCCGGACCAAGTGGCTGACCAACTGCCAAGTGCAAGCCCGCAATACGTGCATGGCGAGTGGCAAGTAGTGTCACACAAGCGTTCGAATAAAAAGAAAAAGTAGGCCGCAGCTGGTGGAAACTCATACACCAATCCTTTACGAATCCGACTTTTCTCCGGGGACAGGGGATTAGTGTCTGTTACTTGCCTGCTTTATCCCCTTTACCCCCAACTGGTACCAACTAGCAGTTTTCCTGCACTCGGATCAGTTTCAGGATCCTTTTCTTATGTTCAATATGTTGACTATTTTTCTGTTTTTTGTTATTGTTCTCAGCTCTTTTTTTTTGTCCACTTTCCCACTTCCACCATGTGATACACACGGAACCTCAGGACACTTCCAGCCGCAGAGAGGAAGGACCTTCGCTTATGTGCTTCATCGTACACCACGGTTTCATCCTGCCGCTTGGGAAACCGGACTCGCAGTGAGTAATCACATTACAATGTCACACTACCACGTACCCTATCTAGCAAATGCCACTCAAGTGCATATCCATTAACGCTCGGGGTTTAAATCACCCCGCAAAAAGATTCTCACTTTGGTCCGAAGCATGCAAACACAAGGCAGATTTGCTCTGCGTACAAGAGACGCATTTCCAACAAGATAAGGCTCCACGCTGCTCTCATAAAAACTACCCACACATCTTCCTTGCCTGCACGCCCGACCAAAAGAAGGGCGGAGTTCTAATGGCCATTAGTGGCTCAGTTTCGTTCCAGTTAAAAGAGTCCTTTTTAGATGATGGTGGAAGATTTATTATAGTCACTGGAGACCTGAATGCCAAACCCTACACGCTTGTCACGCTCTACTCCCCAAACACTCATCAGCTCCGCTTTATACGGAAAGTATTGAAAAAAGTTAAGTCTATGAAATATGGCAACACACTAATATGTGGGGACTTTAATCTGGTGTCTGACCTGTCGATAGATACCACAACGCGGCAGACCAAGGGTAAAGTATCACTCCAAACGCTACTCCACACTGAGGAACTGATCGATACGTGGAGATGTCACCATGCCAATGAAAGAGATTACACGTTCTTTTCTCATAGACATCGGTCATACTCTCGTATAGACATGTTTCTGACGGATAAATGGCTTCTTCAATGTGTAGATTCTGCTAAGATACATGACATAACGTGGTCTGACCACGCGGTAATTTCTATGTCTGTGCGGGAGAGGGGTGTCTCCTTTTCCCCCCCCATCTGGCGTTGTAATCCGAGGTTATTCCAAGAACCACATACATATAAAGCAATAACAAGGCATATTGAGAATTTTTTCCTAGACAACAAAGGGTCGGTACAGGATCCCTTCGTGCTCTGGAATGCCCATAAGGCATACTTGAGAGGAATTCTTATCCAATTAGGGGCTCAGGAAAAGAAACGCCTCACCCAAAAACTAAATTCCTTACTCAAAGACATACATGAAGCAGAAACACTGAACAAATTAGCCCCCACACAGAGCCTAACGAGTAAACTAGCAACACTTAGGGAATCACTGAGGGAACACCTTTCTCAGCAATATGATAGACACCTGAGGCGTTTACAACTGAACTACTACGCTAATGCCAACAGAGCAGGCAAGTACCTAGCGAACAGATTGAAAGCAGTGCGCACCAAAACCAGAATACCCTTTCTTATTCATCCCAAGACACAACACAAAATCCTTGACCCACAAGATATTGCAAATCAGTTTGCTGATTATTACAGCTCATTGTATAACTTAAAAGAGGATAGCAAAACGCCTCAGCCGTCTGCAGATAGGATACACTCGTTCCTTCAGAGACTGCATCTCCCTTCCCTTTCAGAACAACAAGTTGAACACCTTAATGCTCCCTTCTCGATCCCAGAAATTGAACGGGTCATAGATACTCTCCCGACTGGTAAATCCCCAGGACCGGATGGGTTTGCTAATGAGTACCTTAAAATGTTTAAACACATACTAACTCCACACATGCTGCCAGTATTCTCCTTGGCAGCAGAGTCCGCATCCTTTCCCCAAGAAATGTTAAAAGCACACATCGTTACGTTGCCCAAACCAGGCAAAGACCCTAATACCCCAGCCAACTTTAGGCCGATATCTTTACTTAATTCCGACATTAAGGTATATGCCAAACTACTGGCCAAACGTTTAATGTCTGTCATTCCATCGCTTATACAACGAGACCAGATGGGGTTTGTGAGGGGGAGACAAACTTCCGACGCCACTAGGAGAATTGTAAATGTACTGTACTCTGCTGTGTCTAGTCGAACGCCTTCTCTGTTGTTATCCATCGACGCAGAGAAGGCGTTCGACAGGGTCCATTGGACCTATATGCAAATGGTGCTTTCCAGGTTTGGTTTCAGAGGGCATATATTATCAGCTATTTTAGCACTATACTCTTGCCCGTCTGCACAGGTACACTCGGATGGCTTCCTGTCTAAGGTCTTCCCATTGACTAATGGTACTAGACAAGGCTGCCCCCTCTCACCAACTGTATTTAACCTTATGATCGAGCCCTTAGCCGAATCAATCAGGTCTCATCCTTCTATCACGGGTTTCCAGTTTGGCGATAGATCCCATTCAATAAATCTCTTTGCAGACGATGTTATTCTGCTACTGACCAATCCGTATACATCTCTGCATCATGCCCATACCATCCTTATGGAATTTGGAGAAATCTCCTACTATAAAGTAAACTTTAGCAAATCCCTTATTCTAGACTTGGGAGTATCTCCCACAACACGTGCCTCTCTACAAAAACAACTACCGTATTCCTGGAGTGAGAAAGGTATTGTATACCTTGGTATAACTATAACAAACAATATCTCGACCCTAGCTAATACAAACATGACTAATCTAATGAGCAAACTGGAATCCCAATTGAAGGAAATGTCAAAAAAGGAAATCTCCTGGATGGGAAGGATATCGGCCTATAAAATGATAATCCTACCACAAATCTTATATGTATTCCGCACATTACCAGTCCATATACCTAAGAGATTCCTTACCAGACTCTCCAGTATGGGTTGGAAATATGTCTGGGGAAAGACGAAGGCTAGATGTCCCCGTACCACTCTTATTGCACACAGAAGGGTAGGAGGGGCAGGGTTGGTAGATTTGACTGATTATCTGTGGGCTGTCAGATTAGACCAAATGAAACATTGGACAAGTACGACAGAAACACCACTTTGGGTGGACATGGAAAAAACCATAGCACCCACGACAGACCTAGAATTACTACTTCTTAGTGATGGATGGTCTTCCTGGGACCTTGCACACCTTTCTCCACCAATACGGGTCTCGCTGAGTGCATGGAGACTATGCCTCACGCACAATAGGGAGGATGCTCAGGAACTACCCTACAGACTTCCAATAACACTACTGGAAGCTAAAATTCCTTCACTGTCAACCAAGGACTTAATGAACCACGGTATTACACGCATATCTGACTTCTATGACGGTCCCAAACTCAAGTCCCTAGTACAAACAATGGAGCAATATAATTTGCCAGCTGACAAATCGTTCACATGTCTACGGATCTTACACTTCCTCAAGTCACACACTAAACCTAAAATACACGTGCCACACAGACTATGGAACTTTTACTCTGACATCAACGACTCAAAGAAAGGTACGGCGCTGTTTTATAATCTTTTACAAGACAAAATTACCTTCAAAAAGACGACAGCAATGGACAAATGGGAAGCCGATCTTGTCATTTCCTTCTCTGACTTACAATGGCAGGACTCATTTAGAGAGATTCATAGAGCCTCCCATTGTGTTGGGCATTGGGAAATGGCAATAAAAATTGCAAACAGATGGCACTATACTCCATTCAGACTGGCAACGTACTATCCGACGCTTTCACCACACTGCTGGAGGGGATGTGGTCAAATTGGTAATCTTTTGCATATGTTCTGGCAATGCCCGAATATACGGAGTCTATGGAACCAAATCTTTTCCTTTATTTCCTCTCTGACGGGAATACTGACTCCACCCTCTCCAGCATTGGCTGTCCTCCATATAGGTGTGGACCGATTCCCCATGGAGAATAGGCCGGTTGTCAGTCATGTCCTTATAGAAACAAGGGCGACCATTCTGCGCACTTGGAAAACAACTATAACCCCTAACCTATCTGATATTATTAGGGCAGTTCATAGGAACTACACGTTCGAACGGTTAATCGCAATTAATTCTCTGCAATGCTATCGATTTGACAAATGTTGGTCTATCTGGCCTAAGAAATGTGCTTAACGCTTAATGCTTAATGATTATTGCGTATTGCGTGTGAAGTATGAAGTACTTGTACATACTAAGTATACTGTGTATTTCGTGTGTATCAAAAGATCTCTTTCTCTTCTTTTTTCTTTTTTCTTTTTGATTCTTTTGTTTGTAATGCTTATATGAAAATCTTAATAAAAACATATTGAAAAAAAAAAAAAAAAAAAAAAAAAAAGGACAGCCGTGTTATAATATTTGAAGGGGCAGAGGGTTGATATTGTCGCATTGGTAGAAACCCATGTTACAGGCCACTTACAGGCAGCCCTGAAGCGTCCTTGGGTGGGCTTACCACAGTACTCATACAAATATGTCTAGAGGGGTGACTGTTCTAATAGTGAAATTCACACCTTTTGAGTTGGTATCCGTTGTGTCGGATCGGCAGGGGAGGTACCTTTTTCTGCATGCAATAGTGGGGGGTCCCCTTGTTAATATTGTCTAGCTATATCCCCCCTCCATACAGGTTGGATGTGGTTACAGAGGGCCTTGCATTTATAGCGATGTACCCGTCCATACCAGTAGTGTGGATGGGGGATTTTAATTACACAATGACTCCATCCCTGGACCGCCCAGCACAGGCTGAACCCAGACCTTGGGAACCCTTGCATACTAGACTGTACCGTACGCTGACTGAATTTGCCCTTATTGACGTTTGGAGACATGCTAACCCCACGACTAGAGCATACACTTGCCACTCAGTAAGTCCAAACACCATGTGCAGAAAAAAAAATGTGCAGGATAGACTTCATACTTGTTTCCAGGGCCCTAATGCCAAAAGTCACAGGCTCAGGATTTGCTCCCAGGATCCTGTTAGACCACTCTCAGTGCTGGCTGACGGTGTCCCTGCAGGTAGCCTCTACCACCAAACCTTGGCGACTGAATCCACATTGGCTATCCCTTCTAATGGATCACGACTCCATTGCCAGGGAGTTGCTCTTTTTTTTGGAAGGGATACAGGGGCCCCCTGCCCTTACCACACACTGGGATAACGTTAACACTCATGCCCGTAGAATATTGTCCTCCAGAATTGAGAGTTTAACACTACACTTCAACTCATGTCTGACAAACTGCGGGACTTAGAATGAATGAATGACTTGTATAGCGCTACACATGCAAACTGAATCAGCTCTGGGCGCTTTTTGCAGCCAGTGTCTTCCTGGCTGGTGCGGTCATTTTACCCCATAGGATCTTGACACGCTTGGGACACACAGTCATACACATATATATACTTGGCCAATTTTGGCCGGATCCAATTAACCTAACAGCATGTCTTTGGAGTGTGGGAGGAAACCGGAGTACCCAGAGCAAACCCACGCAGACACAGGGAGAACATGCAAACTCCAAGCACATGGTGTCTTGGTCGGGATTCAAACCAGCGACCCTTTTGCTGCTAGGTGAAACCACTAGACCACTGTGCTGCCCTAGAAGAGGCCTATAGCTCCAGCCCAACCCTTAAAAGCCTAGACAGAGTTAAACTGCAGACCCGCCTAGTCACACAACTGCATACAGAGAAGGCTAAACAGCATGTATTTTTTTGCAGGCAGGAGGGTGTATAAACAGAGAGAGAGAGCTGGGAGACTGCTGGCATATCTGGCTCACGTGGACGATAAGCCCCCTGTAGTTGTGTCGCTTAATGACCCAGACGGACACAGTATAACAGACCCGGGACAAGTCGCAGCTTAATTTCAGCAATTCTATAGTGACCTATATAAATCCCAAAATACGTACACACAAAGGGAGATTATCTGCCATACAGTTCCCCCGGGTGAATCAAGAGCAAATGGAGCTTCCTGATGCGCCCATAACAGCACATGATATTGCAGAGGCGATAGCCCAGCTGACCAAATCTAAGGCTCCAAGGATGGCTGGACTACCATTGGAATTCTACGCAACTTACTTAGATATCTTGGTCCCCAAGCTGAAAGCTTTATACCAGTCTATCTTTGACCTGAACTCGTTTTCTGATGCCGCGTACACACGATCACTTTTTGTGATGAAAAAAAACGACGTTTTCAAAAACGTAATTTAAAATCACCGTGTGTGGGCAAAATGTCGTTTTATGTCTTCAAAAAAATTACCAAAAAAAAATTCGAACATGCTTGAATTTTTTGTGTCGTTTTTCAAAACGTCGTTTTTTATGTCATAAAAAGTGATGGTGTGTGGGGAAAACGATGTTGAAAACAAAGTTTTTATACCTGCGCATGCTCAGAGGCAAGTTATGAGAAGGAGCTTCAATGGAACAGAGTGCCGTCGAACGTGGTGTACGTCACCATGCTTTGCTAGAGCATTTTGGAAAAACGATGGTGTGTATGGAACGTCGTTTTGGAAAATGAAGTTTGAAAAACGTTGTTTTGTTTCATCACATGAAACGTTGTTTTTTTTCATCACAAAAAGTGATCGTGTGTACGCGGCATGAGTCTATGCATGAAGCCCAAATTATAGTACTCCCCAAACTGGTAAAAGACCCTCACTATCCTGAATCTTACCGGCCTATTTCGCTCCTACAGGTGAATATTAAAATTTTTGCTAAAATTCTGGCCTCCAGGTTAAACGCTATCTGAACACGAATTAGTTCGGACCAAACTGGCTTTATGCCGGGGAAAAATACAGCCATGAACATTTGGTGACTGTACATGAATAGGCACAACATGATAATTCAGGAACGAGGGTGGTGGTGGCGTTGGATACAGCCAAAGCCTTTGACTCAGTAGAATGGCCATATTTGTGGGAATGTCTGCATGGTCCTTATTATTTCCTTACTGCGCATTGCTGGATAACATCTTCCACCCATGTACCTATAGTGGGTTATTGTTTGGATTTTTTGCTGATGTGGATTTGGATTTGGATATGAACTTTGCAGGATTTCAGTGTTAAAATTTTTTTGGGGGGAATTGTATCATTCAATTTTACTTTTTTACACTATGGAGGAGATTCTCTTATTTTTTTTTTCCCCTGATTGGAACATATTGGTGTATTACCACTCTTTACGGAATCCAGATTGGAGTTGGATATCTGGCCACGCGTGCATCTTGAGCGTATCGGTCACAAACCAAGTCGGGTGTAACCAGTGAAGTGGACCGGGACAGTGACCAGAGAGGTCAATCGGCCCATATAGCCTTTGTGAACCCCCACCGTATGGTGAGTTGTGGGTCCACTCCATCCGGTAAGAGTACCTCACCTTTTCTATGTTCCGGGGATTGTATCTGTAAGGATATACCTTGTCTACGCTTACCTGAGGGGAATTGCCTTCTTGTCATCTTTGCGGTGTACGGACCGTTCTCTAAATTGAATGGGACTATATTTATTACACTTCTTTGAAATTCACAGGAATATATGCTATACACTGTTTGGTTTTTACTTTTAAAAGTTTATAGGAGGTGTTCTTATTGTACGGAATCACTTTCTACTGTCCACGTTTGTGGTGTTACATATTTGGAGGAGTAGGTTTGCTCCCACCATTTACACTATTTTTTTACAGTTTTATACATATTTTGTTTTCACATAAACTCCGCCATCCAGGTGGTTTTCAAATTGGCGCTGCACTTGCTTTCTTCATTATTTCACAATTATCCGTTGTTGTGTTGGCTGCCTTACTGTTCCTTATTTTTTCAGTTTAGCGCAATATATTTACACAATTTTTTATGCCCCTGTATACATTCCCTTAAAACTCTTTAAGCAGATGGAAGACATCTTAAATTTATTTGTCTGGGGTAATGGTAGACACAAACTAGAATGACAAATCTTAAAAAATCCCATTGATATGGGGGGTGCTTCCCTCCTGGACCTTCAGGACTACTACCTAGCCTTGCAGCTATCCCACATGTATCACTTCCACATGTCGGAAATGCAACAATATAGATCCTTGGTTTGTGACAAACCGGGACACCCGGCATACACACCAGTTCAGGCCATCCTTCGCGGGTATAACAGTATAACTCGGGTATGCTGACACACCACCAAAGGGTGTGGGAAATATCTCTTAAAAAACACAGTGGGCCAGATTCACGAACACTTGCGCTGGAGTATTTGGATATGCGCCGCATAACTGTGCTGATGCGCCGACGTTTCTATGTGCCCGTACCCACCAAACTAGATGCGCCCAATAACGGGTCATTTGCGACCGGCGGAACGTTCCGACGCCAGAGTATCGTCAGCGTTTATTTTCGCTGGGCGCATCAGTCGCGCCCATTGATTTCCCCTGCAAATATGCAAATGAGGGAGATTTCCCAATTCACGAACGGATTAGCACCATACGCTGGCTACATGCGCCGCGCGTATCTGATCCGTCCAGCGCAAAGTTATTTCTACAAAAGGCTGCTTTATCTTTACTCCAGACGGTCACAGGTCAGCAGGAGAGCAGCTACAGCAGCGTTACCGACGATAGGAGCTTGCTGAGCACCCCCACTTGCAAGGACAACACCTCTGTGTGCCAACATGCCAGGGGCACTCGTGGTCCTAGAACTACTGATGGGTCCCCTGGAACCAAGAAGGCGGGCACGTGAGAGGATATACCGCACTCGTATGAACCTCTTTGGCATGGGGGATGAGGAGGTGTATCGCCTCTTCAGATTCAGCCCAGATGCAATACTTGAACTAACCACAACCCTGCAGGATGACATCACCAGCCCAACACACCGATCACAAGCAGTGCAGCCACTGGTGAAGGTCCTGGCAACACTCCATTTCCTTGCAAGTGGATCATTCCAGCGTACAAGTGGAGTGGTGGCTGGGATGTCACAATCCTCCATGAGCAGATGTGTGCACCAGGTTGTCCCTGCAATCCTCAGACGCATGTCCAACCAGTTCATCAGACCCACCACTGAGGAGCTGCGGCAGAAGGCAATGACAGATTTCTACAACATTGCCAGATTCCCACGCACTGTGGGGGCCATTGATTGCACACATGTGGCCCTACAGCCCCCCAGTGCCACAGAGCACATATACCGCAATCGGAAGCATTGGCACTCCATCAACGTACAGGTGATAGCCGATGCCCAACGCCTCATATGGCACGTCCGTGCCAAACACCCCGGGTCCAGCCATGACAGTTTCATATACCGTCAGAGCCCCATCCCAGCAGAATTTAACCAGAACATGTATGGGGACAGCTGGCTGGTTGGTGAGTGACATGGGAGTCAGGCATGACTATCCCCTCCCGTCATGCACAACAGAAATCGCACATGCATGACTAACATTCTCCTGTCTTTTACCTTACAGGTGACTCTGCATATGCATTGGGACCCCATCTAATGACTCCTTTCCGGAACCCCCAAACCAGAGGAGAGAGAAAATACAATGAAGCACACATCAAAACCCGTGCAGTGGTTGAGCAAACATTTGGGCTCCTGAAGTCCCGTTTCCGCTGCCTGGATAAGTCTGGGGGGACCCTATTGTATTCCCCTACCTTTGTGTGTCAGATCATCGGTGCATGTTGCATACTACATAACTTTGCTATGAAAAAAGGCCTGCATATTGACATACGTGATGACCTGACCCCCGACCCACACAGTCCCCCCCTGCCAGAGGACACCCAGTCTGCTGATGGAAGAGCAGTCAGGAGGGTCCTCGCTGTAGGCATCTTTGGACACTAACCCCAAACATTAATAACACAGACAGTGCACGCGTGTACACCACTGATGTCCCTAGATCACACACACCACATGCACATCGCATTGGATTAGCCCAAGTCCAGCATGTAGGAGTTGGGAGCAGTAACGCCAGCGTCAAGGCCCCAATGATGTCACTGTCCATTCACACACCTTTCACACGTCATTCATACAGCCGTGGGGTTCACTTCACCACCACGGCCGAGGGTGACACCCCTTACTTTCAGGAGTGCCACCCTCTCACATTCACACACCATTCACACTGTCCCCTGCACTCCTGACCGTGTGCAGTACAAAAATAAATTAGAAAGATCATATCCTGATCAATAAAAGAAAAATAATCTCATAACCTGAGAAAAAAAATAAAAAAAACTCATGACCTGAGTATGTCAAAAATAATAATATAAAACCAGCAACAAAAAAAAGGCCTCATCGGGGATGCCGGGGGCTTCTTCTGGGGGCCCCTCTCTGGCTCCGCAGCTGCCTGGATGGAGTGGGTGGGGGGGCATCTGGAGGTGGCTGATCCCCAGGTGGGCCACTCCTGGCAGGTGTGGCCTGCGTGCCCTCCAAGGCCCTGGCTATCCGTCCAAGGTATGTGTTCGTCTGGGCCTGCATCCGGAGCTGACGGGTCATCTGGTAATGCTGGGCCCGCCGACTCAGCCTCCCCTGCTCCCGGATGGCAGCACTGTTCCCATGGATGGCAGCAGTGTTGGCCTGGACGGCTGCAGTAAGGTGCTGGATATCCCCCTGCACCTCCCCCAAAGTGGTGACCACTGCAGCGCAATTAGAGCTGACATCCTGCACTGCGTTGCTGAGGTTGGCAACGGAGCCCAGGCTGTCAGACACTTTCTGCAAGTGGTCCGCTATGGCCCCCATTTGTTCTGTCTGTCTGGCGTGATCCCTCGCCAACTGGTCCTGGACACCATCAGACACCCCCCTGGTCTTCTGGGTCGCCTTCCTGGGGCCCGAAGATGGATGTCCTCGGGTGGAAGGTGTCGCCCTTGAGGGGCTTCCAAGGATGGGGGAGGGGACGACAGACGGGCCAGGAGAAGGGGAGGAGACAGACAAGACTAATGAAAAGTCCTGCTCTGCCACAGCAGGATCCTCCACAACCACCTCGGCAGGTGTGGTGTGGCCACTCTCCTCCTCCACAACCTCTTCACCACCCAGTGGCTCGGGCACATGATGGCGTGGGGGGGATGGGGTGGAATGCAGGCTGACAGATGATGGCCCAGCTCCGTCATCTGTGGATGACACAAAGCAGACACATGTTGGTGGTCCCACACACTTGGCACATGTCCCCCCCCCACCCCCCCCAAATGCAAAACATCACATAGGGGATTATAAAACACTTACCTGTCCTTGTGCCTTCCTCCACGGAGTCATAGCCTGCGACCCCCTCCACCTGCTCCCTCTCCAGGCAGCGAGCAACCACCTCCTCCTCTGCGGTCAGGGTGACAGGACATGGGGGACCACCACCTGTGCCCCTCTCATACCTCCTGATGGAGGCCACCTTGTCCCTCACCTTGCGCCGCAGGTCATTGATTTTCTTTTGTATGTCCCCAGCAGTCCGGGTGGAGTAGCCCAGGACATTGACCCTGGCAGCAATCGACTCCAGGATGCCCTGCTTCCTCTCCCGGCTGGTCTTGCGGCTTTTTTTGCCATGGAGAAATTCATTCTCCGTCTCCATAGCCGAGATAATGACAGAGACCTCCTGGGTATTAAAATTGAGGTTCCTCCTCTCTCTGGGGGTAGCGGGAGCAGCCATTACAGAGCAAAAGTATCTTCCCTGGGGTGGGGGGAAACGGAACTACTTTTGCGCCGGAATGGCGTTTCCGCCAGCGCTTTTAAGCGCCCAGCGGAACGCATTGCGCTGACGTTTCCCAGGAAGTGGTGCCGACGGAAGTTGTGAGCATGCGCACAAGGGGGCGAGGGGAGCCGCACTCACTGCGCATGCTCCGTGGATGATGCGCTGAACGTAAGCCTCTGCGCCGGCCTCCGCCCATCATTTACATATGATCACACCCACTTCCACTTGCGTCGGGTTACGCCAGCGCATTATCGTTACTCTGGCGCAAGTTTACGCGCAACTGCTATGTGAATTACAGGAATTGCGCTGAAAGGGTCTTCAGAGTAACGTAAATGAGAAGCGTTACTCCAGAGGAAAGATACTCTCATCTACCTGAATCTGGCCCAATGTGAGTAAATTTCACTCCCACACCCCACTTTGGCGTAACAAAGATATGCTGGAACTGGAAACAATTCCAGACTCTGTAGTCTGGGCTAGGTATGGAATACTGTATCTGCACCAGGTTTTGTCTGGTTCCGGGCTCAAGCAGTTTCAGGCCCTTAAAGAGGAGTTCTCCCTGCCACACCAACTAGCATTCAAATACTTGCAGCTCCGGCACGCACTCAAAACCCAGCTATCAAACCTAAATATAGGGATGGAACCCCCCAGTACTGGAAATAGTTCTGGGAGACGACCCCTCTAAACTTATATCACACCTGTATTACACAATCAGACAATGGGGGGCAGTTGCTATCACCCACAGGGCCAAAACTGTGTGGGAGTTGGACTTGGGCCCCATAGATACTGCTGACTGGGATGAGATTCTAGAGAGAACCAAGACAGTGTCTCCCAAGTTATCAGATAGACTAACCTAATTATATATTATATACAAAGCCTACCTGACACCAATAAGATTGAGAACATTCCAATACACGCCAGACCCGATGTGTAGAGCTGACCCAGGCTCGTTTTACCATCTCATATGGAGCGGCCCATATGTCCAGGCATATTGGACACAGGTTGTCCGCTTCCTTCACAATCACATGGGGTACCCAGTGGTGCTGGACCCCAGGTTATGTATTTTGGGGCGGACAAATATGACACAATCTTCATTTTGGAGACATTATTCCTAGCCCGTAAAGTGATAGCTCAGGGATGGATGCAAAATGTGCCCCCCACAGTACAGTTATGGAAAAAAGCAGTTAATGATACATTGCCCTTCAAGAAGCTGATTTATACACACAGAGGGTCTTCACAAAAATATCTCAAGATTTGGGACAGATGGTTGGAAGATGGGGAAACCTGTGTGGAATTGGCCCTTACCCAGTGAAGAATACCTATGTACCTGTGGCATGCTTTTATATGTATGTTAGATTAGGTGGCCAACTGACTCAGGGCACCTGTATTCATGTGACTGTGCATCCTGTAACATACTTGCATATTTCATTGCACTGACCAGCGTTTGTAAAGTTTATTTTATTGTCAAATGTACTTAAATGACTTGTTAAATGTGCTTTATATCAATAAATGTTTTTTTTTTCCAAGTAAAAAAAAGAATGGCTTTCTTAGCATAATACATAAGAGAAGGAATCGGGAGTTTGGTGTAGCGGGGCCTCTGGCGTCCTCCAGTGTACCGAGTAGAGCCAACTCTGAAGAGTGCCAAGAAAAGCTGGAGGCACTCATTAATGACTTCAAGAACTGTGCCACCTTGGGACAGCTAGAGAAAATATGGTAATATGTGCCAATATCCAGCTGGCATCTGCTACATAAGGGATCCCTCTCCGGGTACAGTCTGTGCAATCTCTGTGGAGTATAATACACCCTATGTAGTAACTTAGTTTGAAGTGAGAAATAATACCGCTCTAAAATCTGCTGATCCCTTGGCTTTGCTTCCGTCCCACTAAACCAAAAGGGTGCTGGCTATGCACAGGTTCATTGGATAGAAGAAGGTCCTGGACTGCCACACTCCTTAAAACGGTATCTTTATTTGTACAAACAAAATCCAAAAAAAATAAAAAATAAGCAATGCAGTGAAAATGTGGTGAACACCAAGAAAAAGGTGGCTGACATGTTTCACATCATGTGATCCTTTCTCCTTCTATCCATAGTAACTTAGTTTGTACCAATTTATCACTATAGGAGAAAATCAGCCCGACCTATCTTCAAAACAATCATTCCAATACTTTCTCTCCAATGTAGGGATATCAGTTTTCCAAGCCTCCCAGAGCCTCTCCAGCTTGGGGGAATCCAAGCTAAGTAGCGAAATATAGAGGGAAGATAGAGGTTTGGTCAATGACTCCTGGGCTAAAAGCTCCTGTATGGGATCCATGGTCATGGCGATAGGCCCCTGAAACTGGGCCCTAGCAGCGTGGCGCTGGCAATAATGGAAGTACATCAATCTAGGCAGATTACATTTGGTAAAGAGGTCCCTGTATACAATTAATGTCCCCGCTGGCATAATGTCCCTAAGGGACCAGGATGGACCAGAAGTGTGGAAAATTAGGGTTACCCCATAGTGGTTAAAAGGGTGAGTGAGAGTTCTGTCTATAAAACCTCTTCCTAGCGACCATCCATACCCGGAGAGTCATCCCGGTTGGATGCGGAAGGTCAGCATAGGCCACAGGACCCTAATACACTGTGTTTTCCAGGTCATTGAGGGAGCCCAGTAAGGCCACCTCCAGGCACACAGCTGCGTTGGCCCTTGAGAGGACAAACCACCAGAGGGCTGAGACCAATATAGCCGCCCAATAATATATCTGGAAATTTGGCAACGCTAACCCTCCACCCCGAACAGGAAGACACAAGGTGGATCTTGCCAAAAGAGGAATTGAACCCCTACTTATGAAGGCACCAATGAATCTGTCTAGGTCCTGGAAGAATGAACCCAGGATCCATACTGGGGAATTTCTAAATAGGTAGTTAAACTTGGTTAGGAATACCATGTATTTTAAAAGGTTGATGTGGCCCAACAGGTTCAGTGGCAGAGTCCCCCAAGAAGCGCACCTAGCCCTCAGCTGCACCAGCACAGGATCTATATTAAGATCATTCAATTTATTAGGGTTATGCTGTATTTGAATACCTAAGTATTTAAAGCTATTGACCCACTGTAGAGGGTTTTTTGGCTGCGGTAACTTGTGACAAGGGGTCTAGGGGAAAAAGTAAATATTTTGTCCAATTAATTCCGACCCCGAGAAGCCTCAAAACTCATCAAAGAGGACAAGGGCAGCACGTAAGGAGGAATCCATGTCAAGCAAATATAACAGTGTGTCATCCGCATATAATGACACCTTTTTCTTCAAGGGGCCAATCCGCAGCCCTTCCACCTGTTGGGAGGCCCTAAGCAAGATAAGCAGTGATTAAAAATGTGAAGGGGAAAGGGTGCACCCCTGGCATGTGCCGCTCTGCAGCGGAAATCTCTCTGAGACCCTACCATTAGTACTTAGACAAGCTTTAGGGGTTTGGCAGAGTAGTTTCAACATTTTATTTGTTACTGCCTTTTGTTTGCAGCACACTGCTACATCATTTGAAAGAAACAAAAGAGCTAAGAGTGAGTCAAATGTACATCTAAGGCCCCTTCCACGCGAGGCCGATCCGTTTCAGCGGAGTCCGCCAGCTCAGCGGCAGATCGCTCCGTTCATCTCTGCTGAGCCAGCGAATGCAGCATGGGCGTCCGCTCCATAGGGCAAGGGAGGGTGCTTGCCCCCCCCTAGAAAACAGTGCCATAATTCTCTGAGGGCAGGAAGCAAGGCGGCGGCATGGTGAATGACAATGGAGCCGCTCTCTCTCTCTCTTGTAGCTCTGCTGACAGAGAGGGTGGGCGATCTACAGTGCAGACAGCCCGCGGCTCTCCTCTCCCTGTCACGGCACCGCTGCTGATTTCTCTGGTAAATGGAGCCACGGTGCTGTGACAGGGAGAGGAGAGCCGCGGGCTGTCTGCACTGTATATCTCCTCCGATCGCCCCCCCTCCCAGGGCCGGCCTTTACGGTGTGCGGGATGTGCGGCCCCCCCCGCCCCGCGGCTTTGCGGGGGTGCAAGCAGGAACCCGAGCGAGCCGTCGGCACACTCGGGACGCGGCCGCAATCCTCCCCCTTCCCTGTGCAGCGCCGCAGGTCTGAGTCTCGGCTGCCTGTCTCACAGTCACAGGCAGCCGAGCAGTGAAGCCGCCTCCCCCTTGTCTGTACTGTGCTGCGCTGTGTGTGTGCAGCACGCGGCAAGCACATTAGCTGAGCCTGCTATACAGGTCTGAAGGGGGGTGGGGGGGGGGGTTCTGTATTGTAGAGGGGGTTCGTTATTGTAGGAGGGGGGGTTCTATATTGTAGGGGGTCCTGTATTGTGGGGGGGGTGTTCTGTATTGTAGGGGGGGACGGCAAGGTGGGGGGTTCTGTATTGTAGGAGGGGGGTTCTGTATTGTAGGAGGGGGTTCTGTATTGTTGGGGGGTTCTGTATTGTAGGGGGGTTCTGTATTGTAGGAAGGGGGATTGTGTATTGTAGGGGGTCTGTATTGTAGGAGGGGGGTTCGGTATTGTAGGAGGGGAGGTTCTGTATTGTAGGAGGGGGCTTCTGTATTGTAGGGGGGGTCGGCACTGTAGAGGGGTTCGGTATTGTAGGGGGGTCTGTATTGTAGGGGGAGTTCTGTATTGTAGGAGGGGGGGTTTGTATTGTAGGGGGGGCTGTATTGTAGGAGGGGGGATTGTGTATTGTAGGGGTTCTGTATTGTAGGGAGGGGGTTCTGTATTGTAGGAGGGGGGGGTTTGTATTGTAGGGGGGGCTGTATTGTAGGAGGGGGGATTGTGTATTGTAGGGGTTCTGTATTGTAGGGAGGGGGTTCTGTATTGTAGGGAGGGGGTTCTGTATTGTAGGGGGGTCTGTATTGTAGGGAGAGGGGGGTTCAGTATTGTAGGGGGAGGGGTCTGTATTGTAGGGGGTTTAGTATTGTAGGGAGAGGGGTCTGTATTGTAGGGGGGTTCAGTATTGTAGGGAGAGGGGTCTGTATTGTAGGGGGGTCTGCTCTTTAGGGGTGAATCTGTATTGTAGAGGGGGTTCTGTATTATAAGAAGGGTTCTGTGTTGTAAGGGGGGTCTGCACTGTAGGGGGGGTGTCTGTGTAACATACAGGTGTCTAGAGATGTGGGGGGCTGTGTAATGTAAAGGGGTGCTGTGTAATGTAAAGGGGCCCAGAGGTGCAGGGTGCTGTGTATTGTAAAGGGGCCCAGAGGTGCAGGGTGCTGTGTAATGTAAAGGGGTGCTGTGTAATGTAAAGGGGCCCAGAGGTGCAGGGTGCTGTGTAATGTAAAGTGGCCCAGAGGTGCAGGGTGCTGTGAAATGTAAAGGGGTCTAGTGATGCAGGGTGCTGTGTAATGTAAAGGGGCCCAGAGGTGCAGGGGTCTGTGTAATGTAAAGGGGCCCAGAGGTGCAGGGTGCTGTGTAATGTAAAGGGGTCCAGAGGTGCAGGGTGCTGTGTAATGTAAAGGGGCCCAGAGGTGCAGGGTGCTGTGTAATGTAAAGGGGTCCAGAGGTGCAGGGTGCTGTGTAATGTAAAGGGGTCCAGAGGTGCAGGGTGCTGTGTAATGTAAAGGGGTCCAGAGGTGCAGGGTGTTGTGTAATGTAAAGGGGTCCAGAGGTGCAGGGTGCTGTGTAATGTAAAGGGGTCCAGAGGTGCAGGGTGTTGTGTAATGTAAAGGGGTCCAGGGGTGCAGGGGTCTGTGTAATGTAAAGGGGTCCAGAGGTGCAGTTGTGGAGAGGGGTACACAGTAGTGACAGAGATATTGAAGGATGCAGGGGGCACAGTGGGGTGTTTTTACATTTTAATGTGGGGGGGGGGTCGCTTTTAACCCCTGCTAGCGGTCGATGAAAGGGTAAAATGCGACTGTGTATCGCCGCTGCCGAAGCGCCCCCCCCTGAAAAAAATTCAGCGGACGCCCATGGAATGCAGTATTCTAATTATTGTAGTAATATCCCAGCATGTGGCCTGTAGCGGAGTGCACTATTAATATCCACGATCTGCGCTGGTATCCAGGGTAAATCCACAGTCAGCGCCGAAAAGTATGGCAATGTCCCAAATCTCCCCAGTAACCGGACGACACACAGCTCTGAGAGTCAACTGTCAACAACAACTCTTTATTTATTTTTTTATTTATCAATTTATTTAGTGAAAAAACAACCAATCAAATGTAACCTTGTTCCAAACATTTAAGGTCCGAGCAGGCCAGAGGCATTTATTTCCCTGACACGGGGATGTTTTCATGCAGGTACTGTAAAGCCAGATCCTTTTTTTTTTTCTTTTTGTGCTCTTTAACAGACTCCACCGCCCCGCCGTTATCATGTTCAGGCTCTGGAAGTTCATTCAGTGGAACCGTCACATCTTCATACGGTAATTTATCTTCCTTCCAGGCGTCATCAACTAAATCTAAAATCCCACCATCCTTCTGAATCTCGCTATCCATTGAAGATCTCCTCCGCCGCGCTACACAGACGTCACGTGACCGGTGCTCCAGCAGTGTTGCCAGGAGACGCGCGCTGAAGAGGGCGGGGCACAACGAGCCCTGCAGGGAAACGTTTTGTTGCCTGGTGACGCGTCACTCTTTATTAACGGGCTTCTATATTTATACAATTCCCCATGCAAGGGGCTTCCAGACAGATTTAGCAGGGGTAATGCAGAGTGGACCACATGTGGAATTTAACATTCTGGATATTTCTCTTATCAGGTATTGCTGCGGAATGAACGATCGGTAGATAGCTGGGGTCTGGGGTTATGTGTTGTGAGAATACCGCTCAGATCCCAGCTAAACCACCGACGCTGCCCGAAATACCCTTAATCAATCGAATTCGGTTTAAAACTACCGAACAGGATGGGCAACATAACGTGCTGTAAGCGGAACTCCTGACTGCTCTGGAAGTTCAGCGGCGTTCGTGCCGTCGAGTAGCGTTTTTTTCTGTTCCAGGCACTCGACGACCAAGCGCCGCCGAAGCGACAAAGGATCCAAGACGGCCGACCGCCGCGTGATTGGTAGTCGAACGACGGCCTTCCAGGAGAGCCTTAAGTACCGAGCCCCACACGTCCCTTAATGTGTGGTCTATCAGGGGAGTCAGGATAATCGAGATTCGGGAAATGAAGTACCTGAACGCCAGAGGTTTACGGCTGCTAGCATACGAGTTATCATGCCCACCTAAGATCCAGCAGAATACATAGCATATAGTACAGACAACCCTTTGACATGTAACTTTCAGTGCTCCAGAAGTGGCTAGGTTTGCCACATGGCCTTTAGTAAATTTAGGCCTAGTCCTGCTATTTCATATTATCCTATTGCTGAACCGTTTTGCACTACTTTGTCATTTGCAGTCTCTTCATTCATGAAGTAAAACACCTGCATGTATTGTTATTCTCTTGTACCATTCATCCATTGCTCTCATTAAAACAATCCAGTGGCCAGTTTGTATACTACTGTATTACTTGTGGTCTCTTAATTATTATCATGATAGAAATTTGCCAGCAGCAGATCAGTTTTGCATCAGTGAGAACAGGGAAAGTCACATAGAACTACTGACCAATTTCCAACTTATCACTGCTTAATAAAAGAAAAAACATGTGTTGCTACCCCAAAAAAATCCAATAATAAATACGTGTTGCACTGCTCTATCTCTGATACCCCTGGTGACCCTATCCATGCTTGTTTGACATACCACCGCTGGTCAGTATGTCCACCTTTTCTGGTAAGAGTATTTTATCTTCTTGACCATTTTTTGGACTACACGGTGGATACTGCATTTCAATCTGAGAATCCAGAAAGTGATATATCTCACCTTACATATTCAACATTGTTTTATTACCTAATTATCTGGGACTCTTTTCCTCTTATGACATTCACTAGAGTACACTTGGACTTATTTTTTGTGATTTGTTTTCCATGCATCTGTGCTTGGTCTACACACCTCTGTGATTACTAGCACCTGATCACATGATCAACACTTCAGTAGTTTATTTGTTGTGTGTGTATGATACTAGAGTACATTTGGATGTATTATTTGTGATTTGTTTTCCATGCATTTGTGCTTGGTCTACACACCTTTGTGATTATCAGCACCTGGTCATATGACCAACACTTCAGCAGTTCATTCGTTGTGTGTGTATTATTTGCTTTGCTGTATAGCGCCGCATTTTTTGTTTTTCTTTTCTATGCAACATTGTTACATTGTTGAGGCAGGCAGCTACTTTCTTATAATTTGTTCACTAGTAGCGCAACTTTGCCCTTTACACTGTGTACATTAATGCTGAGTCTGTTACATATTTTTTTTTATGTGAGGGCATTTTTATATATATATATATATATATATATAAAAAAAAGCAATTTTCTTTGAGCATTGTCCCCAGCCGCTGTGTAGCACTTATTACACTGATATTGCCCACCAAATATTTTTCCCTATATTTTGATGTGTGTATATATATACATATATATATATATATTCATTTCTTCACTGCATTGGATGAACTTAGTATATTTTTATTTAAGTATTGGAGTTTTAGCATGGGAATATTGCTATCACTGTTTTAAGAGATGGCTTGAGCATATTTTGTAGATTGACAGTTAGTTATTATTCGATTTATTGTTAGGGTGTGGGAACACATTCAGAGTGGTTGTGGCATCTATAATCACAATGAATGTTCTTGATAACAGAAAAGTGGCATCATTTTACATTTATTACCAGAAAAAAATGATAATTTTGTTTTCAATATAAAAAATAATAAGATTGGAATGCTGCTGTATTTATTTATTTTATTTACTATATTGGTATATGTACATGTCAACCATGTGGTAGCGCCCAGATTCTCTTGCCTTTTTTATTACATTAGTTTGCCTATTACCCCTTAAAAGAGAAGCAAAGGATTTATTTTAATTTTTTTTTTAAATTCATACTTACCTAGGTGGATGCAACATCGGTCCAGTGCTGCATCTATCCCCCGGTGATAACAGAGCGTTTGAAGACCGCTGATCAGTCACAGCTCTCTGCTCTGCAACCTCCTCACTCACTGGAGAATTTTGCTGTGGAGAGGGCGAAGCGGTCATATCAGTCTCTCAGCAGCTCGCTGAGAGGCTGAGCCAGGTGTCGGACCGATTTCTGTGACGTCAGCAGAGAGCAGACTTCAGCCCTCTTTCTGCTGAAAATGGGTCACAGGAGTGCAAAAGGAAATGCACTCCTGTGATCCTTAGGAGAAGTACAGCTAAACAAGCTTTGCCAGGACTTGAAAGGCTGAGTGGGGTGTCAGCCTAGGCACCTGGCAGATCCAGACTTTATTGTCGCGGTGAGCTTTGGCTGGTCTTCTCCATTAAAAGGTCCAAAATTTGGTTAACTTCAAGATTTACCCTATATAGATTTCAATTGCATTTACCTCTAATTTCAGGTTTACCAATTTGTGATCAAGATTCATGAAACCCTTGGTGAATTAATCTAATGCAGATTCACCCAACACTATTTAAAAGGATCAAGCAGAAGCAGGCTGCCAAGATCAGGATATTTGTTCAAAGAATTACAGAGGTATTGGTAGAGGAGTTCTTTCACCTCAGATTTCATAGTTAGACCTTTTACTATTATTTCAATAATTGATTTAGGCACTGTAGACATTGAACGATATAGTCATATAAAGTGATTTGAAAGTTACAGCAAGCAGTGTGACTAAATTCCTTACACTTTTTTTTAAAGAAAGGGCGTATTTTCACTCCCCGATAATGCTTTCACGGCTCCAGACTACATTTCCAGAGTTTCTATTATTATCAAGTGTTCAGTCTGGTTCAGACAGATAAAATGTTCCCATTGGTGCACAGACTGCACTGCTTCTCCAGGCCCAGTTAAACATTAGAGCTACCGTGGTTCCTTCAGAAGATTACAGTATATGTGACTTCTCGCCCAATAACAACTATAACAGATGGCACATTTATAACACATTGCCTATTTAGCGAACATAAAATACACAAGCAATTACCACAACAATCTCACTCCGCGTCAGCCAAAGTATAACTGCATCAAGCCAACCGACAATGCTGAGGTTATCCCTAGCTTCAGGCCATTTTGGTGATTTCCAAAGTTTTTGATTCTTGTAGAGCTGGTGGTACAGATCCGCCTAGATTAAAAATTACTTATTATTTTGTTCTTTTCTCCTCTTGATGGTGAAAGTAACCAAATGTTTTTGGATACAGTCAATACAAATAAAGCCCTTGCTGCATACGGTTTGTGACCAATAAGACCTGTGACAACAGATACAGTGCCTTGAAAATGTATTTATAACCACTGACATTTTCCACATTTTGTCATGTCACAACCAAAAAGCGTAAATATATTTTATTGGGATTTTATGTGATAGATCAACACAAAGTGGTACACAATTGTGAAGTGGAAGAAAAATGATAAATGTTTTTCAACATTTTTCACAAATAAATGTTAAAGTGTGGTGTGCATTTGTATTCAGCCCCCCCGAGTCAATATTTTATAGAACCAACTTTCGCTTCAATTACAGATGCAAGTCTTTTTGGGGATGTCTCTACCAGTTTTGCACATCTAGAAAGTGACATTTTTTCTCTTTTTTCTTTACAAAATAGCCCAAGCTCAATTTTAAATTGGATTTAGGTCTGGACTTTGACTGAGCTATTCTAAAACATGAATATGCTTTGATCATTCTAAACCATTCCATTGTACAGTAGCTCAGGCTGTATGTTTAGGGTAGTTGTCCTGCTGGAAGATGAACCTCAGCCCCAGTCTTAAGTCTTTTGCAGACACTAATGCTGCGTACACATGATCGGTCCATCCGATGAGAACGGTTTGATGGACCGTTTTCATCAGACCAAACCGATCGTGTGTGGGCCCCATCGGTTATTTATCCATCGGTTAAAAAATTTGAAACTTGTTTTAAAATTAACCGATAGATACCTAACCGATAGAAAAAAAAAACGATCGTCTGTAGGCACGTTCATCAGTTAAAAGCGCAAATCGTCTTTTACTAACACAAAATCAGCTAAAGCAGCCCCAAGGGTGGCACCATTGGATTTGAACTTCCCCTTTATAGTGCCGTTGTACGTGGTTTACGCGACTGCATTCTGACACAATCGTTTTTTTAACCGATGGTGTGTAGGCACGACTGACCATTAGTCAGCTTCATCGGTTATGTTCTGTCCCTAGATATAGGTCCAGTTGTTTGTGTGTTTATCAGTTGACATTGCATTCTTTTTACCTGTCTTGTAATTCATGTACTTTGCATTGTGTGGTAACAGCACCATCTACTGACCAGTTCATGTATTTTATTCAGCCTGTTTTCCCTGTGCATTATAGCAGTCCCAGTGTATTCTGGGTAGTTCCTGGTCCTTGCTAGTCTTGTCCTGTACAGCAAGCAGTCACCATCTTGTGTCTCAGGAGCCAAAAACATTCTCACTGGGTTCCTGCCTCATCATCTGCTATTTAGCCTGTTTTCAAGCATAGTCGTTAAGAGCACTATCTTGTGACATTTACCATAGCTTATATGTGTTACTTGTTTTTCATAGCTCGTTACTATCATTTGTATTACCCCATGTACTGCATGTATAGCAGATAATTCTGTGTCTTAGGCCATGTACCATGGATTTATGTTCTAAATACTACAGTTTTTTATTCGGTAGTTTCACCTTTCCTGTCAATCTACTATCAATAAAAGAGAAAGTTAAAGCAGTACAGTTTTCTCTTCTTCACGACAGAAGGTTTAACTACATGTCAGATTACACACCGTGCTACGTGTATGAGGACAGTATAGGTTAACTGATGGAAAAATCCATCAGACCGTTCTCATCGGATTGACTGATTGTGTGTACAGGGCATTACAGGTTTTCTTCTAAGATTGTCCTGTATTTGGCTCCATCCATCTGCCCATCAATTTTCATCAGCTACCTGTCCCTGCTAATGATCCCACATGGCCACAACATGATGTTGCCACCACAATGTTTCACGGGTGGGGATGGTGTGCTCTGGGTGATTAGCAGTGCTTGCAGTTTTCTGCCACATTTTGCTTTTAGCCCAAAATGTAAAATTTTGGTCTCATCTGACTCAACGGCGGATCCAGGGGGGGGGGGGGGGCGCAAAGGGGCAATTGCCCCCCCCCCCCCCGAGGCAATCATGTCACATTGACATTAGCATTTTTTTTTAAACTACTTTGCGGTGCCTGCAGCGAGGCTCGGACTGGCCATATGGCAAACCTAGCAACTGCCTGTGGGCCGCAAACGGCCCTCGGTGGCCAGCGGGCCGTATGTCACGTCTCCCCAGGGGTGTACACCACCAACACAGCGCCAGATAGAGAGAGATCAGCTGGGGTATCATAGCCAGCTCTGACACTTCTCCCCTCCCCTTGCTGCCCGTTAGAGGAGAGGAGCTGCTTCTACTCCTCCCCCTCCTCTCTTCTTCTCCTCCCGTGTCTGCCCTGCCCACTCTCCCGACAGACACTGTTCTGCTGCCTAAGTGATGTGGGCGGGAAGATTTAAGCCCAGCAAACAGAAAGGAAAGATGGAGTCTGATATCCATCCAGTCAGTCCCTCCTGCCTCTGAGTGAGTACTGTACACTGATGTATGGGGTGCCCTTCATTCCCTTCTCTCTCGCTCTCTTCACCTTTCTCTCTCTCTCTTTTTTCTCTTTTTTTTTCCGTTTAAACCCCCCCACCAGCCGCCACTGTAGATAGATAGCTAGATAGATAATAATCTATCTAGCTATCTATCTACAGTGGCGGCTGGTGCTCAAAATTTTTGTTGGGCACACATGAAAAAAAAAATTGCAGCCTCACTGTGCCCATCAAACACAGCCACTGGGCCCATCAATTGTCAACACTGTGCAATGCCATCAAACGCAGCCACTGTGCCATCAATTGTCACCACTGTGCCATGCCATCAAACACAGCCACTGTGCCATCAATTGTCACCTCTGTGGCCATGCCATCAAACACAGTCACTGTGCCCTCAATTGTCACCACTGTGCCATGCCATCAAACGCAGCCACTGTGCCCTTTAATTGTCGCCACTGTGCCCATTGTCGCCACTGTGCCCATTGTCGCCACTGTGCCCATTGTCGCCACTGTGCCCATTGTCTCCACTGTGCCCATTGTCTCCACTGTGCCCATTGTCGCCACTGTGCCCATTGTCGCCACTGTGCCCATTGTCGCCACTGTGCCCATTGTCGCCACTGTGCCCATTGTCGCCACTGTGCCCATTGTCGCCACTGTGCCCATTGTCGCCACTGTGCCCATTGTCGCCACTGTGCCCATTGTCGCCACTGTGCCCATCGTCGCGGCTGAGCCAGAGGGGGCGGCGCTCCAGGGCCCTCTATAGACGCACCGCCACTGTCTATCTATCTATCTATCTATCTATCTATCTATCTATCTATCTATCTATCTATCTATCTATCTATCTTCTATCTTCCTTCCTTCTCTTCTTGCTTTCTATCTATCTATCTTCCCTTCTTGCTATCTATCGATCTATCTTTCTCCCCCCCCCCCCGGGCTGAACAGTCTAAAATGCCCAGGCCTATTTTTTGTCCCAGTCCAGGCCTGCCTGCATCTGCCGCTGCCGAGTCTCTCATTCTCTCTCTCATCACCAGGGCCAGTAGGCTGCCTGTCCTGAGGCTGCTTTGAGCTGTAGCTGACTGCAGCGCTCCCCTCTCACCTGCATGTATGACATCGGGCATCTCTGACTGTGTGTGAGAGCTGGATCTGTGTTCGGCTGTGCTGCCTGTGCTAGACCTGATCGTGTGATAGTAGATGAAACACTGATTGAATCAGTGTTTTGTCTATCACACAAGCCCATCTAGGGGGGGACCTTGCTATAGCACACTGCCCTGCCAAACACAGACCTACAGCTCCTGTTTGTTCCATGACACACGTCGGGAGAGGAGATACCTGCTGTGTGTGATCGAGGCAATGCCATGGTGAATGCCATGCCCAGTGGGGCTGCATTAACTGACAAAAGTGGGCCTGCATTAACAGACAAAAGTGGGGCTGCATTAACAGACAAAAGTGGGGATGCATTAACAGACAAAAGTGGGGCTGCATTAACAGACAAAAGTGGGACTGCATTAACAGACAAAAGTGGGACTGCATTAACAGACAAAAGTGGGACTGCATTAACAGACAAAAGTGGGACTGCATTAACAAACAAAAGTGGGACTGCATTAACAGACAAAAGTGGGCCTGCATTTATAGACAAAAGTGGGCCTGCATTTATATACAAAAGTGGGACTGCATTAATATACAAAATTGGGACTGCATTAATATACAAAAGTGGTACTGAATTTTTATACAAAGGTGGGGCTGCGTTCATATGCACAGTGAGGCTGCAATGATGGGCACTGATGAGGCTGCATTGATCTCTTGTACCATGTCTTCAGTCTCTGACCATCCCTTGTACCATGTCTGCAGTCTCTGACCATCTCTTGTACCATGTCTTCAGTCTCTGACCATCCCTTGTACCATGCCTTCAGTCTCTGATCATCCCTTGTACCATGCCTGCAGTCTCTGACCATCCCTTGTACCATGCCTGCAGTCTCTGACCATCTCTTGTATTATGTCTGCATTCTCTGACCATCTCTTGTACCATGTCTGCATTCTCTGACCATCTCTTGTACTATGTCTGCAGTCCCTGACAATCGTCTAGAAAATGGGATAGATTTATGGGATTTATATTTAAATATTTTTTACTAGTAATGGCGGCGATCATTGATTTTTTAGCGGTACTGCAACATCGCAGCGGACACATCGGACACCTAATTGAGTTCTGTAAGCAACACCTTATTTTCTGGCAGTGCCCCGCCCGAGACTAGACTCTGGATCCGCCCTTGATCTGACTAGAGCACCTTCTTTCACATGTTTGAGCTGTGGATCTCTTCAGCTCCTCCAGAGTTACTATGAGCCCTATTGGCAGCTGTTCCATACTCTTTTCGTTTTTGGATGATGGATTGAACAGTGCTCTATGAGATGTTAAAGCTTAGGATATTTTTTATAACCTAATCCTGCTTTAACCACTTTTTCAGACTTTTTCAGACTTGTGTTTACAAGTTTACAAGAATTTTTAATGTTAGCCCAAGATAATGTTACGCCAAGTAAATTGCACCAACATGTCACGCTTTGTCACGGTCACTACCGTGCCAAATGGACAGCAAGGTGTGGTCGCGCTCCAAGTGGGATTGAACCCAGGACCTCGCCGTTGCTGCTTCAATACCTTGCCTCTGAGCCACTCCTCAGTTTGAGATTCTGCTTGCTGTCCGTCGGAGCCTGGTGCTGAACTATGTGCTGATTGCCTGATCTCCCTACTATCTGCACTTGTCTATCCTGGTCCAGCTGAGGCAGGTTTCCTAATCAACCAGGATATAAAGCCCTGCCTCACTATGATTGAGGTGTCAGTTCATTGTTATCTGATCGTCCTGTCTGTGCTAACGGTTCCTGTAGTGATCTTCAGCTGCAAGACTGACCCCGGCTTCTGACCTTTGGCTTATGTACCTTGGATTTCTGCTGTCTCCTGTCCTTTGACCCCGGCCTGTACCTTCGGACTTCCTCTGCCGTCTCCAGCCCTTGACCCACGGCTTGTGCCCCGGACTTGTCTTTGGTTCCTGTTTGCGAACCCTGAACTTTCTGTCGGTATTTTCCTGACTCTCTGCTGTCATCAGTGTACCACGTCTGCTCAGCTACAAGACTAGCCCCTGTGCACGGACTCACAGCCCAGGTTGTGTCTACCTTATTACTGTGGGCTGTGTGTACCTGCAAGGGTGAGCTTACAATCTGCAGAATGGACTCCACTCAAGGTAAGCCCTCACATGCTTCAAAATTGCGCCCGCTAAAGGCGACGTTTAAAAAGTTCTACAGGTTACCAGCTTTGAGTAGGGATGAGCTTTGAGTTCAAGTAGAACTCATGTTCGACTCGAACATTGCTTGTTCGCCGAACAGCAAACTATTTGGGGTGTTCGCGGCAAGTTCGTGTGAACTTTAGAACCCTGTTAAGGTCTATGGGACTCGGATGTTTGAAATCTAAAGTGCTAATTTTAAAGGCTAATATGCAAGTTATTGTAATAAAAAGTGTTTGGGGACCTGGAGTTTTAAAAACTACAGTTTTTTTTGGCAGCAGTGATTTTAATAATTCCTTTAAGTGAAACAATAAAAGTGAAATATTCCTTTAAATTTCGTACCTAGGGGGGGTGTATAGTATGCCTGAAAAGTAGCGCTTGTTTCCCATGCTTAGAACTGTCCCTGCACAAAGTGTAATTTCTGAAGAAAAAAAAAACATTTAAAATCACTCGCGGCTATAATGAATTGTCGGCTCCCGACAATACAGAGAAAAGTCATTCATAAAAACAAAAAATGTGTGGGGGTCAACAGCATTTTAAAAAAAAAATTGGGGTGGAGTTCACCTTAAAATCCATACCAGACCTAAAGGGTCTGGAATGGATATTTGGGGGGAACCTCCACATAATTTTTTTTTTAATTTGACGCAGGGATCCCCTTAATATCCATACCAGACCCGAAGGGCCTGGTAATTGAATTTGGGGGGACCCCCCACGCATTCTTTTTTTATGAATTACCGTATTTATCGGGGTATAGCGTGCTCCCGGGTATAGCGCACACCCCTAAAGTTGCCGCCATTCCTGTGGAAAAAAAGTTTTTTGTACTTACAGTATTGGTGTCTTGCACGGCGTCCATCGGCGGCTTCGGGTGTCCTCTTCGTCCGGTCCGGCATCCGTCTGCGGCTTCGGGTGTCCTCTTCGTCGGGTCCAGTGTCCTGTTCGGCGGGTCCGGTGTCCTCTTCGGCGGGTCCGGCGTCCTCGCGGCGTCCTCCTCGCTTTCCCGCGCCGAGTTTCAAATACTCCGCCGGCATATACCGAGCGCAGTACACTCGGGTATAGTCGGGCAGACTCGGCTCCTCTCGCGCTGACGTCCTGGACGTACAGGACGTGAGCGCGAAAGGAGCCGAGCCTGCCCGACTATACGCGGGTGTACTGCACTCGGTATATGCAGGCGCAGTGCACTCGTGAATAGTCGGGCAGGCTCGGCTACTCTCGCGCTCACGTCCTGTACGTCCAGGACGTCAGCGCGAGAGGAGCCAAGTCTGCCCGACTATACCCGAGTGTACTGCGCTCGGTATATGCCGGCGCAGTATTTGAAACTTGGCGCGGGAAAGCGGCTATCAGTGTATACCGCGCACCCACGATTTTGCCCTGATTTTCAGGGCAAAAAAGTGCGCGGTATACGCCGATAAATACTGTACTTTTCTCTGTATTGCTGGTATCCGTCAATTCATTATAGCCACGAGTGATTTTAAATGACTTTTTTCCTTCAGAAATTACATTTTGTGCAGGGACAGTTCTAAGCACAGGAAACAAGTGCTACTTTACAGGCATACTATACACCCCCTTAGGTACGAAATTTAAAGGAATATTTCAATTTTATTGTTTCACTTTAAGCATTATTAAAATCACTGCTCCTGAAAAAACGGCATTGATACATGTCTCCTGGGGCAGGACCCAGGTCCCCAAACACTCCCCTGGGACAGGACCCGGGTCCCCAAACACTTTTTAGGACAATAACTTGCATATTAGCCTTTAAAATTACTGCTTTAGATTTCAAACATTCGCGTCCCATAGACTTTAACAGGGTTCCAAAGTTCACACAAACTTTTGGTCTGTTCGCAGGTTCTGGTGCGAACCGAACCCAGCGGCGTTCGGCTCATCCCTAGCTTTGAGTTACAGAGGAGGTCTGGGGCAAGAATTATTGCTCCCACTCAATTGTGGCAATAACTTATGTGTGGTTTGAACACCGTTTTCATATGCGGGCGCTACTCATGTATGCGTTCGCTTCTGCACGCGAGCTCGGCTGGGAACTTTAAATTTATTTTTTATTATTTATTTTACTTTTTATTTTTTATTTCGACACTGTCCAAAAAAAATTGGGTCACTATTATTACTATTACAAGGAATGTAAACAAAAGCATGACAGGACCTCTTCTTAAATATGATTTCTGGGGTCCAATTTTTTTTTTTAAATTTTTTTCCCCCTTTAGGACTGGAGGGCAGAAGTGACGTTTGACTTTGCTTCTGCCCTCCAATGCTTTGGAGCCGAGTGGGGGCCATCTTCCCCTCACTTGGCCCCAGGCAGAGGACGTAAGAGGAGGCGATCGTCTTCACCGCTACTGGCAGGTCCGGTAAGCGGCAGAGACCACCGTATAAAAGTGATCTCGCTGTGAATCCGCTACAGAGACCACTTATATCTACACATATATCACAGCGGCCCCCCCACCCCAGAGCACCCTGTTACCATGAGACACAGGGTTTTAAAATAATTTATTAGGCCTCGTACACACGAGCAGACAGATTTGTTCAAATCTGTCTGTCCGACAGATTTGAACAAATCTGTCTGCTGGGATTTTGGTTTGCTCGCGTGTACACACGAGCAAACCAAAATCCCCGCCAGCAGACGGCGTGCTGACGTGTCGGTGACATGGCGGTGACGTTGATGCCGCCACGTCACCGCACCAGGAAGTAAAACACTTCCGCGCATGCGCCGAATCCATTCGGCGGCGGTGCGGGACGACATGTCTGCTGGTAAGTGTACTAACCAGCAGACATGTCGGGCGGACGGATTCCCACCCGATAGATTTCAAAGCATGCTTTGAAATCTGTCGGGTGGCCAAATCCGTCGGCTCGGCCGTACACACGATCGAATCTGTCTGCTGAAACGGTCCAGCAGACCGTTTCCAGCTGACAGATTTGATCGTGTGTACGAGGCCTTAGTCTGCTCCGGGGGTCTTCTCTGCTCTCCGGGGGGTCTTCTTCCATCTTATCCACTTCACCGCTGTTGTCTCTGTGCTCCCTAGTTCTTCTCCCGCTCGCTCTCCGGTGCCTTCTTCTTCAGGGCTGGCCGCCACTATCTTTGTGTTAGCTCAATTACTAGCAGCGGCCAGCCCGCTCTTCTATGCCTTCTTCTCTTCTTCCGATGTTGACGCAACGCTTCTTCCCGCTGTAATGCCGGGTGCACGGCTCGCACAGATTTATATAGGCCTCTAATGATGTCACAGTCCCATCATGCTCCGGTACCTACCCTAATTTAAAAGAAATTATTTTAAAATCCTGTGTCGTGTGTTTAATTTCTTTTACACTTTGCCTCCAGGTGAATGGGTAGTGGTACGATTCATTCACCTAGGGTGGGGGGCCCCTTATTAAAGGGGGCTCCCAGATTCCGATAAGCCCCCCGCAGACCCTGACAACCAACGGCCAGGGTTGTCGGGAAGAGGCCCTGTCCTTATCAACATGGGGACAGGGTGCTCTGGGGTGGGGAGGCCGCAGTGCAGTGACAATTTTTGATACATGAAGTAGGGCATTCTGAATCTCATGCTAATGGGTATTCACTATTCCTTCCTTGGGAACTTTGCCCTAAATGAAGACCCATAGAAGTGGAATATATATATATATATATATATATATATATATATATATATACAGTGCAGAAAATAAGTATTTGAACACCCTGCTATTTTGCAAGTTCTCCCAATTGGAAATCATGGAGGGGTCTGAAATTGTCATCGTAGGTGCATGTCCACTGTGAGAGACATAATCAAAAATAAAAATTCCAGAAATCACAATGTATGATTTTTTTAACTATTTATTTGTATGATACAGCTGCAAAGAAGTATTTGAACACCTGAGAAAATCAATGTTAATATTTGGTACAGGAGCCTTTGTTTGCAATTACAGAGGTCAAACGTTTCTTGTAGTTTTTCACCAGGTTTGCACACACTGGAGGAGGGATTTTGGCCCACTCCTCCACACAGATCTTCTCTAGATCAGTCAGGTTTCTGGGTTGTCGCTGAGAAACACGGAGTTTGAGCTCCCTCCAAAGATTCTCTATTGGGTTTAGGTCTGGAGACTGGCTAGGCCACGCCAGAACCTTGATATGCTTCTTACAGAGCCACTCCTTGGTTATCCTGGCTGTGTGCTTCGGGTCATTATCATGTTGGAAGACCCAGCCTCGACCCATCTTCAAAGCTCTAACTGAGGGAAGGAGGTTGTTGCCCAAAATCTCGCAATACATGGCTCCGGTCATCCTCTCCTTAATACAGTGCAGTCGCCCTGTCCCATGTGCAGAAAAACACCCCCAAAGCATGATGCTACCACCCCCATGCTTCACAGTAGGGATGGTGTTATTGGGATGGTGCTCATCATTCTTCTTCCTCCAAACACGGTTAGTGGAATTACGACCAAAAAGTTCTATTTTGGTATCATCTGACCACATGACTTTCTCCCATGACTCCTCTGGATCATCCAAATGGTCATTGGCATACTTAAGACGGGCCTTGACATGTGCTGGTTTAAGCAGGGGAACCTTCCGTGCCATGCATGATTTCAAACCATGACGTCTTAGTGTATTACCAACAGTGACCTTGGAAACGGTGGTCCCAGCTCTTTTCAGGTCATTGACCAGCTCCTCCCGTGTAGTCCTGGGCTGATTTCTCACCTTTCTTAGGATCATTGAGACCCCACGAGGTGAGATTTTGCATGGAGCCCCAGTCCGAGGGAGATTGACAGTCATGTTTAGCTTCTTCCATTTTCTAATGATTGCTCCAACAGTGGACCTTTTTTCACCAAGCTGCTTGGCAATTTCCCCGTAGCCCTTTCCAGCCTT
This sequence comes from Rana kukunoris, assembly GCA_029574335.1. Taxonomy (NCBI): domain Eukaryota; kingdom Metazoa; phylum Chordata; class Amphibia; order Anura; family Ranidae; genus Rana; species Rana kukunoris. The sequence continues at coordinate 253,253,879 of CM056051.1, read as the reverse complement.
GGGGAGGTGTACAATTTTGTCTCTAGTGTCTTTGGACAGCTTTTTGGTCTTGGCCATGTTAGTAGTTGGATTCTTACTGATTGTATGGGGTGGACAGGTGTCTTTATGCAGCTAATGACCTCAAACAGGTGCATCTAATTTAGGATAATAAATGGAGTGGAGGTGGACATTTTGAAGGCAGACTAACAGGTCTTTGAGGGTCAGAATTCTAGCTGATAGACAGGTGTTCAAATACTTCTTTGCAGCTGTATCATACAAATAAATAGTTAAAAATTCATAAATTGTGATTTCTGGAATTTTTCTTTTTGATTATGTCTCTCACAGTGGACATGCACCTACGATGACAATTTCAAACCCCTCCATGATTTCCAAGTGGGAGAACTTGCAAAATAGCAGGGTGTTCAAATACTTATTTTCTGCACTGTATATATATACACAGTATGTAAGAAGGCCGAGTAGCGGCCTGGATTTATGGGTGGAGCCCGGCAGCCTATATAGCCATCACGCTCCGCTGCGGGCTCCGTCGGTTTCCTGTGCCCAGGACGTGCTTTCCGGCGCACGTCACCCACCCTCCCATCCCCTTTTAAAGGAAATCTCAGAAATGACTCCTCTCCTCAATATCCATCATTTAACAGGGTATGCCCCCTTATTTTGGCGTACCGCCCATTAGGCCAGGGCACACTTCAGGCCCATTGTATGTTGTGAGTCCTTGTCAGTCTATGTCGTCCATATCTGTATCGGCCATAGGGCTCTAACCATAAATATAAATTTATCTGTGATTCTCCTTTATTTGTTACTGTAGTATCAGAGTATGCAAGAGACAATTTGGTTCCTTTCTATGTGCCAGTACTAGTGGTCATCTTTTAGATGTTTATGCATGATTCTTCTTTGTAGGAAAATATAATCCACCCAAATAGGCTTTTAAAATTAACACTAAAAGCTCTTTTGTTTAGTTTCACTGTTATATGTAAAGGGTTTGGCAAAGTGCGATAAATAGGTTGATGAACAACATTTTGTGTTGAGCAAGGAATCTGCAGACCATTAAGTTGTACTATTTTCAGCAAAGAAAAGGGAAAGAAATAGGGAAAGAAAAGGTTCTAATGCTTATCAAGCCTTTTCTAGTAAAAGCGGAGTGACACAATGACAGAGACAAAAAGAGCCAATAGCCCATCAGATCTCTTTGTAACGTGCCTTTGTTACTTAAATTGGTCAGTATCAGATGCGAAGGACACGTAGGAAAGAAGGGACCTTCTGTTCTGTCGTTTTCTTGGTTCCTATTATGATGCCCTTACAGACTGCCAACCTTATGCTCCTGGCTGGGAGAACTTATTTTAATCAAGGTCACATGGAGATGTTAAATACTCCACATCTTGTTATAAATGTACAGTGTTCTCTTTACAGCCATGGCTTTTGGATAAGTTTGAATGAACTTGTCAAGATCTATAAGATAATCTCTACGCTATAATTGCTTTCAGCACATGCACCTTAGGAAATATGAATTTTCTCCTGCAACTGGGAAACTATACATTATTTGATTGCATTCCTCGTGCTAACTCTGATTTAAAACTAATGTATGCTTTTTACAAAAATACCTCATACAGGGTTTTTCAAAGACATAAGTGGCCCACAGCAAAATTCACTTTAGTAGGTCCCTAATAGCGATGGTCAACTGTGCTTGGATTCGATTTGCGGGAACATTCAGCAAACACATGTAAAAATCCACAAATTGGAAACTTTAATGCAAACCACACTGAAGTCTTGGGGAGGCAAGGATTTCAAATTAGTTCATTCTATTTTCAAGGCTAATAGGCAAGTGATTGTCAAAAAAAAAAAATCATAGAAAGCTGTGTACTGCCAGGAGCGACATACACAGGGCCAGACTGGGAATAAAAACAGCCCTGGAAAAAATGTCATACCAGCCCCACAGCATTATTATACCAGCGTAACAGCATAGCGTCATTATTTTCTTGTTCGTGTAAGGGAAAACCATACATTTTAAAGCACATTTGAAGAGTGTGTTATATATAGATATGACAGATATGAAAGCACATAGGGCTTTATATATATATATATATATATATATATATATATATATATAAGCAAATTATAAGCAAGTAGAAGTGGTAAATTATCAAGGGGGACCCCAGGAACTCAGAACGTGGGGAGGGACCACCTTCCACAGAAAGAATACACTTAAGGTAAGGGGGGTGGGTTACTGATATAGGGGGGAAACCTTTATATCAGTGCCCCCTTACATTATCCTATTTACTTCCCCTTTACATCAGTGACCCCCTCAGACTGGCCTAGCGGTGCTGTCACTGACCCCATCTCAGGTGCACCGTGCAGGGCTCAGTCAGTCGGCTCCAGCATGGTGGCTCTAGTTTTATCCTACAGTAGGTGACCGCGATATTGTGTCAATCTCGCTCCCTTTCGAGAGATGGGAAAAAGCCATCATAGAAGCGTTGGGGATCCGACTTTTATTCCCGCCAATTCTAGCCGCGGCGTTTGGTATGAATCATGGAGGGGGAACTCCACACCAAATTTTTAATAAAAAAAGGGCATGGATTCCCCCCAGGGGCATACCAGGCCCTTAGGTCTGGTATGGATTGTAAGGAGAACCCCCTACACCGAAAAAACGGCGTAGGCGTTCCCCCACAATCCATACCAGACCCGTATCCAAGCACGCCGCCCGGCCGGTCAGGATTATAAGTGGGGACGAGCGAGGGCCCCCCCTCCTGAGCCGTACCAGGCCGCATGCCCTCAACATGGGGGGGGTTGGGTGCTCTGGGGCAGGGGGGCGCCCTGCCCCAGACCCACGGACCCACAGAGCATGATGGTACTGTGATGTCATAAGAGGCCTATATGAATCGGTGCAAGCCGCGCACCCAGCATTACAGCGGGAGGAAGCGTCGCGTCAACATAAGAAGAAAAGGCGAAGGCGGAAGACAGCAAAGAAGAGCGGGCTGCGCCTCTGCTAGTAAGGGAGTTAAAAAGAAGATAGCGGCAGGCCAGCCCGAAAAAGGCACCTGAGAGTAGGGTTGTCCTGATACCGATACTAGTATCGGTATCGGGACCGATATCGAGTATTTGCGGGAGTACTTGTACTCCCGCAAATACCCCCGATACCTAAATAGAATACTACCCCCCCCGCCGCCGCAAAGCCGCCGCTGCATACCGCCGCGTAAATCCCCGTGCAATACAGCGCGCATTACAAGTATTTGTTCGTATACTTGTAATGCCCGCCTCGCCATGTATAGATACTCCCCTTCTCGGGATTTGACGGATCTGTCCAATGCCGAGCAAGGGGGAGTGTCTATGCACAGATCCGTGTATAGACACTCCCCCTTGCTCGGGATTGGACGGATCCGTCCAATCCCGAGAAGGGGAGTGTCTATACATGGCGCGGCAGGCATTACAATACAAACGAAAGCTTGTAATGCAGGGGGATTAACGCGGCGGCATCATATCAGGTATGGGGGACATACATGGCTGCAATATGTGGGGGACATACATGGCTGCAATATGTGGGGGACATACATGGCTGCAATATGTGGGGGACATGCATGGCTGCATCTTTTGGGGACATGGCTGCAATATGTGTGGGGGAGACATGGCTGCAATATGTGTGGGGGGACATGGCTTCATCTGTGAGGGGACATGGCTGCATTTGGGGACACATTTAAAAAAAGTATCGGTATTCGGTATCGGCGACTACTTGAAAAAAAGTATCGGTACTTGTACTTGGTCCTAAAAAAGAGGTATCGGGACAACCCTACCGGAGAGCGAGCAGGAGAAGAACCGGGGAGCGCCGAGACGACAGCTCTGCTACTGTTTTCAGGCCTTGTACACACGATCGGACTTCAAACAAACTTTTCCGTGGATTTTGTCCGAAGGGAACCGAAAAAGTTTGTCAGATGGAGCGTACACACGGTCGGATTTTTCGGAAAATGCTCATTTTGAAGTTTGTTGGCAAAAAAAAAGTGTGTACGGGGCTTAAGAGAAAGTATATCTTAATATGGATTAGCCGTGTGTTGCGATGTATTTACAAAAGTACAAAATTACGAATCCATTAAACGAAAATTATTATCTAACAAAATTACGCATTTCGAATCAACGAAAATAAATTAGACAGAATTACAAATCAATCAGTATAAACGAAAATAAAACTGTTACGAAAATACAAACGGGTCCGAATAGGAAAACTTGCGTCTTAGGAAATACGAATGGGTCTGAATAGGAAAACTTGCGCCTTACTAAATTACGAATCTTTACGAATCTATGAAACATGACAAAACAGACAAAAAAAATAAAAAAAATGTTGTTGTGCACATGTCTAGAAAAGAGTGCAAGGGCTTGCTGGAACAGGGAATTATGCTAATTAATATAGCCTGTTCGTAGACATAAAATAATTTAACCCTTGAAGTCCCGGGGGGGGGGGGGGGTTATGGGGGATGATTGCAAAGGCAGATTGTGTCTAATTTCCGGAGTTGGGCTTTAACCTTTTTGGTGTACTAATTTACAACTCTACACATACATACATTTCTTTTAAATTATATATCCTTCTCTAGAACACTAAGGCATAATTTATAGATGCTTTTGAAAGTAAGATCCTGAGGAGAGTTATTATGAAAATGAACAAAGTGCATGGCAAATGGATTCTTCTCATTCTTAGTCCAAATGTATTTTATGTTCACTTGTAGGTGTATACAGTTGTCACCAACATTAGATTTTTCAGAAGGGCATTGTATCAAACAAACATTTTTTATGAACTGCAGTTGATGAAAGAGGTTATTATAAATTGCCCAACATGGTAAGACTCTATGAAACAATTTGTAGCCGTTTTTGCAATGCAGCCGTGTCCATATTTATGCATGCACCTGTTTTTTATGCCACACAGTCCAGTAGATTTTCTTAATTGATTACATATTCCTGCCCTTTCTCTTACTGGATAATTACACAAATTTCCAGTCGTCTTACTGATATTGACAAATATTATTTGGGCAGACTACAGATCCGTGGGGGGCGTGACCACGCATGGCCGGGTGAGGAAGTTGAGCTGGTGTGCTCCCGCCGTACCTCCACGGGCTCCAGCATGATGTAATTAAGGACTGCTCTGAAGTGCCATACTGTGCGGCTGATATCTGCAGACATCTACGGTTCCCCCCTGGTTTCTCCTATCTTTCTCCTATCTTGGCCCTCGCTGGATTTTGCTGACTAAAAGGGGGAGGTAATCGGGTCCCACGCTACCCACGTTACCTGTTGGGGTGCGCTGCCTGTCGGTGTGCCGTTCTGACATCGTGGACTGCTGGCATCGCGGGGCTGGAGGTCGCGACCCGGAGCAGCTGCCGCGGAGACGCAGGGATACGGTACTGATTGTGGCTGGGACAGCAGCAGAGCAATCGATCTACTGACACGTCCGGTGGCGTGCTCTCTACTCCTCTACCCTCCTCTCCACTCTTCACTCCCCGCTCTCCCTCCCTCCGGAGCATTCCTGGAAGACAAGTCAGAAGCCAGGAGCCAGAAGACAACATTCGCAGGTACTCTGTTTGCTAAGGGGAGGGGGGACGAGTGAACCAAAAAAGGAGACTAGAGGGAAACACTGATAGCCTCTTTTTTGTTTTTTTTTTGTTTTTTGCAAGAGAATTTAAAAGACATTCTTAGCGTCATTTAGGAGGAGGTCAGTGAACGTGCCTATAATTATCTCCTGGGGGTGAACAGAGCCAGAGATACAGGATACAGGATATAGGACCCCCTGTGGACCCTGAAAGAGTCATTGGACTGACATAAATAATAAAAGGGGGCCAAGACCTGATTGCCCAGACTGTTCAACCGAGCCAGGTGCACAGCAGTACACAAGATATGTGAGGTATGTGATCCCTGCGACAGCGGGAGAGTCGCACCTCACGTAAGGCAGCGGCGGAAACACAAACAAAGCAGACAGCACAGACGCCGGCACCTAGGCCCACTGAGCAATTGGAGATCTCCCGGTATTTCTCTACCTTACAGGGCACGGTCTGCTGGGCGCAAGAGTGGGCTACTGGGGGTCGAGTTTGAGACTGAAGGGTGTGACACTAGGGGCTCTTTGGAGACAGCACCCCAACCCCTTATGGCAGTGAGAGCAGACGTGGAGGTCCTGCAGACCACACCGCAGAGCCCGCGTGTGTTTAACATGTTGGCAGGGTCTGCTGCCCCCCCCCTATCCGGGAAGACTTTAAAAGTGAAATGGAGATCCTAAAAACCCTAATCCAAGCACTCCCCACAAGGTCTGACATAACTGAATTAATTTCAAAAGTGGAGGAAGCGCACTCCAGGGACCTGGAGCTTGTCAGAACTGAAATACAGGGTCTGGGGGTCCGTTTGGGAGAGGGGGAGGCTGGGCTAAGGACCCTGGAGCAACGTGTTGAGGTGATTGAGAATCAGAACCGTAATCAGATGGATGTCGCGGTGTCCCTGCAGCTACAGTTGGAGGATCTCCAGGACAGGGGACGCCGCAACAATATACGTATACACGGGGTCCCGGAATCGGAAGGACATGAAGATCTCCAAGCTATGGCCCAAAGGATTCTGCAAAGTGTTATGCAAGACACTAGTGCACCAAATTTTGAGATGGACAGAATTCATAGAGCCCTGGGCCCAAAACTGAAAGACAAGGGTCGTCCTCGGGATGTGATCTGCCGATTACATTACTTTTCACATAGGGAGGTAATCCTACGGAAAGCATGGCAGACTGGCTCAATAGAATTTGAGGGGACACAGCTTAAAATTCTACCAGACTTATCCGGGGCCACCCTCCAACGCAGAGCACTACTCCGTCCAATATTAGATCGTGTGAGGGCGTGGGGAGGGACATACAGATGGAGGTTTCCCATCTCCGTCTTTATTAGGAAAGCCTCACTCTCATTTTGGCTCCGCTCTAGAGCAGACCTTCCTGATTTGTTCTTATTTTTGGAAACAGAACCATTTCCAGTCCCGGACTGGCTACAGTTAAATCCGAGAGCTATAGACTTTAAGAATGTTTGTTTGATTTCTTCTTTATTTTTTTTATTTTTTCTCTCTTTTTTTGGTCGAAGGGATAACCACAGGATGATCCTGATTGGAGCACTGGTCATTCTACTCCTTTTTTTTATTTATTTTTCTTTTTTTTTATCATTTTGATGATTGCTTATAGAGCTAATGGGTAGCATAGAGGGAGCAGTTTGCCCCTGGACTTTCTCATTTTATAATATCTCGGATTACACTAGGGACCTCAGCATGTTATATGAGGATTTGTTTTGGATGCCGTTATTGCCCTTTCGCTGTGCCTCCCTTATAGGGGCCGCAGGGAAATGGGCAAGTAGGAATTAATAAGGGGATCTATTTGGTACCTGGGATAGTGCCACAGGGGAGGCGAGGGGAGGGGAGGGTAGGGTTGGGTAGGCCAGGGGGGAAGGGAGGGACCCAAGAAGACTCACCTAGCCAGTAGTTCTACAGGCTGCAGCCTGTTTATTTCACAGTGGTTCGGGGGGGGGCTGGGGATTTGCTATTGTAGATTTTGGGAAGGGGGGTTAGGGAGGGGGGATCTGTATGGTTCACTTATCACCGCACGGGTATTTCCCAGCGCCTGGGGGGGGTAGGGCTGGGAACAACACACTATGCACCCAAGGGTGCTCAACCTATACTGACACTTAGGTTGGGATCGATTTTATGAAGTACACCTTTTTCTTTTTCTCTTCGTGGATGCCGGTATTGCCCTTTCTCTGCGCCCCCCTGAATAGGGGCCGCAGGGGACTGGGCGAGTAGGTATCAATAGGGGGATCCACTAGGTACTTGGGATAGTGCTGGAGGGGAGGGAAGGGTAGGGATGGGTAGGCTAGGGGCGAAGGGAGGGACCCAAGAAGATTCACTTATAGGTCCACAGGTTGCAGCCTGCTTACTATTTTGTTACAGTGTTTTGGGGGGCCTGAGGGTCTCCCATGGCAGACTTTGGGAAGGGGGGTTAGGGAGGGGGGGTTTGTACGGGTTCACTCATCACTATGTGCACCCAGGGGCGCTTAACCTACACTGACTTTTAGGGTGGGTCTGATTTTCTGAAGTACACTTCTTCACCTTTTTTTTTTTTCCTTTTCTTTTCCACGGCAGTTTTCTGCAGTGGTCGATGGGGTTCACATGGGCACCGCAAAGGCTGGGGAGGGTAAGGGGGAAGGTTGGGTTGGGGTGGGGGGGCTGGACCCAACCCCTAGGGGTTGGTGTCGCAAAAGGGATGGGTGGGGATGGGTGTCCCGGAGGCACTGTAGTCGGGTACCATAAGATAATCACCCGGAAGGAATAAGAGCTCCTAAGAGGTCTCAAGATCTGATATGAATTAGGGGACACCTGTTAAGAGACCTGTTACTGGGTTGGTCCACTCGGTATGATATATCAGAAGAAGGCTTGCCCCAGGTTAACATGATGACCTAGGGGTAATTAATCTACCCTAGAGCGAGTTATATGTTATATATATATATGCGGATAGAAGGAGCGCGTGGAGGCGGTGGGAGACCCCTCACCGGGGGAGGCGTGGGTCAACAACCCCGATTAGGCCATCACTCAGGGGATTGGGTATTTGAGTGACCAAAGATTTGCTTTGGGATACCCTTGAAGAGGAGGAGGACGACTCAGTTCCTCTCTTCTCTGTCTTTGGGTATCAGTTTAGAGTAGGGGTATAGAGGGTTGGGTGGGGTGGGTTTTTTTTTTTTTTTTTTGTAATAAATTTCTTTTTTTTTTTTTTTTTTTCTTCTCCTTTTCTCCTCCTTTCTCGCGGGGGCCGGGTGCTCGGATCCCCACATAGGGAGTCCGAAGTGCGTCCAGAAATGGAGGCCCTTTCAGTGATTACAATCAATGCTAAGGGATTAAATATTCCGGAAAAGAGACGTATCTTAATGCAGGACCTAAAGAAAAGAGGGAGAAACATAGCCTTGATACAGGAAACACATTTTAGAAAAGGGGGGCTCCCCTTCCTTAGAAATCGACATTTTCCGATAGTATATCATGCGACGAACCCAGTGGCAAAAAAGGGGGGAGTATCAATACTTATATCTTCTAACACACCATGGTGCTTAAAAGACTCCCTGGTAGACATTAAGGGGCAGTTTTTAGCGGTAAAAGGGACGATAAGAGGAGCGATATTCACGTTTGTTACTTTTTATGCCCCTAATGTACTACAGGACCAGTTCCTAAGGAACTTCTTGAATAGGCTAAAAGGCTTTCAAGAAGGTCAGCTGATCATGGGAGGGGACTTAAATGCCCCTCTTGACCCTACTATGGATACGTCAACCGGTGGCTCTTCAGTTGCAGGGGGCACCCGGAAACGAATCCGACAGTTGCTACAACAAGAAACATTGATAGATATATGGAGAATGACGCACCCGGGGGAACGAGATTACTCCTTCTATTCCATCCCGCATAAGACATACTCACGTATTGACTATTATTTTGTCCCACACAGTCAGCTCCACGCAGTTATAGAAGTTGGAATAGGTGAAATTTCCTGGTCCGACCATGCCCCAATCTTTCTGGAATATAAAGTAGGGGACTCCAGGCCTCTTGGACCGGGGGGCTGGAGACTAAACGAGAGATTACTGCAGGATGAGGGGGTGCTGGAAGATGTCCAGAAGGAGCTAAAATGGTACTTTGAGACTAATGACACCTCAGAATGTAACCTAGGGGTAGTATGGGAGGCCCATAAGGCAGTCATAAGGGGAGTCCTGATGAAACAGGGTGCAAGGGTTAAAAGGGAGAGGGAGAGGAATATAACAACCCTTATGACAAAGATTACAAACCTAGAAAAAAGGCATAAACAGAGATCTAACCCAGAGGTAGAGAGAGAGCTTATGACGGCACGCAGACAAATTACCGAACTGCTCTTTTATAGAGCAAGAAGGGCGATACAAAATGGCAAAAGGCAGAACTATGAACAGGGCAATAAATGTGGGAAGCAATTGGCGAACTCATTGAGGGAACAACACACTAAGACTTATATCCCTATGATTAAGGGGTCAGGAGGCGAAGAACACATGCTACCTAGAGAAATTGCACAGAGATTTAGCGACTTTTATAGCAGTCTATATAACTTACAAACAAACCCCCAACAACATGAGGCAATGGGTAACTATATAGAATCTTCAGGTATCCCGACTCTAACAGTAGAGATGAGCCAAGAAATGGAAAAACCTATAACCTTAGAAGAACTACAGGAGGCAGTGAAAAAAGGGAAAGGAGGGAAGTCACCGGGAGCAGATGGATTTACCATTGCCTACTATAGACTTTTTCTCTCAGTTTTAGGCCCTTTTATGGTCAGAATGTTTAATGGTCTGGGCGATACATGTTCTTTTCATAATGAAACCCTAAAAGCGGTAATAGCGGTCATCCCTAAAGAAGGTAAAGATCCCTCTCAATGCGGGAGCTATAGACCCATTTCATTACTCAACGAAGATTTGAAGCTTTTCGCCAAAATCTTAGCAGCACGTATACAACAATACATACCCGGGCTTATCCACAAAGATCAGGTGGGATTTGTCCAGATGCGTGAAGCCAGGGATAACACGGTTAAGACCCTGAACCTGATCCATCTGGCTGACACTTTCCGAACCCCGTGTGTCTTCCTCGGTACTGATGCCGAGAAAGCTTTTGATCGGATAAACTGGCAATTTATGTTTATGGTTTTGAGACACATGGGGTTCGGCAATAAGATGATACAATGGATCACAAGTAATTATACCCAGCCAACAGCACAGGTTAGAGTGAATGGAATATTGTCTCCACCCTTTAAATTGTCGAATGGGACAAGACAGGGATGCCCGCTATCCCCTCTCTTATTTGCGATATCTGTAGAACCCTTATTAAATAGGATCCGACTGAATCCAGACATCAAAGGAGTGTCTTTTGGAGATGCAGAATACAAGATCTCTGCTTATGCAGACGATATGATGTACTCTTTGACGAACCCGATGGAATCCCTCCCTAGGTTGCTACAGGAATTGCAACTATATGGAGGCCTCTCAAATTTTAAGATAAATTATGATAAGTCAGAAGCAATGGGAGTAGCGATCCCGGAGGAGGATCTGCGGTCTTTGAAAGCTAAACACAGATTTAAATGGTCTGACAGGTCACTTACATACCTGGGCACTTCCATCCCAGCAGACCTGACACAGGTTTTTAAACTTAATTTTGTGCCACTATTGGGGAAAACACGGGCCCTCTTGGAGGGCTGGAAGAGGGGGTTTCATTCCTGGTTCGGGCGAGTCAATATTATCAAAATGAGCATATTACCAAAATTTTTGTATCTCTTCCAGACACTCCCCATCGCCATACCAAAATCCTTTTTTAGCCAGACGCAAACTCTTTTTAATAAGTTCATATGGGCTAATAAACCCCCAAGAATTAAGAGGCGCACATTATCTTTATCAAAGCGAGATGGAGGTGTGTCGGCTCCAGACATCTATATGTACTATCAGGCGGCCATTTTGACCCGCCTGATAGACTGGAGGAGACATGGCGATGAGAAAATATGGCCAGGTTTGGAGCAGGCACAGTGCAGTAGTATACTCTACCTGGCAGCATGGTGTTATAGAGACCTGCCGATAACTATTAAGAAACACCCACTGATAGGCCCAACACTGAAAGTTGCTTACGGGCTATTTGCGAAGGGGACATTGTCCACCCTGGATTCACCACTTTACCCAATTATGGGGAACCCCCAATTCGTACCAGGATTGATGAAGGGGACTTTCAGTGGGTTAATAGAGCAGGGCTTGGTACAGGCATCTCATTTTGTTAAAGAAGGCTCATGGCATACTATGCAGGAGATGGTAATGGGTGGGATTCCCTACCAATTGGACACTTGGAGGGCATTACAATTACGGCACTTCCTGGACACTTTGAAATCCCCTGTAAGATATGGGCGTAAACTAACACGATTTGAGGGGTATTGTAGTGGGAGTGGAGTGCTTCGGCACACCCTCTCAAGAATTAACGAATTATTAAACGTACCGATGGAGGACTCCCAAATCCCCTTCTTTAACAGGTGGGAGGTGGAGCGGGGAAGACCTTTTACAGAAGAACAAAAGAATAAAATACTCCGGAATATATTTGAATCTTCAGTCTGTGTGAAGACACAGGAGATGAATTACAAGATATTAACTCAGTGGTATCGTACTCCGGTAGTATTAAAGAAGTGCTACCCAGATATCTCGGATAGATGCTGGAGGTGCGGAAAGAAGGAAGGATTGTTATTACATATTTTGTGGTTCTGCCCGAAGATTTTACGTTTTTGGACAAAGGTTCAGGGAATAGTACAGAAATTTAGCAAAGAAAAATTACCAGAGGACTGGTCTTATTATTTATTACAGGACTCTGAGATTTCGGTAAAGTGTTATAGGAAATCCATGGCTTGTCACCTTCTAAATGCTGCCCGTGCCTGCATCCCAGGGATGTGGAAACAGACACAACCGCCAACGGTAAAGATGTGGCTGAATAGAGTAGAAGATACAAATAGAATGGAGGACCTAGTGTGGACCTCCAGACAGAAACGTAAGGCCTACCTTGATACGTGGGCTGAATGGAATGCGTTTAGATACTCAGAAGAAGGAAGGGTTCTGATAGATGTGTAAATACGCAATATGGGAGGGATCCGGCCCTGCGGACGAGGAGGAGAGGAGGAGATGGATGGAGGAGGGGGTGGTTCCCCCACCCCCCCCCCCCCTTTTTTTTTTTTTTTTTATTATTTTATATCCCCCTTTTTTTTTTTTTTTTTTTTTTTTTTTTTGGGAGGGGGGGGGGTGGTGGTTATATTTTTGGTTAGTTTTGTTTGGTAAGGGGGATGGGGGTGGTGTAGTATTGGGAAGACAGTGATATCCCAAGAGGTGGTCCAACTGCCCCCCCTGGCAGGGGACACTTGGACCCCCTGGTGGGAGGGGGGGTTCATTGGCCTGAGGTAGTAAGGGGAAGGCACCCACTGAATCAAAAGGCAATTAGAAATATGGAAGATGATTTTCAGTTTGAGAGAGGAACGATACGATATGTTTTGGGAAACATATCTCTTTTACCTATGTTTAAATGATTTGACTTTGCACCCCGTGGGTATTTCTTTTCCTTCTTTCATTTTTGTGTGTTGCAATGACTTTATGGCCAGAGGGATGGCCCTTTGTATGTATGTCACTATGCTTGTTTGGAAAACAATAAAAGAAAATTTAAAGACTACAGATCCATGAACCATACAGTATATTCCAGAATTTCTAAAACATGGGGGTAATAGTATGCCAATGTGATATTTACATGGTTTTGCCAATGTGATACACAAACTTTTATCCATAGGGACAATATTCTTTTTTTTACTTAGTTTGGTAATGCAGCGCTATCCACAGAGGAGCCGCTTGATATGATAGGTTCTCTCTTCTGCCCCAACTCTGTAAACTGCTCGGTTCCCTCTGACACATCTGTATAACTTAAAGCATTTGTTAACCCCCAAAAAATTTAAATGGATCCTGCTCATTTAAAGCATGTTATATGACACAGTGCTTGTCCTGTGTCATTTGGCCCCCTGTTACACCTAAAAAACCTGGCTGATCCTGCTAGTTTCTCCCCACCCTTCTGCAAACTGACCACGGTGTATCATGGCCGCTGAGACCAGAAACCATGGTCAGTTTACGTGCCTCTGTCAGCAGCAGTCTGCTATCTGCTCCCCCCTCTGCTCCTGTTTCCTCCTCCCCGTCCCTTTCTGTCTGTGTGTGAGCCACCCCTCCCCCCGTGCTGCTCTCAGAACACTAACCTGTATAAACCATCAGAACTGCCTTCTGTTATAGTGTCCCCCTCTGTGAATGATTTATAAATATAAATGCTGTAAATACCTAATTTAAGAGCCAAGATTGCGAACACATGACCAGCTAGCTCTCTCCTCCTCTCCCTCCTGCCCTCCAGACTGACATCAGCAGAGGAATCTCAGCCCTGCCCACTGCATCTCTCAGAGGAGGAAAGGAGAAAGCCAACCAGTCATGTGATTGCAATATTGGCAGTGAAATTAGGTATTTGCAGCATTTATGGGGATATTAAAATAGGAGGGATTGCTGATGGTGTATACTTGTTAGAGTGGCTCAACAACCACTTTAAGTGTCAGTATATTACTACACTCACTGTAAATCTTTGCAATGGCTATTCAAAAAGTGCCACTTAGTTCACCCTGCTCTTACACTGCTGAGAGTGGGTGGGCATATGCGTTCCTGAGAAAGTACTGCTGAGGATCGCTGCAAAGTACCTGACTCCTGATTAACCAACTCAAATTGACTAATGTTGGGGCCCATCTGTACGGTGAAGACTGTAAGTAGTGAATGACTGTTGGTCTGCTAAGAAAGGAGCAGTCTCTTCTGGCATTTTAAGATGAGAAAAAGAGATCACATAGAGGAAAATATGCTGCTTGTCCTTCACGAAGCATACAAAGACAACTGAGTTTCCCCCCCTTAGACTTTTAGGCAGTGAAGATAAATCATACAAAAACTTAAGATATATAATGAAAATTGTCTTTATGAATACAAAGTTAAAAACCAAAGATGCTTAAAATATGAGCTGGTGTATTGTGTCCCCATTTAAATAACAATGATAACTCTGTTAGCGGCAGAAAAACTATACAAAGAATTTCAACATTATACTTCTGCCTTTGAACAAAAATCTCCTACGCATTTTGAAATACAACCATCACAATCTTCTGCCTAACTGGGAAAATATGCATTTTTTTTATGTTAAATACTGGAATTATGGCTGCAGCTAGATGCTATAACCCAGGTATTTTCTACTATAACCCCACCTCCCCCCCCACCGGTATTTTCTTTTCCCTTAGGCACTGGACTTTGAAGATAAAAGTGATCCCCACCGCAGCTTTTACAAAAAATTACAGGAGGGTTGCCTCCCCTACCGCCACTTCCTGGGCTTATACCTTACTGTGGCTCTCATAACGTCACTTCCGGTTCAGGCCACATGTAAACAAGTACATTTTTTTTAAAGCCGCAATAAGGTCCATAAGAGCACTTGGGTTCAGGTATAACAGTATTCATTGTATAATGACTTGACATGAACTAGTAAAATACCAGTATCCATAAATCAAGAAGTGTAATTTTTATTGAAAATAAAAAGGCATTACCTTAGAATGAAAATCCGTGCAACCAATGGTTTCAGATGTTAATAACAACCTCCATGGCTTAATTGCTTACTTGTCTGAAGTTAAAGTCCAAGATGTGTCTTAGCACTTGCAAACCCCAGCCTTGATGTATGACAGCTGGAGTCCATTGTTGTTTATTTTTTTATGCAAAAGATTTGGGGTCTTTTAGGCCCCAGATATCTCCATTAAGAGGACCTGTCATGCTGTATTGTAATCACCAGGGATGTTTACATTCCTTGTGATAGTAATAAAAGTAATCATTTTTTTTTAGAAGGGACAGTGCAAGAATGTTAAATATTTTATAAAATAAATGTTTTTCTTTTTTTTTTTTAAAGTGCCCTTGTCCCCACGTGCCCGCACACAGTGGTGAACACATATGTAGGACACACCCACATATGTAAACGATGTTCGCCGCCAAGAGCAAGAGCAATATTTCTAGCACTAGACTTCCACTGTAACTCTAAACTGGTAATCATTAGACAGTGTTACCTATGGAGATCTTTAAGTACTGTAGCTTGGCACCAGTCCACGAGTGTGCAATTTTAAAGCATGACATGTTAGATTTCTATGTACTCGGCGTAACAACATCTTTCATGTTATACAAAAAATTGCATTTGAAAAACCGCTGTGCAAAAACTGTGTGACATTTTATTCTCTAGGGTCTTTGCTAATAAATAATTATCTGGCCAAAAATACAGATTTTTACTTGTAAACAAGTGTCAGAAAAAGGCCTGATCAGCAAGTGGATATTAGAACATCACATAATATGTTTATAAATTGCATAACATTTAAACTCTGGTCCCAACTTTCATTAAATATGTATGCTTATATATGTATATATAATTACCTTACAATACGGGGAGAATACCGAAACAACCTTTTACACCGGAATTACACAGCCAAAATCGATATCAGCCTGCCGGGTGCTCTGTGAGGCTGTATGTATTCTGTATTCTGCGCCGCTTAGCCAATCCCGATGCACTCTGTTGATGACAGAGCATGCTAAGCCTGCTCGGATTGGAGTAATAATCTCTGCCAATCCAAGCAGGCTACATTATGTCGCTTGCTTGGATTGGCAGAGGTTGTTATTCCAATCCGAGCAGGCTTAGCATGCTCTGTCATCAACACAGTGCATCGGGATTGGCTGAGTGGCACATATACAGACTACATACAGCCTTACAAAGCACCCGGCGGCGGCCTCTTTGTTTAATTTAAAAGGCATTACTACCACACAAGGGGGTCGTCTAATACGGTGAGTAGACCACAAAACCACCGTTTTCAGCAGACTATTAGGGGGTCGTCTTATACGCCGGCAAATATGGTAAATGTAAATTGGAGCAGATTAAAAACAGGTATTTCCCTGGGCCCCCCAGATACACACCAGAACAGTGGCGGCTGGTGCTCAAATTTTTTTTGGGGGGTGCAAAAAAAAAAGACAATTGCAGCCTCACTGTGCCCATCAAAGGCAGCCACTGTGCCCACCAAATGCAGCCACTGTGCCATGCCATCAATTGTCACCACTGTGCCCATCAATTGTCACCACTGTGCCCACATCAATTGTCCCCACTGTGCCCACATCAATTGTCCCCACTGTGCCCACATCAATTGTCGCCACTGTGCCCACATCAATTGTCGCCACTGTGCCCACATCAATTGTCGCCACTGTGCCCACATCAATTGTCGCCACTGTGCCCACATCAATTGTCGCCACTGTGCCCACATCAATTGTCGCCACTGGTGCCCACATCAATTGTCGCCACCGGTGCCCACATCAATTGTCCCCCACTGGTGCCCACATCAATTGTCCCCCACTGGTGCCCACATCAATTGTCCCCACTATGCCCTGTAAAATGCTGCCAGTCAGATTGTCCCCCCCCCGCCCGGCACTTACCTTTCTGGGGTTCGCCATCCTCCTTCCACTGTCCCTCGATTTCTTCTGTCGCCCTCGATGACGCTTCAGCCAATCAGGTTACGGATAGCCAGAATCACTGAAACCTGATTGGCTGGGATGGCCATCAGTCTTATCCAAGGGACGTAGCCCACTACGTTCCGAGGATAAGAAATCCAGGAGCTGAAGGGCTGTACTGGGAAAGCCTATCAGAGCCGCTGGCTCTGACAGGCACTTCCCCACAGCCAACCAGCTGTTCTTATTCAGATAATCGGCGCCCTATGTCCGGTTATCTGACTAGGCTGGCCACAATAACATACACTCATGCAATGCGTGAGTGTATGTTATTTGCGCAGCGCTGCAGAACGAATTTTTAAAAGCCTTAAAGGACCCCCCTTTTTTTTTTTTTCTTTTTTTTTTTACTACAGGAGGGGGGGGCGGCGCCGCCTATGGACGGGCCGCGACTGACAGTGAATGCTTCCCCTTAAAGCGGAAGTAAACCCATCGATTTAACAGTTTCAAAAAGCAGTTAAATTTCCGGGATTGCCAACTGTCACATTGGTTGTGCTCTCAACCAAACTGTCAAACCATCCAATGGCTGGTGTCAGAACTGATCACATGTGCAGCACCATGGCAGTTGAAGATTAAACATAGGCCAAGATGGCAGCTTCCTTGGCTGAAAATTATAGAAGGGTTTACTTTCACTTTAAGACTTACAGGAGGCCTTCCTTTCTTCTGGCTTCAGAAAGGTCCCATATCCAAGGCTTGCATGGCTTGCTCCAGCCACTGCTCAAAATCCTCCTCCTTAGGCACTGGCCGGGTGCTTGAAAACACAGCAAACTCTCTCAGAGCAATTAATTCAGGCCCTATCATGGCCACTGGAGCTGGCACAGTGGTTCCTTCTGTCGGAGCTGTCTGACTTGAGCTTTTCAATGTAAACATCTGGTAGTACTACCTCCAGAGGAGCTACTTGATATGATGGACCTCTGTTCTGCCATGATTTTGTAAAGTGCTCTGTCTCATCTGACACACCTGCATTACTTTAGTGTTAGTATATTACCACACTATGTTAGCACAGAAAATAGGCCCCAGACTGCTTGATGGTAGACCAAGGAAGTGTACTATGGCAAAACCAGATAAACACAATGCACATACCAATAAATAGGCAACAGAATAGACAGAAAAGTTTTTAGACAAATTGATGATAATACTAGCCTCAACTGTGGCAATCGGCCTAAACTGTAATAAGTCCAAACCAACTTAGACTGGTATACACAGCATTAACAAGAACAGCATCAAGAATGAAAAGGATAAATGTCACACAGAAAAAAAAAGTCCCACTGTAACTCTTGGAAAAAACTATTCAAAAAGTGTCCCTGTGTACACTCTGTGCATACACCCCTAATAGTGGGTGGGGTTACACGTTCCTGAGAAGGGTACCTCTGAGGATGGATGCAAAGTACCTGGCACATATTTAAGAAATGTAAGCCTGCTAATGTTGGGGCATGTTTGCACACTGGTGCATTTGTCTCTTTAGGCTGTAAGTGTTGAATGACTGTTTAGCTGCTAGATAAAGGGCAGTCTCTCCTAGCATTAACTGTGGCAGTAAGAGAATAACAACAGTTGGTTAAGCTCACCACTCCTGGTACCCAACAGATCCAACCCCGAACACTTGGCTGTGGAATGTCCTCTGGAATAAAGCGCCGTTATTACAGTTCTCCCAAACAGGTCCTCACAAGGCTCAGTCTCTAAGCTCTGGTCCTTTACAGGCCCTCAGTTGTGGACAAAGACACCCCAACAACAGGGTTCCTAACCTCCTAGCCACAAAATAACTTTGTGTGGCTCATTCCTCACCAGGCTCTCTCTGAGTGTAGACATGCACAGTAACAGGTCCACATATTCTGGTTACCCTGTACTGTCTGCCAGGGGAGGGGGAATGGGTGAGGGAAACAAGCAGCCACACACAGCCTGCAGTGTGCAGCAACCCAGCCATGCTGCCTTTGTATGGTGATGGGGGAGGGAAAAAAAGCAGAGGGGGCACAGAAGCACACACAACCTGCTCCTCCAACGGCCGGCCAGGCACCTAGCTACAGTAATCAACTATATTGCTTGTTGAGACAATATTTTTTTTTAATTGTTAACTTTATATACATTTTTCCTACCTGAGGTTAGACTGTCCTAAGTGCTTGAATGTTTGGAATGAGGGAGGTGTTTTCACTGCATGTCCAACTTCCTCTCCAGCAAGTCTTTGGGATAGCAGTGAGCAGCACACAAGTGCCATTTTTTAGGATACTGCTTATTACTATTTCCAAATGTTCCCTATGAATTAGAAAATGTGTACTTTTTGAATCCAGGTCCACTTTTAATAGTGGTATACATATTTTGCAAATGCACAGTTAAAAAAATAAAGAAAATAAAATACAAATACAACAGTGTAGAAACATTTGTGTACCTACTGACATATCTGTATTCAGTGAAACCCCAGGGCCCTCCTTAACATAGTGGATTACTGAAGTTATTTATGCTTTGAATGAGCACATATCCTCCAAGCTTTATATCCCCATCCTGCTTGCTTTCTCTGCACTAATACAAATAAAGTATTAGTAAAAGCAAGAATACAGATCCCTAAAATAATCATATTCATAGAACAAAGTTGGCCTTGTCTTTCAAAACCGAATAGACTAGAATTGTAGTAGCTATTCATCAAAGTTTCTTACTTCACTTGTTCGGAATATCTTGCTGAGATACCTGAGAACATTTTACTTATACAACATAAGACCCATAATTCCAGATAATATTTCAAAGTATTATTAGCATATTTATATATATAACTTTACAAGCATTGTAAATCAGGCTCGTATATCAAAGTGTAATAAATGTACAGCTGAATATTTACCTAGAATACAGCCTTCGAGAATACTTCAGGATGACCTTCTTTGACTTCTCAAGCTTACCCTTGTGACACTTTAATAAAGTCATATTTATTGTAATTTATCACTGCAGAGTGGTTAGAGATAATGTTGTATTGGTGACATTGATGGTCACAGGTTCCTGTTCTGATACTGTACCACACTGGCTTAACATGATTCACCTGGCATTTGCCAACACCTTTGTACAAACTTATGTGTAAAAAAAGGTATGCAGTGAAAGTGGCCCGGATTCAGAAACGCTTTACGCCTGGGTATCAGAAGATACGGCGTCGTAAGTACAAATGTGCGCCGTCACATCTTTGCGCCGATTCACAAAGCGAAATACGCTGAAAAACATGGCTTCAGCCGTCCGACGTAAGTTGCCTACGCCGGCGTATCGTGGGCGCATAGTTACGCTGGGCGCATTTGGCGTTCCCATTTTAAATATGCAAATGAGTAAGATACGCCGATTCACGAACGTAGATGCGCCCGGCCGCTTCTTATACGCAATTTGCGTAAGGCTTACGTCCGGCGTAAAGTTACCCCTCATATAGCAGGCGCAGCTAATGCAAAGGTATGGGCCAGGGAACGACACCGTCGAATTTGACGTCGCGTACGCCGTTTACGTAGTACTACGTGAATAGAGCTGTGCGTAGGTTACATTCACGCCATAGGCATTGCGCCGACGTATTTTAGGGAGTATACGCGATGTGATTCTGAGCATGCGCGCGCATGCCCAGTTCAACCGGCCATTCATTTGCATAGGGGCACACTTAATTTAAATAGATGACGCCCACCTCCTTCCTACTTTGAATTAGGCGGGCTTACGCTGGCCAATTTCCGCTTACGGAGCAAGTGCTTTGTGAATACTGCACTTGTCTCTCTAAGTTGCGGCGGCGTAGCATAAAGAAGATACGCTACGCCTGCACAAAGATACGCCAATGTATCTGAATCGTGGCCTGTGTGTTTAACCACTTCCCGCCCGGCCAATAGCCGATTTACGGCCGGGAAGTGGTTATGAAATCGTGACAGGCCGTTCTCAAACGGCCTGCACGATTTCATGCCGCACGCGCCCGTGCGGGCGCGCAGCGCGGCGATCGGTGATGCGGGGTGTCAGTCTGACACCCTGCACCTCCGATCTCGGTAACGAGTCTCCGGCGGAGCCTCGTTACCACGTGATCAGCCGTGTCCAATCACGGCTGATCACGATATAAACAGATAAATAGCAAGAAGAAAATATTGCGCTTACCCAGTGAACAATAAGAAAAAAAAAAAAAAAAAGCTGCGATACAAAAATGTTATACAACATAAATAATAATATACAAAAGAGTTGGGATCGCGCTAATAGTGAATATATGACCAATAAAGGGCACGGTGCATACTGTAAATGTTCTACACAAATTAAATATGTATCCTGTGATCACACAGAAATAATCAATTGTGATAGATAACATACAGGTGTGGATACAAAAATGAATCCACCAGATACCACACAAAATTTTTTCTTGGACTGGTGTTAAGTGATCTGTGTGAAAGGAAAAAAAACACCACACTTAAGTGTAGTAATTGTAAAGCTAGTGAAGCCACACAAGTGTTAAATAAATGAAAAATAAATCAAAATAAAATTCCACCTAATGGGCATAGAAAGATCAAATCCAAAGTCTAAAAAATGCCAAAAAAAGTCAATGTGGTGAGAACCCTCAGATGAAAATAAAAAATGAAAAAATAAAAATAAATATAGCGTCTCCACCTTGCTGACATGTATGTAAATGAAAAACCACAGGAGAGAAGGAAGTCTCAAGCCGGTATGGATGCGTTAATCTTCTGAATGTCGATCACAACTTGCATAGATCTAGACCGCAGAGCCTCAGCGCCATAAGACAAAGAAGAAAGACAAAAAAACTCCCATAGTGTAAAACCTTATGGATAATTTAATGTAACTACACCCGTGTGAGACAGTCTTACGACCGGGGAAGGGATTAGTGCAAACCCACCACCTCTGCACACACTGACCCTTACCAGATCTGGACCCCACGGGGTAGGTATAGGCACTCAGAGGAGGGGATCGTAGTTCAGCAAACATGGAATATCACCCGATGACAGTAGTGATGATGGCATGAAACAACAAAGAACCGCTCATGGTGTAAAATCCAATGGTATTTAATGTATAAAAAAGTAAAAGTTGCACTTACAAGAGACGAAATCAATAAGGCATGTAAAACAAAGTGCCGGCCGGCTGGATGGAAAGCGTGCGTCCTTCCGTCTGGATGCGGTGACGTGAGAACGTCTCCTCCCAACGTTTCGTCTACAAAGACTTGATCACGGGATCAAGTCTTTGTAGACGAAACGTTGGGAGGAGACGTTCTCACGTCACCGCATCCAGACGGAAGGACGCACGCTTTCCATCCAGCCGGCCGGCACTTTGTTTTACATGCCTTATTGATTTCGTCTCTTGTAAGTGCAACTTTTACTTTTTTATACATTAAATACCATTGGATTTTACACCATGAGCGGTTCTTTGTTGTTTCATGCCATCATCACTACTGTCATCGGGTGATATTCCATGTTTGCTGAACTACGATCCCCTCCTCTGAGTGCCTATACCTACCCCGTGGGGTCCAGATCTGGTAAGGGTCAGTGTGTGCAGAGGTGGTGGGTTTGCACTAATCCCTTCCCCGGTCGTAAGACTGTCTCACACGGGTGTAGTTACATTAAATTATCCATAAGGTTTTACACTATGGGAGTTTTTTTGTCTTTCTTCTTTGTTTTATGGCGCTGAGGCTCTGCGGTCTAGATCTATGCAAGTTGTGATCGACATTCAGAAGATTAACGCATCCATACCGGCTTGAGACTTCCTTCTCTCCTGTGGTTTTTCATTTACATACATGTCAGCAAGGTGGAGACGCTATATTTATTTTTATTTTTTCATTTTTTATTTTCATCTGAGGGTTCTCACCACATTGACTTTTTTTGGCATTTTTTAGACTTTGGATTTGATCTTTCTATGCCCATTAGGTGGAATTTTATTTTGATTTATTTTTCATTTATTTAACACTTGTGTGGCTTCACTAGCTTTACAATTACTACACTTAAGTGTGGTGTTTTTTTTCCTTTCACACAGATCACTTAACACCAGTCCAAGAAAAAATTTTGTGTGGTATCTGGTGGATTCATTTTTGTATCCACACCTGTATGTTATCTATCACAATTGATTATTTCTGTGTGATCACAGGATACATATTTAATTTGTGTAGAACATTTACAGTATGCACCGTGCCCTTTATTGGTCATATATTCACTATTAGCGCGATCCCAACTCTTTTGTACACGATATAAACAGGAAGAGCCGCCGACGGCTCTTCCTCACTCGCGTCTGATAGACGCGAGTACAGGAGAGCCGATCAGCGGCTCTCCTGACAGGGGGGGTTCGCGCTGATTGTTTATCAGCGCAGCCCCCCCTCGGATCGCCACACTAGACCACCAGGGAAATAAAAAAAAATACAAAAAAAAATACAAAAAAAAATACAAAAAAAAATGTCAAAAAAAATGACAAAAAAAAATGACAAAAAAATAAAATGACAAAAAAAAAAAAGGGGGGCAGTAAAAAAAAATGATGCCAATCAGTGCCCACACATGGGCACTGATTGGCAACATTGATCCATCAGTGCCACCCCTCAGTGATCATCAGTGCCACCCCAGTGTCTGTCAGTGCCACCCCACAGTGCCAATCCATGCCCAGTGCCCACCTACCAGTGCCCACCTGTGCCGCCTATCAGTGCCCACCTGTGCCGCCTATCAGTGCCCACCTGTGCCGCCTATCAGTGCCCACCTGTGCCGCCTATGAGTGCCCACCTGTGCTGCCTATGAGTGCCCACCTGTGCTGCCTATGAGTGCCCAGTGCTGCCTATGAGTGCCCATCAGTGCCGCCCATGAGTGCCCATCAGTGCCGCCCATGAGTGCCCATCAGTGCCCAATACCAGCACCGCCTATCAGTGCCCATCAGTGCTACCTAATCGGTGCCCATCAGAACTACCTCATCGGTGCCCATCAGTGCCACCTCATCGGTGCCCATCAGTGCCACCATATCAGTGCCCATAATTGAAAGAGAAAACATACTCATTTACAAAAAAATTAACAGAAAAAAATAAAAACTTTATTTTTTTTTCAAAATCTTCGCTCTATTTTTAGTTGTTGCACAAAAAAAAAAAAACACGCAGAGGTGATCAAATACCACCAAAAGAAAGCTCTATTTGTGGGGAAAAAAGGACGCCAATTTTGTTTGGGTGCAGTGTAGCATGACCGCGCAATTGTCATTCAAATTGCGACAGTGCTGAAAGCTGAAAATTGGCTTGGGCGGGAAGGTGCGTAAGTGCCTGGTATGGAAGTGGTTAATAGAGGCAGATTATGGTATGTCCTGCATACATTGCATGACTGAGCTTCATACAATGTATTCAATAATATTTTTTTTTACTGCAACTAATGCGTGGATCTGACTTTTACTTGATAATTATCTACCTCGTCAATCCCTTGCAGCACTTTGACTGAGAGAGGGAGGGGCAGGACTGGGAGCAAATAAAATATGCCAAATGCAAATATGCTGAAGAAGCTGATCAAGCTAATGGGAGGACAGAGAAGAGAAGAGTAGAGGCATAGCTTCATCAGTCTATTGCTGCTTCTTCGCTGTCCAATCACAGTCCGGGAGCTGGGTGTGGTCTGCAGTGTGTTCCTGCAGAGCTCTGAGGGAGGAAGTATGTCCCCCTGAAACGTGTGAGCTTCTCCACCATGTGGCATCAGATGTAGATACATGTCCCACCTGCTAGAGCTGTGTATTTGAATAGCTTGATTTTATCTTCTTTTGTGAGTATAATTTTGTCATGTGTTTTTAATAAATGGTTATGGTGGTAATGCACTAGTCGTTTGTGCACTCTTGTGTATGTTTTTACATGCAGCTGCAGGATAAGAAATCTCTCTCCCACAGCTTTTTGTCCCCATAATGCCAACTAACTTTTTGTTTTGTTCTGTATTGTCCTTATTATATTTATTTGTTTGCAGAGTATTGCAATTCTTTGGGGGACCATTCTTGTCTGCTTTGTTGTTCATATACAGGCTTTTTCATGGAACACTGTAAGAGTAATACTGATAGAAGCTGGAATGCATGGAAACTAAACCTAAATGTAGCACACCACTCGTAAGAGCTGCTGAGTTAGGGTTCCCACTGCTGCACAGCCAGTCACTTAGCATTCCCTTCATTCACTCAGACACAGAAAGCTTTACTGAAGACTTGGCACATTGTGGTCTTCAAGAGAGCACTTTTACAACTGACAGCCTCTCCCTTTGTCTTGTTCCTGCACCGTGCTGATCTACTCACTGTCTCTGCTTGTTCCTTCCCACTGCCTCTTCCTATAGTGGGATCCTTCTAGGCCAGCATTCCTGAGCTCCCAGCCCAAGGTAAGACCCCTCCCCTGCAGGTATTCCTCAGGGGCCACCTCAGGGGCCACCAACAGCCTCCCTCAGCATTGCTTCTCCATCTTCCACCTAAACGCCCTTGCCAGGCCTACTTTCGGGGCTTGGCTGAGAGCCCAAAAATATTCAGGGCACCTCCTCCTCACTGCCACCCACTAGTTTTGAATGTTCTTCAACATTCCATATACCAGGGGGAGGCACCGGAGAGCTGCCAGAATGAGTTATCCAGCCCTGGCCTCTAATAACACTGACCCATTTTCAGTGACTCGATCCAGAGCCAGGCAAATGCTTTTTACCCGCACTACACTTCTAGTAGCATACACTACATAAACAGCAATTGATACAAAAGTATCTGAAAAAGAGCATCTTTCTGAAAATAGCGTATGGCAAATTATTACGATTTTTCTAAAATTTCACAACACAAAACCTGAAATTGTAGGTTTTTGGTAATGATTACTATTGATACTTAAACCAGCCATACATGGATCAAAATTCAGCAGGGATCAGAAACATTTCAATCCATCTATGAGCTGGGTGGTTGTACAGAAGACAATCTATGGCTGAACTTCTGTGCAACAGTCAGATTTTCCCCACTCAGTCAGTACTGCAAGCTATAACCTGCAACATTGACCAGTATGTTCTGATGGCGGGGATGTCTCCCTGCTGTCGTAATACAATAGCTCTGCAAGAAGGATTCCTCCTTCCACATCAAGTTTGTGGATAGGGAAATTTAGTCAGTTTTTTTTGCACTACACAATCGTTTTTACTGCAAAGATTTACTGAGCCAAGTATCAGCTGGGTAAATTGTTAGACACAAATAAAGCTAATTAACATTTGCTAACTGTTCACAGCAATGTGTAAATTTCTTTTTAGAATAATGGTTCTCATTTTTTGTTCTTAAAAACAACTTATTCATTTTGTTCCCTAATTAAGAGGATAAAAAAGGATTGTGTTAACATAGAACTAAAGGCAAAACTTTTTTCCATTTGGATAGAGTAAACAAGGGTTATAGCCCCTGTCAGGTTTTTGCTATGTGTCCCATTGGTGAGATTTTCCTTAACTTCCTGTCCCACAGCCAAAACAAGTGGGGGAATCCCTCGTTGTCATCAGGATCGCTAGAACTATTGTCTTCTTTGAAGATTTCCCCCCTATTACTGTTATGGGGACAACCCAAAACTTAGGATTATCTTTTACTTTCATCTTTAATGATGTTTATAAATTATTTCAAATAGAGTATAATGGGGAGACAAACAGGAAAAAAAAATGACAGGTGTTCTAATCCCTCCGCGTTCTATCCAAAACTTAAAAAAAATCTTTGGGGCAGATTCACAGACATTTTGCTTAGCGTAGCGTATCAGAAATACACTACGCCGCCGTTTTTTACCTTGCTCTACGTGGAATTCAGGTAGATTTTCTACGGTAAACGACGGCGGCGTAGTGTATTTCTCCCGTCGCAATCCATCTGCGCGAGTAGGGGGCGTGAAACATTTAAATTAGGCGCGTTCCCGCGGCGATCGATCTGCGCATGCTCCGTTCGCAAATTTCCCGCCGTGCATTGCGCGAAATCACGTCGTGACGTCATTCGTTGTTTATGTAGCGTACTTTACGGCCGATCCACGTCCCGACGAGTTACGTAAACAAAATAAAAATTTAAATAAATTCGAAGCGGGAACGACGGCCATACTTAACATGGGCTACGTAAAGTTAGAGCAGCAAAAAGCTGCTCTAACATTACGTATAAAAAAATAGACGAAAACGATTGCGACGCCCGCTCGTATGTTCGTGAATCCCCGTAAAAACACATTTGCATATCCCGACGCACCAAAACGACGCGAACTCCTCCCAGCGGCCGCAAATAGATGGCAGCGTAGATCCGAAGGCTTACGAAGACGTAAGCCTCTCGGATCGAAGCCCGAAGCCGGCGTATCATGGTTTGAGGATTCAAACTAGTGATACGCCGCACGAAATTTGAAATTACTCCTGTCTAACCCCAGTTAGACAGGCATAATTGTTTTGTGAATCTGCCCTTTTGCTTTTAGTTAGGGCACTTTTACACTGAGGCGGGCAGACGTTGGTGGTAAATCGCTGCTAATGGCCGAAAAAGGGCTAAAAGCGCCCGCAAAGTGCCACCACAGCGTCGCTCCGGCGGCATTGCCCATTGATTTCGATGGGCAGGGGAGCTTAAGGAGTGGTGTATACACCGCTCCTAAAGCGCCTCAAAGATGCTGCTAGCAGGACTTTTTTAGCGTCCTGCCAGCGCATCACTCCAGTGTGAAAGCACTCAGGCTCTCACACTGGAGTGACAGGAGAGGCGCTTTGCAGACGCTATTTTTAGCTCTATAGTGCCTGTAAAGTGCCTCGGTGTGAAAATAGCCTTATACTTTAAAACTTAGTGAATTTGTGATTATATTGCAAATGTTTGAAAATGGCTCTTAAGTTACTGCTTTACATCATGTAAACCCTAATGCCGTGTACACACAATCGTTTTTCGGCATGAAAAAAAACACGTAGAAAAAAACAAAGTTTTTCCAACTTCATCATTAAAAATTATGTTGCCCACACACCATCATTTAAAAAACAATTATGAGCAAAGCGCGGTGATGTACAACACGTACGACGGCACTCTGAAGGGGAATTTCCATTCAAGCTCCCGTCTCCTAACTTGCTTCTGAGCATGCGTGGGTTTAAAACATTGTTTTTAACATCGTTTTAGCCCACACACATTTTTTACAACCCGAAAAACAACATTTTTAAAAACAACTTAAAAAATGCAGCATGCTCGAAATTTTTTATTTTTTTGTCGTTTTTCAGAAGATGAAAAATGATGTGAAGCCCACACAGGATCATTTTAAATTATGTTTTTAAAAACTTCCGAAAAACGATTGTGTGTACGGGGCATCACAATAAACTTTACTTATTTCCCCTTTTTTCACTCTGTTTAATATATAATAGAAAGCATTTGTTATATTTGTTTGATAAGTACAAAAAAACTGTTACATTCTGCCTGATAACTTCCTGTGCTATCTGCCCTGTGCTGACTGTCATCACATCACATTGTTCCCAGCACTCTCTGTGGATTCTGTAATTCTGTCCTAGAGTGCCAACGCTCTGCCTCCGTAGATACAATTTAGTGTGTGAGCATTGTGATCCTAGGGCGGGAACTTTGTTACTGGCAGGATCACTGGGTAAAAATGAAGTGAAAAAAGTTTGTAAATTTAAGGCAGCTACCACATCTAAGGACTGGTGAGCTGCAATATATTACATGCAATGTCTTGGGTTTAGTTACACTGCAGTCCTTAGTTTTTGTCAAAAGCCTGCCCTTCTTGATGAGAGATTTCCCTGTGTATGGTCAACTTAAGGCTACTCAGAACTAATATTTCAATTTATGGTGTACTACACCTGTCTGAAATATTGCCTATATCTGCCCAGGACTCAGGCAGCAAATTTCCCAGGGGATTCCTCAATTATTATTCTATTCACTACTGCTGTGGGGTGGATTTACTAAAAGCAAATATGCATTGTGGGTGCACGGGCGCTGCCCACCCTTACACCTCTGTCTTCCTCCTTATCCAAGTGCCTGACCCCTTTAAGGACGCCGGACACATGAAATACTATGGCGGGATAGGCAGGGGGTGTGTATTTTGAGAGGCTCTAATAGGCTTCAAAATAGAGTGCGTTCGGGGTGCAAAAAACTGCGTCCCAATCCTGCACTGTTGTGTGACGATAGAGAAATAACTACAATTCCCTGTGAGACCTGTTTCCCGATTGGCCAAGGCACCAGGGTATCCTATTGGAAGCCTAGTGCTTTGGTAAAAGAGGAGACATACAGAAAGCCTAAGGAGCGAACACTGGAGCCACTGCTGCCTGCACTATAGGAGAGGAGGAGGACACCCCCGGCACTTCAGGAGAGGAGGAGGACAGCCCCGCCAATGCAGGAAAGGAGGAGAGCCCTGCCACACAAGGGTAAGGGATGCCGGAGGGGGGTTATGTGCATGTTTGTCGCCCACCCATAAGGAGAACACACACACCGCCACTGGCAAATAGATTGTGCGGTTGCTCTACATAAGGGTTTCTTAACCTTTTTTCGGTCAAGGCATCCTTTAAAATTATAGTCAATCTTGGGGCACCCTCTAAAATTATGGACTGTCTTGAGGCACCCCATTCTAATATGTAAAAATATTCTCATAATTTTACATAATGCAGCAACATCAATAAACGTAGAACACCCAACGTTAGAGGTGATTTATTCTTCCAAAGCAAATCCACTATTGCAAACTGGCACTGACTAGTATTACAATGTTTCTCTTCTCTCTCAGTATTTCTCCATCGCTTAGCTAATGAGACCCCAAAGCATAGATGGGTCATCCACCTTCACTGCAGCAGTAGCAGCACAGTAAAGCGCACAACCCCCCCCCCCCCCCCCCCCCCTGGTGATTGCACATTAAGCAACTGAGTGATGAGATCATCCACATGCTCACTCTGCTTTATCCTGCTGTCAGCATGTGTACACTATAGGAAAGCCTTATTAGCTTAGTGTGCTGACCCTCCCTATCACAATCTGAGTGCAGGGAAATAAGAAGCTAATATCAAATTTAGGTACTTTTAGTTTTGTTTTATTAATAGACATATCCACAATAATTAATGGGGTTTTGTATCTGCTGGAGCTTAGAGTTAATACATCATTACAGTTTTCTATCTTCCACAGGCTGTGGATGCTATTGTTTTCTATATTTCACTTTTCTTTAATTTGCCAAGGCCTTGTAAATATTGTAATCATGTCCACATTTGCATAAACTTCTCCAGGAGCAGGGTGATAATTGACCAGCTGCATTACTTCAAAAGGACTGTTTTATTGTGTATGCCATTTTTACTAGGTCATCTAGGGTCACCAGTGGCGGCTGGTGCACAACATTTTTGGGGGGGCGCAAAGGAAAAAAAAAATTGCAGTCTCACTGTGGCATCAATTTGCACCACTGTGCCATGCCATCAAATGCAGCCACTGTTCCATCAATTCACACCACTTTGCCATGCCATTTAACCAGCCACTGTGCCATCAATTGTCACCACTGTTCCATGCCATTAAACCAGCCAATGTGCCATCCATTGTCACCACTGTTCCATGCCATTAAACCAGCCACTGTGCCATCCATTGTCACCACTGTTCCATGCCATTAAACCAGCCACTGTGCCATCCATTGTCACCACTGTTCCATGCCACTAAACCAGCCACTGTGCCATCCATTGTCACCACTGGTCCATGCCATTAAACCAGCCACTGGGCCATCCATTGTCACCACTGTTCCATGCCATTAAACCAGCCACTGTGCCATCCATTGTCACCACTGTTCCATGCCATTAAACCAGTCACTGTGCCATCCATTGTCACCACTGTTCCATGCCACTAAACCAGCCACTGTGCCATCCATTGTCACCACTGGTCCATGCCATTAAACCAGCCCCTGTGCCATCCATTGTCACCACTGTGCCCATGGTCGCCGCTGTGCCAATTGTCCCCACTGTACCCTGTAAATTGCTCTCCCCCCCCATCGCCCGGCACTTACCTTTACTGGAGTCAGACATCCACGTTCCACGATGTCTTCTCCCGCCCTCGGTCACTGACATGCGTCTCAGCCAATCAGGTTTCCGGTAGCCAGAACCGGCCAGCCTGATTGGCTGAGACGCCTGTCATCTTATCCAAGGGGCGTACAGTCTGTGCGCTCCGAGAATAAGCTTCCGGGATCCGAGGGCTGTACTGGGAAAGCCTATCAGAGCTGTTGGCTCTGATAGACATTTCCGTACAGCCAACCAGCTGGCGTTATTCAGATGGCCGGACATGAGCGCCGACCATCTGAATAACAGCGGCAGCGGCGATAATATAGATTCGAGCAATGCATGAATCTATGTTATTAGACTCAGTGGCGGTGAGAGCCAGAGGGGGCGGTGCTCCAGCGCCCTCTATGGACGAACCGCCACTGAGGGTCACACTTTTTAGACATATGTTCTGTTCATAGATACTACTAGAAGCAGAACTGTATTTAATGGAAACCTGTCATGTTGACATCCTTATCCGTGCTTTACAACATAATGATGTATTGACCTGGAATCCATACAGTATATTAGTATATTGCCTGCATACTTGTTTCAGGTGGGAAGGCAAGGATAAGAATGCCAGCTCTGAATCATGCACCTTTAAATACAAGTCAGCAATAGCAGGTCCCATATTTCTAGCATGACAGCTTCTTTAAAGGTAATGCTTTCCTAGGCAGCTTCTGAACACTGTGAAATGAATATAAGGATGTGCAATTGGAGTCAACATACCACAAGCTTTAACCTCCCTGGCGGGATGAGTATTTCAGATTTTAGGCTCTGAAAGCGGTACCATTATTTTACAAGGACATTTGGCATTTTACATTGTAGGCCTGTAACTCTTAGAAATAACTCACTTAAATCTGTCCAAACAAGAGTCTAGTAGACATCTCGGGTATGAAAAAGTTTAAAAAACAAAATCAAAAATTATAATTATAAATAATTATAACAAATAATAATATCATTTTAATAAAAATGATTCAATCATGTAATCAACTCAAAATCACAGTAATTTGCTCAGTTGCAGAACTGTCGCTGTCATTACTTTTATTTTTTTATGACAAATTTCCCCACAAACAGAACAGTTTTTATTATATAAAAGAACATGTAGGACACTGGGCAGACCACTAGGGACAAAGGGGGTGTGTATTTTTTACATACAGTACTGTAATATGTACGATTGCAGTATACTGTATGTATTGTGTTTATTTACTTTTTTTGAATTTGGCGCCGTTCTCCGCCCCCGTGTGTCGTAACGGCTCAGGGAACGGAGCTCGGTGCCACACAGGGACACTGTGAATCGAGCTAGAAGACACCGCTCGATCACACAGCAGAGAGGCATTGCAGGATCCAGGGACAAGGTAAGTAAACCATGCCTGTGGCTGCTGCAAGGCGATCCCGTGTCTGGCTCAGGGTTACTGCGTTTGGTGCTGAAATTCCACCCCGAGTCAGACTCGGGAATACCGCCAGGGGGGTTAAAATAAGATTTTCACTGGACTGAACCAAATTGTGTTAGTTAGTATTGTGTCCTGCTGTCCTTACAACCCCCTTAGTATCCTAGATCTGCTATTGTCTTGAACCCAAAAGTGTCTAGTGGTGATTTAGCTAAAGAAAGTAAATTGTATGCTTTTTACATGAATGTAAAAAGAAGAAAAACTGCGCTGATCTAAACAAAAAATGAGCAGCTACACAAGCAATGTGACAAAAATTGAATGCAAAGTGAAAAATATGTAGCGCTAATATAAACACTTATGAGTGATATATAAGTGAAAAACAATGCAAAAAAGAGGGTAATGAGCCACAGTGATATGTAAATAAGTGTCCATTAAAGGATATATAAAACACCAAAAAAATAAGTCTATCAATGGATTTAAGAAAAGGCAGAAAGCATATGACCACATCAGTCGTCATGGACAGGACATTCTGTACAGCCAGACAGGAGTAAATGGAATACTCTTACCAGATGATGAGGATCTGTTTGTCAGCGACACCAGATCATAAACGCATGGAAGGACTCCAATAGGATCCACTCAACCAAACGAAAGCCAGATGGTAGACTCCGCACAGGATATCCAGATGAATGGCAGTAGTCCTGGACTGGAACCTCACCATGGATTGGCTCGTTCGGGATCAGGATCGAAGGCAAAGAAGAAAAGATCTATTTGCTCCAAGCCGACAGTTGGTAGTGGAAAGCCAGTATCTGCTCAAAAAGTGGAGGGCACAATTGTAGAGCTTGAAAAAACTTTATCCAAGCAGATCATGCGGGAAAAAGAAAAAACAGTGCTCCGGATGGTGCAGGTAAAAAAGGATAAGGTTTTAATATAATAAAACCAACGACTCATAATTATTTCTGGTTTGACCAGAAATTCTTCCTTCAAAGACGTGGCGTGGCTATGGGGGCCAACATTCAGCATTGTCAATTCGAGAAAATAGTTAAAAAACATTGGGATGTGTTAATGAATGATAAGGTTTTGGGACCTGTCCTCCCCCCTCGCCCTCTCTTTATTTATAGGAAGGCGCCCACACTGAGGGATGTTGTGGCACCAGGAGCCATTGACCCACCCATTTTCAAAGAGAACACTATTTTCTCGTTTTTATCCGGCTTCTACGCGTGTGGTCGCTGTCAGCCCTGTAAACAGTGCAAATTCAACATCAAAAAACGGAAAGATTTTACCTAGTTTTCTACTAAGAAGTCGTACAACATTAAAAATCTAATCACCTGTAACACTGAAGGTGTGGTCTACATGCTTGAGTGCGACTGTGGTTTACAGTATATAGGTCGCACTTCTCGCACCATGGCTGTTAGGATAGGAGAACATGTTAATAATATCAAACGTGGGCTACGTACTCACAGTGTATCTAGACATTTTAGGAAGTACCATAATAGGAACCCTAAATGTCTCAAATTTTGGGGCCTGGAAAGAGTAGATAAGCACTGGAGAGGAGGTAATTATATTAGACGAATTAGCCAGAGGGAATCCTTCTGGATATACGAGGCTCGTGTACTCTCTCCGGAGGGTCTCAATGTTGATTTTGATTTGAATTGTTTTATTGCAAATAATTAGTTATATATCAACAATTATTCCTATGGCCTTCTTTTTCTCTAGTATAGGCAGATTACTTTGATTGTTATTGCCTTAGATGGATTCTGTGGTTATTTTAATTCTATGATAGTAAAGGTCCATTATATGTTAACCCTTTGGTGGTATTTTGGTATCACTTATGGGATCATATATATATGAATTAATATTTTCTAGATTTTTTATCAGATTTTTTATATATATTTTTTATATTTTTATTTATATCTCATTGATATTGTATATTAATTTTTTATCTTATTATTAATTTTATTTTTTGGTTTAGGTATATTTAGTAACTTTGGAATTAAGTAATGTTATATTATATGTATTATTATTTAATATCTATTGTTCTTCTGTAAGAATTTGTGGGACTGCATAGAGTGATGTTAGCAATTTTAGCTGTATTCTCTCTTTTGTCCACAAGATGGCGATGTAGAGTTTTCTATGTTTGTCGCTGCAATAGCGAATAATAAAGTTTCTCACCAGCCCAGCGTATGACGCTTTTGTCCACAAGATGGCGATGAAGAGTCTTTTAGATTATTTTTGCTTGTAGCTGTAATAGCGAACAATAAAGTTTTTTGCCAGCCCAGCGTATGACGCGGGACGTGCCTTACCGCGTCATTACGTGTGTCCTGGGAATTTGAGCCGTACTTTACGGCAGGCTATTTAAATCGAGGATGTGAAGCAGAAGGTTCCGCCCTGCTGAGGAAGTTGTATTACGATACGCGTCCGGGGTCAGGAACCATCCCACGTCACTCGTTGTTGTCCCACATCTTCATTCGAGCTGTTTGTTTCATGGTGTTATATGCCTGTATTTTCTACCTAAATGTGAGTATACTGCACATGTTTTTACGCATTAAAGAGACCTGGTTCTTTATGGAAGCTCTTAGATTTGGCCTTTTTTTCTTTGCATACTGGTCCGTTGGTGCCACTGAGGATATTTGCTTATCTCCGGGTCCTTCAGCCAAAAAGTATACATCTTTGAGCCATCTGGATTTCCTACCATTGATCTATGTCCATTAGACCTTTGGTAAAACAAAGGTCTTTGTGTGAGGTGAGAGTACCCATCTTTACTGGTGAAGGGATCACATTTGAAATATTGGTTTTCCAGTCACATGGTGAAGATACTCTGATTTTCTTGATCACAGGATTTTTTCTTCCAAGTTGTTTGCACATTGCAAATTTGGACTTTCTTTTATTTACTTTCACACTGCTATTAATCATTTGTGTGTTTATTTTTTCACTATTATGAGCATATTTATCTTTATTATTATGTAATTTAGGTTTGCGCTGCACTGCTTTTCTTGATATATTTACTTCTGGGATTTTGTGATTGTCCTTTTTGGTGTTCAGCTTGCATCCTTATGAAATCCACTCTTTGAGTATTTTTCATTCTTACATTTAATAGTACATTTTATTATTATTTTGATCCTTTGTATTTTTGCGCTGATTGCACCTTCTTTTTTATACACCAAGTTTGCCCCCAGCCTGGCCAACCTCTTTATGGCCAAGTAGGAGGAGGATGTCGTCTATTGTGATAGACCATCTTCCCTTGTCCTTTGGGCCAGATATATAGACGACGTCCTCCTCTTATGAGATGGCCCACGAGAATCGTTGGAAGAGTATTTTTTGTTTTTGAACAATAATGAATGTGGTATCTCTTTTTTCTACGATTTTAGTCCTCTGAAGATCACCTTTCTGGACCTGGAGATCGAACTTGTGTCCAGACAGTTCAAATTCAGAACACATTTCAAAGCCACGGATAGGAACAGCTTTATCCCTACCGACAGTTGCCACCATAGATCTTGGCTGAACTCAGTTCCGCGTAGTCAGTTCCTGTGTTTACGGAGGAACTGTACTAATGATGACACCTACTTCTCGCAGGTGTCAATGCTTAAAGAAAAATTTGTAGAGAAGGGTTATGATGCTTCATCTGTGGACCTAGAGTTACAGAAAGTTGCACTAATTGAACGTGATTCTCTGTTGATGGATAGAGCTCCACGCGAACAGGATGAGTCCTTCAAATTTTTCATGGTTACCGCTTATTCCAACCAGCATAGGGATATTAAAACCAGGTTCTAGGCCCCAACTTACCTGAGCGGGCCAAAGTCATCTTTAAGGGGGCACCAATGTTGAGAAACAGCATTGCTCCCAATGTTGTTGACCCCCCAAGCCGCCCTGTATTTGTTCAGGACATGAAAGGATATTTTCCTTGTAAGAAATGTAGTGTTTGCCATTAAAACATCAATGGGAAGTCTAAAAACTTGCAATTTAGTTCTAGCAACACAGGTCGCCAATATTCTATCAAATAATTTTGCACATGTGCCACAACGCACATAGTGTATCTTATCACCTGCCCGTGCGGAAAGCAATACATTGGTTGTACCATACGTGCCTTTTCCGTACGGGTAGGTGAACATGTTACCAAAATTATAGGTGGGTGTACTAAGCATACAGTCCCAAGACATTATAGGGAACCCTAAAGGTACACAGTTTCTAATTATTGACAAGTACATACCACCATGGAGAGGAGGAGCCAAAACAAGAGGGGTGTCCAAACTGGAAGCATATTGGATATATGAATTACGTACAATTACGTACATATGTTCCACACTGCCTCAATGTCGAGTGGGACATAAACGCATTTAATAACCAATCCTAATGTTATGTTGTGATGCATCCCCACACCCAATTGTGGCTCCTAAAACCCCCCCTCCACCTTGTTAATTTTTAACTTTTAATCATTCACATTTTTTATATTGTATTCTAATAAGAACTATCTTAAAATATTTAAAAATAAAAATATTTTATATATCACTCAAGTGAGTTAATATCATATGATTTTTATAGTTGCATACTCAGTCCTCTTTTATTGTTTCACATATATTTATGTGTTTTATCTATCCTTTGATGGACACTTATTTACATATCACTGTGGCTCATTACCCTCTTTTTTTTGCATTGTTTTTCACTTATATATCACTCATAAGTGTTTATGCTTTTTACATGACTGTTGAGGCGCAATGGGCCCAGGTACAATTAAATGTAACATAAATGATTAGAAAACCTTCACCCTTGCCCTCTCACTCCATTAAATAAACACACTTACGACCATTAGGTTGGAAAGGGCCAGGCCACAGCTTTGTTAAAATCCAACACATAACGTGTGAACACTTTTAAACCAGTGCCAGTCACAGTTGTACTGTGAACACGCAATTCCAAACGGAATTGCGTGTTCACAGTACAAGCCTCTAACCACTCTACCCTTAAGCAAGGTAGAGCGCCATACAACAAACACTGGTACATGACAATGTGGACTAACAGTGCTTGCAATACTGTTTATGTTGTATGTATGTTATACTACAGATGTATTCTGCCTTCCTCGAAAAGTTCATTAAACCTAACAAATGTATTAATATTATTGTTTTACAGGATTCATATAGTGCCAACAGTTTACGCAGCGCCTTACAACATGAGGGCAGACAGTACAGTTACAATACAATCCAACATGAGGAATCAGAGGGCCCTGCTCATTAGAGCTTACAAAAAAATAAATTGCAACTTGAAATTAAAATGAAATTCCAGCTTTCACCTAACTAGCCCTAAAAATGTCCCATCCCCCTCTTAATGTGATGTGATCCAGCTTCCCTGGGTTAGCCAGCATGGCTTCGGCTAACAATGGATGAACCATTGAAGCCTATAGGTGATGTCACTGCTCCAAAATTGATCAGCCATTGTCGTAGCACTCTCTCTTCTCCCCTGCAGCCATCACTTGTTGACACAGGGAAGATCATGTGACCAGACTGGAGCACACTGAAAATGGGTAAGTATGTACAGTATAGCTTTCTTACACAGGTTAGTTAGAATAGGTGTTGGAATGGGTTACCGTTTTAAGGCTAGTTAGGGAGATTCACCCTCTTTATTTTCTATGGT
The DNA here is from genome assembly GCA_029574335.1 of Rana kukunoris. Classification (NCBI taxonomy): domain Eukaryota; kingdom Metazoa; phylum Chordata; class Amphibia; order Anura; family Ranidae; genus Rana; species Rana kukunoris. Next base: position 253,215,857 of record CM056051.1, on the reverse strand, counting down.
AACCAATATTACCAAAACTGACATTGAAAGGAAATCCTGAATTTTAAGCAGTCACCAGAACAGGAATAGAAGAGATTTTTTTTAAGTGAAACCCTAGCCGATAATCGCAAGAGAATCCTGCAGGCTGGTTGTACCTAAGTTGATCGTTCAATCAACTTGTTACATTCAGCCTGCCCATTAACAATTTGAATCTTGGCCGGTTCCTGCTGAATTGGCTGAAATTCAAACGTGTATGGTCAGCCTAAGTGTGCTGAGAATTTTTTGGGTTTATTTCTCCATATACAGTACTCATACCCACAGTTGATCCAGTGGAAGGCAAAAATAAATTAAAACGATGAAACACGGTCCAATTCACTCCAGTTAGTTCTTGGACCAACTACCCCTTTACTGAAAAAAAGAAAAAAAAGATTGGCTGGGGTTGGTTGCTGATTTTCCAGCAAGGTGAAAAAATATAGTTTGCAATAATATTTGAAACACTGAAGTTTGCATCCCAGGTGGAGCCTAGGTCAACTGATCCTTTCCAAGGCAGGCAGCCGGGAGTTTTGGCTGAAGGGCAAGAAGGCATTAGTCTCTCTGACCAAATACTGAGAAGATACTGTACATTGGGCTGGTGGCCCTGAGTAGGCATTTAGATATTGACCAGAATGGGCTTCTCAATTAGTAACACATGCTGTGCAATACAGTATATAGCTACCTGCTTCTCACTCAGACTTGGAGTTGAAGCATCTTTGTTTTTGACTCTGAAGTGTCAGGTGACTGATTGCAGAGAACTGCAAAGAAAGCTAATGCTAGAAAATGAGAAAAGGTGTACCGCAATACACCATGACCTTTAAAAAACACCCACCTTTCAGCATGCCTCCAATTACTGCATACACCATGGTACACTTTGGGATTGATTTACTAATGGCAAATAGACTGTGGACTCTGCAAAGTTGCCCTCTCCGAGAGCAGTTGCTCCAGAGCTTAGTAAATGAGCAGAAGCTCTGCTGACTTCCATCATCCAATCATGTGCAAGCACAAATGCTGTTTTTTTTCATTGCACGTGATTGGGTATACTTTTCACAGTGAAGCTTCATCTCATTTACCATTTACTAAGCTCTGAAGCAACTGCACTTGCAGTCTATTTGCCTTTAGTAAATCAACCCCTTTGGGCGGTACATTTTTTTTAGGCTGCCATAGGCTGTCCTTTCTATAAAACAATTAGTAAGTTGCGTTTTCCCCTAGGCCAGAATTTCCCGATCTTCTTCTGCCCAGAAGATCGATTGGGACAAGACCAAACCATTATTTACATTATAGCTAGACTAACCCCCGGATTGCAAACAGATTATTATTTCTGGCATGTTCTTCCGCCAGACAGCAGCTATCAGTAGATTTGCACATTATATCAAGTTATTTGTTCTTTTAACATTTTGTTTGTGCTACTTTAGAAAACCTTATCTAATTCAGAAAGACGTTTTAATTAACTAGGGACTTGACAGTTGCCTAGTCACGTTAAATGAACAGATTTCCAGGTAACGGAACCAAATCCAATGTTTATGTTAAAAAAATGTGTTTCTTCCTTTCAGAGGCAAGTTCATAGCAGACAGGAAGGGTTAGTATGCGCTGTATCCCCTTCCTTTTTTGTGCACTGTTCTGTATTCCATTCGTAGCAGATCTACCTCCAAACAGAGAAATGAAATGCGTACCAGTTAAGAAAAAAGGGGGAGGGAAAGGTGGAAACATCAACTGGTGTTCTATAAGAAATAAACTGACAATTTCAGGACTGCTTGATTCTGTTAATTAAAAAAAGGAGCGGGGAGCAGAGGAAAAAAAAAGACAGAGACTTAAATGTATTCTTCTCTAGCAGCGTGTGCGCAGGCTACTTTATTATTTTGTAAGATGCCCTTCTGTGCCTCCCTTTACAATCTGATGCCAGTTTTTCTGGACATAAACAGTGATTCCAGAAAGGAAACCTGCAAGACTGGAGGAAGGTAATGAAAAAAGACGGTAATGAGTAGCGTATGTAAGGGATGAGAGTGCCGACTAGTCAGGGGACATGCTGTGCCCTTTTTGTGTAGGGTTCAGCTGCTATTAGAAACAAACTATTTTAAGTTAGCAGGTGTTGAGCATCTTTTAGCAGTTTTAAAACACCAATTTTCAGCTCAGTGCTGCACTTTCTACACCCAGGGGGAGCCCATAACATCTCTGTGCCTGCTGGAGGCAAACAAGTGACAGAGAATTAATAAATGCTATAGTGCCATGGGTGGTGGTTGGAGGTGCGTCCAGGTGTTATCATTCTTTGTACTGCAGTCAGAAATGGAAGGAAAGAAACACATGACATTTCAAAGATGCAAATATTTACTGAAATTTGCCTGCTGATTTATTAAGGCACTGAATGATTGATGAATATTAACTGATGGATATTTAATTGAACAGAAAAGCACAATACCATGAAAATGGCCTTATTGCCAGTGATGTCCAGCATGTTATTTTTCCCCATTGAGATCTGATGTGTTTTCAAAGTGTTCCTTTAATTCTTTTTGAGTGGTATATATATATATATATACATATATACATACAGTATGTAAAATATATACTGTGTGTATATATATATATATATATACCACTCAAAAACTTAAAGGAACACTTTGAAAACACTTCAGATCATGCTGGATATCTTTACTGATATGGACTGGGTAATGTGTTAAGAACAAAAGAATGTCACATCATTTGATGGAAATGAAAATCATCAATCTGCAGAGGGCTGAATTCAAAGACACCCTGAAAATCAAAGTGAAAAAATTATGCAGCAGCATAGTCCCTGTTGCTTGCTTGTGTGCATGTCTGACAACGTCATACGATGGATGATGTCCTGGGGCATTTCCTCCCAGATCTGGACCAGGACGTCACAGCTCCTGAACAGACTAAGATGCAACCTAGCGGCGTCGGATGGACCGAAACATATAGTCTCAGAGGTGTTCTATTGGATTTAGGCCAGGTGGGCATGAGGGGGCATTCAATGGTATCAATTCCTTCATCCTCCAGGAACTGGCTGCATATTCTTGCCACATGAAGCCAGGCATTGTCATGCACCAGGAGGAACCCAGGACTCACTGCCGTTTTTTAATCTTTTTTTTGCATTGATAGGTACATGTCCCCTGGGACAGTACCCTGGTCCCCAAACACTTTTTATGGCAATGACTTGCATATAAGCCTTTAAAATTAGCACTTTTTTCATGTTCTGTTCCATAGACTTTAACTATTCGCACAATTTTGCTGTGCATTATCGGGCATTCTGTGGCGCTCGAATTTGCCGTGAACGCCCCATTATGTTTGCTGTACGGCGAACGGGCGAACACCCGATGTTCAAGTCGAACTTACGTTTAACTTGAATATCTGGCTCATCCCTAGTGATCACACCAAATATTGATTTGATTTGAATTTCTCTTCTGTTTATTTACTTTCCATTTTGTTAATTGATAACAAGAAGCTATTTCAGTCAGGGACTGGTCAGCACAGGTGCAATAGAACTGAACTATAAGCTTTGATTCAATAATTACAGTAATGATTAGGGATGGGCTGAACAACACCCAGTTCGGGTCGCACCAGAACACTTTGAACAGGCAAAAGTTCTAGCGAACATGCAAACCCTATTAAAGTCTATAGGACACAAACATGAAAAATCAAAAGTCCTCATTTTAAAGGCTTATATGCATGTTATTGCCATAACAAGTGTATGGGACCCGGGTACTGCCCTAGGGGACATTTATCTATCAATGCCAAAAAAAGGTTTTAAAACAATAATTTTTTTAGAAGCAGTGATTTTAATAATGCTTAAAGTGAAACAATACACATGAAAAATTCCATTAAATATCATGCCTAAGGGGTCCCTATAGTCTGCCTGTAAAGTGGCGCATCTGTGTGATGTATAGAATAGTGGGGCAGCAATAATGACATTTCTAAAATAAAAAAAGGAATTTAAACTTGTCTGGGGTCCCCCCAAAATTCAAACAAGACCCTTATCTGAGCATGCTGCCTGAAGGTCAGGAAGGGGGGGACAAGTGAACACCACCCCTCCTGAACCATACCAGGCTACATGCCCTTAACAATGGGGGTGGTGTTTTTTTTGCAAATCCTCACCCCAAAGCTCCTTGTCCCCATGTTGATGAGGACAAGGGCCTCTTTCTGACATCCCCGGGCTGTGTTTTTTCGGGGTCTGTGGGCTGGGGGCTAATCAGAATCTGGAAGCCCCCTTTAACAAGTGGACCCCCAGATCCCTCCCCCCTCCCACGTGAATGAGTATCGGGTACATCGTATACCTACCCTTTCACCAAAAAAAGTGTTGAAAAGTAAAAACCACAAGAGACATTTTTTGACAATTCCTTAACCTGTTGAGATCCGCGCGGATCTAAATATCCAACAGGCCGTCAATTGATGGCCTGTCACTAGCACGTTCCCCGCGCGCGCTCCAGAGCGCGCTGCGGGGAAATTCTGTGTTGGCCATGTCCCTTGGACACAGCCAATCACAGATCGCCACAAACGGCCTATCAGAGTGGACGTGTGCGATGCGATCTGTGCGGCCAATGAGAGATGATCTCATATGTAAACATATGAGATCATCTCTTATTGCCGTTTTACACAGAGACAGCGTCCTGTCTCTGGAGAGGAGACCGATCTGTGTTCCTTGTACATAGGGACACATATCGGTCACCTCCCCCAGTCAACCCCCCTCCCCCCACAGTTGTCCCCATTTGGAGAACCCCAAAGCACCCTCCCCATATTGAGGACAAGCGGCCTGGTATGGTCCAGGAAGGGGGCATCGCTCATCCTCTCCCTTTCCTGGCCTGCCAGGCTGTATGCTTGGATAAGGGTCTGGTATGGATTTTGGGGAGGACCCAATGCCATTTTTTTTTAAATTTAGCATGAAGTCCCCCTTAAAAATTACCTTTGGCCAATCATGGCTCTCACAGCACATTGCACTACAGTATGATTGGCCAAAGCACGCAGGTCAAGGGCATGCTTTGGCCAATCAGCAGCCATCAATGCCCTTTTAACCCCCGCTAGCAGCCCAATAAAGGGTTAAAAGTGCCCGCAAAAGCGCTGCTGCCTAAGAGCTTTGCAGGCGCTTCAACAGTGGTGCCCATTGATTTCAATGTCAGGGGCATTGGAGGAGCAGTGTATACAGTGTTAGACATTCTTACAATATGTCAAAAAAAGTTAGATTTTATTTCCATCATTTACACTTTCAAAATTACAGAAAACAAAAACATGGCGTCTGCAAAAGTTCTTCTGACTCATTTAGGGCCCTTTCACACGGGGCGGATCAGTATTGATCCGCCTCCGTGTGTCCGTTTGCTCAGCGGGGATCGCTCTGTAAATCCCCACTGAGCCATCGGATGACACTTTGCAGAGACCGCCCTGTTTTTTTTCCACTCTCCCCTATGGGGGAGCGGATGAACACGGACCGCGTGTCCATGTTCATCCGATCCGCTCTGCAGATGGAAGAAAAAATAGGGTTTTCTTCCGTCTGCAAAATCGGATGTTTGCGGAGGCGGACAATTACGGGTGTCAGCGGATGTTCATCCGCTGACACCAGCTATCCCATAGGGATACATGTATGTCCGTATTTCACGTGTGAAAGGGCCCTTAGCCACATATGATGGTAATAGAAAATGCTAATTGTTCCCTTCATAAAAATGAGAGCATACTGCTTACTGCATTTGTCTTTTTGGTATTTTTTTTTCATTGTACACCTTTGTTCTAGTAGTAATTAATAGTTGCTTATTCCCTAAATATTGGAAGACACCAATTAGGAATTTGGAGGCAGCTACAAATGGTATAAAGCCTGACCTCCAGCATGCTGGGTGGTGTACCTGAGGGTAAATCTTAAAGGGTTGGAACCCAATAAAGGGAGACATTCATTTTAACCTTGTTACAGAAATGGTTGGTTATATATGACTTGTGGGCAAAGTAAATTGTTCTGTCAATTTGTGTAGTGATAAATAAAGTTTTTAATTCTGTTTCATATTTGCGAATGTGTGGAGACACAATCCCCTCTGGACATGTAATCATCAGCTTGTGTGGGCATGAGGGAAAATAGGGAATGAAGATATGTCCATACAAACATCCTCAAATGGTGTTGTAGGTCAAGCAAGTAAGTCCCTCAGAAAACGTCTCTCAGAATGTGAAAGAGTTGGTACTCTTTCACGTGGACAAAAACATGAGAGGGCTAGCTCTTGACTGGGTGAAGTAAACTAGTGGTGTTAGGCCATTCATTGTAGGATATAGCTGACTTTGTTGGCATGGAAAATTTGTGGTATCAAGTGGAGTAGCTAACTGATTAAAATTTTCAAAGGGTTGAAAGTGTATTTCCACATTTGCAGCCAAATTGGGAACTTTTAAAAAATGCTTAAAAGTTGCAGTTTACTTTTTTTAAGATGCTCTATTCGGGACCCTCCAGCAAGAAAAAACCCTATGTTTTTTGTTTATAAGGGGGCAGGACAGCTGTGTTTGCCATAGTTAACCCTGTACTGTGTATGCAGATGTAAGTTATTAATTGAATAGATCTGATAATGAAAAAGTCACTTTTATTCAGATTCACTCTGCACATTGACGTAATCAAACAGCCATAGGTGTGCACACATGGGGGTTCCAGATGTACTAGGGCACACCCTAATTACTCCAACGCATACCTCCCAACAGCCCTGGATTGGGCAGAATGGTCCAGAGATTTCAGGTAAATCCTGGTGATTTAGGCTGAATTACAGAACCCAGTGGCGAAACACATTCTAAGTAATGCAGCTCCATACCCCCTCTCTGTGTGTCCCCTGCAGCTGCACTTGTCACAGGCAGCTATATAAAAAACACTTCTTGTTTATTACGGGGAGGGGGCAGGTAGTAACAGCCGACACAGGGAGTAGAGAGATGGGGCTATGAATCAATGTGAATGGCTTTATACATGGAGGGGCTGGTGCAAAAGGAGGTTTGGCAGTGGGGGCGGGGCTGAAAGCTGATCACAGTCAAGTATAGCCCTGCCCCTTACTTCCTGTACCATTCTTTAGTACCCGTGTCCTTCCTGGCATAAACTAACAGTGCTTGTTTTGTAGCGGCCTCTGAGAAATGCAGCTGCAACAGAGTCACAGAATGAAGATTGGCTAAGGGAGGCTATACACGGTCGAATTTCAATTTTTTTTTTTCAAAATCGGAAAGTTCGTTTTTTTGGTGATCCGATTATGCCACCATTGATTTTCGAAATTTGGCCGACAAAACCTTCATGTTGCCGGGAATCTTCGTTTCTCTCATGTTGCACGAAAATCGCCTGTTGCTGCAGCCCACTAACGGTGCGAAATTCGTACGGAAATTATTTGATATGATTTTCGAAAGAAAATTATTTCGAAATTTGAACTGTGTATGGCCTGCATTACTTGTGTTCTTCTGAGTGGGCCTCTTCACAGTACTCTAAGTATTACAGGTCCAGCTCAGCTCTTCTACTCCTTCTCCTATTCCCAGTCCAGTAGGTGGGCCTATGGGTAGATGTTATTTAGCTCTTCCTACTGTATCAGGGAATAGAAGAACCTAAAAAAGAACTGGAACTACAGTACCCCAAGTACTGTACAGAGTTCAGAAAGAAGGAGAACACAAATAAGCAGTGCAGAGATGAGACAGACAGTCACTTCCTACTGCACTCTGTACTCTGTGTCACTTCTAAGGAAGTGAGGCAGTTCAGTAGAAATAAAAGGTCAGCTTTGCTTTCAGACTAACGCATTTCAGTGAAAGGGTAAGGGTCTCGCGCCAAACAAAGTGTAAATATAGATAAATATACAACTGAAGTATATATAGTGCTAAAGCTGCACCCCAAAATTCAGAATATGAATGGATAAATGGAAACAGCAGGGGGCGCGATTAATACAAACAAACAAAATATAAACCACAGAATAAAAACATCTATGGTTGCCTTACATTAATGTGTAAATATGTGCAATTTATAATTAATAAATAAATATAAAAGTCCATATATTGTGCAGAAACACAGGGCCAGATTCACAGAGCGATTACGCGTGCGCAACTGCTGTTGCGCGTGCGTAAGTCTAAATGTGCGCGTGCGTATAGTTGGACGCGATTCACAAAACAATATACGCCAGAAATCTACGTTTTTTGGTCCGGCGTAATTGAGTTAGACATTCGCTTCCCTTCGCGCAAAACTGCGCTAGACACACCATTGATTTGCTAGTCAAATATGCTAATGAGGGAGTTACGGGGATCCACAAAAAAACGCAGTTGCTGCGCAGGCTACGCGATGTGCGCAACTGCAAAATGTCCTGTCTAAAGTTAGAGCACATAAAAGCTGATCTAACTTTTGAAAAAAAGTCTAATTGTCAGATAAAGCAACACCGTTATTGAGGAGCAGACCACACACACGTGTTGCACTACAATTTGACTGCCAACATGCTAGGGGCATCGTCGCTCATAGCTGCACTAGTGAATATAGATGACCAAAGAAGGAGGAGGGCACAGAGGATGGCACGGAGGATGGCACGGGAGAGGGTATACCGCACCCGCATACACCTGTTTGGCATGAATGATTCAGAGGTCTTTCGCATCTTCAGATTCCCCCCTCATGCCATCCTGGAATTAACCACAACCTTGCAGGAGGACATCACCAGCCCAACACAACGCTCACATGCAGTGCAGCCACTGGTCAAGGTCCTGGCAACACTCCATGTCCTTGCCAGTGGCTCTTTTCAGCGTACAAGTGGAGTGGTGGCTGGGATGTCACAATCCTCCATGAGCAGATGTGTGCACCAGGTTGTCCCTGCAATCCTCACACGCTTGGCCAACCAAATCATCAAACCCACCACTGAGGAGCTTCGAATCAAGGCAATGGCAGATTTCTACCGAATTGCCAGATTCCCACGCACCATCGGGGCCATAGATTGCACACATGTGGCACTCCAGCCCCCCCATGAGACCGAGCACATGTACCGCAATCGGAAGAATTGGCACTCCATCAACGTACAGGTGATAGTTGATGCCCAAGGCCTCATATGGCACGTCCGTGCCAAACACCCAGGGTCCAGCCATGACAGCTACATCTACAATCAAAGCCACATCCGAACAGAATTCGAACAGAACGTGTATGGGAACACCTGGCTGGTTGGTGAGTGACATGGGAGTCAGGCATGACTATCCCCTCCCGTGATGCACAACAGAAGTGGCACATGCATGACTAACATTCTCCTGTCTTTTCCTTTACAGGTGACTCTGCATATGCACTGGGACCCCATCTCATGACTCCTATCCGGAACCCCCAAACCCCAGGAGAGGAACGATACAATGAAGCACACATCAAAACCCGTGCAGTGGTGGAGCGCACCTTTGGCCTCCTGAAGTCACGTTTCCGATGCCTGGATAAGTCTGGGGGTACACTGTTGTATTCCCCAAACTTCGTGTGCCATATCATCGCTGCATGTTGCATGCTACACAATCTCGCAGTGAGGAAGGGCCTGCAGGTTGAGCTACGTGATGATCTGACCCCCCAACCAGAAAATCAACCCCTAACCGAGGATACCCCGTCTTCTGAGGGAAGAGCAGTCAGGAGGCAGCTCATATTGGGCATCTTTGCACGTTAAACACACACATTAATCATGGCACAATGAGAATGCATGCATGCACACCACTATGGTCCCTAGCACACACACCCCACATCCTCATCAAATTGGATTGGCACCAGTCCACCATGCAAGACTGGTGAGCAGTAACGCCACGTCAAGGCTCCAATTATGTCACTGTACATTCATACACCATTCACACGGACCTGGGAATCACTTCTCCCTGGTCCTGGGGAACCCTTCTCCACCAAAATTGAGGGTGACACCCCTTTTCCAGCAGGAATGTCACCCCCACATTCAAACATCATTCACAACCCAAAATATGCCAAAAAAGTCAAACAAACAAAAATGCATTGAAAAAAAAAATGCTTAGAAAAAACAAAAAAAAGCAGAGAACAAAAATAAAAAAGCTTTCAAAACAAACAAAAGGGGGAAAAAAAAATTATTGCCCTCTGCCTGAGCCACGCCTGGGGCGCCCCCGGCCACGGCCCCGGACCCTCAGGGGAGACGCATGGGGGAGGGGAAAAGCCGGGGAAGGAGGAGCAGCCCCTGAGATCTGCCCACCTGGCGGCCTGCCCTCCAAGGCCACGGCTATTCTGTCCAGGGCAGCACCAAGTGTTGCCGTGTTGCCCTGGATAGCCTGGGTAAGGGCCCTCACATCCTGCCCAACGCCTGCTGCTGTAGTTTGCAGGTCATTTAGGCAGGTTGTGGAGGCCCGGGAGTGGGAGTCCAGGTTACCCAGGCTATCATTAATGGAGGACAGGCTCTGATCCACCCGCCCCATAGTCTGGCAGAGCTGTCTCAGAAGGCGGGTCTGGGTGGCCAGGTTCCTTCTCAGACAGGCGGGCATGAGATTGGGCGCCCCCCTGGTGCTTGGGGATGACCTCCTGGCTCTTGCTGATGGTTGTGGCCGGGGAGAAGGGGAGGCCCTTGTGAGGGGAGCCATGTTGGGGGAGGAGGGGGGGGGGCTGACCCTTAGGGAGGGCAGGCTTCTTGCAGCCAGAGGGGAAGAGTCCGCAGAAACCAAAGGGCCAGTGCCTTCCATGGACTCCTCCTCCTCATGATTCTGCTCCTCCTCATGATCGTCCTCCGCATGATCCTCCCCCTCCTCTTGTTCCTCCTCTGCGGACTCTGGCCTTGTTGGGGGGGCCTCATTAGGCTGCTGTCCTGGGGTTGGAGCGGTCAGTCCAGATGGCCCTGCACCCTCCTGCACAGCTGTGGATGACACAAAACATTCACAGGTTGGAGGATCCACACACTTGCCACATATTCCCTTTCACCCCCTCCCCCACACATGCTACACACCTGAGAGAAATAAAAACCTTACCTGGCACCGCGGGGACCGGACTTGTGTCAAAGCCTGGCAGGCCCTCCACTTCATGCCGGTGAAAGGTCAGGGCCACCACACGCTCCGTCTCTGAAAATCTAACCCGGCATGGTGGGCCCCCTCCTGTGCCCCTGGCATGGGCATTTATTGCGGCCAGTTTTTTTTTCACCTCACGCCGGAGGTCATTTATTTTCTTTTCTATCCCAGAGCGGGTCCGTGTCTCCCCCTCCCCCGATGAATTGACCTGCTCCGTGATTATATCCAATATCTCCCTCCTCCTGGCCGGGGTGGTGGTGGCACTCTGCGGGCCGTGGAGAAAACGCCCATAGTCGGTAATGGCCCGGGCAAGAATTCTTTTTTCCCCCACAGTAAAATTGAGCTTTCTTTTTCTCTCAGTCATACTTCCAAACAAACTCACTAGCAGTCACCAAAAATCTGTCACAAATACAAGCACAACCAATCAGACAAGAACACACACAAAGAGAAAAAGAACAGCCAAAAATCACACTAGCACTCAGCAAGAAACAGACACAAAAAAATCAGATGAAAAAATAAAGCAAGAAAACAAACGCTCAGAAATATATCAATCAAACAAACAGTCTCAAACACTTATCAAAATACACTTTCACAAAACTACCAACAAGCACAAGATCACACAGAACACTAATCTCACAACTACAAAACACACTCTAACGAACAACAGAGCAAAAGCACTTGATTCAATGGGAAGGGACACAAAGGGATGTACTTTTGCAATGGAAGGGCGTTTGTGTGTGTCTATTTATGCTGTCTGCGTAGTTCACAACATTGCCCTAGTCCATTTCCAATTTCAATGATTGCGCCGCTCCCGAGTTGTGAGCATGCGCACAACGGAGCTGACATGGTTTCCTTCACGCGCGCATGCGCGAGTCGGCCGGCCCTTCATTTGCATGGGGTCACGGCTCATTTCAATGTAACACGCCCACGTCCCTCCCAATTTGTATTACTCCTCCTTACGCCTACGGAAAAAACCTTACGTTTGCGCAAGCTCTTGCGTAAAAGCTACGTGAATCGCCGGATTACGCGGCTAGATTGCGCAAGTCTAACGGAAAAGTGGTGCGCTACGCCGGAATGATAATGCGCCGATCTACGTGAATCTGCCCCAAAATGTCCATATACTGTGCAAAAGGGTTGAATTTCAAAGATCCTTGTAAATTTCACTCTGATAAATACGTGGATATATGTGATCAAAGAATGAGGATTTCCACCTTCACCAACTAGAACAACTAGGAAATCCTCATTCTTTGATCACATATATCCACGTATTTATCAGAGTGAAATTTACAAGGATCTTTGAAATTCAACCCTTTTGCACAGTATATGGACATTTTGGGCCAGATTCAGAGAGCCGTAACTCCTGTCTAACTGGTGTTAGACTGGAGTAATTTCAAATTACGTGCGTTTTCTAGCTAGTCGGAAACCTCAAGCCATGAATAGACGGCTGCGGGCTTCAATTCGACTGGATTACGTGTTTGTACGCCTTCGGATCTACGCTGCAATAAACTTGCGGCCACTGGGTGGACTTCCCGTCGTTTTCCGCGTTGGGGTATGCTAATGAGCTTTTGCCGGCGATCCCAGAAATTACGATCTTCAATCGCAATCTCTTACGGCACCTTTAGTCATCTTTTATTTGCGTAACACTATACCAGCTTTTTGCTGCTCTAATATTAGACAGCCCATGTTAAGTATGGCCGTCGTTCCCGCGTCAAATTTCTACGTTTTCCGACGTCTTTTATTATTTTTTACGTAAGTCGTCCGGGAATAGGAATGTTCGTAAACGACGCTACTCAAACACCAAATGACGTAACAACGTGATTTCGCGCAATGCACGGCGGGAAATTTCTGAACGGAGCATGCGCAGTTCGATCGCCGCGGGGACGCGCTTAATTTAAATGCTTCACGCCCCCCAATCGCGTATTTCAATTACGTGGCGAGAAATAGACTACGCCGCCGTAGCATACGGGCAAAAATCTACCAGAATTCGGTGTAGAGCCTGGTAAAATACGTCAGCGTAGAGTATTTCGATTACGCAGCGCAATATTAAGTGTATGTGAATCTGGGCCTTTGTTTCTGCACAATATATGGACTTTTATATGTATATTTATTTATTAATTATAAATTGCACATATTTACACATTAATGTAAGGCAACCATAGATGTTTTTATTCTGTGGTTTATATTTTGTTTGTTTGTATTAATAGCGCCCCCTGCTGTTTCCAATTAACGCATTTCAATGTTCCTGCATTTTTTGTGTGGGTTAGCTGCACATTTTTTTTTTTTATGTTTTAAGTGTTTTTTATTGAAAAAATTTCATACATACAAAAAAACATGTGTGAAAATGGTCGAGTTATGTATATAACATATATCATATCCGAAAAAAAATTGTATCAACACAGTCACAATGCTACCAACATAACGAAAGTCTAGACTTTAGCTATATAGGTCAGGGGAGATAAGAGCAAATGAAGAGGGAAAGATAAAAGAAAAGAAAAACAATAAAATTAGGACAGTGGGCATTTCCAAACAATATATTTTAAGTCATGGTTAAGCAAAATGTTACTCATTGGGTCAAATGTCAGTGAGACCCTCAGGGCGCCCAACCAATGAACAAAGGCAGGTCTCACCTAATAGTAAAAAAACAAAAGGGGTGTTAGGGGGAGGAGGGAGGAAGAGGCACCATGGAATCACCAAGGTTATGAGCTAACAAACCATTGAAGAAAAACATTAGGAACTGTGGTCAGGGGAGAGACACATCAGCGGGGGGTAGGGCACTTATACCGGGGGTTAAGGTCTGAACGATCCCATATATCCAAGATTTTTGAAAATTGCAAGAGGGTGTCATGTACTATTGCAGTAAGGCGTTCCATTCTACAGATCTGCTTCAATGTCTGTATGACCTGTGAGAGAGAAGACTGGGAGGGGGAAAGCCACCGCAAGGAGTCTTGGGATCATACCTATACAAAATTTCAGGGGGTTCTACACCAGAAAAATAATATTTTATAAGCTGTCTCCTTTTATTGTTAACTGCGCTTTGCATTGGACTTCTAGTATGTCCCATGATTGACGGGATTGTCTTTTTCTCAAAAAAAAGTGGGGTTACTCTTTAAGGTCTACATTTAACAGGACAATCGGACTGTACCTTTTGCATTAGGTAAGGTCTTTGTCTTCCATAAGAATCACTGTAATGTGTGCTTTAGTATATCCAGGCTGATGGCCTTTTGTAATAGAGTTGTAGGCCTGGAGGAAATGTGGGGTAAAAGTGTCCTGAAACATGAAGCTCTTCTGTACTTGGTGATTTGCCTGTCTGGGACAAGGAAATTACTAGTTTTAATTCCTTTGTGAAGATAGGTCCACAGTACCTCCATTGCCTACCAGGGAATCACAGAGATAAGTGTTTATGTGTTGTCGGTGTGAAGTCACCTCCAAATTTTTAATTCTATGGACAGGATGGATAGCTTTTAAGAGCACAAATAAATACAACTGTCTCATGATATATCAAGTCTTTAATATGCTTTATTTAATGAATTAATGAAAAAGGGGAATAAAATGTCTGTCACTGACCAACCTCAAAACATCCCCAGAACAGTTAGTTGTTCACCTTTGTCTTAACTCACCATATATGATTTTGTCCTGTCTTGTATACCCCCCAACACCCCCCCCCCCCCATTTAATGTATTATTATTTCATTTAATTTGCAATAATGGAAAATCCCTCTGTTGTATTTACCCTCGTCCAGTTACAAACAGTGGATACGTGTCTGTCAATTATATGCGTACAAGTAAAGAAAATATTAGAAAAAAATAAAATATTGCCTGACATTTGTCACCTGAGCAATTGTTTCTTCTGGAAAATTTCCACTCTAATACCGGCAACCGGAAAATTTTAGATTTTAGGATAACAACAAGGCAAATCCACCGTGCAGTTCTGTGATGATTTTTATTGAAAATAATCCCAGCTGGGTCTTAAATGGATGAGTGAGTTACCGCCTAGGAACTCCACCATTGGAGACAGGGCATAGGTGCTCCCACCAGCAGTTCAGCAGTATGGGTGCTGATAAGCCTTCGGTGTGAAGGGAATCTGTGAGGACATACAATAATGTTTTATTTCCAATAAAATTGGCACAGTATTGCAGTTGGCTGATGAGCCTTTTTTTGTCATTTTGTTATATTTCAGTGCATTCCTTGCTCATATAAGGAGTCTTCAAGACCTACTGTATTACTTAAAAGTTATTTCAATCTCTATTTTATGAGGTGCCTGTTTTTTAAATTGATGTACTGGTATTGTGATTATCATAGAGGGATATAAACATCAGGGGGGATTTTTTGAGCACTGAGGTGTGGAGTTTTACATTGTGCAATATTTTAGATTTCCCCTCACTTTTCTATCCTTGTGACATTGTTTACTAGACAAAAAAATGAGAATAAAGCAAATAAAAATCCTACAAGTTTTAACCCTTTCCCACTTTGTTTCAACTGAAACTTCACAGTAAGATTGTAAAAGAACAACATGGTTTCAACAACATGTAAAGGAGTAAAGCCGTGTACACACAACCGGTTTTCCTGCCAGGAAAACTGCGGGGAGAACTGACCGAGTGTATGCTTCCTTGCAGTTTTCCTGACAGGAAAACTGCCGGGGACCCCGGCAGGAAAATTGAGAACCAGCTCTCTATTTTCCTGCAGGGATTCCCGGCGGTTTTAAACCCGTCAGTTTTCCTATGGGGAAACACTGCGAGGGAACATACACATGGCCGGGATTCCTGGCCAAAGCTCTCCCCACAGTTTCCCTGACTGGAAACCCGGCCGTGCGTACACAGGGAAACTTACCGAGCAGGTTCTTGGGTTTCCCGGCAGACATTATACCGCCGGAATCACGGTCGTGTGGACAGGGCTTAAGATGCAAAAATTAAAACATTAATAGAATTCTAATATATACAGTATATACAGTACCAATAAATGTGAGTGTTGAATTGTTGTTCTGTGGTATAGCAATACAAGTTTTAGAAAGGATAAGCACTATATAGTTTTTTGCCTGCATGGTGCTGAATGGAGCATAAGGTGGAGATATGCACCAGTATATGCAATGTTAAAAAGGGGGTACATCCAAGCATCATCCACAGTCCAGAATATGGGACGAAAAGTGTATTTTGACCAGGCATGTGAGGGCAAACAGTTGAGGTGAGAGTACACCTGGGGGTGGTTAGTCTAGTAAGCACAGAAGGTGGAATATATTGTATATAGAGGGCAATAAGAAGAGCTATAAAAGGATTTTTTTTTGTTACTTTGGATGTTGTGTTGGGGCACATGGTGGATTGATTGGATTGTGTTTTAGCATTGCACATGATATTCACATCAGCAGTTGGATTTTGATCTCACATGATATAAGGTATTTTATTTACACTCGTGCCGTACATGTTGTATTATATTTATGAGTGTAGTGATAATTATGAGAGTCACATTGGGTGTATAGCAGTTAAATAAAGTATATATAATTTTTGTGTTTTTATATATTTTGTTTTTACATTTTGTACATATTGACTGCAAAGTGATTTTTTTTTTTTCTGTAGGTTCCTCTGCAGATTTTGTTTTGGATACACAGGTTTGAGCACTATCGAAAAGCAACCATAGCAGCTTGCAAGACATAATTAAATCTAGTATTGGCAGGTGTATGTGCTCTGAGTTGCAGTATTACGGTACATATTTAGATGCCTAGGGCAACAAAAAAAATCTATCTGAATTTCATTGATAATAAATAAAACCACATTGCTGTTGTTGTCCATGTTTTTTTTATTGTTTCTAAACAAAACAGAAACAGTAAGTGGCTCATCTAAGCAATCTGTGGCAGCCAGGTTACCTGAAATAGTTACCATTGAACTAGTGTATTTGTACATAAAATTTGTTTATAACTATTCTGTCTAGAGATACTGTAATGCTGGGTACACGCAGGCCGAATATCGGTCAAAATTTGTCAGAACAGTAGAAACAAACCAACATTCAGCCTGTGTGTACAGCTCTGGTAGCCAATGAATGTGAGCGCTGACCTATGCGTCCTGGCGGGCAGGGCCGCCATCAGGGGGGTACAGGCAGTACACCTGTAAGGGGCCTGGAGGGCCCCCAGGGCCCCAGATGGTAACCCCCCTCTTTTTTGCTTTATTATTTTATAAAAAAATATATTTTTTAATATTTTATTTATTTATTTTTGTATTAACCACTTAAGACCCGGACCAAAATGCAGGTAAAGGACCTTGCCCCTTTTTGCGATTCGACACTGCGTCGTTTTAACTGACAATTGCGCGGTCGTGCGACGTGGCTCCCAAACAAAATTGGCGTCCTTTTTTCCCCACAAATAGAGCTTTCTTTTGGTGGTATTTGATCACCTCTGCGGTTTTTATTTTTTGCGCTATAAACAAAAATAGAGCGACAATTTAAAAAAAAATGCAATATTTTTCACTTTTTGCTATAATAAATATCCCCCAAAAATATATAAAAAAACATTTTTTTTCCTCAGTTTTTGGTAAAAAAAAATCGCAATAAGCGTTTATCGGTTGGTTTTCGCAAAATATATAGCATTTACAAAATTAGGGATAGTTTTATTGCATTTTTATTAATTTTTTTTTTTTTACTACTAATAGCGACGATCAGCGATTTTTTTCGTGACTGCGACAATATGGCGGACACTTCGGACAATTTTGACACATTTTTGGGACAATTGTAATTTTCACAGCAAAAAATGCATTTAAATTGCATTGTTTACTGTGGAAATGACAGTTGCAGTTTGGGAGTTAACCACAGGTGGCGCTGTAGGGGATGTGTGACCTAATGTGTGTGTTTACAACTGTAGGGGGGTGTGGCTGTAGTTGTGACGTCATCGATCGCGTCCCCCTATTACAGGGATGACGCGATCGATGCTACGGCCACAGAGAAGCACGGGGAAGCCGTGTTTACACACGGCTCTCACCGTTCTTCCGCTCCAGGGACGGATCGCCGCACTCCAGCGGCGATCGGGTCCGCGAATCCCGCGGTCCCGGTCCTGGAGCTTTGGACCGGGTCGCGGGCGCTCGCCCGTGACCAACGGCTGGGTACTAAAATCAACGTATATATACGTTGATGTGCCCAGCCGTGCCATTCTGCCGACGTAAATGTGCAGTAGGCGGTCCTTAAGTGGTTAAAGGGCCAATTTTTTTCTTTTACTTTTTTAGCAGTCCGGAGGTCCCCAGGGGCCCAGAGGCCCCCAGGCCCCGGGTGGCAACCCCCCATTTTTTCATTTATTTTTTATAAAAAAATATATTTAATATATATTTTTTTTATTTTTTTTTATTAAAGGGCCAGTGACATATCCCCCGCCCCCCGGTTCTCTGCTCCAGGGGGCCCATGCCTGAAGCTGTGTAAGGGGCCCCATAATTCCTGATGGCGGCCCTGCTGGCGGGGGCAGTCCCCCTGTCAGAACACAATACCACAGTCAGGGGGATTGATGTACTAACATTGCTTGAGTTAATACTGTGGTATGTCAGGTTTTTTTTTGTTTTTCTGTAAGTAATCTGGGTGGAACAAAAAAATAGTACTATTGTGTGTACCAGGCTTTAGGGCTCACCGGACAGGGCCCTTTCCTCCAAGCCTGGTGGCAGAACAGCAGGGCCCAGTCGCAAGTGGGTGGCTGCATATAAAGGAATCAATTTCTCCATCCCAACACTTCTCCTCTTCTTCCTACTCCAGGCATTAAGCATTTAGCGGCAGGAGGAAAATTAAGAGATTGGTTCCTCTATGCCAGTGTTTCTCAATCTTTTTCCTGTCAGGGCATCATTGAAGTATACCCCTAGGTGAAAGAGGCTGCACTGCAACCACTCTGCAACTGTGTGCATTGCATGAAGTGGCAGCATAGTGATGATGCATTTAGGGGGTTAAAACAGGCCATCAGGAGGCAACATATTGGAACAGCATTTTGTTCTGGTACTATGAACAAGCAGGAAAACAAATCAGTTCTGATTGTACACATAGAGGGGGTCAGGATTAAAAGAGCATACATAAAATATGCATACATACATGTAAACACACATATATTAACACACACACACATAATACACACACATATACGATGTATATACTGTATATATATAAGCACACATATATATAAACACACACATAAATACACAAACACTCAAATAAACACACACATATACATATGCACACACATACACGCACACACTCACACACATACATACAGATAGCCTTTTAACAAGTTGCAGACCAGCTGCCTCAGTTATACTGTGGCAGGTTGGCTCAGCTGCGCGAATCGGCGCAGCTGTACGCCGCTTGGGCACGCGGGTAGAGGGTATGGGCACAGCCCCCGCAGCAATCGCATAAGTTACAGAACTGATTGATCTACAGGCCCAGGCCAATGATTTCTGGCCTGGACCTGCTGATCGGTTCTGGCAAATTAAATGCCTCCTCTGCCTGTGTAATGTAAACACAGGCAGAGGATATTATGTAATCTTCCCTTGTGGAGGCTTAGACAAGTCAGGCTTGGCTCCAGGCTTGGGAGGTGGCTGTTTACTCCTCTTAAAGCATCGGATGCCTGGATGAGCTCCTCCACAAAGTGAGCACTCCTGCTTAAATCGGCAAGCAGTGAGTGTATCACTTATAGTGGCTTTCATTAAAAAGACAGCAAACGCCTTTTTTGGGGACAGCCGGCACTCGTGTCGGCCTAAAACTGAAAGGACGACAGCCTGTGGGGGCACATGAGTAACAACCACAGGCTTCCATCCTGACAATCAAAACAAAACTCTTTGCGTGCTGCAATTTTTTTTCAAAATTGAGTGTCATAGTGAAACCAGCACTGACCCTCATAGACTTTGTAGGCACCCCAGGTAACAAAAGGGATGGGCCTAAATCAGAAAATCTCTCGTAAAGCACCAAAGTATAAGCATATAAACCATGCAGCCAGTTCCCGAACATCCGAGGAAGCTGCTTAGATATGTCACTGAGCACTGGGAGGTGTGGAGGAACCGCTGGTAGAGACAGGTCTGCAGGGGCATGGCTCATATTCAAATTTCTCACCCTTCACGGCACTGGGTGGCATTAAGGAACTTCTGATCAGGTCTGGCCAGCAGGGGACAATGTCAGCCACTCCGAAGGAAAGGCAGAGCAAGGATCAGAGCGGAGACACTGCAGAGGCATTGCAGATATGGCTCCTACCCCGCCGGGCCCAGGGAACGTGGGGACCACACGTAAAGCAGCTGCCTTTGATACCATTGTGCTTGCTAGAGAAGCAACCATAGCCTTGGCTTTCACCCGGGAGGACACAGAAAGCCACATGGAGGAGAAGGGAGCAGTCAGACTGGGAGCCACAGCAAGGGGACCTCGGGCAGACCTCCGCAGGGCCCTAGGACTATTAAAATGAGGGGAGCGGGTACAGGCAATGCCGGAAGCTGGATCCACAGTTGGAGGGACCCACCTGAAAATAACCCTGACGGCGGCGGGTAGAAGCCGGGAACGTGAAGAAATAATTCCGGACAGCTGCACTTCCACAAATCCTTTTATTGAAGCTTCATATAAAAAGTGGTTGACAGATGGAGCAAGGGACAAAGAGGTAGACACATTTCGAACAAAAATCAGCACTTAGACAGTACCATTAAAAGACCGGGGAGCCGCGGGGTAAGGAGGGACAGCACCACAGTACATGTGGACCAGGTTTTAGATGAGCAGTACCTTCTCTGTAACTTGCCTGGGAAGGACTAGGGCTCAGGCAGAACAGTGGACAAGAACGTCTGCAAGCCCTGGAAGCCTAAGGGCTCACATAAGAAGTTTCAGGTGGTGGGGCAGCTGGAGGAGAAGCCAGATCAGGGGAGAGGAGGGGGAAGAGCCAGTCAACCTGACCTTTGTCCAATAGCTCCCAGACCCTGGATAGGAGAAGACCAGTGTCAATGGTGAAGGGAATTCAACCCCAAGGTCTTTAGCACATGTTTCAAAAGGCACAGAATTTCCCGAGGCAAAACTTTTGTGAGCTCAGGCCCAGCCCCATCACCCCTTTCCAATCCTCTATGAACACTTTACCACTTCCTTCCACCCCCCATCTCCTGGCCATGCCCCCATCAGTCAAGGCTCTCTTTTCCTTAAGGGATCAAGGGGTCTTCAATATTGATGAGATCTCTGCACTTGGATTCCTGGGTCTGCACATCTGCTGTGGACATTGGGAGGGGGGGTTCACTTTCCCTTCTGGATTTTTTTCTTTTATGTGACAGAGAATGCAACATAAGAGGTTAGAGCTTACAAAGGTGAATAGGAATGCCCAAAACTTCTAGGTGGATTTGTGAATTATGGCAGAGAGCTCACTTTTGGAGCATCAGAGACAAATAAGAAGCCAGCAGCTGACTCAACCCACTAGGTATCCACCTATAGCTTAAATATGACTTATAGATGGATTGACCTCTTAATTCCACTTTTACTCCTTTTATCGATGGTTGACATGGTAAAAATATTCTTCTGCTACTACCATCTTTAATATTCATCAGTTAGGCTGTCTCTTTCTCATGGATATTTTTATGTGAGCAGTACAGGTGAACGAAAACGGAAATGAAATGCATGCATCAATTTACTGTTTTACTCATGCTTCTAATTTTAACAAAATCGCCAGTGGAAGGTAAGCACATGGAACATACACTAATGTTATTTGGCAGCTGATTTTTTAAATTATCCAAAACTCTGCTTGATAAGATGCAAAAAGCAATGAGGTATTGCAGGAGACAAGCAGAAAGGCAGATCATTATAAAAAAAACAGCACTTTACTAGTTAATTCCCAACAACACCTCCAGGTATATGAAATATTCATTCTTAACAACACCTAGAGATTTCTTATGAAAAACACGGCCATTTCTCATTTATTATAATGCAGAAGTACTTTGTGACCACCTATTATAAGATGCAGTATCCCTACGTAATGCATATGCTGTCCACTGATTGCACCCTAGGCTTCTAGAGCTAAAAGCGACTGCACATTAATGCTCAGACTGCAGGTACCATTTTTGCTTATACAGTAAGCATATTAGTTTGATATATGCCCAAAGCAGCCTCACATGTTTTTCAGTGACACAGTAGACATTTTAGCAACAAAAATTGGAATGATACTGAATAAACTAATAGTTGAAGGCTGAATGCCAGGCATATATAAAAACACTTTTTTTCTCCCTCTATGTATTTAAACATACTTTTAAATGTAACTATAGTTTGTATTCAATATGATACTGGCCTACTGTACTTCCATGAGTGTTATTACTTTGCAACAGTGCTTTTAATTCTGAAAATACTTACAGGAGCTTCTCCTTAGTTGTCTAATCAACCGGATGGAGTCAGGAGAGTGACCAAGCTGTATTGCTTATTTTGTGCCCTTATACCCCTATGAGGTGGTTAGGGACCTTTAGACAGCTAGGTGGCATAGCATCACAAACCTCAGTGTAAAATTCATAATTCTTTTCAAAATGGAAGAAATTTGGCACCAATCACACTATAAAGTTTGCATAGTTTATTGTACACTTGAGAGAGGGAAAATATACAACTTTAGACTTCTTCACTAGCAGCAGTAAATAATGGCTGATAAAGAGGGTTCTGCCCTGAAAACTCACAAGCCACTCTCCATGGACAACGCCTGTATATGGTATTGAACTGCACTTGCTGGATTACTGATGTGCCTGTTTATACGTTTCTCGGTATATTTTTATACTTTTATTTCCATGGATTTAGAGTAATGCACAAGGCTCATTCACCATTTCTTTGTGTTTCGTTAGAGCTGCTTTAAGGATCTGAAGAGGGCAGCAAAGCTTTTTCATCACCAGTCTTTTGATGGGCCACCTGATCTGAAGATTACATCGGATGATTTATGATAGTTACATAGATAGTTTTGGATAATTTTTTTTAATGTTTTCATCCATGCTTCTTAATACTAGTATTAATCATAGTAGTACTTCCTCAAACAATGCCTTCATGTTTTTTTAACTAAAAAAATAAAATGTTCTTGTTTTTAGTTGGCAGAGAGTGGAGCCACGCAAATCATCTATGCCCCTGTTTAAACTGGTTTGCAGCATAGATACACACTCTAGAGCCATTTAATGTAGAACAGTGGTTATAGATGTACAGTTTGCTAGGGGACATAAAGACTTATTTTCATATCTTACCCTATTTTCCAAAAATGAGTAATGATTAATAAACCCCATATTTGTGGATTTTGTGATGGAATGAATGAATGAAAACTTATATAGCGCGGCACATGCGAACTAAATCGCCTCTGGGCGCTTGTTGTTCCTGTCTCCTTTGGTATCAAAAGAGATGAGTCTTGATCTTTCTCCTGAAAGCTAAGTGGTTCTCTTCCAACCGAATGCTGGTTGGTAAAGCGTTCCATAGTCTGGGACCTTGGACCGCAAATCTTCTATCTCCTTTGGACCTGTAGTTGGCTTTCGGTATCTGGAGTAGATTTTGATTGGTGGATCGCAAGACGCGATTGGGATTATGAGCTTTTATTTTTTCGCATAGATATTGGGGGGCATTCCCATGAATACATCTATGTGTTAGACAGAGTGCTTTAAAAGTAATTCTGTCTTTTACTGGTAACCAGTGAAGGGATCTCAGTGAGGGTGAGATTGATTGCCAGGGTTTTTTCCCAGTCACAAGTCTGGCGGCCGTATTTTGAACGACTTGTAGACGAGCGATTTGGTACTTTGGGAGTCCGAGGTAAAGGGCATTTGCATAGTCCAATCTGGAGTTCACAATTGCTCCCACCACGACCGCAATGTCTTCTTTGGGAATAAAAGGGATGAGTCTACATAGTAGGCGCAGCAGATGGTGAGATCCGCTGACAACTGACCCTATTTGTGCGTCCATTGTCATGTAGGAGTCGAAGATGACCCCGAGACTTTTGACTTTGGCGCAGGGAGTGATGATTTTCCCTAGAATGGGTGGGGGACTCCAAGTTGTTACAGGTAGATGCTTACGCTTGGCGTGAAACAGGAGAAGTTCTGTTTTCGCTCCGTTGAGTTTAAGATAACTCTTTGTCATCCAGTCCTCTATCAGAGAGAGACATGTCTCTAGATTGAGGTGGTGATCCTTTTTATTGCAAATGCGGAAATACAGTTGTGTATCGTCTGCATATGAGTGATAAAGCAGTTTTTGACTGCTAATGATTTCAAAAAGAGGACGAAGATAAATGTTGAACAACACCGGCGACAGGGGGGATCCTTGAGGGACTCCGCATGACACCGTGCGTTTTTCAGAAGTGAAAGGTCCTAACTTCACTATTTGCGACCGGTTTTCCAAAAGAGAGGAGAACCAAGATAGATCGCCTTCTGCGACTTTGGCTACTTCAGCTAGCCGGGTCAATAAAAGCTTATGGTCTACTGTGTCGAAAGCTGCGCTTAGGTCCAACAGAACCAGAGGACAAGATTCTCCTTCGTCTGCGGCCTCGAGAGCGTCGTCCCATATCTTGAGCAGTGCTGTTTCCGTCCCGTGTCCGGGGCGGAATCCTGATTGAAATGGATCAAGTAGGTTGTGGGTATCTAGATGCTGTTGCAGCTGTTGTACCACTACTTTCTCCATGACCTTAGAGAGAGCATTTAATCCTGTTATGGGGCGGCGGTGGAGTGGATCCTTGGGATCCAGGGTGGGTTTCTTTAGGATGAGTCTAATTACGCCCTCCTTCAACTGGGAGGGTATTATGCCCTCCACGAAAGATTGGTTAATAAGCTGTGTGATAGGAGGTGCCAGGATGTCGGCGCATTCCTTCAGCAGCTTAGTAGGGATAATGTCGTTCGGCGCAGTGCTGTTACGCAGAGTACCGATGATATTTTTAGTGGCTTGGGAAGTGAGACATTCAGATACCTTCTGCCTTAAGAAGGCTCTATTTTACCCTCAGTGGAGGGCTTTTGGTTCCTTTTGAACCAGCTCCCATAAACTCTTTGTTTAGGTCTTTATACAGATGTTTAAAGTTACTGAAACACCCACTTTAATATGGCTTCACTAGTGGTGGTAATTGCAGTTTGCTGGACACACAACACTTGCCCCTTTTTCAGCATGTTTGGCATCATGCATCACTATATACAGTTTCTTAAAGCAATATTAAACTCAAAACAACAAATGTACCTAAATTGTAGCTTACTAATTAGATGTAGTGCCTGCATTTGTTTTCCTTTTTTTTATATACTTTTTTTCCTTTGTTTTCGTCTGGCGATTCAGCCATTTTGTTATTTTTCAGCTTACTTTAACAGACCAAGCTGTCCAGACAAAGCACATCTGAGGCCGCGTACACATGATCGAAAATGTCCGCTGAAACTGGTCCACGGACCAGTTTCAGCGGACATGTTCGATCGTGTGTACGGACTATCGGACCGTTTTCCAGCGGACAAAAGTTTCTAAACATGCTTAGAAACCTGTTCGCTGGAAACCTGTCCGTCTGACAAAAAATCAGCGGACAAAAATCCCCCGCATGCGCAGAATCAAGTCGACGCATGCTTAGAAGCATTGAACTTCGTTTTTTCATCACGTCGTTGTGTTCTACGTCACCGCGTTCTGGTCTGAGGGGATTTTTGTCCGATGGTGTGTACGCACATCAGACCAACAGACAACTTCAGCCTGGTCCGATGAAAACGGTCCGTCGGACAGGTTTCCTCAGACATGTCTCATCGTGTGTACGCGGCCTAAGAACTAGTTAACTGCAATATATTACATAGAAGTGCATTATGGTGTGTTGCATTCCATAAACTGGTGCATGTCTGATTTTCTGTTCATAGTGGTACCCAAATGAATGGGGTGTCTTAACACATATACATTCGTACACAGCAAAGGATTGCAAAGGCCTTCATGGGTTCTTATGTTGACAAAACTGCTTCTAAATTTCAAGATAGAGTAATACCCCTGCCCCAGCACCCCTCTTTGTCCCAACAAAAGACAATCTCTACATAAGGAGGTTTTCAATATATGTGCAGAAGAAGCATCCCAGCTGTTGTAAAGTACTAAAAATATTGTTTTAATTTAAACAGTTAGGCCGCGCACACACGACCAAATAGATTTGTTCAAATCGGTCGGGCCGACCGATTTGAACAAATCTGTCTGCTGCCGTTTTGATTTGATCGCGTGTACACACGATCAAACCAAAATCCCCACCAGCAGACAGCGCGCTGACGTGTTGGTGACGTGACGTTGACGCCGCCACGTCACCGCACCAGGAAGTAAAACACTTCCGCGCATGCGTCGAAACCATTCGACACGTGTGCGAGAAGACATGTCTGCTGGTTAGCGTACTAACCAGCAGACATGTCGGGCGGACGGGTTCCCAGCCGACAGATTTCAAAGCATGCTTTCAAATATGTCGGCTGGCCAAATCCGTCGGCTCGCCCGTACACACGATCTAATCTGTCTGCTGGGACAGTCGGGTCGACCGTTTCCAGCAGATAGATTTGATCGTGTGTACGCGGCCTTATGCCGCGTACACACGATAATTTTTTGTAATGAAAAAATTTAGTTTTCTGTGAAGTAAAAAACGACGTTTTTGAAACGTCACTTTTCAAAGACGATGTTGCATACACACCATCGTTTTTTTCACAAAAAGCGAGGTTACGATCACCACTCTTTTCCATTGAAGCTCGCTTCATAACTAGCTTCTGGGCATGCGCGGGTTGGAAAACATTGTTTTAACCACTTCCCTACCAGCCCATAGGGGAATCACGTCATGGTGATCCCCTCGCCGATGAGACAGGACGTTGCACAACGTCCTGTCTTCACGGCAGGAGTGTGGATCTGTGTGTGTAAACACACAGATCCACCTCCTGTCAGCGGTGAGGAGACTGATGTGTGTTCCCAGTACAGAGGAACACACATCGATCTCCTCCCCCTGTGAGTCCCCCTCCCCCTACAGTTAGAACATACTTTAGGACACATTTTAACCCCTTCAGCGCCCCCTAGTGTTAACCCCTTCCCTGCCAGTCACATTTACACAGTAATTAGTGCAGTTTTATAGCACTAATCGCTGTGTAAATGTGAACGGTCCCAAAAACATGTCAAAAGTGTCCGATATGTCCGCCGCAACGTCACGGTCACAAAAAAAAAACCCGCAGATCCCCGCCATTACTAGTAAAAAAAATAAAATAAAAATGCCATAAATCTATCACCTATTTTGTAGACGCTATAACTTTTGCGCAAACCAATCAATATACGATTATTGCGTTTTTTTTTTTTACCAAAAATACGTAGAATACGTATCGGTCTAAACTGAGGGGAAAAAAGTTTTTTTAAAAAAAATATTGTGAGATGTATTAAATAAAAAGGAAAAAATATTGTGTTTTTTTTTAAATTGTCGCTCTTCTTTTGTTTATAGCGCAAAAAATTAAAACCGCAGAGATGATCAAATACCACCAAACGAAAGCTCTATTTGTGTGGGGAAAAAAACATAATGATTTAATTTGGGTACAGTGTTGCACGACCGCGCAATTGTCATTCAAAGTGCAACAGCGCTGAAAACTAAAAATTGGTCTGGGCAGGAAGGGGGTGAAAATGCCCTGTATGGAAGGGTTAAACAACGTTTTTGCTACACACGGTGACTTTTTGTGAAACAAAAACAACGTTTTGAAAAACGACACAAAAAATTCAAGCATGTTGGAATTTTTTTGGGTCGTTTTTTTTAAGACAAAAAACAACGTTTTGCCCACACACGATCAATTTAAATGAAGTTTTAAAAAACACCGTTTTTTTTCATCGCAAAAAACGACCGTGTGTACGCGGCATTAGAGTCTGATATTGGTTGAATGTGTTGTGCTGTTTTTCAACCTAGCTAACTAACTATGTAATTATGTATGAAAATTATGACAATGGTAAACAACCGGTTAGCTTTCCTCTGTCATTTTATATTTTTGCTTTGAAAATGTAAAAGGTTAGCAGATTGGTACAGGACATTTTCTCTCAGTACACGTTTCATGCATCAGACCCCTACAAATCACTGGGCAACAAGGGCCTGTGAGGAGGGAGATTGCTGATATCACATGATCAGCATACCAGGAAAAGCAGCGGGTCTCCTTATCAGATTGGAATTCCAAATGTCAACTCACTTCACAGTCCCAAATGGGCAATGTTAAAGCTGGAATACTGTGTAAACAAATATTGTCTAAATAGAGAAACGTGTGTAACACTGGACATTGTCACTGAGATGCATAACTCTATTTGCCCACAATATGGCAGTGTTTACTACCTTGCCTGGTCCTAGTTCTAACACAAGGGGCCAGAGCAGTCTGGGAGATGTAGTCTTAAAGGAGCATTTAGAGCACAGAAGCTGGGGTGAAGACTACAAGACCTACAAACACATTAAAGGGGGAGGTGTGTGGAAGCCATACTGGACTTTGCTGAACCAGGACAGGCTGCACTGCATTAGATGGGGCTATAGCAGAGCCAAGGGGCTGACTTCTAAGCTGACTGCTGAGCCATGGAGGAAGTCCATGGTGGAGCACCCATCATCTAGAATTGCATTCATGCAGATTGTTACTGCATTGCTGCTTAAGGAGGACCCCCTACAGACAACTCGTAGAGGGATCTGGTGAGCTGACCCGAATAACATCCATAACCAACAGTTGTTTGCAACTCAGGCCTGAGGGAGGGACATTATCTTCCAATGACATTGTTCCTCTGTTAGAAGCTAAACACACTTGCTGTTATTTTCAACTGAGGGCAGCAGCTATCATTGCCAAAGACAGCCACCAAAGTTGCCATTGCTCCAGACTGCTGACTTTGACTACTGCTTGGGCAACACTACTTGCTGCATATAAAACTCTAATGTTAATTCCTCCCAACCCTCTTCACCTCCTGTAAACATGGCACTGCTTTTGCGCACCAATATTTAAGGGCCCCAACAGAAGCTAACATTAAAGATTTTTTTACACCTGGGGGATACCTGTATCGTATCAAGCTCACAGGTCTAAGCTTAGTCCCGCTTGTCTGAGAGCCTTCAAGTGAACTAGCCTGCCGTACCTATTGTTAATCCTTCTACAGTCACTTGGGGCATAATCTCTCAGTCAGAGAGTTATTGTTTATGCTCTTGGTACTACAGTAAATGAGACTATTCCTAAAGGTCTCTGGGTTAATTGTATTGTATTTTTATTGCACAATTTCCTCTCATGTTGACACTAAACTACTGATCTGCTACGTTATCTTTTTTCTTTGGTCTTACAATATAACCTGCTTATTTCCTAATGGTCAGTATATGTCATCTTTGTGTGACTGCTGGGGGTTCCCAGGTGAGGTATTGTGGTGGTGTCAGCAAGAATGAGGTTCCACCTAAGGGCAGAGAGAGAGCAAAGAACCCAATATTACCAGTGGCTTCTGCGGGAGTAGCGCTACATGTGTATTCTTGTTTGAATCTTGGCATGCTTTGTGTATTTCTTGCAGACCTGTATAGTCATCCAGTGTGAAACTTTGCCTCTGTGTAGGAGGTTCCTGTAGTAAATAATAGTAATAGTAATAATAAATAACTGGTCTAGTATCTGCCCCATCCTACAGGCAGCCTGTAGTGGATGGACGGGGAGAGAAAACAGCACCCTCTCGGTGCATTAATTATGTTTTAATATGACACAATAGAAATTATTGCACTCACAGAAATGTTGTGGAAACAGGCATGGTAAAGATCATCGGCTCCGACTTCCGGGTGCAAAGAGAAGAGGAAAGTGAGTCCGGCGTTGCTGTTGTGGATAGGTGTCAGCAGTCGGGTCTGTCCTCAGGGAACAAAGCTGGAGATGATTCTGCCAGATGGATGGAACACAATCTGCAGGTGCACCGTGGACAACTTCACTTCAGGGTCTGGTCACTTCCTGCTGGGTCCCTCCCACAACTCTGCTCTCTTCAAAAGCTATGTACAGCACAGTGATGGTGTCAGTACTACGTCTAAGGTAATATCTGGGTATGCAAAAGCATTTGGGGCACACAAAGTGAATATACTATATATTTACTACACTCACCGGACACTTTATTAGGTACACCTGTTCGAAGAGGTGGTGAAAATTACTTGCTGAAGTTCTAACCAAGCATCAGAAAGGGGAAAGGAAAGGGGATATGTGAATTTGAATGTGGCATGGTTGTTGTTACCAGACAGGCCGGTCTGGGTATTTCTGCTGAGCTACTGGGATTTTCATGCACAACCATCTCTAGGGTTTATGGAGAATGGTCCAAAAAGGAGAAAATATCCAGTGAGCAGCTGTTGTGTGGAGGAAAATGCCTTTTTGATGTCAGAGGAGAATGGGCAGACTGGTTTAAGATTAGGGTTGTCCCGATACCACTTTTTTAGGACCGAGTACAAGTACCGATACTTTTTTTCATGTACTCGCCGATACCGAATACCGATACTTTTTTTAAATGTCATGTGACAGTTTTCATACCACAATACAGACTAAGAATATTTTCTTTAGAATTATGAAGAACTCTAACTCAAGACATTATAAAAGAATAAAAATGAGTAAAAATTAATAAAAAAAAAATATTTTCTTGTCACGCAGTAGTAAAAAACTCAAAGAATTTTCACAGAACATGTTGATAAATACAAAAAAAGTATTCTATTTAGGTATCGGGAGCATTTGCGCGAGTACAAGTACTCCCGCAAATACTCGGTATCGGTCCCGATACCGATACTAGTATCGGTATCTGGACAACCCTATTTAAGATGATAGAAAGGCAACAGTAACTCAAATAATTACGTGTTACAACCAAGGTATGCAGAGTAGCATTATATCAAGAAAAGCAGTGCAGCGCAAACCTAGATTACATAATAATAAAGATAAATATGCTCATAATGGTGAAAAATAAACACACATATAATAAATAGTGTGAAAGTAAATAAAAGAAAGTCCAAATTTGCAATGTGCGAACAACTTGGAAGAAAAAATCCTGTGATCAAGAAAATCAGAGTATCTTCACCATGTGACTGGAAAACCAATGTTTCAAATGTGATCCCTTCACCAGTAAAGATGGGTACTCTCACCTCACACAAAGACCTTTGTTTTACCAAAGGTCTAATAAACTTAGATCAATGGTAGGAAATCCAGATGGTTCAAAGATGTATACTTTTCGGCTGAAGGACCCGGAGATAAGCAAGTATCCTCAGTGGCACCAACGGGGTCAGGGGTCAGGAACCATCCCACGTCACTCGTTGTTGTCCCACATCTTCATTCGAGCTGTTTGTTTCATGGTGTTATATGCCTGTATTTTCTACCTAAATGTGAGTATCCTGCACATCTTTATACGCATTAAAGAGACCTGGTTTTTTATGGAAGCTCTTAGATTTGGCCTTTTTTTCTTTGCATACTGGTCCGTTGGTGCCACTGAGGATACTTGCTTATCTTTGGGTCCTTCAGCCGAAAAGTATACATCTTTGAGCCATCTGGATTTCCTACCATTGATCTAAGTTTATTAGACCTTTGGTAAAACAAAGGTCTTTGTGTGAGGTGAGAGTACCCATCTTTACTGGTGAAGGGATCACATTTGAAACATTGGTTTTCCAGTCACATGGTGAAGATACTCTGATTTTCTTGATCACAGGATTTTTTCTTCCAAGTTGTTCGCACATTGCAAATTTGGACTTTCTTTTATTTACTTTCACACTATTTATTATATGTGTGTTTATTTTTCACCATTATGAGCATATTTATCTTTATTATTATGTAATCTAGGTTTGCGCTGCACTGCTTTTCTTGATATATTTACTTCAGGGATTTTGTGATTGTCCTTTTTGGTGTTCAGCTTGCATCCATATGGAATCCACTCTTTGAGTATTTTTCATTCTTACACTTAATAGTATATTTTATTATTATTTTGATCCTTTGTATTTTTGCGCTGATTGCACCTTCTTTTTTATACACTATGCAGAATAGCATAACTGAATGCACAATGCATCAGACCTTGAAGCACAGGGGCTCCAGCGGCAAAAGACCACATCGGGTGCCACTCCTGTCATCTAAGAACAGGAAACTGAGGCTACAATTTGCACAGGCTCGCCAAAATTGAACAATAGAAGGTTGGAAAAAAGTTGAGTCTCGATTTCAGCTGCAACATTCAGATAGTAGGGTCAGAATTTGGTGTAAACAACATGAAAGCATTGATTCATCCTGCCTTGGATCAACGGTTCAGGCTGGTTGCGTATGGTGTGGGGGAAATGTTCCTGGCACATGTTATACCCCTTAGTAGTATTGAACAGCATTTAAACGCCATGGACTTCCTGAGTATTGTTGCTGACCATATCCATCCCTTTATGACTACAGTGTGCTCATCTTCCGATGGCTACGTACAGCAGGATAATGCACCATGTCACAAAGCTCAAATTATCTCACCACTGGTTTCTTGAACATGACAATGAGTTCCACAGTCACCAGATCTCAATCCAATAGAGCACCTTTGGGATGTGGTGGATTGGAAGATTTGCATCATGGATGTGCAGCCAACAAATCTGCAGCAACTGGGTGATGCTATCATGTCAATATGGACCAAAAGCTCTGGAGAATGTTTCCAATACCTTGTTGAATCTCTATGTCATGAGTAGGGATGAGCCGAACATACCCACGTTCGGTTTGCACCAGAACGTTTGAACAGACCGCGGGTTCGCGCAAACATTTAGAACCTTATTGAAGTCTATGGGACTCGAACGTTCGAATTCAAAAACGATCATTTTAAAGACCAATATTCAATTCAATGTTGGAAAATGTCTTTCAGAAACCGGGTCTTGCCCCAGGGAACATGTATCAATGGAAAAAAAAGTTTTAAAAACGGTCGTTTTTTCTGGAGCAGCGATTTTAATGATGCCTAAAGTGAAAAAAAAATGAAAAATTCCTTTAAATATCATACCTGCTGGGTGTCTATAGTAGTGGCACGTGTTTATAAATGTCCCTGCACAACATGAGATTACTCTCAGAAAAAAGTAATTTAATACTGCTTGCGGCTTTAATGTAATGTTTGGTCCCTGCAATATGGATACACATCATTGAAAGAAATAGCATGAGTTTCCCCGCCACCACTCCCCCCAGGTCATTACAAGACCCAGTGCCGATCCTGACCTCCCTGGGGCCCTAAGCAAAATGACATGGCACATTAAAAATGAGAAACAGGGGGCGCTGACGACAGTGACGTGCGACATGTGACAGCTAATGCGTTTAGGTGCTATCAAACAGCAAAACGTGCAGTTACACCAACTGTGTTTAGGTGCTATTAAACAGCAAACGTGCAGTATCAGCTAATGTGTTTAGGTGCTATTAAACAGCACACATGCAGTAACAGCTAATGCGTTTAGGTGCTATTAAACAGCAAACGTGCAGTTACACAACTGCGTTTAGGTGCTATTAAACAGCAAACGTGCAGTAACAGCTAATGCGTTTAGGTGCTATTAAACAGCAAACGTGCAGTAACAGCTAATGCGTTTAGGTGCTATTAAATAGCAAACGTGCAGTAACAGCTAATGCGTTTAGGTGCTATTAAACAGCAAACATGCAGTAACAGCTAATGCGTTTAGGTGCTATTAAACAGCACACGTGCAGTAACAGCTAATATGTTTAGGTGCTATTAAACAGCAAACATGCAGTTACACAACTGCGTTTAGGTGCTATTAAACAGCACACGCGCAGTTACAGCAAATGCGTTTAGGTGCTATTAAACAGCACACGCGCAGTTACAGTAAATGTGTTTAGTTGCTATTAAACAGCAAACGTGCACTAACAGCAACTGCGTTTATGGGCAAAAACACAGCAAACGTGCAGTAAGAGTGACCGTGTTTATGTGCAATTAAATAGCCCATGTGCATTAACAGCGACTGCGTTTATGTGCAAATAAATAGCACACGTGCAGTAACAGCTAATGCGTGTATGTGTAATTAAATAGCACACGTCCACTAACACTGAGTACTATGTTTAGGTGTAAACTAAACACTATGCAGGCAATACAACACGTTAGAGCACTGCATCTAGCACAATCTACTGCCTAACAATAGGAATAGCTGATCTAGCTAAGCTATACAGTGTATAAATATATGTACAACTCCTGGGATGTATATATATTCTCTACACACTGTAAATTTAAATAAACTGACTAGCCTTCCTGCTCTATCTATCTCTCTATTTATCTATCTATCTATCTATCTGGTAGAAAAGACATTGGGCCAGATTCAGAAAGATCCACGGATTCAGAAAGAACTTGCGCCATTATTTACGGTTGCGTAACGTATGTGTTGCGGCTTAAGGCCGCGCAATTCAAATTTCTGAAGTGGGGGCGTGATTCATGTAAATGAATCATGACCCCACGTAATTAACATTTTTTTGGGCGGCGCATGCGCCGTCCGTGGACGTTCCCAGTGCGCATGCGCAAAATCACGACGCTTTTTTCTCAATGTAAACGACGTGAACGTAACTAACATCGAGCCCCATTCCAGAACGATTTACGCAAAGACATAACCGACGTTCAATTCGACGCAGTCCCGACGTCCATACTTAACATTGGCTGAGCCTGCTATAGTGGAACACGTATGAAAACTATCAAAATGGAGTTTCACTTTCAGTATAAACATCTTCCTCGTAATGATTATTAATCATAGCCTATTATCTTCTCTGTCACAAACACATAATCTTCGTAAACCGATCATAAATTAATTGGTTTTCACTGATTTTATGCCGTATTTACCATGTGAGTCATTCACATTTAGTATTAAATTATGTAATATTTGTAAGAACAGCAGACCTGTAACTGCTATAACGTGAAAAGATAAGACACTATTCTCTTCTGTCATCAGAGATTTCATTATTTGTATTCATCACTCATGTGTATAATTTAATGGGGAAAAGACAACATAATTAAACCAAGGTTAGTTATTGCTTTATTTTGTTGTACCGTAAACACACAGTAAAATCCTATAGCCATAATTTAATTTATTGGGAAGCTTGGTATATCAGCTTCTTCTGTTTAACTAATTCAACATTGATCTTATTTCCCTTGATGTCCTAATATGAGCAATCAAGATCTGCCAGGAAAAAAATACATGCTTCTTTTTGGCCTTTCCTAATAAATATAGTACGAGGTGCACAAATTCATAGCAACCAATCAAAATTTACTTGTTACTGTGTACAGTTTGTAAAGCGAAAACTTTTCAGTTTTAGGTAGAAAAGGGAATAGTCAAAGTCCCTGTTAGTTTTTTTCTACCTTAGTTTTTTTCTCTGTCCTGTTGAGGAGATTTACCTTATGGCCGGATTCACACCTATGCAAATTGGTTGCGGCTTAAACCGCATCCAATTCGCAGAACATTTCAAAATACATTGTTTTGAATGAGGGTGGTTCACATATGTGCGATGCATTCGCATTGCCGAAAAAACGTGTGCGTATTTTATGACTTGCGGTGCGGCTCAGGTGCAAATTCAGGCCCATTATCTTCTATGGGTACGCAGCTGATTCACAGATGTGTTCATTTATCTTCAGGATTTGTTCTCATTCAGCTCAATACACTTCCCCCCTCCCCCTCCCCTATCCCAGGTCTCCAAATTCGCAGCTAATCTGCAGCTAAAACGCAATGGATCTGCTGAACACTTCTGTTGTCTCTCTGCAAAGATAAGAGAGCTGAAATTCGCACCGCACTAGTGTGAATCCGGCCTTACTTCCTGGCCAATTATTGTTCTTCGTTTTTTGCACGTTGTGATTGGCCAACTTCCCCCCTGCCCCTCCCCTATCCCAGGTCTCCAAATTCGCAGCTAATCTGCAGCTAAAACGCAATGGATCTGCTGAACACTTCTGTTGTCTCTCTGCAAAGATAAGAGAGCTGAAATTCGCACCGCACTAGTGTGAATCCGGTCTTACTTCCTGTCCTGGAGAAACAACAGGAAATAAGGAAAAATTACTCCAAAGTAGACAGAGTTCCAACCTTAGAGAGATGTTACAGGAACTGTTGTCACCATTGAAAGATCTTCCCTCACCTTTTTCTCTGGTAACAACTTACAGGAATACCTTGCTTTATGTACTCTCAATTTACTTACACTCATGAGTACGAACACATTGGCATCTATGGAAAATATTGGTCAGCTTGACATAGGCACTGCTCCCGGATTTTAACATTGACGTTTATGGAAAATCTTGGTCTCAATATCCATATCATGTAGGAGGAGGAGAGCCTGACATCAGCAAAGGAATGTGTCTATGACTAGTGCACAGGGATTTTCTTTTTGTCAATTTACTCAAAGAGGCATGATAGGACTTGTAGTTCTGCAACAGCTGGAGAGCCCCAGGTTACCTACCCCTGGTTTATCACTTTCCACTCTTGTACCCCCCTCTGCTCTCTCTCTAATGATGGGACTTGTTTTATTCCCAGTGACACAACAATGGGACTTATCCCACTGACACCGATGATGGGACTCATTTTAATTTAACTGACACTCATGGTGGGATTTATTATTTTGCCTTTGACACCAATGATGGAGTGTACTTTGTCCCCCTGACACCAATGATGGAGTGTACTTTATCCCCCTGACACCAACGATGGAGTGTACTTTATCCCCCTGACACCAGTGATGGAGTGTACTTTATCCCCCTGACACCAGTGATGGGGTGTACTTTATCCCCCTGACACCAGTGATGGAGTGTATTTTATCCCCCTGACACCAGTGATGGGGTGTACGTTATCCCCCTGACACCAGTGATGGAGTGTACTTTATCCCCCTGACACCAGTGATGGAGTGTACTTTATCCCCCTGACACCAGTGATGGAGTGTACTTTATCCCCCTGACACCAGTGATGGACTGTACTTTATCCCACTGACACCAGTTATGGAGTGTACTTTAACCCCCTGACACCAGTGATGCAGTGTACTTTATCCCTCTGACACCAGTGATGAAGTGTACTTTATCCCCCTGACACCAGTGATGGACTGTACTTTATCCCCTGACACCAGTGATGGAGTATAGTTTATCCCCCTGACACCAGTGATGGAGTATAGTTTATCCCCCTGACACCAGTGATGGAGCGTACTTTATCCCACTGACACCAGTCATGGAGTGTACTTTATCCCCATGACACCAATGACAGAGTGTACTTTATCCACCTGAAACCAATGACAGAGTGTACTTTATCCCCCTGACACCAATGATGGAGTGTACTTTATCCCCCTGACACCAATGGTGGAGTGTACTTTATCCCCCTAAAACCAATGATGGAGTGTACTTTATCTCCCTGACACCAATGATGGAGTGTACTTTATCCCCCTGACACCAATGACAGAGTGTACTTTATCCACCTGAAACCAATGACAGAGTGTACTTTATCCCCCTGACACCAATGATGGAGTGTACTTTATCCCCCTGACACCAATGGTGGAGTGTACTTTATCCCCCTAAAACCAATGATGGAGTGTACTTTGTCCCCCTGACACCAATGATGGAGTGTACTTTATCCCCCTGACACCAACGATGGAGTGTACTTTATCCCCCTGACACCAGTGATGGAGTGTACTTTATCCCCCTGACACCAGTGATGGGGTGTACTTTATCCCCCTGACACCAGTGATGGAGTGTATTTTATCCCCCTGACACCAGTGATGGGGTGTACGTTATCCCCCTGACACCAGTGATGGAGTGTACTTTATCCCCCTGACACCAGTGATGGAGTGTACTTTATCCCCCTGACACCAGTGATGGAGTGTACTTTATCCCCCTGACACCAGTGATGGACTGTACTTTATCCCACTGACACCAGTTATGGAGTGTACTTTAACCCCCTGACACCAGTGATGCAGTGTACTTTATCCCTCTGACACCAGTGATGAAGTGTACTTTATCCCCCTGACACCAGTGATGGACTGTACTTTATCCCCCTGACACCAGTGATGGAGTATAGTTTATCCCCCTGACACCAGTGATGGAGTATAGTTTATCCCCCTGACACCAGTGATGGAGCGTACTTTATCCCACTGACACCAGTCATGGAGTGTACTTTATCCCCATGACACCAATGACAGAGTGTACTTTATCCACCTGAAACCAATGACAGAGTGTACTTTATCCCCCTGACACCAATGATGGAGTGTACTTTATCCCCCTGACACCAATGGTGGAGTGTACTTTATCCCCCTAAAACCAATGATGGAGTGTACTTTATCTCCCTGACACCAATGATGGAGTGTACTTTATCCCCCTGACACCAATGATGGAGTGTACTTTATCCCCCTGACACCAATGATGGAGTGTACTTTATCCCCCTGACACCAATGATGGAGTGTACTTTATCCCCCTGACACCAATGATGGAGTGTACTTTATCCCCCTGACACCAATGATGAAATGTACTTTATCCCCATGACACCAATGACGGAGTGTACTTTATCCCCCTGACACCAATGATAGAGCGTACTTTATCCCCATGACACCAATTGCGGAGTGTACTTTATCCCCCTGACACCAATGATGGAGTGTACTTTATCCCCCTAACACCAATGACGAAGTGTACTTTATCCCCCTGACACCAATGATGGAGTGTACTTTATCCCCATGACACCAATGACGGAGTGTACTTTATCCCCCTGACACCAATGATGGAGTGTACTTTATCCCTCCTGACACGAATGGCGGAGTGTACTTGATCCCCCTGACACCAATGATGGAGTGTACTTTATCCCCCTAACACCAATGACGAAGTGTACTTTATCCCCCTGACACCAATGATGGAGTGTACTTTATCCCCATGACACCAATGACGGAGTGTACTTTATCCCCCTGACACCAATGATGGAGTGTACTTTATCCCTCCTGACACGAATGGCGGAGTGTACTTGATCCCCCTGACACCAATGATGGAGTGTACTTTAGCCCCCCTGACACCAATGATGACACTTATTTTATTCTCTTTGACACCAACGATGGGCTTTGTTTTATGCTCATCAGTGCTCAGAGTTATTTTCTTCTACTGACACCAGTGATAGGACTTATTTTATCCCACTGACATAAATTATGGGATTTATTTTATTCTCACTGGCACCAATGATGTATCCGCATGCCCTTTTGGCAGCACACTTTGCACACCTAATTTTTCTTCTCAAACTCTTTGAGGAGTCCCTCTTAATTATTTCAGTTGTTTGAAACTGTACTAAAGGATTTATTTTTTTTTTTTTTTCAAATAGCAGTTTTTTATTTATTTTTCCACAAAGGTCAATACAAAATGTAACAGCATATCAGGTGTAAGAGAGAATAGAATGTATACAATTCCAGCTTAATGAACTTACACAGTGGTTCCATAATTATTTGTATGATCAGTAACTTGTAAAATAGCCATAAATCAAATAATAGGGAAGGAAGAAAGAGGTGAGAGAGAAGGGAAAAAAAAGAAAAAGAAAAAGGAGAGGAGAAAAAGGGGGGGGGGGGAGGCAGGCAATAAGGGCGGGGGTAGTGTTGTACCTGTCGTCGGCTCACGGTGGGTCCTCCTCTACATGCCACCTCTCCCAGACCAGGTCATGTTCCTCCAACCTGTCCCGAATCCTAGCCGTCATCTTTTCCATGAGTTCTACATCCTTGACCCTAGCATAGAGGGCCTCTTGGGATGGGGGCATTGTTTTTTTCCAATGGAGTGCTATCAAGCACCTTGCAGCCGTGGTTATGTGTCTTAGGAGTTTTTTGTAGGGTTTAGCTATGTGAGGTTGGGATAGGCCCAATAGGAACAGCTTCGGGGAGAGGGGTACGGGCGCCTCCAGGAGGCGGCTCAGGAGCTCTTGGGTCTGGGTCCAGAACGGGACAATCGTGGGGCAAGTCCAATATATATGGAACAGTGTGCCCTTGGCTTGGTTGCAGCGCCAGCATCGGTCAGAGGTGGAAGGGTAAATCTTATGGAGGACGTCCGGGGTCAGGTACCAAAAGAACAGCACTTTATACGTATTTTCCTTGTAAAGGGTGCAGATTGAGCTTTTGGCTGCCTGCCTCCAAACGGCTCCCCACTCCTCCTCCGAGAGCTCCTCCCCCAGCTCCCTCTCCCATCGTAGCATGTAGGCATGTTTACCTTTGTTTTGAAAGGGGTATTCGTTTAGGATTTGGTATATATCTGATATAAGGCCCCTTCGGGCTGTGCCTTCGAGTATGATACGCTCAAACGGGGTTGGTTTCGAGAATAGGAGCCGGGGGGCTATTGTGAGGGCGTAGTGACGGATTTGTAGGTAGCTGAAAAAAGCTTGTCTTGGGATGTCGTGTTTGGATTGGAGTTCGGCGAAGGAGTGCAGGGTGCGAGATCTGGGGTCTACTAAATGACCCAAGTGGAAGAGATTCCGTGAGGCCCAGGGCCACGACATCTGGTGGGAGAGACTCGTCGGTAATTTAGGGTTATAGAGAAAGGAGGTCAGCAGGGAACTATCGGACTTAAGTCGACAGTCTTGGGCTAGTCTCCTCCATGTGCGTTGAAGCTGCTGCATGGAGCCCAGTAAACGACCGGGATCCACTGTCGCGTTTGCATTCCAGAGGAGATTATTAGGGTGTATTGGTGCCAGCCAGATCTTTTCCACCTCCGTCCACCTGTTGTAGGACTTCTGGGGAAACCACGATGCCACCGCTCGGAGTTGTGAGGCCTGGTAATATTTAACCAGGTCTGGGAAGGCTAGGCCTCCCTCGGTTCGTGCGGCCGTCATGACCGAGCGTGGGACCCTGTGGCGCCTGTAGTTCCACACAAACCGGAAGAGGTCCGCTTGCAGGGAGCGTAGGTGAGTACATGGGACTGGTATAGGGAGGGTCTGGAAAAGGTACAGCAGTTTTGGAAGGATCACCATCTTAATGGCCGCTATCCGGCCCATAAGGGATATCTGATGGGACTTCCATTTGTGGATCAGCGCCCTGATCGAGCTATAGAGGGGAGGGAAGTTGGCCTGGTACAGGGATGCAAAGTTCGGGGTCAGATGGACCCCCAGGTATTTCAGGGAGGCTCTCTCCCAGTTATATGGGAAGACGGATTGTAAGTGTAGGGTCTCTGGCTCGGGCATGTTAATCGGCATAGCCATGGACTTGGAGGCGTTGGTTTTATATCCCGAGAGGGCCCCGTAGCGTTCCAGTTCCCTATGTAGGTTGGGCAGGGAGATGCGGGGGCGCGTTAGTGTCAGAATGATATCATCAGCAAAGAGGGAGATCTTAAATTCCCTCCCCCTTACTGGGATACCCCGAATGTCCGGGTTGTCTCGGATCGTCGCTGCTAGAGGTTCGACGCAGAGGGCAAAAAGAAGGGGGGAGAGGGGGCACCCCTGACGGGTTCCATTGGTGACAGGGAAGG
Source organism: Rana kukunoris (assembly GCA_029574335.1). Lineage (NCBI taxonomy): Eukaryota > Metazoa > Chordata > Amphibia > Anura > Ranidae > Rana > Rana kukunoris. Next base: position 253,174,650 of record CM056051.1, on the reverse strand, counting down.
TGGATGAGGTGGCGAAGGGAGTTTTCACCTGTGATATCGGATTGGTATAGAGGTGTCGGACCGCCTGAAGAAAAGGTCCTCCAAACCCCATATGTCTTAGTGTGGCGAGCATGAAGGGCCAGCCAAGGCGGTCAAACGCCTTTTCTGCGTCCAAACTCAGGATCAAAGATTCCGAGCCCTCCCTACCCGCCACATCGATCAGGTCAATCACCTTTCTTGTGTTGTCCCCCGCTTGACGAAGGCGGACAAAGCCCACCTGGTCTTTATGGACCAGGGAGGGCAAAACTACATTTAAGCGGAGGGAAAGGACCTTCGTAAATATTTTGAGGTCTGAGTTTAATAGGGCTATCGGCCTGTAGCTAGCGCATAATGAGGGGTCCTTGTCTGGTTTAGGAATGAGGGTAATAAATGATCGCTGCATATCCTGCGGGATGGGGGTCTGTTGTAGAAAGGCGTTGAAAAGCTTTGTCATGTGAGGGAGAAGTGTGGGGAGGAAGGTCTTGTAGTATTCGTATGGGAACCCATCTGGGCCCGGGGATTTGTGGGCGGGTAGGGCCTTAATGGCCAGGGTGAGCTCCTCATCTGTGATAGGGGCGTTAAGAGAGGCCAGGTCGTCCGGTTGCAGTCGGGGAATGCCCGCCCGTGTCAGGTATTGTGTCATCCTATCTAGCAGGTCGGGGGAGGGTGGGTTATGTGGGATTTCTGGCTTGTTGTACAAGTCTGTGTAAAAGGCAGCGAATGCATCCGCTATACTTTGAGGGTGGGATAGAACGTTGCCCGATCTGTCCTGGACCTGGTGCGGGGTGGAGGCGACCGAGCGGTCGGCTAGTTTCCTTGCTAACAGGGCTTGCGCCTTGTTGCCCTTGTCGTAGTATACCTGTCGTAAGCGAACCAGGGCTTTCTCGACTCGACCCAGCGCGAGGTCCCGGAGTGTCGACCTTACTAGGGCGATGCGCTTAAGAAGCGGCAGGGAGGGTGAGGCCTGTAGACGGGTTTCTAGGGCATGAAGCTGTGCTTCCGCCTGCTTCCTAGCCGACTCGGCGTTCCTCTTAAGGGCTGAGGAGATGGCTATACAACGTCCCCTGATTACCGCTTTATGAGCGGCCCATAATGTGGTGGTGGAGATGTCTTGCGTGTTGTTTTCGCTGAAATAAAGTTGCAGGGCAGATTCTATTTCCATTTTGGAGGGGGTGTGCTTCAAGAGGAAATCATTCAGACGCCAGTTATAGGGCCTGCGGGTGGGGGCGTTCAGGTCAAGGGATAGGGTGATGGGGGCGTGGTCGGACCAGGAGATGGGCAGGATCCGTGCGGAGTCGGTAACGCGTAGCGTGGTATTATTGACTAGAAAATAATCTATGCGCGAGTGTGTGTGGTGAGGGGATGAGTAAAAGGTGAACTGGCGATCTCCCGGGTGAAGCGCCCGCCATGCGTCAAATAGAGCATGCTTCCTAGTTAGCTGGCGGAAAAGCTTAGAGTCCCGCAGAGCCCTAGCCTGGGGGGCCCGGGGGTTCACCACCAGACGATCCCAGGTCGCTGAGTGGGGTAAGTTAAAGTCCCCCCCCACCACCAGTAGATCGTGAGGGGAACGGGCTAGACGGGTGAGAACCCGGCTCAAAAATCTGTGCTGGTGTGCGTTGGGGGCATACAGGGTACACAGGGTTATGTCCCGCGAGTGCCATGTACCTCTCAGGATGATAAAGTGGCCCAGGGGATCAATGTAGGAGTGTGTGCAGGTAAAGGGGGTGCCCCGTTTAACCAGGATTGCGACCCCTGCCCGTTTTCGCGAGCTGAAGGCCTGGTATGTTAAGGGGAAATATCTGGATGCGAACGTAAAGGAGTCGCCCTTGGAGAAGTGCGACTCCTGTACCATTATAATCTCTGCCCCTGATTGCCTAAATTCCCTGAGTGCTAGATGTCGTTTCCTATTGGAGTTAAGCCCGTGGACGTTCATAGATAGTAACTTAGCCATATTGTGGGTGGAGTGACCGTGGGTTATACTTAGCTGGAGTCAGGCGTGCTGCGTCCGGATCTGGGAGGGTGAGCGGAGGGGCCACCGAGCCGACAGCCACCGAGGCGTGCCGTTGAGTTCTGCCTGTGTGGAGGGGGAGAGAGAGGTATCTGAAAGGAAGGAGAGAGATGAGAGCAAAAAAACAGAAGAAAAACACAACAACATTCAACAATGGGGGCCCGAGTGGCCCGAGGGCCCTCGGGTCCCAACAGTTCCTTGAGGACCTCCCGACCCGACAGTCCAAAAATGTGGGTCGGGGGGGCGGGGGGGTGGTGTGGAGAAACTCCACCGTGGGGGTTGGGGGAGAAGGAACTCTCAGGCTATCAGCCATGGGGGGGGTCCGTAAACAGAAGGGCAGCCTCTTCGGGGTCTTGTCCAAGACAGGCCCGATATGTAGCGTTGGAGTAAGGCTGGGGCAACCGGGGGAGGTAAAAGAAAAAAAAAGCAGAAACAGAAGGCCAAAACAAAACAAAAACAGGAGGGGTTCTTGCAGCGCTCAGGGCGGCTCTTGTGGTCAGGATGACCGTCTCACTTGGGTCTGTGCCTGGGGGAGTTGCGGACAGGGTCCCTGCCCCTAGGGCGCTTGGGTGGGGGGACTCTCTGCCAAACCACAGGTGGAGGGGGTGGCGTTGCCACGAGGTCCCAGTCCACCAGCTGGGGAACGGGAATGTCCAGTGTTTTGCAGAAGACATCCAGGTCTTCGGGATAGCGTAAGGTGGCGGAAGTCCCCTGGTGGCTGGCGGAGAGGCTGAAGGGGAAGCCCCAACGGTACACTATGTCTCTGTCCTGTAAGGTGCGGAGCAAGGGTTGTAGGAGACGACGTTTCTGCAGGGTGATCCAAGAAAGGTCCGGGTAAAGCTGTAATGGGTTGTTGTTGAAGACTAGGTTACGTATGGGGCGAGCTTTTCGCATAATGGCTTCCTTCAGCGGGTATGAGTTCACCCGGCATATGACGTCCCGCGGTTTGGAGGCAGGGCCCTTTGGCTTGAGGGCTCGGTGAGCTCTATCCATCTCAATAGGCTTGTCTGTTGGTTCTCCCAGTATGTTGTTAAATAATTTCTGGAGGGTAAGCTGTAGATCTTCCGCCCCGTCTACTTCGGGAAGACCGCGTATGCGGACGTTGTTGCGGCGCCCCCTGTTGTCCAGGTCTTCAATATGCCGCTGCATATCTCTAAGCATAAGATGATGGTCTGATGCCTGAACTTGGGTGCGATGTACCGCCAGTTTGGTCTCCTGGATCTCCTCCTCTGCCATCTCCACTCTGTCAGCTAGGTGTTTGAGGCCTGTATGGAGCGCCTGAATTTCAGCGCGGCATGTTGCCTTAACATCTTCAATTAGTTGTTTAAAGTCGTCTTTCGTGGGGAAGGCCTGCAGATATGACTGCCATGGCGGAGGAGGGTAATGAGAGGGTCCCCTGGCGCCATGTGGAGGGTGAAGTGGGTCAGAGGGGGACAGCTGGTGGCTGGGAGCCATTTCTCCATGTCCTCTAGTCCCAGGGGGGGCTGTTGGGAGGGATCCCATGACGTGGACCAGGCCTCGGCCCGTTCTCCCTGCTGGGCAGGGGTCCCCTCGTGCCACGGGGCGTTAGTATCAGCCATGGAGGCATATGAGGGGGGGGAAGTACCTCCCCGATCCCCGACCCCGGGATGGATGGCCGGATGGATTTGTCCCCAGGCTGCAGGGGGGGTGGGTTGCGGCCTAGCACTGACAGAGGGGGTGCCTTGTCCTGGGGATCCCATAGAGGCCTGGGAGTTGGCGGGGGTTTGCAGGGCTGGGAAGTCCTCCTGAGTAAGTGTGGGAGAGGAGGAGAGCTGAGCTCCGCTTTGTGGTCCCGGGTCTGAGGCAGTGCGGGGCGGGCGGGGGAGGGCTCCCGTGTCTCGAGTGTCCCGGCCTGGGGGGTTATGGAGAGCCGCGGCCTGCGCCTCGTGGTCCGCTGTGGGAGGGCAGGGGTGCGGGGATTCACTCACCCGGTGCTGGGAGCCATCCGGGCTCAGGGATGAAGCCGTGGTCTGCGATCGGGTCGGGGATGGCTCTCGATGCTGAGGTGAGCGTGGGGGAGATGTCCCTGTGTTGGAGGTGGCTGCGTCCGGCGCCATCTTGTCCCCTCCACCCGGCGGTCTGTCGGGCGATTTAAAGTACCTTTCAAAGGTCGTGGTGGAGCCTGGCGGGGGTTGGGATGACCCCCGAGCCTTGCTGGATCTGGTGGTCCGCGATCCGCCCATGGACGGCTACAGTTTCCCCCGGTTTTTTGCCGATTTGCTGCGGGCTGGAGAGGAGCTCTCAAGGGATGCTTCCTTCCAGGCTGGCTTCCGGTCACGCCCCCTAAGGATTTATTTTTAATGAGAGCCTCACATAAACTTGAATAAAATGTCATTGCTCCTAGTAAACAATGTTGCCAATATACATAAATATCACCTTCTCCCCTCATCTGCCATAAACGTGATCCATTTTGTTCCCCCTACTGGCTGGGGGGGAATGGCGCAGCAATATTAATATCTCTGGCAAGAAACAGATGAACTTCAAAGTAGTACATGGCTTCAAACTAGTTAAGTACAAAATTCCTAAAAAAATTTTTTCAAAATCTGCATAATACCATGTAATTCATGAAACATGGTTGCTCAGATGTTTTCTTTTTTTTTTTTTTAGAACAAAAAGTGCTGAATCTGTAATGCTACTAATTGGTTATGGCACTTCACCATATTATTTATGTGCCTGAAAATGTAGTAAAGCCCATCTTTGGCCAACATTTAACACATTCATAAGTATTAATACTCACCTGGATCACTCTCCAATAGGGATGAGCTTCGAGTTCGAGTCAAACTCATGTACGACTCGAACATTGCCTGTTCGGCAAACAGCAAACAATTTGAGGTGTTGACAGGAAATTTGAAAAGCCGTGGAACACCCTGTAAAAGTCTATGGGAGAAATCAAAAGTGCTAATTTTAAAGGCTAATATGCAAATTATTGTCCTAAAAAGTGTTTGGGGACCTGGGTCCTTCCCCAGGGGACATGTATCAATGCAAAAAAAAGTTTTAAAAACTAATGTTTTTTTGGGAGCAGTGAATTTAATAATGCTTAAAGTGAAACAATAAAAGTGAAATATTCCTTTAAATTTCGTACCTGGGGGGTGTATAGTATGCCTGTGAAGTAGCGCTTGTTTCCCATGCTTAGAACTGTCCCTGCACAAGAAAAAAGTAGTTTAAAATCACTGAATTGTTAATGGGGTACGTCTACTATTTCAATAAGGAATAGTAAAGAATTGTAAAAAAAAAAAACGCACACACCGTGGCGAAAGTCCTATATTAAAAAATACAGCGGTGGTAATCCGCTCTCGGTCTCCGCTCCAACGCTGTCGGTATCCTGCGATGGTGATCTCCTCTCCACCGGTGAGAAGATCTCTTCATCTAGGTCCGGGATCCAGCGCAGGCATCGCCGCCTGTCTCCACCGGAGACAGCCCGGCAAATGATGCGGCTTCAGTCAGTTCTGGTGCGAACCGAACGAGGGAGGTGTTTGGCTCATCCCTACTCTCCAATGCTGTTTCTAGGTATGTGGGAACAGTAATCCAGTGCTGAAAATGTGCCAGTGCCAGCCCTGACAGACCCCTTGTTCTAAGAGTCCAGCTATAATATATACACCATTTTCAAGAAGGTTGCACAAAGGATCTTGAAAATAAAAGGAGCCTTTCAGGTGGGATATTGGTAGAAACACAAAGTGGACAGATGGTCAAGTTGAAGGTGTGCACTCCATTCCAAATGTATTTACCTGATCCATCTTGACAGGTCTAGGGAAAGGATCCATTTGTTTTAGGGCTGGGTATGAGACCTGTTGGTGCTGGTGATGTCAGGGAAACTGAAACCAGTGTCAGTAAGCAGTGAAATGTGGCAGGGACTATAAACAATATGAGCAGCAGAGGTCATGTGTCAAACATGCTTGAGCAGTATTCTTCAATAAAATAAAAATCATTCTTTAAAGTGTTACTAAACCCAGGACCCTACATTCACTATATCTGGTCTCCCGCAGTACACAGAACATAGGGATGCAATTATTTTAATAAATATAAATTGCTAAATACCATTTATCATCAGCAGTATATAGCAGTCTTGTCACTTCTTTAAGTGTCTGGTTAAAGCTTGTAGGGGGAGTTTTTATTCCTTCTGACTGTCCAATGGGGCTGCATGACCCCTGATCCTCTGTCTGGACAGTGCTGATCGGCCCTGTGTCAATCACATGCACCCCCCCCCCCCTCAAAAAAAGCATGAGCATGTGCAGATTGCCTTCTAGGGCTCAGTCTCTATCAAGCGGGGATTGGGGACTGTGGAATAAGAGGAGCATTAGAGAAGACCGGGTCAAGCTGCCTTTTTACACAATGCCGAGTGTTAACCCCTTAGGTTCCACAGTGAGTATAACAATCATGCTTTACTGCAGATACAGACTGATTTTTACTAGTGTGGGTTTAGTGACACTTTAAGTATAACTTCAGTTAAAACTTTTTTCTAGATTTGGATAATTTTTAAAAGAGTTAGAACCTCTGACACACTTTTATTGCGGTCTGTGCCAGGTTGGGAAAATCTAATCTCACTATTTGTCTGCTGACCATTGTTAGTTGAAAAAAAAATGATGGAAAATGGAACCCTGGATTAGGCTATCCTGAGCGCAGCTTTCAATCTCAATTATTCTTTATCTCCTGCACTTAGGTGCATTAGTTTAGCCGCAGCTATGGAAGTCTTTGGGTATATGACCACTAGGAATATTAATGTTGACGGAATTTTTAGTCAAGAGGAAATCATTAACAGCCAAGACATGCAGGGAATGGTTAAACAACTCAAACACACTATGGAGAAACAATTACGTGTATGGTGGGACATAGCCACATTGGAAACATACATTAAGGAGAAAATAACCCCTAGGAGGTTAAGATGGGATGTACACCCCAATGATAATGTCACGGATCCCGGACTAATGCATGAATGGTACAATTTTTTCAATACTAGTGAAAATGAGCTCCTACATCAGATAGTTAAAAGAAGGAACTTTAAACTTAAAGCAATAGAAACACATATTGCAGAAATACAACAATCATTGACACCGTTTGCCAGCCAACAAGATTACAAAGACAAAACAAAAGAACTACAGGAACATATAAAAAAGTATGACCATAACATTCAAATTAAGAAACAAAAGAAATTTAAAAGAGACGTCTTAGACTATAAGAACCTGCAAGTTTATAAGTGGCAGGCAACCATGGATGGATCTAATGAGGAACTTGATGACACCATCATGGAAGATAATGAACCATTGACAACCATCAATTATGGAGTACCCACACCCAGAGTAACCAATTCCCCTATTACACCCAGTCTAATTAGGGAACCTACTACCGGTGCCAACTCTACCCCCAGATGGCAGCAGGGTAGACCTGATAACAGAAGGGTGAGATATCAAGACGAAGACTACTACACAAGTCCCAACCAACCCAGATGGAGGTCATCGAGTAGGAATAGATCACCTCCCAACAGGGACTATCACACCTATGACCAATATCCCTCGCAAGGTAGAAATACCAGGGACAATAGGGGTTTTCACAGGGGGGGCCGCAACAACAGACCACCAGGAAGATGGAGACCGCGGAATGGACAAGGATACGGTGGATGGAGAGGAACGAATGGCAACTGGCAGGATACCCATGGAAGACCCATAGGGAGAGACGAGCATCAAAGGAACCAAAGCCAGCAGGAACAAGGACCTCATCCCAGTCAATGGGACAACCGTTCATACAACAGGGAGAGAGAAGAGGAACCCACACAAAGAGAAAACGTGCCAGAGGGTGCAGGGGAGGGACGAAGAAAGCGTCCCAGACAACATTAGGAAAGGGCATCTTTAATTTGAGTAACATTCAACTCACTAAAGAAGAACTACAGATCTTAGATCTGGGCCTAAAATATGCCCCTGAAAAAGCTTTAGATCAATTTGAAGCATATATAGACTTCCAAAAATTCCTTAGGAAACTTAACCTGCGGAAATACTTTGCAAACAACACAGAAGATCGTAGCATACAACCTTCCCAATACACCCAGACAGAACTTAGAAACAACTCTGTATTCAACCCCAATGTCCCAGGCAACCAGTGTATAGGAGCCTTCAGAAAGATGGTGGAAAGTGATCTTAGGAAAGTACAGAGAAAATTCAAAAATAAAAATAAAAATATCTGGGAAACCATCAAAGCGATTGGGAAGAAGAATGAAGTCATTATTAGGCCAGCCGATAAAGGGGGGGGGGCTTGTCATCCTTAACAAGATGGACTATGAGGAGGAAATGGAAAATTTACTCAAGGTCCCCAACACATACAAAAAGCTAAAGGGCAATCCCAAAGCCAAATTCAACAAAAAACTTATCAAATATGTGAAGAAGGGGAAATCGATGGGCATATTGAGCTCCACTGAAGCTGAGTACCTGGTGTCAAATTCTATCAAAACACCGGTAATATATTACACACCGAAGATACATAAGACACTGACTAAACCTCCAGGAAGACCCATCATTAGTGGGATTAACTCCGTATTTTCCAGGTTGGGTGAATATCTGGATACGTTCCTTAAACCTGTTGTAAAAAAGGGGAGGTCGTACCTTCGTGATAGTGTACAGCTAATCAATGAACTTAAACATGTGGAAGGCGCAGATAACCTACTACTCGCCACAATTGACGTCAACTCACTGTATACTAGCATTTCGCAAACAGATGGCCTTTATGGGGTAGAAAAATCCCTTCACCAAAACACGACGTTGAAACAAGAACAAATCAATTACACCGTTGAAGGATTACATATGGCAATGAGCTGTAACTATTTCTGGTATAAGAACAACTACTACGTCCAAAACAGGGGCGTAGCTATGGGGGCACGTTATGCCCCCAGTGTCGCCAACCTGTTGATGGACTGTTGGGAAGAGGAATACGTGTACACACGCAACATCCCCCAGATCAAATTGTATCGTAGATACATTGATGATCTTGTCATACTCTGGGATGGAAGCAGTGACACTTTTCAAGAATTCCTACACAACCTCAATACCAATAAATATGGTATCACCTTCACAGGAAAGTGTGATATGCAGAGCATAGACTATTTGGATCTCCAAATCTTTAAAGTAGGGTCCCAACTCCACACAAAAACGTTCTTTAAATCCACGGACCGTAACGGCTATATCCCGTCTACCAGCTGCCATCATCCTAAGTGGAAGGCAAACATACCTAAAGGCCAACTCATGCGACTGCGCAGGAATTGCAACTCTATTGGCGATTATACTAATCAAGCTGACATCATTATCGAGAGGTTCAAAGAGAAGGGGTATAAAGAAAGCAACCTGATTAAATTGAAAGAAGAAGTCCTCAAAATGGACAGAAACATCATGCTGGAACCCAAAGTTAAGAATAAATCCATCACGTCTGATGTAGCCCTTATAACTGGGTTTAACTCACAATATAAGGTATTTGAACATATAGTCAAAAAATACTGGCCGATCCTACAAGAAGACCATACTTTGAACAAAATCCTAAAGAAAACACCTACTTTCATTTATAGGCGAGCCCCTTCTCTACGCCACCATCTTGTACATAACGTGATCGACCCTCCAAAACCCATTAGTCTTTGCCCTGAACTCAAGGGATTTTTTAAATGCCAAAAATGTTTGGCCTGCAGGGTGAGCAAAAAGCAGCCTAGGAGAAAAATCAATTTCAAGTCGAGGGTCGATTTCAAGGAATATAAAATCAAAGAGCTCATCACATGTCATTCCACCCATGTGACCTATGTCATCGAATGTCCATGCCACCTACAGTACGTAGGCCGTACCACACGACCCCTCAAAGTGAGAATTCGGGAGCATATCAACAGGATCAAAAAGGGATCCACTAAACATAACCTTTACCGTCATTTTAAGAGATTCCACCAACAGGACCCAACCAAACTCATTTTCTATGGTATAGATCTGATCAAAGATAACTGGAGGGGCGGAAATAAAACCACCGCAATTTCCCAGAATGAAACTAGCTGGATCTACCGTTTAGGATCTTTAAAGCCGCACGGACTGAATGCAGATATAGACCTCAACTGCTTCTTGGCTAATCCTTAATAAGCCCATTGACGCATTCCAACTCTTACCTTATGTATGCTACACTCTTTTTTTATATATGCTAATATCTCTGCACACCATATATCATTTAATGATCACAGAGTAAACTTACCCCCAGTATCTCCTCTCATGACCTTACCCACCTTTCTACGATGGGTATCTAAACATATTCATCTTACTCATCTGTTACGTTTATTTTATAATGAGAACACTCTCCCAAGCCTGGTTCTTACCCCTAGCCGGACCCCTCTACCAGCAGTTATACATTATCTTTGGGCCCTTATCTACAGGGGGTCTACAACGGAATTATAATCCACAACCCACCCATTATATATACATTGCAGGATTGTCTATGTATATGAACGGCCAATCAATATATGTATGTGCAGAATAACCCATCTCTGCATCATATATATATATGCGTTTTTTGGTCACATGACTGATAGTTCAACTACTGGAGACACCACCCCCCTATATTTAATATTTATTATTTTTAACACTCCATATTAATCACACTTCCTCATGACTGAGTGCTGAGGACCGTTTTTGTCTATGGATAAGTCTCTATTACAGTTTAAGTAACCTCATCTTCCTACTGTCTAGTATGTTTAATACAATGTCCTGCCATTACGTTCAAACAACTGTCTCATCTGACTAACCTCGTTTGTTTATATTAGTGATCCTCTCGAATAATAACAGTGTAATGGTATACTTCCTGTAATGTTTTTTATGAATTAGGGCCGTCAACATGGCAATTAATATTAACATCCGGGGTACATTAACCCCTCCTGGAAATTTAATATCACATAGGCATATGCGTGTTATAGACATTTGCCCACTATATGTGTAAATTCCATCATATGCCTGGATACTTAATTCATCGCACATTGTCCGATTGGCCAATAGCGGCCTTACTTCCTTTAGGTTGGTGACATTCAAACACCAGATCGGACACTGATCCCGCCATTCAATACTTTGATAAGTTATACACCTACTAATGCCCAAGCCCTGTCCTATGATTGGATAACTAACCCGCTACATACTACCCGAGGGGCTAGCAGCGGTTACTTCTATTGCCAATAGGCGAAGATTGCAATGTTTGATTGGACACCTAATAGACTGCTCCGATTGGACAGCTCCATCGAGCGTATGAAATTGCCATGATGACGCCGCCTATTTATCCTGCAAGTCGTGGTATGCGTGTACCCGCTTCCGAAGACGTAAGGACTACGAAACGTGCGTAAAGCGGATACACGCACACCTACACGCACTTCCGGGATCACCAGCGTGTCAGCTTGGAACGCACGCCGTTCACATGCTGGATTGATCCACATCCGGAACTCAATAGTGCCTGTACTGTGGAGTACCTATGCTTGACAAATCATAGGGTATTACTCCCTTTCCTTGTTTTTAAAAAAAAAATATATTTCTCGTTTTGTTTTACCGCTGATTTATTTACATCAGCTTTGCATGGTGCCATGATTTTTTAATACCATTGTTGATTTTTTGTATATTGCACCTGTGCTTGAGATATTGCTCAGCAGTGCCAATAAAATCTTCTTTTAATTTATATACTACACTATGGAAGTCCCCTCTCTTTTTTGCTTTGGAGGAACTGTGTAAATAACCATCCATACTAAGGAGATACACCAGGAATTTTGGTGATTACTTTTGGAACCCAGGAGAAGGAGCCACGACACGGGGGAATATTTACTGTGACCCGACACGTCTTATACCCCTGCAGGGGTGACTACATTTGGTGAGTGGGGACCCATAAGGGGGAGCACCGGATTCACCGCGATACCCACCTGACGTATCACCTATTCATATAGGTGCACCTTGATTGTCACATCACACAGAGTCACCCGATTGTAATTGATGGACTATTTTATGTCAGCCGACCTATAGTTTTTTCTATTATATTTTTATATATATAATTTTTTTGCTTATGAATATTCCTTCACTGCATGCCTTTTTATTATTGTTTATTGTGGATATATATATATATCTATACTGATGACACTTTCATTGTCACATTATTCAGATTTTTGTTTTCAAGATTTTACCCACTGCATGTTCTGCAATCAGACGCAACTTATTGCATTACAGCCTATTATTGATTGATGTCAGTGCACACTTATAACTTACCACATATTTTTGTTAATTATGTATACGTGTGTATCTATACTTTCACTGATGACACATTATTGGTAGCACTTGTTAGCACCATTACTGCTATCTAACATAGATCACCTTTCCACCATACTTGTGGTACCTTACATCGTAGGGAATGTTGTCCCATTAAATCTACCCATACTCTTTGGGGTAGTCTAACAACATAATAGTGACAGCGCCACCACCCCCAACACTCACACCTATATCCATATACTCCCCTTGGAGCCATATTTAGGGGGGGCTGCAGCCACAATCTCATTCCTTTACCCTGGATTAGGCTATCCTGAGCGCAGCTTTCAATCTCAATTATTCTTTATCGCCTGCACTTAGGTGCATTAGTTTAGCCGCAGCTATGGAAGTCTTTGGGTATATGACCACTAGGAATATTAATGTTGACGGAATTTTTAGTCAAGAGGAAATCATTAACAGCCAAGACATGCAGGGAATGGTTAAACAACTCAAACACACTATGGAGAAACAATTACGTGTATGGTGGGACATAGCCACATTGGAAACATACATTAAGGAGAAAATGACCCCTAGGAGGTTAAGATGGAATGTACACCCCAATGATAATGTCACGGATCCCGGACTAATGCATGAATGGTACAATTTTTTCAATACTAGTGAAAATGAGCTCCTACATCAGATAGTTAAAAGAAGGAACTTTAAACTTAAAGCAATAGAAACACATATTGCAAAAATACAACAATCATTCACACTGTTTGCCAGCCAACAAGATTACAAAGACAAAACAAAAGAACTACAGGAACATATAAAACAGTATGACCATAACATTCAAATTAAGAAACAAAAGAAATTTAAAAGAGACGTCTTAGACTATAAGAACCTGCAAGTTTATAAGTGGCAGGCAACCATGGATGGATCTAATGAGGAACTTGATGACACCATCATGGAAGATAATGAACCATTGACAACCATCAATTATGGAGTACCCACACCCAGAGCAACCAATTCCCCTATTACACCCAGTCTAATTAGGGAACCTACTACCGGTGCCAACTCTACCCCCAGATGGCAGCAGGGTAGACCTGATAACAGAAGGGTGAGATATCAAGACGAAGACTACTACACAAGTCCCAACCAACCCAGATGGAGGTCATCGAGTAGGAATAGATCACCTCCCAACAGGGACCATGACACCTATGACCAATATCCCTCGCAAGGTAGAAATACCAGGGACAATAGGGGTTTTCACAGGGGGCCCGCAACAACAGACCACCAGGAAGATGGAGACCGCGGAATGGACAAGGATACAGTGGATGGAGAGGAACGAATGGCAACCGGCAGGATACCCATGGAAGACCCATAGGGAGAGACGAGCATCAAAGGAACCAAAGCCAGCAGGAACAAGGACCTCATCCCAGTCAATGGGACAACCGTTCATACAACAGGTAGAGAGAAGAGGAACCCACACAAAGAGAAAACGTGCCAGAGGGTGCAGGGGAAGGACGAAGAAAGCGTCCCAGACAACATTAGGAAAGGGCATCTTTAATTTGAGTAACATTCAACTCACTAAAGAAGAACTACAGATCTTAGATCTGGGCCTAAAATATGCCCCTGAAAAAGCTTTAGATCAATTTGAAGCATATATAGACTTCCAAAAATTCCTTGGGAAACTTAACCTGCGGAAATACTTTGCAAACAACACAGAAGATCGTAGCATACAACCTTCCCAATACACCCAGACAGAACTTAGAAACAACTCTGTATTCAACCACAATGTCCCAGGCAACCAGTGTATAGGAGCCTTCAAAAAGATGGTGGAAAGTGATCTTAGGAAAGTACAGAGAAAATTCAAAAATAAAAAAAAAAATATCTGGGAAACCATCAAAGCGATTGGGAAGAAGAATGAAGTCATTATTAGGCCAGCCGATAAAGGGGGGGGGCTTGTCATCCTTAACAAGATGGACTATGAGGAGGAAATGGAAAATTTACTCAAGGTCCCCAACACATACAAAAAGCTAAAGGGCAATCCCAAAGCCAAATTCAACAAAAAACGTATCAAATATGTGAAGAAGGGGAAATCGATGGGCATATTGAGCTATAGCCCACTATATGTGTAAATTCCATCATATGCCTGGATACCTAATTCATCGCACATTGTCCGATTGGCCAATAGCGGCGTTACTTCCTTTAGGTTGGTGACATTCAAACACCAGATAGGACACTGATCCCGCCATTCAATACTTTGATAAGTTATACACCTACTAATGCCCAAGCCCTGTCCTATGATTGGATAACTAACCCGCTACATACTACACGAGGGGCTAGCAGCGGTTACTTCTATTGCCAAAAGGCGAAAATTGCAATGTTTGATTGGACACCTAATAGACTGCTCCGATTGGACAGCTCCATCGAGCGTATGAAATTGCCATGATGACGCCGCCTATTTATCCTGCAAGTCGTGGTATGCGTGTACCCGCTTCCGAAGACGTAAGGACTACGAAACGTGCGTAAAGCGGATACACGCACACCTACACGCACTTCCGGGATCACCAGCGTGTCAGCTTGGAACGCACGCCGTTCACATGCTGGATTGATCCACATCCGGAACTCAATAGTGCCTGTACTGTGGAGTACCTATGCTTGACAAATCATAGGGTATTACTCCCTTTCCTTGTTTTTTTAAAAAAAAATGATTTCTCGTTTTGTTTTACCGCTGATTTATTTACATCAGCTTTGCATGGTGCCATGATTTTTTAATACCATTATTGATTTTTTGTATATTGCACCTGTGCTTGAGATATTGCTCAGCAGTGCCAATAAAATCTTCTTTTAATTTATATACTACACTATGGAAGTCCCCTCTCTTTTTTGCTTTGGAGGAACTGTGTAAATAACCATCCATACTAAGGAGATACACCAGGAATTTTGGTGATTACTTTTGGAACCCAGGAGAAGGAGCCACGACACGGGGGAATATTTACTGTGACCCGACACGTCTTATACCCCTGCAGGGGTGACTACATTTGGTGAGTGGGGACCCATAAGGGGGAGCACCGGATTCACCGCGATACCCACCTGACGTATCACCTATTCATATAGGTGCACCTTGATTGTCACATCACACAGAGTCACCCGATTGTAATTGATGGACTATTTTATGTCAGCCGACCTATAGTTTTTTCTATTATATTTTTATATATATAATTTTTTTGCTTATGAATATTCCTTCACTGCATGCCTTTTTATTATTGTTTATTGTGGATATATATATATATATCTATACTGATGACACTTTCATTGTCACATTATTCAGATTTTTGTTTTCAAGATTTTACCCACTGCATGTTCTGCAATCAGACGCAACTTATTGCATTACAGCCTATTATTGATTGATGTCAGTGCACACTTATAACTTACCACATATTTTTGTTTATTATGTATACGTGTATATCTATACTTTCACTGATGACACATTATTGGTAGCACTTGTTAGCACCATTACTGCTATCTAACATAGATCACCTTTCCACCATACTTGTGGTACCTTACATCGTAGGGAATGTTGTCCCATTAAATCTACCCATACTCTTTGGGGTAGTCTAACAACATAATAGTGACAGCGCCACCACCCCCAACACTCACACCTAATTTTAAATATTATGGGCCAGATTCACAGAGCCATTACGCTGGCGTTCCAGGAGATGCGCGGCGTAAGTCTAAATCTGCGCATGCGTATCGATGCGCCGCATCCCCAAAACGATATACGCATGAAATCTACTTTTTTTAGACCGGCGTATCCGTCCGCGCAAAATTGCGCTAGACACACCATTGATTTGCTATTCAAATATGCAAATGAGGGAGTTACGGGGATCCACAAAAGTAAGTTGTTGCAGCGCAGGCTACGCGCTGTGCGCAACAGCTGCATGTCCTGTCTAAAATTAGACCATATAAAAGGTGGAATAAAATTAGACAATCCGTCTACATGTCAGCTAAAGCAACACTGTTAGTGAGGAGCTGAGCAGTCACACTTGCTGGACAACAAACTTTATGCCAACATGCCAGGGGCATCCTTGCTCATAGCTATACTAATGACTTTAGAGGAGCAAAGAGGGAGGAGGGCACGGAGGAGGGCACAGAGGAGGGCACGGGAGAGGATATACCGCACACGCATAGACCTCTTTAGCATGAGTGATTCTGAGGTGTATCGCATCTTCAGATTCACCCCTCATGCCATCCTGGAATTAGCCACAACCCTGCAGGAGGACATCACCAGCCCAACACACCGCTCACATGCAGTGCAGTCACTGGTCAAGGTCCTGGCAACACTCCATTTCCTTGCCAGTGGCTCTTTTCAAAGAACAAGTTGAGTGGTGGCTGGGATGTCACAATGCTCCATGAGCAGATGTGTGCACCAGGTTGTCCCTGCAATCCTCAGACACATGGCCAACCATATCGTCAAACCAACCACTGAGGACCTGCGGCTGAAGGCAATGACAGATTTCTACAGAATTGCCAGATTCCCACGCATCGTCGGGGCCATCGATTGCACACATGTGGCACTCCAGCCCCCCCGTGAGACAGAGCACATATACCGCAATCGGAAGCATTGGCATTCCATCAAAGTACAGGTGATAGTCGATGCCCAAGGCCTCATATGGCACGTCCGTGCCAAAAACCCCGGATCCAGCCATGACAGCTACATCTACAATCAGAGCCCCATCCCTATGGAATTCGAACAGAACGTGTATGGGGACACCTGGCAGGCTGGTTGGTGAGTGACATGGGTGGCAGGCATGACTGTCCCCCCCCCCCCCCCATGATGCACACATCACAAGGGGCACATGCATGACTAACATCCTCCTGTCTTTTCCCTTACAGGTGACTCTGCATATCCACTGGGACCCCATCTCATGACTCTTATCTGGAACCCCCAAACCCCAGGAGAGGAAAGATACAATGAAGCCCACGCCCAAACACGTGCAGTGGTGGAGCGCACCTTTGGCCTCCTGAAGTCACGTTTCCGATGCCTGGATAAGTCTGGGGGGACCCTGTTGTATTCTCCAAACTTTGTGTGCCAGATCATCGGTGCATGTTGCATGCTGCACAACTTCGCAGTGAGAAAGGGCCTGCAGATTGACATACGTGATGACCTGACCCCTGAACCAGACAATCCCCCCCTAACCGAAGCTACCCCGTCTTCTGAGGGAAGAGCAGCCAGGAGACAGCTCACATTAGGCATCTTTGCACGTTAAACACACACATTAATCATGGCACATGTATGCACACCACTGTGGTCCCTAGCACAGACACATCACATCCTCATCAAATTGGATTAGCACAAGCCCACCATGCAGGACTTGTGAGCAGCAACGCCACGCCACGGCCCCAATTATGTCACTGTACATTCATACACCATTCACACGGACCTGGGGATCACTTCTCCCTGGTCCTGGGGAACCCTTCTCCACCAAAAATGAGGATGACACCCCTTTTCCGGCAGGAATGTCACCCCCACATTCCAAATTCATTCACAACCCAGAAAAAATGTCCAGCAAAAAGCAAAAAATTCCCAGCAAAAAAAAAAAAAAGTCCAGCACAAAAAAAAAAAAAAAGGGGGAAACCAAATTAATGCCGCTGGCGTGACCCACGCCTGGGGTGCCCACGGCCACGGCCCTGGATCCTCAGGGGAGACTCATGGGGAGGGGGGGTCATCCGGGGAAGGAGGAGCACCCCCTGGTCTCTGCCCACCTGGCGGCCTGCCCTCCAAGGCCACGGCAATTCTGGTCAGGCCAGCACTTAGTGTTGCCGTATTGGCCTAGATAGCCTGGGTGAGGGCCCTCACATCCTGCCCAACGTCTGCTGTAGTAGTCTGCAGTTCATTTAGGCAGTTTGTAAGAGCCCGGGAGTGGCAGTCCAGGTCCCCAAGCGTATCCTTTATGGAGGACAGGCTCTCCTCTATCCGCACCAAAGTCTGGCTGACCTGTCCCAGATGGTGGGTCTGAAGGGCCTGGTCCCTTCTGAGATTGGCGGGTAGAACCTCGGCCACCCCCCTGGTCTTCTGGGATGACTTCCTGCCTCCAGTTGATGCTTGTGGCCGGGGAGAAGGGGAGGCCCTTGGGAGGGGAGTGAGAGGGGCTACCCCTTATGGAGGGGAAGACTCCTCCAAAAATAACAATCCGCTGCCTGACATGACCTCCTCCTCCAACTCAAACTCCTCCTCCTCGAACTCCTCGGAGGACTTCGGCCTTGTCTGGGGGTCCTCATCAGGCTGGTGTCCCGGGGATGGTGCAGTCAGGCCAGATGGCCCAGCATTTACAGGTTGGAGGATCCCCACGCTTGCCACATATTCCCCCCCCCCCCATACATGCTACACACCAGATAGGAAAAAAAAACCTTGCCTGTCATCACGGGCTCCTGACTGGAGTCATAGCCAGGCAGGCCCTCCACTTGTTGCCTATTAAAGGTCTGGGCCACAACACGCTCCTCCGCTGTCAGCCTAACAGGGCATGGTGGGCCCCCTCCAGTGCCCCTGGCATGGGCTGCCATTTTGGCCAGCTTCTTTCGGACCAGACGCCGGAGATCATTGATCTTCTTGACAATCCCCTCGCGTGTCCGGGTCTCCCCCCCCCCCAATGAATTTACCTGGTCGGTAATGTTCTGCAAAATCTCCTTCTTCCTGGCCGGGGTGGTGTTGGCACTCTCTGGGCCGTGCAGGAAACGCCCATATTGGGTAAGGGCCCAGGCAATAATTTGTTTCTCCCCCAAAGAAAAATTGCTCTTGCGCTTCCTCTCAGTCATACTCATACAACAACTCTCTCCCAAACAATCACCAAAAATCACTCACAAAAACAAGCAGGAAAAATCAAGCAACAGTACAAACAAACCAAAATCTATCAACCAAAAAGTCTCACAACCAGTCACCAAAAGACACTATCAAATAGATTCTACAAAACACTAGATCAAACAGTCAACAAATATCACAAAGACAAGTCACACCGCTACAAACACGAACACACAACAGAACAAAAGCACCTTGCTGTATAGGAAGGGATACAAAGGGATGTACTTTTGCAAAGGAAGGGTGTTTGTGTCTGTCTATTTAAACTCTCTACGTAGTTCACTAAGTTGCCCGGGTCCACTTCCAATTTCACTGATTGCGCTGTTCACGAGTTGTGAGCATGCGCAGAGAGGTGCTGACCATGGTCTGCTTCATGTGCGCATTCGCGATCCGGCCAGCCATTCATTTGCATGGAGTCACGGCTCATTTCAATGAAACACGCCCACGTCCTTCCCAATTTGAATTACTCTGCCTTACGCCTCGGAATTTACGTTACACCGGCGCAAATTTCTGCGCAAATACTACAAGGATACTGTGATTGCGCCTTTACATTGCGCCGGTCTAACGTAAAGGAGGTGCGCTACGCCAGTCAAAATATGCGCCAATGTACGTGAATCTGGTCCAATGTTTTTTACAAGGAGAGGGGTAGGTCATATATATGACAATTCTGAAAACTTTTCCCAAACACCATTTTTTATGACAATTGTTGGAAGTGAGTCTCCCTTCACTTTGGGGATATTTCCACTTACTTTTGTGTCTCTGAGGAACACAAGTAGCAATAAAAAACTGATGGGATTTTAACCCTTCTGTGCTCCATTGAAAGCTAAACATAAAAAATACATGAATCTCTTACACTCTAATTTAAACTACAACCAACTGAAAAAAAAAAAAAAGAGTGACTCAGTTCCACACAATTTCCTGCAATAACAATCTGTAGGTGTTTTAAAAATAGTATGTAACAGCACATAATTCTCACCTTAATCCACAGTTTTGCAATCTTTCTCCACATTGGTTTCTGTTTTCAAATCCAGTTTGCTGAAGATGTTCTTTTTTGGGAGCACTTCTAATTCTTTTGTGAGTTTGTCAAAGTTTGGCTTTAAGCACTTATTCTTAAGTGCAGAAATCCATAGCAACCAACCAAGAGTCAAAGTTAGACCTTAAAATTAGTCTGGTTTCATATAGGTTTGGGTTGGGCAGATGTAGTATGTGGCTTCTTTTTTTTCCCCCCAGAAACGGTTGTCTACACTCTAATGCCGATCAGGCTTTTGCCTGGCCAAATCACATTGGAATTCCATAATATAGAACATGTTCTATATCTAAAGTCCAATGAAATTCATTGGAATTTCCAATGAAAAAACTCAGATGGGGCTACACACCATCGGAAAATTAGATTGATATAAATTATACTGACATTTTCAAAGTGTCATATAAATAAAAGAATGAAAATTCTAACATTGTACCTTCTTCATCCTTTTTGTTCCTACCATCAATGTCAACCTGCATACATTTTTCCCTTTTAGTCACCACCATTATAGGAATCTATTTATTAAACATTAACATTTGTTGCTGTTTCCATTTAATTCACTTTTTTTTTTCTTTTTTGCTGTTTTTATTTAATTATGTAAGCCAGAATTTGTATTTCATAAAGTGAGCTGCAATGCAAACATGTTTCCCTTTGAAATGCTTTATTTGTGAAGCAGACCAAACTAGCAAAACAAGACACAGTAATAAGAAATACACAAGTACATCGTATTGATGAACTCTGTAAAAATGTATCAGTCGAGTATGTACTTCAGAGTTTTGACAAAAACAAATCTAGGCATGAAGCAATAATGGGAAAGACAGCAATAAGAAATAAAAATGTATGATACATAACATTTTGCAGGCCATTATTGTGCACCATTTGTAATCCTTTTCTTGGTAGCTACCAAAAATGGATGAATTTTGAAAACATTATTATTATTATTATTATTATATTTATTTATTGATATAAGGCCTACAATTTGTGTATTGTTTTACAAAATAAAGGGAATCAGTACAGCTACAATATAGGAAAATTGAACCAAGTGAACATATGGTGGCAGTTGCTGATGCTGACCAATCTGTGATCACCTAGAGGGGGGATATACTGCTAACATTGACACATATGGTATTGTAAAAAAAAATGCTTTATTACATATAAAATTATACAATTCTAAAAGATACAATTCTAAAAAACACAAGTTTCTGATGAGGTGGAGTATACTCCACCTCATCAGAAACTTCAAGGGGTCACCCATCAGTAGTAACTTGTTGTGTTTTTTTGGGGGGTGGGCTTGGGGTGTCTACTTTCCAAAAAGGATAATTTGGTGGGGGGGGGGGGGGGGTTGAACTTCCCTGGCACTTCTTGCACAATATTGAAAGCTTATGCCACACATCACCCACTCTTCTATCCACTTGAACACAAAGCCCTTTCTGACACTTTTTGTTTACATTTACATTTAAAAAACAATTGCTAGAAAATTACTTTGAAACCCCAAACATTATATATGTTTTTAGAGCAAAGGCCCTACAGATTAAAATGATGGGTGTTGCATTTTTTTTCACACAGTATTTGTGCAACAATTTTTCAAACGCAACTTTTTGGGGAAAAAAAACTTTTTGGAATCTTAATGCACTAAAAAAAACAGTATATTGCCCAAATGTTTGGTAAAATATGAAAGATGATCTTATGCTGAGTACATAGATACCAAACACGACATGCTTTAAAATTGCGCACAACCGTGCAGCGGCAACAAACTACCTACATTTTAAAAGCCTTTAAAAGGCTTTTAAAGTGTACCATATTAGATTTACCTCTGCTAAAGTTACTGCCCTCGATCTGACGTGCGCGGTGATACCTCACATGCATGATGCAATTGCTGTTTACATATGACATGAGAGCGACACTTGCGCTCACCTTTGCATGCGAGCACGGGGGGACAGGGGTGCTTTTTTAATTATTATTTTTTATTATTATTTATTTTGCTTTTTTATTTAAGTTTTACACCAATTTTTTTGTTATCATTTTTATTGTTATCACAGGGAATTTAAATATCCCCATGATAGCAATAGGTAGTGAAAGATACTATTTTTTGAAAAAAAAATAGGGTCTATTACGCTCTAGATCACTCCTCTGCCCTCAAAGCATTTGACCACACCAAGATCGGTGTGATAAGATGCTTTCAAAATTTCCCAATGGCGCTGTTTATATCCGGCAAAACCAAAGTCATGAAATGCTCATAGCTTATAATTTCTTAGGCCATAAAGATGATTGAAGCTGTTCTGGTCTTTGATTAGCTCTATGGTCAGCTGGCAGAACCACCGGTTGCATTCCCAGGTTCCCTGATGGGACTGGAAAGCCCAAGAAAGACGGCTGGGGGGATGTTCACCCTCCCACTACTTGTAAAAGCAGTCTATTGGCTAATTAGCTGCTAGGATTGCTTTCACATGAAAGCGGACCGCCGGCTGAAAAGAACAATGCCAAGATGATACCTAATCCTGCAGGCATCATTCTGGTATAACCTCACAAAGTCTGGCAACATACCAGCACGTTGCTGGTCCTTTTTGGGCATATATTGTAATGTTATTTTTGTCATGAACCCTGTGGGCTGAACGAAAAAAGAGATTAATCGGCATTCCCACCACTAGAATACCGCCTTGCATCCACCCACTTCTTTTTTTTCCACCTCAGACTTAACCATAGCTTGAGACCTACTCATGGTTATATTCAATGGTTCTGTCTCGACTTCGGTTATGCATCATTTGTGGAATTCATATTATTAATTCATTTTTTATTTTTTTTTGAAAAAAGGAAATTCCCCTTTTTCCTCCCGTCCCCCCCTCCCGGCCTCCTTCTTATCCTCTTATTGAACCTTAGCCTTCTCTCATGTTCGAGATATTCCTTGCCTTAATATTGTTTTATCTTAAGCCTCCATCATCTCTGCGTATTCCATCCTAGACTAAAATCTTTTCCACGTATCCCATTTCTCTTCGAATTCTACCCATTTTTCCCCGTCTCTATATCCTAGATATTCATTATAATATATTTCATCGATTTTGTTACACTATCCTCTTAATGTAGGTCTCTCTTCTTGTTGCCAGTTGCCCGAAATTTGACTTTTTGCTCCATTCAGAAACTCTGGTATTAATGTCTTTAAATATTTTTTGGTTGGCATTCGGGCCCCGTGCAATACGCAGACCCAAATGTCCTCGGGGATATTCACCTTTATTATTTCTTTAATTTTTTGTCTAATTTCTGACCAAAAGACTTTGGGCCAGATTCACATACACTTAATATTGCGCTGCGTAATCGAAATACTCTATGCTGCCGTATTTCACCAGGCTCTACACCGAATCCTGGTAGATTTTTGCCCGTACGCTACGGCGGCGTAGTCTATTTCTCGCCGCGTAATCGAAATACGCGATTGGGGGGCGTGAAGCATTTAAATTAATCGCGTCCCCGCGGCGATCGAACTGCACATGCTCCGTTCAGAAATTTCCCGCCGTGCATTGTGCGAAATCACGTCGTTACGTCATTCGTTGTTTGAGTAGCGTCGTTTTACGAACATTCCTATTCCCAGACGACTTACGTAAAAAATAATAAAAGACGTCGGAAAACGTAGAAATTCGATGCGGGAACGACGGCCATACTTAACATGGGCTGTCTAATATTAGACCAGCAAAAAGCTAGTATAGTGTTACGTAAAAAAAAGATGACTAAAGGTGCCGTAAGAGATTGCGATTGAAGATCGTAATTTCGGGGATTGCCGGCAAAAGCTCATTAGCATACCCCGACGCGGAAAACGACGGGAAGTCCACCCAGTGGCCGCAATCTATTCATGGTTTGAGGTTTTCGACTAGCTAAAAAACGTGCGTAATTTGAAATTACTCCAGTCTAACGCCAGTTAGACAGGCGTAATGGCTCTGTGAATCTGGCCCTTTAATTTTAGGGCAAGACCACCAGATGTGGGTCATTGTACAAATTTCTCTACAACCTCTACAATATAACCGCGAGTTAATTCCTGAGGACGAATGTATTTTATCTGGTGTAAGGTACCATCGTACCAGGTAATTCTGTTCCATTACATTGTTGTTTATGGAAGTAACATGGACCCTATTTATTATCTGTCTCACTTCCATTTCGTTTATGGATGAACCCATTTCTTCTTCCCATTTCTTGATGAATGGAGGTATGTTTTGTTGTTTTGAAACATTCAAAATTTTATATATCCTTAAAATTATTCCCTTACCAATCTTTTCTACGCATAATTTTTCGAAAGGCCGAAGATTCGTTTCGGGCCTAATAGGCTGTGGTAGGCTTTCAAAGAAGTGTTTTATTTGAGCATATCTCCATTCATCAATCAGAATTAAATCTTTTTTTTTTTTTTTTTTAATTCCTGCATTGGTAGTAGCCTATTTTGCTCCATGAGATCTTTTAATTGGATGTTATCTCTCCTAATCCATTTACCAAATCTTTTTTCTTCACCTGGTGGGAAACATTGTGTGTCTTTCAGGGGTATAAGTGGTGAGTTATAGTTCCAACTTTCTTTCTTTTGGATCTGGTGCCAAAGTGTTAGTGCGTGTCTTGTGATATTGTGCACATCGGGACTTCATCTTCTATACTGTGCTGGGACCCAAATTAACTTCCCCAATGCTATTTTACTCGTTTTATTTTCCACATTATTTTCTACATTATTTTTTGCCCACTCTATGACTCGTGACAAAATTATTGAATAATAATAATTTCTTATATCCGGTGCCCCCAACCCCCCTTGTGACTTATCTTTTGTCAGAACTGTTAATTTAATTTGTGTTTTTTCCCCCTCCATATAAATTTAAGGAACAATGACTGTCATTTTTTAAAGAAAGCTTGTGGTATTCGAATTGAGAGCATCTGTATTTTATAAACGATTGTTGTTAGTATTATCATTTAAGCCCTGGTTCACACTGGGCTGCGGGAGTGAAATCGCGCAATTTCACTCCCTCTGGCAGTCCCGATTTCGGCGCGATTTAGGAGACATCTGTGCAGGTTTCTGCACAGATGTCAATGTAAATCGCGTCCTGAAATCGCAAAAAGTAGTACAGGAACTACTTTTTGAAATCGGTGCAGTGCCGCAGATGCGGCGTCGCACCGATTAGGACGGTGTCATTGCCGGCAATTGCGGCCGATTTGAGATGCGATTTCACATGTGAAATCGCATCTCAAATCGAACTAAATCGTACCCAGTGTGAAACTGGGCTTAAAGATATTTATCCTCCCAGTCCATGTTAATTGTCCTGGTGCGATTCTGTTAAGGTCATCTTTGATATCGTTTAATAGTGGGATACAGTTGGTCTTGTAAAGAGTCTCTCTGGAGTTTCCCAATCTAATTCCTAGGTATTTTAGGTCTTTTTTCCAACAAAATGAAAACAAATTCTGTAAGGCATTTCTTTCTTTTTTCGGGAGGTTAATACTCAGTATTTCTGATTTTGTTGGATTTATCTTAGGCCCTGTACACACGAGCAAATAGATTTGTTCAAATCTGTCTGCTGGCCGTTTCGGTTTGATCGCTGTACACACGATCAAACCAAATCCCCGCCAGCAGACAGCACGGTGACGTGGCGGTGACGTTGACGCTGCCACGTCACCGCACCAGGAAGTAAATTACTTCCACGCATGCGTCGAATCCATTCAACGCATGTGCGAGAAGATTTGTCTGCTGGTTAGCGTACTAACCAGCAGACATATCAGGCGGACGGATTCCCAGCCGACAGATTTTAAAGCATACATTAAAATCTGTCGGCTGGCCAAATCCGTCTGCTCGCCCGTACACACGATCGAATCTGTCTGCTGGGACGGTCAGGCCGACCGTTTCCAGCAGATAGATTTGATCGTGTGTACGCAGCCTTAAAGTTAGATATCATACCCTATTCTTTTATTGTTTTAATTATATTAGGCAGGGTTGTCCTTGGGTTTGCTACGTAAAACAAAATGTTGTCAGCGTAAGCTGCCAATTTATGTTCCTCACCTCCTAGCATTATCCCCCTGATGTCCGCGTTTCGCCTTATCTCTTTCAAGAGAGGTTCTAATACGAGCGTGAACAGCAGCGGGGACAATGGACATCCCTGTCGTGTCCCGTTTTTTAGTTCGAAGGGTTCGGAGATCTTCCCCTTAATTTTGATTCTTGCAGTCGGTCTGTTGTATAATGCTCCTATCCACTGCCTCATTCTGGGTCCTATTTCCATCGCTTCTAGTGTGTTCCGCATGAAGCCCCAGTCGACTCGGTCAAAAGCCTTTTCTGCGTCTACAGACATTAGCAGACCTGGGGCTCCACTTCTTTTGATTTCCTCAATGATCAGGAGAGATCTAATACCGTTATCTCTTCCTTCTCTCCCTGTAATAAACCCTACTTGATCTATGTGGATTACGTCTGACATAATTTTTTTCAGCCGATAGGCAAGAATTTTTGAGAAAATTTTCAGGTCTATATTAAGGAGTGAGATAGGTCTATAACTAGAGCATAGACTAATGTCTTTGCCCTCTTTAGGTATTACAGTTATTAATGATTCTAAAGCTTCTTTCCTCATTTCCCATTTCTCTCCTATCCCATTAAAACAGGTGCATAGTTTTGGGATTAATATGTCAGACAATAATTTATAATATAATATTGTGAATCCGTCTGGACCGGGCTTTTGCCGTTGGGTAGTTCTCGAATCGTTTTTGTAACTTCTGTCTCTGTTATAGGCATTTCAAGGCTCATAAGTTTATGTTTTGGTATGTTATTTAACTCTGCTTTTCCCAGATATGTTTTCGTTTTTTCTTCCTTTAACTTTGCTTCTCCTTTAGTGTTATTCTTATTGATTGAATAAAGTTCCTCGTAGAATTCTTGGAATTTATTAATGATCTCTGAGGATTCATATCCTCATGTAATAATTCCATGTCTCTTTTAAGAGAACATTTTTGCTATTTCTCCTTTAGTGGGCAATTGATCTTCAAATATATCAGCCTCTTCAAAGTCTTCATCTTTTTCCTCGGCTGTTGTCGACGGCCTTGTACCTTCTGAAACTCCTGACTGTCTTCTAAGACCTGATTTCTGTGTATTTTCGGCTGCTTTTCTTTTGGTTGATGCCATTTTTTCAGGGCAATCTTTAGGTTGACTTTTTGTCATGTAACTTTTAATTGTACTCGGGCTTGCGCTAATCTTTGGTGGGTTTGCTGCTGCTCCTCTTAGCGATCTTCCCCTCATTGTGGTGGCTTATGATTTTCTCTAATTGAAAAACTGAGTACGTTATCGTACACCCTCTTTGATCGGGTGTTTATCCCCTATCATAAATGTGCAGGGTTTAAGGCTTATAACCCTTTTACCCTGTTTCAGAAGATATGTATATTCCTCTCGGACTATTATGAAGACCCCTATCAATAGTACTGAGTTTTTTTTTATTTTTTTATTAGGAACATAGTCCCCCAGGAGCCCCTGGTTTAGTCGTTATGCGCCTGAGGAAGGAAACTTATGACATCAGCAAATTACGATCTCTAGTATTTTGTTGTTAGGGATCCGCCTTTCAGGATTCTTACCGGTATGTTTAAACAATCAGTATACATATGTATTAAAGATAGTAAACACCAAGTCCATTCAAGTCTTGTCAATCACTATAAGCAGCGCTAATCATCAATCTCATCTGACTGATGGATCATTTCCTACGAACAGTTCATAAGAAATAAGGAAGACAAGCAGAGCGAATCGCCATGGGATTAATAAAGGTTCAGAAGTTTTTTTCTTCACTCCAAACTGACATCCACCATATATCACAAGCCCCCTTTCGGATATATACTCACCAGAAAGCTGAGTATAGTAGGCACTATATGTAGGTGTCTTTAATCCACTCCAGGTTCACGCTCCGTTTGATCTCCCCAAATGGTGCTGTAAAGATCCACACTTGTCCGGGTTCATAAAAAATAAAAAGGCTCACAATAGTGTAATCCCGTCTCTTTTCATTTATTCAAAAATCTCTTGACATAGTGTGTAGTATAAACAGTCCCAAATGATTGGAATTACTTTAAAAAAATCATTAGTTGGACGCCCCGTCCATCCTGTTACACACACACACAAAGCTGATTTCAATAGAGTATACCGCGTCCACCGCAGACACTCTCAGCGTTAATTCTCTCCGTGTGTGAGTCAGATGGAGCGCAGATGGAGCGCACAGCGTCAAATAGGTTACTTCCTGATGCCGTGAGGTTATCCCTGACGTTTCGTCTTACGACTTCTTCTGAGGGTTTAACCTCACTGCACAGCATCAGAGACTTTATGGAGACAGCACATTAACCCCTCCAGTGCTTGCCCTCGGCTCCCATGAAACTGGAAAAACGAATGGCTGCTATTTCACTGGGGTTGTGCTGTCATTACACTCAATTACTCATTCAGTGTATTTAAAAAAGACAATCTCATATAGTATTATTTGTACATAGTCCCTATATACACTAATAAAACAACTACATGATAATAAATAGATTAATACTCTCCCAGATTACAGATTAAAAACCGGTATATTAAAAATTCTCCCAATATCATTCAATAATTGCCATAACAAAATATATATGCAATAAGATTCAGACAAAGATTCTCCATAAGAAATTGAATTAAATGAGCTCACTCTAAATAAAAAACATTTACATATAATATAAAATAATCCATATATAATATGAAAAAAGTTTATATATTAAAGTTCTAGTACTGATATGTGAACTCATATTTCCATTATTTCTTGATCAAACCCATGTGATCAAAAATCACTCTCAATTCTACATATCAATATTCATATTTTAATTGGTAGTGTTTAAAGCATATGTATTTGGTCTACCATATTTCTCCAACTGGTCACTCTACCTACATAGCCATCAAATAGATGTATATAAAGCATATCTCCAAGCCACTCTATATTTGGTCAACCTTATATCTCAAACGGGTCATCCTCCCTATATTGTCACCACATAAAAGTTATATATAAATATATCTCAAAGATCACTAATAAAACAATTAATGTCCAACTCAACGTTTAACCCCTTAGGGGTGAGTGTGTCCAATAAATAGATCCAATGGGTTTCGCGCTTTGATAGCTCTCTCACCCTATTAGATCCCCTCCATGCTTGTTTAATATGATCCACACCCCAAAACTTCAGACCCCTAGGGTCCTTGTCATGATGTATTTTGAAGTGGAGTGAGACATTGTGATCTTCAAAGCCCAATCTAATATTTTTAATGTGTTCTCCTATTCGTACCTTTAAAGGCCTCTTAGTCCGGCCAACATACATTAGCCCACATGGACATAATAAAACGTATACTACGTGAGTAATGTTACATGTAATAAATTCCTTGATGAGGAACTCATTTTTATTCACCGTAGATATGAAGTTATCAATCCCCCTTACTGGCTCTGCTACCACCCTGCAGGCCTTACACTTTCGGCAGGCAAAAAAACCATTCTTATCCCAAAAGGATGGTGGTCTAGTGGGGGGATTAAGAACCTTCTTTACTACCTTATCTCCCATATTAGGTGCTTTCCGATAAATAAATTTCGGTACTTCTGGGAGTACAGGTTTTAAAATTTTATCAAGGCATAAGACATGCCAATGATTTTTAAGAACAGCTTCCACTTCCCTATATTGTGTATGGAAAGATGAGATAAAACCCCATTCATGGGTGCCAGTAATAGGAGCTTTGATTACATTCTTCAGCACCTCATCACGCGGAATCCTTTTTATTTCTTCAGAAATTCTATCCAATTCTTGGGGATCATATCCCTTTTCTCTGAATCGTCCCTTTAATATTTCTGACTGGGAATCATAGTTTTCTACTGTAGAACAATTCCTTTTTACACGCATTAATTGTCCTTTCGGAATGTTCTTGAGCCAAGCCGGATGATGGCCACTCTGTATAGGTAAAAAACTGTTCCGATCAGTGATTTTAAAGTATACTTTAGTCTCCAATTCATCACCATTTCTGTAGATACTGACATCCAAAAAATCTATTTTCTCTCGGCTCCATTGGCTTGTGAGTTTAATATTATTTGGGTTATTGTTTAAATACATTAAAAATTCACATAAGGTGGATTCAGGTCCCTCCCATAAAAAGATCACGTCATCAATAAAGCGTCTATAAAAGAGTAATTCTCGCCTTTTATTTGCAAATACATACTTGTCCTCCCATTGTCCCATGAATAAATTGGCGATGCTGGGCGCAAATCTTGCGCCCATCGCAACGCCTGTTCTCTGCGTATAAAAACAACTATTAAACCAAAAGTAATTATGTGATAGACAAAAATCTAAAACATCCCTTAAAAAAACTTTTTGATGGTGAGGAAGATCTTCTCTCTGGCTCAAAGCCCAATTAAGGGCCAATAGCGCATCATCATGTTGTATCACTGTATACAGTGATGATACGTCTGAAGTTACCAGATATACCTCTCCTCTACCCTCTAGTTTCACCTCCTGAAGGGATTGTAACAGATCTTTCGTGTCTTTCAAATAGGCCTTAGTAGCTCTAACACTTTTCTGTAGAAATTGGTCTAAATATTGTCCAATCCTAGAGGTGACTGACCCTATGCCATTAACAATTGGTCTAGCAGGCGGATTTAGTATACAGCCTATGAAAAATTTGTAGACCCAGGTTCAAATTTTACTAATAATTGAGATTGTGTCTCTTATCTGTTCTTTACATTTTGCCGTTTCTATAATATGCAATATGACTGTATCAATATTAACTCCACCTCCACCACCACTGCTCCACCGCTACTCACAAAGCTGGGGAGCAATGGTCACGGTTACTCACGGAACTTGATGTTGATTGTATTGAAATTCACTTTCGTCCTCTTGCGGGCTGCTCCTTGGGAAAAGCTTGCAGTTTAGGTGGAAAAAAAATTGTTTGATCCACTTTGCAACTAATGGCTCCTGTAAATATCTCTATTAATAGCAAAAGCAGACATGCTGGTTTGCCCACTACCTCAAAAGATACTTATACAATATTTTAAAAGTCTGAATTCAAAAAGTTTGATATGAAAAGAAACACTTAGTATGAAGTATGCCCTTGATCATGATAGTACAACAAAAGCTGAACCCATATAGTTGATCAAACATGTTGTTAGTTGTTTTTCTACAGCACATACGTTTGATATTTATGTATTTCTCCTTAGTATTAATTAAGATAACATTACCACCCTATGAGGCACAACATTTGCTCATTATCGTTTTCTCTAAATAGGGATTATAGTACAGTATGCCCAAATAGTCCCTTGTTATTTTCGATCATCCTCAGCTTTAAAACCATAGTGCCTCTCACAGGATGAGAGTTATCATGTCAAGTATTCAAATATCCATATCATGTACATTCTGGTCGGCTTATAAACTTTAAGGGCCTGAGTAGTAATTAGGTGCCTGCAGGCACAGTAAATACAGCACAGCTAGGCTTTTAGCATTGGTATAAATAGTATATATGTTATGATTGATGTGCATTGTGCTACTAATACCAATATCAAATTCACTGCTATTGTGTAAATGTGCAAGAGATTAAAGAAGTAAAAAAAAGTATTACAGGTTTGCAAAACTATACAAACATATGACATATCCATTAGTATGGATGTAGAGAAGTAGATCATGTAAGTATGCACCTAGAGGAGGTATAAGGTACTGAGTTGTTTAATACCGAGTATGAAAAAAAATGCAGAAATTGTGACTTGTGACTACCATGAGGTTTTGAGCATCATTTACTGTTTATCATTGTCCCACTACCTTCCATCCTGCATACTACATATGTATATGTGTATATGTTACTAGGCATGTCAAGCACCTTGATAGGAGTGATTATTCTACTATCCGCTACTACATTTTAGTTCTGCAAGAAATCTAGTGATCTGAAAATTTCATGCGTACCACCCTCCTAGATAGGTGCTAGAAGAGAGTATACTTTCTGCTTACCAGGAAGGCTGTTAAATAAATGTAGCTGCTGCTCTCTGCCTACCATGGAGCAGGGATCCATTGATAGGGTCTGCTCATGGTGCTCAGGTGCTGCTCTTGTTGTCTGAATGTTTCAAACTGGTCCAATTGGACAGGACATATTGGACAGTGGGAGGAAATGTGACAAATGAGAGCATAGGCATAGTTACAGCCGTGGCCATTGGCAAAGGAAAGTGCATCAGTGCATGCTTGGTGACTGTATATATGCCAAGGGTACATGTGCCCTGGGCCTTTGGTTGGAGAGCGGGGTTCCGGGGGTAGGGAGTGGCTGCTCCTTTTCTGCACAAGCTGCCATGTGGCCTCAGGTGGTTGACCTGAGGGCCTGAATCTGAGTAAAGCTAAAACCCGGATCTGCTGCAGAGCTGACTGGAAAAGAGACACACCAGGAAGGATCTGTTACTGCCAACAGTGAGTACTGATCTGTGTCATGGCACCTGTCTTGTGAGGGCCATCTCTTCAGCTAGTAGAGTCAGTGGACAGGGGGTCAGCCAAAGGGGATGCTAGCGAGTGTCCTAAAGATAGAACAGTTTCATTAAGTCTGCTGCCAGGGCAAGCAAGGGACTTATTTCTTCCATACAAGTGTTGTATGGCATAGCAAAGTATCTGCTACCACAGTTAACCTAGTGAGGCCAAGTGAGAATTGTCCCTGTAAATAGTTCCATTTGATGTATCCCACTATTCCCTTCTCCCATCCAATTTCCAACAATAAATGCCAAAAAAAAAGACCCTGGATTATAATTGGATAACAAGTGGATGAGAGTATGTGTAAAAACCTCTAGTAACTGACTGCGAGATAATAAGGGGAAGGCTCAGGGAAGCGTGCACAGAGTCCTGACCTCAACCCGATAGAGCACCTTTGGGACGAATTAACCACTTCCATACCAGGCACTTACGCACCTTCCCGCCCAAGCCAATTTTCAGCTTTCAGCGCTGTCGCACTTTAAATGACAATTGCGCGGTCATGCTACACTGTACCCAAACAAAATTGGCGTCCTTTTTTCCCCACAAATAGAGCTTTCTTTTGGTGGTATTTGATCACCTCTGCGGTTTTTATTTTTTGCGCAACAACTAATAAAAGACTAAAAATTTAGAAAAAAAAATACATTTTTTTTTCTGTTAACTTTTTTGTAAATAAGTATGTTTTCTCTTTCAATTACGGGCACTTATATGGCGGCACTGATGGGCACTGATGAGGTAGTACTGATGGGCACTGATAGGCGGCGCTGGTATGCGGCACTGATGGGCACTCATAGGTGGCACTGATGGGCACTCATAGGCGGCACTGATGGGCACTCATAGGCGGCACTGATGGGCAGCACTGGGAACTTATAGGCGGCACAGAATGGCACTCATGGGTGGCACTTATGGGTGGCACTGATGGGTACTTATGGGTGGCACAGATGGGCACTGATAGGTGGGCACTGGGCATGGATTGGCACGGAGGGGTGGCACTGAAGGACACTGTGGGGTGGCACTGATGGACTTTGAGGGGTGGCACTGATGTATATGTTGCCAGTCAGTGCCCATGTGTGGGCACTGACTGGCATCTTTCTTTTTTTTTACCTGTATTTTTAAAATCCTGTTTTTTTTTTGCCCTGCCAGTGTGGGCATCCCTGGTGGTCTAGTGTGGGCATCCCTGGTGGTCTGGTGTGGGCATACGAGGGGGGGCTGCACTGATAAACAATCAGCGCGAACCCCCCCTGTCAGGAGAGACACGAGTGAGGACGAGCCGTCTACGGCTCTTCCTGTTTACATCGTGATCAGCCGTGATTGGACACGGCTGATCACGTGGTAGCGAGCCTCCGCCGGAGACTCGTTACCGAGATCGGTGATGCAGGGTGTCAGACTTTTTACCTGGGGTGCCCAAACTTTCGATCCCCACTGTACATTTTATATACCGTATTTATCAGGGTATACCACGCGCCGGCGTATAACGCGCACCCCAAACTTAGAAGGGAAGTTTAGGAAAAAATAATAATTTTGGATGCTCAGCCTTGTCGGTGTCCTTTTGCTTTCGGTGTCCATCGGCGGCCTTGTCCGGCGTCCGTCTGCCGCCTTGCACGGGGGCCGTCCAGCCTTGGCGGTGTCCGTCTGCTGTCTTGCCCGGCGTCCACCGGCGGCCTTGCCCGGCGTCCGTCTGCGGCCTTGCGCAGGGGCCGTCCAGCCTTGTCGGTGTCCGTTGCGTCCGTCTGCTGGTCCGTCCAGCCTTGACGGTGTCTGTCGCGTCCGTCTGCCGGGGGTTGCAGCGTTGTGTGTTTGAGTTTGGCGCTGTGCAGAGCCGGATTTCTGGTGTGTTCGGCTCCCTCGGCTCCCTCGGCTCCTCTCGGTTTCTCTCGGCTCTTCTTGCATGGTTGTGGGCGAAGCCAAGCGTGGCTGAGCCTAGCCGAGTGCGCAGTACACTTGGCTCAGCTCGGTCTATTTCGGCGGCGCCCGGGAACAGCAGTATTGGCGTATATCACGTACCCGCAATTTCCCCCTGATTTTAAGGGGAATAAAGTGCGCGTTATACGCCGATAAATATGGTAAATGTTTCCCTTTTTTTATAAATGGTCGCATAATCTCTGTTCTCAGAGCTGGGGGAGGACAAGCAGCAGCATACTGAGCTTCTCAGTGAAAGGCTGTGGGTGGGGGGGGGGATGTCAGGACAAGTCTGATCATTGGAGGAGAGCAGGCTGAGTTCCCAGCACAGCTAGAGAACTGACCATGGTGTGTTCTCCTGCTTAGTGTGGTCAGTTTTCTAGAAAAGCAGAGGGACTGGCAGGAACACCAGTTTTTACACAAAGGAAGAAATACAGAGAGAACAGGATACTTTTTCATACAAGTACATTGGACAGCAGGCACATATCAGGAATAATTTTTTTTGGTTTACATTGAACAAGCTGAAGAAAGAAGCTGATTGGCTACCATGTACAGCTACTCCACATTTTACACTAAATCAATCTTAATATGTTGGGTGTGCATTGTTACCCTAGGCCAGTAAGTGTGTCACAGGATTCACAGGTGAAAGTAAAGGGAACAAAGCCTAAGAAATCAATACATTATGGGCCAGATTCAGAAAGAGTTTACACTTTGCTCTGGCTTATCTGTTTTTCTGTATTCAGAAAACAAGATAAGCCGGTTTGCAGCAAAGATCTGATAGACGTAATTGTATTACACTGTCGGATCCTAACTGCAATTTTAAAATGGCCACTGGGGGCGTTCTCGCTGATTTACGCCGAGAATATGTAAATCAGCGAGATACGCCAATTCATGAACGTACACGAGCCTGCCGCAGTCACTTTACACCATTTACGTAAGGGTTTTTCCGGCGTAAAGATAAAGCTGCCCAGGGGGGGCGTGGCCGGCAGCCGAGGCGGATGGCTGTGTAAGGAGAGAGCTCCGTGTAACCCGCCAGCATCAACACCATCCCAGCGACTATTTTAGCCGACCAAGGCTCTATCTACCTCGGGGTCACTCCTGAGCACCTCTGGGTGACAATGGGGAAGAGAAAGAAGGAGAAAGGGCCGCGGAAGCTGACCGACTTCTACCCGTCGGCGAGCACACCTAGGCCGCAAGATGGCGCTGGGGCCTCGGACTCGCGTTACAGCCCGCGCGGCGATTGCGACGACGGATCGGATCCGAATCACGGGAGAGGCCCGCAATCCTCCCACAGCGCCAGCGGAGGATCGTCACCAGGAGCATCCCCAATCAGCAGCCCTCAGAAATCAGCCCAGAAACGCTCATCAGCTCACAGGTATGCAGGGGAGATGGGGACCGCATGTGACTCTCAGGACAGCACTAGAGACTTTGTGGAGCAGCTTAATGAATTCCCTACCACTGGACAACCCCTTAGTGACACGACTATGAGGGACATGCTGATTACTCTTAGGGGATCCCTGCACAAAGACATGATGGCCTGTGTCACCCAGCTTACAGGGGAAGTGTCAGCAATAGGAGACCGGATCTCTCACGTGGAAGACAAGATGGGGGAGTTCTCAACAGCCCATAACGAGCTTGTGGATGCACATAATGATACTGAGAATGACATGCAAGTGATGAGGGATAAGCTCACAGAATTAGAGGACAGATCCAGAAGGAATAATATCAAACTTAGGGGAGTGGAAGAATCTATTGCCCCAGCTGAACTCAGATTCTATGTCCAATCCTTCATCGCCGCATTGCTGCCTGATACCCCCAAACAAGAAGTGATAGTGGATAGAGCACATCGCCTTCCTAAACCAAAATTTCTCCCAGATACAGTTCCAAGAGACGTCATCGCTCGCATTCATTTCTTCCATGTAAAAGATGACCTCATGCGGTTCTCTAGGAAGAACCACCCCCTACCTGGCCCCTACTCAGCGATCGCCATTTTCGCCGACCTGTCTAAACCCACTATGCAGGCACGCAAGAATTTGTCATCCATGACAAAATTGCTACAGAATCACAAAATTCCCTACTCTTGGGGCTTCCCAACTAAGCTGCTCATCACAAGAGAAAACCGTACCTATGTCATTACAAACCTTGAGGATGGCCTGGCCCTGGCCAAAAAGTGGGATCTCCTTCCAGAAGACCCTGGTGGTTCAATACGAGATCTGAATCTCCCAAGATTGTCCCCAGAATGGTGTAAAACCTGACCTGACTGCCTAAGTAATCTGTCATATGCCGTGGCAACCGCCTTGGTCATTTCTTCATCTCTGACAGTTGATGGGGCGGAACACGAGGAGCTGTTTACCCCCCACAAGTATTGCGGAGTTTTTCGCACTTTGTGAGACATTTCACGTTTTTATGTACTGGTTTACCTTTATTTTTTTTCCTTTCCCCTTTGTTTCTTCTGTTCTAACTGTACCACAGGATCACTATGAACCAAACTCATCCGTGCTGGAATCTCACTGTTCGGTACCTCCTTGCAATATGTTGGACTTCCGATTACGTATCTCTAATGCACCAGCGCCTCCTTCAGGTAATGTGACAGTACCTACTCCAAATTTTGAGTCTTACCTATCCTTTGCTGAGCACTCTTTATTTCTGCTCTGATGGCCTTATCAATTGTATCTATGAACGTCAATGGCTTGAACAGCCCATTCAAACGAAGCTCCATGTGGAAAGAGATGGTGCGGCTTAAAAGTGATGTAGTCTGCATCCAGGAGACCCACTTTAAGTCCTCTAAACATCCCAAATGCTCGCATAGAGCTTACCCGCATATTTTTCAAGCAATGGCTCCTGTCAAAAAAAGAGGAGTGATGGTGGCCGTTAAACACTCTATTGCATTTAAACTGCACAACGTTGTTTGCGACCCTAATGGGAGATACATAATTCTCATATGTGAACTGAATCAATCTACCTATACCCTAGTTAACTTATATGCGCCAAACAAAAGACAACCAAGATTTCTAACGGCCCTACTGAAAAGAGTGGAGAAAATTAAGCAAGGATCCCTGCTCCTCTGTGGGGACTTTAATTGTGTCCCTGACCGGTCCATGGACTGCTCGCAACCTCTGTCGACAAAGAGGATAGAACTCCGATCACTTATAGCGGAACATGATCTGTACGACACATGGCGTTGCTACCATTCTTCAGAAAGGGACTATACACATTACTCGTGCCCCCATCGGGCATATTCTAGAATAGACCTGGTGCTCTCTGACCTGCCTCTCTTGCAAAGAACTATCTCAGCGAAAATCCACTCGATAACCTGGTCAGATCATGCACCGGTGTCCATCACTCTTCAGGACAAGAACACTGACCCTCCAGTCTATCTTTGGAGGAATAATGTTGACATTCTCTCTGACTCTACCCAAAATGCTAGACTAGGGGCACAGCTTCAGGAATTTTTTCAGTTTAATGACAATGCGGATACTAAGATTGCATCTTTATGGTGCTCACATAAGGCATTCAGTAGGGGTCTATTGATACAGACAGCAGCCAGGGAGAAGAGGAGGAGGGCGGCACTGCTGCAGGGGTTGCTAGGGGAAATCCAAAAGTTAGAAACCCTACACAAACAAAATCCCTCCCCTACAACGGAATCTGACTTATTTGCGTGTAGACATAAGCTCCGTCTCATGCTGATCACGTCGCATCAGAAGTGTTTGAGAAGGATTAAAGCCATGTACTACGCCCATAGCAATAAAGCAGGGAAGCTCCTGGCCAAATATATCAAAAGACGTCAGCAGCAATCTAAATTGTCCTCCCTTAGGGATCCGCACTCTAACACGTTGGTCCATCATCCAACACATATAGCCAACGCTTTCATGAAATACTATAGAGACCTTTACAACCTTCACCTAGATGCAGACACTCCGCAACCCACTGACGCGTCCATCAACTCATTTCTCAACTCTGTGACATTGCCCTCTCTGTCCTCCTCCCAACTGACATCACTCAATGCCCCTATTCAACATGCTGAAGTTAGCGAAATTATCAAAGCCCTCCCCAAAAATAAGTCACCGGGTGTAGACGGTTTCACCTCAGAATATTATAAAGTATTTTCTCATATACTAACTCCGTATTTATGTACCCTATTCAACAGTGTCGCCTCCTCATCGATGTTCCCAGAGGAAATGCTAGAAGCTACCATTGTGACTTTGCCAAAACCAGGTAAGAAGCCGGATTCACCACAAAATTTTAGGCCTATTTCGCTCTTAAATACGGATCTCAAGATCTATGCTAAAATCTTGGCAAATCGATTAGCATCCATCACTCCATTTTTGGTTAAAGCCGACCAGGTCGGCTTTGTGAAGGGGAGGCAGGCCCCCGATGGCACTAGGCGATTATTTAACTTGCTGTACTTATTAGAACGTCGAGGAACCCCTGCAGCGTTTTTGGCGTTGGACGCAGAGAAAGCCTTTGACAGGGTGCATTGGGGGTACCTTAGGGCAACCCTGCAAAGGTTTGGACTTCAAGGCTCTATATTATCAGCCATCTCTGCATTATATACGTGTCCCTCGGCCAGGGTTTTCTCGTCCAACGCCATGTCCGATAAATTCTATATCACTAACGGGACCCGCCAGGGGTGTCCACTATCCCCGATAATCTTCACACTAATGATGGAGCCCCTTGCTGTAGCTATCAGATCTGACACAGACATATCTGGGATTAGTGTGGCTAATGAAGTCCACAAGATAGGCTTATTCGCGGATGACGTGATCTTGACTGTGACTAATCCGGCTTCTTCCCTGGACAAAGTGCAAAAGGTTTTATGTGAGTTTGGTGCAGTGTCATATTACAAGTTAAATGTTGCTAAGTCTTGTGTATTGCCTGTTAATATTCCTAAAAAACAGATAGCTCAACTTAAAACTAGGTTTAAATTTCAGTGGATGACCGCAAGTATAGCATACTTGGGCGTTAAGCTGGTTTATCCCTCCACTGCTACTTTTCGCATTAATTTTGACTCTCTTTTGGACGTCATCAAAGCTGACTTGGCACATATCTCCACTTTTGAACTGTCCTGGCTGGGAAAAATAGCTGCCCTGAAAATGTTTCTATTGCCTAAGATTATCTATTACTTCCGCACCATCCCTGTACTTATCCCTGACTCTTTCTTTGCCAATGTTGATAAATTGTTTAGGAGATTTATCTGGCAGGGGAAAATGCCTAGGATTACATTTACAATTTTGCAGAGGAATAGGCATACGGGTGGTGCAGGCCTTCCTGCTCTCCGTAATTACTATAGAGCAGCCTTGTTGGATCAAATGAAAGCCTGGTTTGAGCCTGATTCACCTAAGCTGTGGGTGC
The DNA here is from genome assembly GCA_029574335.1 of Rana kukunoris. NCBI lineage: Eukaryota > Metazoa > Chordata > Amphibia > Anura > Ranidae > Rana > Rana kukunoris. Next base: position 253,134,814 of record CM056051.1, on the reverse strand, counting down.
GGATAGAGAAACTAGTTATGCAAAACAGGGACCTCCCATCCTTATTATTAGCAAAATTAACCAACCTACCAATGAAGGACACCTGGTTGCCATCTATCGAAGCTACGCTTTCGACATGGGAAGCCATCCAACCACACCTGGACTCTAATGCTAAAATTAGTCACCCAGTAACCCAAATCTCAGTTCTTGAACACCTTATCCCGGACCTTCGTACGGCCCTTTGGAGGAAGAAGGGTTTCTCTACCGTCCAGGAGGTTCTTGACGATCCAGAGGCTGCTCGTTCATACCCCTTCACCCAAATTAAACACTTCCAACTAACCCAAGCTAGCTCAACATATACATTACCTGTAGATGTGTGGAAATATCTCAGTACTTCCTATCATAAACCTAAGGGCCTTGCCTGGTTCTACGCCCTGTTACAAAAAGATAGTAGTTTCTCTAAAACTTCTAGTATGATTAACTGGGAAAGGGACTGGGGCACCTCCCACTCCCATTCTGAGTGGAAATCAGCCATACGCGCTATTTATACTTACTCCCACTGCACTAATCATTGGGACAACTTGATGAAAATCCTCCACAGATCCTATTTGACCCCAGTTAGACTATCACTGATATTTCCACCAGGGAACCCCCTATGCTGGAGGTTGTGTGGAGCTAAGGGTAACATTTACCACACACTGTGGGGCTGCAAAAGCTTACGCAGTTTCTGGATTGCCGTATTTAAACTAATCTCATCGGTTACAGGGTTTTTCTTACATCCTTCTCCTCAGTTGGCCCTCCTTAACATTAACATCACGAATATCCCATCTCAACTCCGTAGCATAGTTACGCATGTATTGATAGCTGCCCGCCTAACAATCACTGCTAAGTGGAAAAATACCCAGGCCCCCAACATTAGTGAAGTAATCCAAAGAGTGTCTACACAACATCTATATGAGAAATATTTCGCAATGCAGTCAAATAGGAGCCAGTCATTTAAGGCTCAATGGATGCCTTGGATTTCAAAATTCCCTGAATAAGACATACATATTGTATAGTGATTGACTTATGGTTCATGTGGCCTGTGGTACTGTGGTTCGTTTCTCCCCCTCTTCCTTTCTTTCTTGTTCTTCCTTTCTCCTTCCTCTTTTTCTGTTCGCTTCTCTTGTTTTTACGTTGCACTTGCTTTTTGTTCATATTTTCAATAGCTCTCGATTTTCTCTACTTACCTCTGCCTTTGGTGGGGTTGCTGGTCCTCACTCCTCTACAGAGTAGCGGATCGGTCTAACCATTTCAGGTTCACCTCTAGTGGAGCTAGGAAAGTACGAACTTATGCCCTACTCCCTACAATGTTATGTTCTGATAACTATGTTTATTATATATACTAGTGCCTTACCTATGAATGGTGCCGTGGCTCCACATTGTGAAGTAGGAAGCGCGGGCCTGTTAATTTCCTGAGTACTTTTAGACTGGTATTGTATCTTACCTTCAGCATTTAATGAATATTATATCCTGTTGCCTACTGGGAAATTGTTCATAAGTTCAAACTGTATTGTTAATGTTACTTGTACTGTCACTCTTCTTAATAATCTTAATAAAAACAATTGAAAAGATAAAGCTGCCCAAAGCAGGCGCATCCTATGTTAAGTATAGACGTCGTGACCGCGGGAAATTTTACGTCGTTTGCGTAACTCGTCCGTGAATAGGGATTTACGTCGATTACGTTCACGTCGAAAACACTGTCATAATTCAGAGCATGCGCACTGGGATTTTTCTAAGGCCGGCGCATGCGCAGTACGTTCGGCGCGTGGACGCGCCTAATTTAAATAGGAGATGCCCCCTACCCACCTATTTTGAATTAGGCCGCCCAATTTACGCTACGCCGCAAGTGCTTTGTGAATATAGCACTTGCGTGTTAAGTTGCGGTGGCTTAACGTAAATAAGAAAAGTTATGCCGCCGCAACTTTGCTCGCGGCTTTCTGAATCTGGCCCTATGTTTTTGTAATTGGTTTAGAAACAAGACAAAGATTAGCTGATAACTACATATGCAGAATTATATTTCTATCAGCAATTGATTGTGTTTATAGATCCTACAGATTTAAGAGTAATGCCACTTTTGTTAAGAGAAAAAAACAAATACAGCTGTACCCTCTCGATGATCAATGTACATTGTGGGTATTTTTACCAGCTTTGTGTCAGATTTCTACCTTTTGTTGCTCTGAAGAAATAGCTCACCATGTTCTTTGCAGACTGACTCCGAATAGGAGGGACTGGCTCATTATAATCAGCTGGTGCCGTCTTTGTGTTTTGATGAAAAAAGTTGCAGGGTCTGCATCCTTTTATTTAACCCTCAAGGAATATCTCACCAACACTGAATATCCTGTTGCAGGGGAGGTGTCTAAAATGTAACTTGTATCCTAACACAGATATCCAGGAAAATCAATGAGCCAATCACAGAAGCAGGAAATTACATTTCAGGGGGTAATTACAGAACGCCTCCAGGAGGCCATTTTGCTTTGAATTTTACAGAAAATTCCAATGGCTGCAGACTAAAAAGAAAATGTAATTGTAATAACTTTATATTACAGTATGTTTTTTTGTGTGTGTGTGTCATATATCAGTGTTTCTCAACTCTGGCCTTCAAGACACCCCAACAGGGCATGCTTTAAGGATTTCCCCCAGATGAAATGGCTGTTGTAATTATAAGGGTAGTGAAACTGATCAAATCACCTGTGCAAAATAACGGACAGCCTGAAAACATGACCTGTTGGGGCGCCTTGAGGACTGGAGTTTAGAAACACTGTTATATATATATATTTTTTTTTTTTGCATTTTTTTTTTCAGGAAAGAGGAGTGACCCTGATACTTTACAATTTGCCTAATATTATCCCTCTCTAGTATACACTGGCTTCTCAAAATTCATGAGGGGCAAGAGAAGCAAGCTGTACCACTACCAAGAATTGTCAAAGTTTTGTTACTTCTGTCAGCAAGGTACTGTATAGCAATTCTTTAATTTTAGCAAAAAAAAAAAGCAAACACACTGCTGACCAGTAACCTTGATGTACTTTAATACAGTGGCAGTGGATTTTAGCACCCCTGCTATCTAGGGTTGCCACCTCATCCCTTTAAACTAAAACGCATATGAATTACACAGGTTCTGAGGCTAATTCAATGCAGATAATGGGCTAGATTCAGCAAAGAGTTATCTCCTGATACGCCGTCGTAACTCTGCGTGAGTGGGGTTGAATCTATGCGTCTGATTCTTAGAAGCATAGATTTGTGTTAGATCCGACCGGCGTAAGTCTCTTACGGCATCGTATCTAAGTTGCATATTTACGCTGGCCGCTAGGTGGCATTTCCGTCGATTTACGCGTTGAATATGCAAATTAGCTAGATACGCCGATTCACGAATGTAGTTGCGGCCGGCGTATCTACGTTAGGCTTACGCCCGGCGTAAAGTCACCCCTGCTATATGAGGCGCAGCCAATGTTAAGTATGGACGTCGGGACAGCGTCGTATTGTACGTTGTTTACGTCGTTTGCGTAAGTCGATTCAGAATGGGGCTGGGCGTAAGTTACGTTCACGTAGTTTATATTGACTATTTGCGACGTGTTTTGGAGCATGCGCACTGGGATACGTTTACGGCCGGCGCATGCGCAGTACGTTCGGCACGTCATTTACGTGGGGTCAGTGTTAAGTCAGTTGAAGTCTTTTGTAGATGAAACCGGTCGGGTTGAACTTCCAAAACTTCCATTGCGCAATAGATCGCCTACCTCTTTGCAGTGTTTTGTACCTTGATTGTGGCATTTTTGGGACTTTTTTCTGAACTTTGGATTTTAGCATGTTTTTAAATTTTTGCACACGGTTTCTATGATTTGTGAACTGTGTTTTTTATTAAATATTTTTACACTATGAGGAGGTGTTTCTCCTTTTTTTCTTTTCTCCCGTGATTGGAAAATTTTGGAGTATCCCTTCCACATACCCCATTGGAGATCCCTGTGGTTACCGGCTTCAGTGTGGACCTACCCGGATTATCAGGATTGGAGTCAGACCCACGTCCAGTTCCAAGGAGGGCGGTTGGCCCACACAAGCTCTTGAGACCCACCCACCGTACGGTGAGTTGCGGGTCACCAACTGCTGGTAAGGGTATTTTTTTCATTCATATATGCCAAGAAATGCCTTTTGGAAGATGAAGATCCTCTAGGAAACGAATATCTAGATGTCTGAATATACTTAGGAGATCCTGATGTACCCCCACTCCTATATTAGAACTTTATAAGTTATACTCATCTCATCCATGGTTTATCTTTGTTTTACACCTTATATGATGATTGTATATTCCTCATTTGTGAATTGATGAGGTCTTATGTTCACAAGTGAACACGTTATTGTTTGATCTACCTTCCAGGTGGAACTCTCATGAGCCCAAGTTTGGCGCTGCACTTATTTTATTTATTTTTTGCACTTGTTATCCACTGGTGTGCTAGCTGCCTTTACTTTTCTCTCCTTTTTTTATTCATGTATGTACATTGATTTGCACCTGCATTTGTTGCACCTTTGATCACCATCTTTTAGCGCAATCTTTTTTGTTTATTATTTAATTTAAATACAACACCTACCTACCCTATTTGAATTACGCGGGGATACGCCAGCCCATTTATGCTACGCCGCCGCAACTTACGGAGCAAGTGCTTTGTGAATACAGCACTTGCCTGTAAAAGTTGCGGAGGCGTAGCGTAAATCGGATACGCTACGACCGCACAAAGATACGCTCTCCATCCTGAATCTAGCCCAATGCATCAAGTGAGTTTAATTACTATCTTGTAAACCCTAGGACAACAGAAAAAAAAACCTGCAAGACAAAGGCATAATGAGCTAGTATGCATAGCATACTAGCTCATTTTAAATTACTTACCTGGGATTAAAGCCCCTGCAGCCGCCCTCGTACACCGCTCCGGCAGCCGTCATCGCTCCCGGAGTTACTTCTGGGTATCGCAGGCTCTGGTGCTGTGATTGGCCAGGGCCACGATGACGTCACTCACGCACATCCGTGCAGGAGACACCGGAACACTCTCTGAAGCAACGGCATGTATGGCAATAGCATTGAAGATTAAACCAGTTGGATCTCTGTTGTGTACCAACCTAAAATGGTTGGGAAAAGCATTTTCGAATGTTCGTTATATGTTCACTGACTCTTTTCGTTAGTGTTCTAGTGGTTCTACCCACATATTGAAAACCACATATACATTCTAAAACATAAGTTACATGTCTGGTGCCACATGTGATAAATGGTTTGATAGGATACACTTTGTTGGTTTGATGGCAAGGGAATAAACCTTTTTTCTAAAAGCCCTACGTGTGTTTTTGCAGGGTCCACATCTACCACATCTGTAGAATCCTTCTAGGTTGAACATCGTGGTGGCTATTTTCTTAAGGTAGGGTGACCAAACATCCCTGGTTTCCGGGGACAGTCCCCAGATTGAGAACACTGGATTGGATTTGAACAGGGGCTGGGGCAATTTCAAAGACAGTCAGTGCAGAATAAAAAAATAATAATTCAGAATTACACCCCTTCACTTCACCGCTCCTACTAGCTTAGTGGGGTGTATTTTTTTAATTATCTGGGCCCCTTTCTGATGATCATGTGCTGGTCTGAGCAGAGGAAATATTTCTTCAGTTTCTGGTGTATACCCATTCAGCTCCGCCCGCACGTTCTTCTGCCTTGGCTCAAGTCCTGGCCAGCTGCCTGCCTGCTTATCTCCTTCCCTTCCCTGGTGGAGTGATCTTATTCTGCTCCCCACCCAGTAGTAGCCGGGTAAGACTTGAAAGGCTGTGAGGCAGGCGGAGGCGGCGACGGGCAGAGAGTCGCAGATTGCCACCATTAGTAGTATAAAAAAAAAGATGTCCCCGGATTTCATTTTAAAAATCTGGTCACCTTAGGCCGCGTACACACGATCAAATTTGTCCGCTGAAACTGGTCCGACGGACCGTTTCAGCAGACAAATTCGATCGTGTGTATGGGCTAGCGGACATGTCTGACCGGCGGACAAATTTTAAAGCATGCTTTAAAATTTGTCCGCCGGAGACATGTCCGTCGGATATGTCCGCTGGTTAGTACACTAACCAGCGGACATATCTGCCCGCACAAGGCGTCGAATAAATGCGACGCATGCGTGGAAGTTTTTTACTTCCTGGTGCGGTGACGTGGCGGCGTCAACGACACTGCCACGTCACTGCGCTGTCTGCCGGCGGGGATTTTGATCCGATGGTGTGTACACCCCGTCGGATGAAAATCCGGAGGAGACATGTCCGCTGGAAACGGTCCGTCGGACAGTTTCAGCGGACATGTCCCTCCGTGTGTACGCGGCCTAAGAGGGATCAGGTATGTTGTTAACTAATCTTGTTCTTAACCCTGGGGCCCTGCAGTAAATGAATTTTGGTTTGGTTGGTAATACTTTGTTTATAATTAGGTATTTTTGTAGTATGGGACAGTATTTCTTTATGCTTTGTTCGAAAGTTTTGAATTGCTTACTGAAACCAGTGATGAAAGTGACATCATACTCCCTTTCTGCTTTTTCGTTTGTTGTCAAAAAGGTTTGTCTGTCTAAAGCTCCTACTGTACTTGTTCTCTGATTTTTAGTAATGTATCCTGGGGATAACCTTTGTCTTTGAACCTGTGGATCAAAATGTCTGTTTGTTCTATGTAGTCTTGCTGGATTATTGTAGGTATCTGAAGTCACTTTTTTTGTGTGCCTGGCCTGCGCTATATACCTGCCAATAGCCTTTTTTTCTTTTCTTGTTAAAGTAAAAAGTCACTTTTAAGTAACTTTTGTGTCTTTTCCTTTTCCTAAGACTAGTTTTCGTGATGCAGTAATGTATGTGTACGACCAAAGTTGTAAACGTGGTAACTGCTATATTCACAGGATGTAACACTGCTGGAATCTGCAACATTGCAGGGGTCCAGACAAAGTGATGACACAAAGCTCAGGCAGTAATCGCTGCAAAGCATTTACAAGTGATCCGCGGGTTAGGTGTCACTGATACCGTGGACGTCCCCTGCTGTGTGCTAGCTCTTAACACAGGAGTGTCACACGCAAACTGCGACATGAACATTTCTATTCAGTTTGAAAGCGCTAGAAATAGAACGAAGTGACAAGAGTGTGAAGTTGTTTTCTTATTGTTCAGTTAGGTACAAGAAAGAACTTTATTTTGTAAATGCTTTAGTTGCCTCATGCAAATACAACAATAGATTAAAAGAAAGTATAAATGGGGGTGCAGTAGGGTATTTGGGGTATCTCTGATATGTACTTCATGTTTTAATTCTGTTGTTTTTAGTCTTTCCTGATATGTAGCAGTGCCAGCAAGGATGCAAGTATAACAGTGATGGCACAGGTGAGAAACACAACTTTCCCAAGTATAGGCATCGTTTACAATCTTGAATTTGCCCTGAAAAATGTGAATGGATAGAATTGTGTAGAGGCATTGGGCCAGATTCTCAAAGAATCCCCGGCGGCGTAGCGTAAGGCATTTACACTACGCCGCCGCAACGTACTAGAGCAAGTTCTTTATTCTCTAAGCACTTGCTCCGTAGTTTGCGGAGGCGTAGAGTAAATCGCCCAGCGTAAGCCCGCGCAATTCAAATGGGGCGGCTTGTATTTAAATTAAGCGCGCCCCCGCGTCGAACGAACTGCGCATGCGCCGGCCGGGGAAAAAGCCCAGTGCGCATGCTCCAGCTCACGTCGGAAAGCGCCGTTGAAACCGACGTCAAAACGACGTGACCGTCACTATGCAATGCCCTATTCGCGAACGAGTTAGTAAAACGACGTAAGCGACGGAAAAAGCCGACGCTGACCCGACGCCATACTTAACATGGCATCCGACGGCACCCGACAGGATCCGACGGTACTTCGTAAGGTTACTCCTCATAGAAGCAGGGGTAACCTTACGAGTTCGTAAACGACGTACGCGACGACGGGGCGGCATTAAAGCGATCGGGAATCGGCGTAGTAGCCTCATTTGCATAGGCAAATGAGAAAACAACGTAAAGGCCACCTAGTGGCCGGAGTTGTCATTACAAATACGATCCGCAAGAGTAATTGTATTACACTTGTCGGATGTTGAAGCGTATCTATGCCAAAGTGATGCTAAGCATTAGTGTTGCTCACGAATATTCGTATTGCGAATATTCGGCTTGAATATGGCATATTCGAGTATTCGCGATATATTCCAAATTTTGCGGTGAATATTCGCTATTTCGAATATTCGTATTTTTTCAATTTTTTTTTTAGAACAGATCACATCCTAGAGATCCCCATCGACGTCTAAAAGCATTGCTGGTATGATTAGAGACCTTGGGCCGAGTAGCTGCAGCGATCAATTTATATTGCCGATAAATCGCAATGCGATTATTCGGCAATAGCGATATCGCGCGATTATTTTCGAGAAATTCGCAATATTGTTTTTAGCTAAAATAACACATATATTTGATTTCAGAGTGTTACTGTCGAAATTCCGCAATAAATTTCTCATTCGCATTTTTGCGAAATTACGATAAAATATCAAGAATATTCTGAGCCAATCAGAGTGCTCCATTCCGCATTTCTCGAATATTCGCCCTTATTTTGTATTGTAATATATCAAGAATATTCTGAGCCAATCAGAGTGCTCCTTCCGCATTTGCCGAATATTCGCAATTATTTTGTATTGTAATATATCACGAATATTCTGAGCCAATCAGAGTGCTCCTTCCGCATTTGCCGAATATTCGCAATTATTTTGTATTGTAATATATCATGAATATTCTGAGCCAATCAGAGTGCTCCATTCCGCATTTCTCGAATATTCGCAATTATTTTGTATTATAAAATATCACGAATATTCTGAGCCAATCAGAGTGCTCCTTCCGCATTTCTCGAATATTTGCAAATATTTTGTATTGTAATATATCACGAATATTCTGAGCCAATCAGAGTGCTCCTTCCGCATTTGCCGAATATTCGCAATTATTTTGTATTGTAATATATCATGAATATTCTGAGCCAATCAGAGTGCTCCATTCCGCATTTCTCGAATATTCGCAATTATTTTGTATTATAAAATATCACGAATATTCTGAGCCAATCAGAGTGCTCCATTCAGCATTTCTCGAAATTTCGCATTCGCATTCGCAATTCGCATTCGTATTCGCAATAGCGAAAATTCGCAATCATTTCATTTCCAAAAAATATCACGAATATTCGTATTTAGCGAATATATCTCGAATATTCGACTACATATTCGAGATATATCGCGAAATCGAATATGGCATATTCTGCTCAACACTACTAAGCATCACTCGCATAGATACGAGGCTAAAAAAAAGGCGATACGACGGGGTATCTGAGATACCCCGTCGTAGCGCCTCTGAGAATCTGGCCCATTCTGTCTATACAGATTAGTCTTTTCCAATCCTTTACACTGATCTCCAGTTACAATGCTTAGTATATGACAAGAACATAAAGGATGCCCAGTTGTTTTGCTGACTAGCTAATACTATTCAAGGGATTCAGAAGAAGTTTGCAGCCCAGAAGTCCTGAATTAAAGCATATGTAAAGCATAGTTGCCAAAAGTCCCGATTTTCCCAGGACAATCACGAATTTGGGACCCTCGACCCGAAAAGAGCTTGTTCCAAATAAATTCCCGGGATTTTGTTTTTGTCCCGGGAAAATCGGGAATGTTTTGGCCAAAAAACGTCTGGCGGGCTACAAAAACATGACCACCGTCAAGGCCGTGAGGTGCCTTTCCTCGTGTGTTCAGTGGAGAGGGGATGGGCAGCTAATTGGCTTCTCTCTTCAGTGTACACTTAAACTGGTTGGCTGCATGAATCAGAGGCCCCTTCCCTCTCCACCGAACACACAATGCTGCTTGTGGAGTTTGCTCTGTGGCTGCCATTTTAGGGGATGTCGGTGTTACAGCCCGGCCGTATGCAGGGATGTTGGTGTTACATACAGCCTGGCCGTATGCAGGGATGTCAGTGACCAGTGATGTATGTACAAGGGGGGTAGTAACTATGTACAGGGGGGTATGTACAGGGAGGGTAGTAACTAAATGCAGGGGGTAGTAACTATGTATGGAGGGGTATGTACAGAGGGGGGTAGCAACTATGTAATGGGGTGGTAGTAACTATGTTCAGGGGGATATGTACAGGGGGGTAGTAACTATGTACAGGGGGGTATTTATAGAGAGGGGTAGTAACTATGTACAGGTGGGGTTGTAACTATGAACAGGGGGGGTATGTACAGAGGGGGTAGTAACTCTGTACAGAAGGTAGTAACTATGTATGGGGTGGTATGTACAGAGGGGTGTAGTAGAGGGGTAAAAATTGTCCCAAAAAAAATATCATACTTACCTCCTCTGTGCAGTTAGTTTTGCACAGTGGCTGAAATCCTCCTTTTCTGCAGTCCCTCAGCAGCGCTCCTGATTTCTTCTCTTCTCGAGTGCCCTGTTGGAGAGCCGCTCTCCCTCGAGGCACTTGTGCTGCCACGTTCCAGTGTCCTGCTGCTGCGTCCATTGATACAGACAGCAGGACTCAGCCCCACCCCCAGCTTCTGCATCATTGGATTTGATTGACAGCAGCAGAAGCCAATGGCTGCGTTGCTATCAATCCATCCAATCAGGACCCGAGACACCGGCTGGTGCTGTTGTGCTTGTCCCTGTCACTGGAAAGACTGTATTCAAGTAAGTAAAAGGGGGATTCTAGGGGGCTGCTGCATCACAGGAGGTTTTTCACCTTAACCAGTTCAGATCCGCGCTATTGACAAAAGACGTCAACAGCGCGGACCTGAGCTGCCGGGGTCACGTCTTTGGACGTCAATATTGTTGTATTCCCCGCGCGCACCACTCGGTGGCGCGCAGCGGGGAAAAACAGTGCCGTCGCATCGCCGAGGATTCGATGCATGTATCCGGCGGCCGCAGTGTCCGTCAGGTACATGCGATCGGCGGTGACAGAGCAGGGACGTGGAGCTCTGTGTGTAAACAGAGCTCCACGTCCTGTCAGGGAGAGAGGAGACCGATCTGTGTCCCTTGTACATAGGGACACAGCATCGGTCACCTCCCCCAGTCACCCCCCTCCCCCCACACAGTTAGAACACACCCAGGATACACATTTAACCCCTTCCTCACCCCCTAGTGTTAACCCCTTCAATGCCAGTCACATTTATACAGTAATTAGTGCATATTTATAGCACTGGTCGCTGTATAAATGTGAATGGCGCCAAAAATGTGTCAAAAGTGTCCGATGTGTCCGCTGTGATGTCGCAGTCCCAATAAAAATCGCAGATCGCCGCCATTACTAGTAAAAAAAAAATCTAAAAAAAAAATCATAATTCTGTCCCCTATTTTGTAGGAGCTATAACTTTTGGGCAAAGCAGTCGCTTATTGCGATTTTTTTTTTACAAAAATACGTAGAACTGAGGAAAAAAAAAAAATTGGGATATTTATTATAGCAACAAGTAAAAAAAATATATATATTTTTAAATTGTCGCTCTTTTTTTGTTTATAACGCAAAAAATAAAAACCGCACGGATGACCATCCAACAAGCACAGCACCAAGGAGCCCTACAGATATAACAAGAGAAGGAACCAGCATTGCCCACCTGTTGCATTGTTACCACCACCTTAAGGTAAGGGCAATATGAGACCATATATCGGATGTGTTCACCCCCTATAGAAGACCCATCAGTCACCTCTGACCCATCGTGTCTTTTCATCATAGACTCTCATCACTGTCATTACTGTTCATTTATCCACACCCCGTGTGGGCTCAACTTACACTTATTGTGACAGTCTGCTCTATCACACACCAGAACAGCACTTTGTCTTATTTGATTTATTATATATTTCTTTATTTTTTGTGCACTTTACACATACACTTTAGCGCTTATCACTTTATATTATTTATCCATTAGCGGTTGTGTTACCTTTAGATACAGCGGCTTTAGTTCACATATATCCACTTTGATATTTGTCACATTCCAACACTCGCAGTAGCGCAATAGAATTCTCACCTCACATTGTCACTCTTTTATTAGATGCTTGGATTACTCTGTTTGCACCATGTTTTGTTGCATGTTCGACTGCCCTTTTTTTTTTTTGTTGTGATTCTTTTTATGCTTTGTATGATCTTTTATAATTCAATAAAAAAAAAATTTGAAAAAAAAAAACATTCCATTGTAGCTCTGGCTGTATGTTTAGGGTCTTGTCCTGCTGGAAGGTGAATCTCTGCCCCAGTCTCAAGTCTTTTGCAGACTCGAATAGGAGATTGCCCTATATTTGTCTCCATCCATCTTGCCATCAACTCTGACAAGCTTCCCTGTCCCTGCTGAAGAAAAGCATCCCCAGAACATAATGCTGCCACCACCATGTTCGTTTTCTGCCGCACATAGTGTTTTGCTTTTAGGCAAAAAAGTTAAATTTTAGTCTCATCTGACCAGAGCACCTTTTTCCACATGTTTGCTGTGTCCCCCACATGGCTTCTTACTAACAGAAAACAGGACTTCTTATGGCTTACTTCCAACAATGGCATTGATTTGCCACTCTTCTATAAAGGCCAGATTTGTGGAGTGTATGACTAATAGTTGTCCCGTGGTCGGTTTTTTTATCCACAGGAAAAATTTAAAACATGTTCTATTTTTTTTTCACCTATGGAAAACAAACCGATGGGGCCCAGACGCGATCCGTTTGACCGATGAAAACAGTCCAACGATCTGTTTTCATCGGACAAACCAATCGCGTGTACAGGACTATACTCTTTCCATTTTCAGATGATGGATTGAACAGTGCTCAGAGAAATGTTGAAAGTTTGGGATATTTTTTTTTATAACCTAACCCTGCTTTAAACTTCTCCACAACTTTATCCCTGACCTGTCTGGTGTGTCCCTTGGCTTTCATGATGCTGTTTTTTCACTAGGGTCCTCTAACAAACCTCTGAGGGCCTCACAGAACAGCTTTTTTTTACTGAGATTAAATTACACACACTTTTTACTAATTAGGTGACTTCCGAAGGCAATTGGTTCCATTCGATTTTAGTTAGGGGTATCAGAATACAGGGGACTGAATACAAATGCATTCCACACTTTTCAGATATTTATAAAAAAAAAAAATGGAAAACCATTTATAATTTTCCTTCCACTTCACAATTATGTGTCACTTTGTGTTGGTTTGGCACATAAAATCTCAATAAAATACATTTACGTTTTTATTGTAACATGAAAAAAACTGACCATCAGTGAGTGAAAGGGATATGACAATTGAAATTATACATAATTCCAGACATCATTAAAATAGATTTATGCCTAGGATTTCTAGGACTATGATAGTGATTGCAAAATATACAAGGTTCTGTAAGGAGGAGCAAAGAGTACCAGAAATAATTTATTTTTCCAAACAAATTAAAATTCTATTTCCATCAGGAAAATTAAGCAAACTGTATTTTTTGTGCAGGATAAGAGCACCTTTAAATTAATTTCCCAGAATCTGCAATTCCCCTCCATCCCCACTCCTATCTCAACTACAAATTTACTATAATATTTTTGGGTCAGTTTTAATTAATAATTGTTTATGTTTCTACAGCTTTAAACTATTGTTTTACTTCTGTTTATATTATGTAGAGAAAAACGTTGCTTTAAGTTTTCAAGTAATTGTTCAAAAAAAATGCTAAAACCTTGGTCAATGATTCCTAAAGCACTATGGATATTCATTAGAGCGACCGTACCAGAAGCTGTTTGCTTTTGTCACAAACTAGGATCTATGTACAGGAATATTATTAGGCAAGCCATAGATGAATCAATTTCCTTTCCTTCCACCATGGGGGAGAAAAGAAAATTATTTGATTCCCCTATCTACACAGTCCGTGTTGATGAGAGAATGCCTCCCGCATCGCTATTGTATTCTGCCAGCAGGGGGGGATGCGGAACTGAAGACATTTAAGACCTCTTTTCCAGCACTGGCTTACTTGCTGCAACCCTTATGCCGCATACACATGCTCAGAATTTCCAAATTTTCGATGGGAGCTCGTTGTCAGAAATTCCGACCATGGGTAGGCTCCATCGGACATTTTCTGTTGGAATTTCCATCAACAAAAATTTGAGAGTTGGTTCTCAAATTTTCCGACAATAAAATCCGTTCTCGTAAATTTAGATCGTGTGTGGACAATTCCGAAGCACAAAATTCCACTCATGCTCTGAATCAAGTACGAGACGGAAGCGTTCGTAATGGAGATAGCACATTCTACATGCTGTAACAGACTGAAAAGCACGAGGCTGAAAAGTATGAATCGTCTCTCATCAAACTTCTACTAACACAACTGGTATTGAACTTCCCTTTTATAGTGCCGTTGTACATGTTGTATGTGACTTTGTTCTTGGCGTTCGGAATTTTCGACATTTGTGCAACCGTGTTTATGCAAGACAAGTTTGAGCGAACATCCGTCAGCAAAAAATCCACGGTTTTGTTGTCGGAATGTCCCATCACCTGTACAGCGCATTAGAATTATCAGGCAACTCCTCGGGTTCACTAGATCCACATAGTAATCAGGGTGTCATCTCCTGTGGTTGCCAACCTGGTGCCTAGAAGGTCAGGCCATCCTTCAAGCCTCCAGGCTGCCTGGCTACTGACTATTACATGATGCAGACAGAGGACCCATCCCAGCAACATACTGCCTGACCCCACTCACAAAGGCACCACTTTCTCCCACTGAGCCATTCTCCTAACAATTTTTGCTAGTGATAGGCCATCCACTTTAGTTGCAAGGAAAATACTCTCTCCAATTTCTTCTTTTGCTTGCTTTACTACACAGGAACTCGTAAAATACAGTATAATTGTAGGAAACTCTTCATAGGTATGTAAAGGGAACAGCATCACTTAGTTGAACTACATATTAGTTATACAAAGGTCCATGCCCTGGTCCACTCAGGTGTAGGAAGTGTTCTGACGTTCTCCAGAGGGGAAAGGCATGGTACAGTAAACTAGATATTTTCTGCTGGTGACACCATTGGATTCCTAATCAGGAATATCTGTCCTCTTTGTCTCGCTTCACTACTCCACACTGACAACTTCCCTATTTATATACTGCTTAACAGGGAGACCACTAGAGGACCTATTGGAGACATTCCAACCCAATATTGGGAGCTTCAGCAGGGTCCTATAACCTTCTCAGCACAAATTCCAGAGGCCCAAGAAAGTCCCCCAACCCCAGGGAGGTCAAGCAGTGTATATTTAAAGTTATCAATAGCCGTAAAAAGTTGGTACAGAGATGCAACACCGTGGCTAGGAGATGCACACATTAATCATTATCTTGAGAAATCTTGTAAAGTAGTTTGTGGCAAAGAATGCAGTTTAAACACAACATTTCCCACCTACAATATGACAAACCTTAATAAGTACACATACCACAATGTTTTTTATTTTTTTTAAGAAAGCTTGAAAATTACTGTGTTAATGGGTTTCCATATACTTTAGCTTATGTATAGTATTTACTATATGCTTACTATGTTATTTTCCTATACTAAAGTTTGTTAATATATGTGTGTTAATTACCTACAATGCAGAGAACATTTTTCTTTTTTTAAATTAACAGGAACTGAGCAGTCTAAATGAAATGCCCTCTAATGATAGGTCATAGTAAAGCTTGGGGGGTGATTAAGTGTATGTGTGGGTGAAGCTGTTCCAGAGGGAATTAAGTGGCACACAAGCTGACAACGCTGATTCGATACCCGCCCAGGACTTGGAGTGACGATTTATAAGAGCTGACCTGTGGAAGAGAAATAGAATTATGAGAGGGATTTATGCAGTTTTCACTCAATTACACCTCGGGGTCCTGGCTGTACACCTGCATCACAGCATCCATATGCCATCCTCCCCCACACCACACACAAGGCAGCATAATGCGGCCTGTACATGTCAACACTGTTCCTTGGCTTCAGTCAATGCTTTATGAACATTCACCTCTATATCCACAAGCTGAAAATAATTTATTGCCATTTCAAAAGTCACTTAATTCACTAACATGCTTATACAATATATAGCATAGAAAAAAACGTGCAGCAACCCTTAGCAACTAATCAGAATTTACGTACTGAAGTCAAACTAGTGTATGGCAGATTCTGAGTGGTTGCTTTATATACTGCACCTAGCTTCTTGTCCTGTTCTAATTAAATAAGCCTGCCTATTTCTTTTAAAGGTTTTCGTGTACTTTCTTGAGCAAATGGCTTAAGCTTAAAGTGATATTAACTCACTTTTTAATGCTTCAGGTAGATGAGAGCATCTTTGCTCTGGAGTAATGCTTCTCATTTACGTTACTCTGCCGATACTTAACATAGGATACTCCACTAGGGGGCTGCTTTATCTTTACGTCGCGTATCGCTTCCGGAAACGTCGTAAAGTCACTGCGTCGCGCCCGAAAAAGATTGTGAATTTCCGAATCCCGCTGATTAACATATTTTTTCAGCGTTAATCAGCGGGACTGCCCCCGGCGCCATTTTTAAGTTGAAGTAATGATGCGATGGCGAAATTCAATTGCGCCGATCGCATCGGAACTCCAACCCGGCGTTTCTTGTTTTCTGGTTACAGAAAACAAAAACGCCGGCTTAAAGTGACAGTTGGGCTGGCGGATCAATGGATACTCCAGCCTAACTCTACCTGAATCTGGCCCATTGTGTGCTGGCTCTCCTTTTTTTCAAACTTGCCGTTTTAGCTTTTTCTGGTGACCCCATGATCACTGTCCCCCAATTTACTGTTTTCAGGTGTCTCCCTTGCCCTAAGTCCCATGGAGACAACCTTTACGTGCATGCTTGTTGGAAGGTGTATAGGATGTCACCCCCTGGGAGCACCTCTGGAGTACTACAACTAAATCAGCTCACATGACGCTTGCTTTGGGTGGTGTTAAAACCCTTAGGCCACAGGCCATTATGCATTTACCACTCTTACAGAAAAATGTATCCTCCTTCTCCCTGTTGTTGACATGCTCTGTTCCAACCTGTACTGACATATGACTATGGAGCATTTTTTAGAACATATTGCTGATGTAGCGCCCTGCTCCTGTTGAGTAGGCGCTATTTTGTAAATTTAGTTAACTGAGCTGTAGTTTAGCTCAGATTTTCATGCCAAATTATGGGTCTCTGTTACGGCTTGGCTTGGCATGGTGCGCATCTTCCACCTGACTGTGGGTGTCGCTCTAACCAGAGGTCAAGATTGGAATTGCAATGGGCTGGGTGTATTGGGTGACTCTTGCCCAGACGCAGCTAAGTGGCGTGGTCCCCTGTGCTATGCATTCTGGGGAGGGGTACTTAAGGGGCAGACGCCATTCTGGCGGGGTCTTCCGATCCTGACTTGGTGGCCCTCCTGGCCTCAGGGATGTATTAGCAAGCGTTTGGTCTCGGGACCTTCTGGCCCAAGGCAACCACTACCGAAGTAGGCCCAGAAGTTTCTGGGGGCCTACTGGTCCAGGTATGGTCCTGTGCTGTCTTCTCTGCAGGAAGGAGCAGAATAATTGAGAATTAAATTAGAGGATGCGTCCTGACCAATGTACCTCACAGTGCAGCCAGCTTGGCTGAAAGACCCTAGCACCGTGAGCTGTGTAGTCTTTCTTTGGAACTTTGAAAAGTGTTTGTGTAGTTACATGATCCTGTGGCAGAGGACTGTGTAACGACTCGACAGTATTCATCATGTCTGTGGCAGAAACAGTTGAGCAAGCTTCGCACCAGCTGCTAGGCCAGTAAGAGAGGCCTATCCGGTGGTCACCGAATCCAGTGTAGGACAGTTGCCCCCTGGATCTAATATTATACCCAAAATCCACAAAGCAAGGTACCTGAATCTTCCTTAACCCTCTGTCCCTCTAAAGGAACTTGTTAATAAAACGTTTAAAGCAAAGAAATCCAAGTGTTGCTGTGGACATTTGTAACTCTTCAGGAAGGACCCCTAGGACAAACATGGTGAACAGTAAGATAACGGCAGACCCTTTGGGGGTAGTGCTACACTGAGAAAGTAGTTACCTCCATCAACTCCACTGACAACTTTACTGTTACTTTTAATTATGTTTCAACCTTGGGCATACAGGGAAGCCACCAAATTTGCATAACCTTTCACATCATCACCTCTGACTCGCTCCCTAGGCAGGCCCTGAATTGCAGAGGGCTCCAGTACAGAGACCCTGCTACTATGTGGGGTACATAAAGTATTAACTGCCCCTCTCGCTACCAAGACCTCCGCCATCTGCTACCACTATCACCGTTTTCACTATCAGCTGGCTGCTACTCTTTCTGATTACACTCATATGTTTATGCATAACCTCAGGGGTTTATTAGGGTACATGGATGGATGTACAACTCACTCTTTTTTATATCCGAGAGGGTTAAATGTGGTTCCCATTTATTTATTATACATCACAATTACACATTAATAAATACATTGGTGTCTTCTCCCCAGTAAATGACACAGACAACTTCTGTTTTCAATGAAAAGTCCATTTACTAAACAGTTATGTAATTTACATTTGTAGTAGGACATTGCAGTGCAGAACATCATCTGCACATCATCTGCACATACATTACTATACATTGCATTCAATTGACTGTGCATGAGTTTAGTTTTGCATAGATTTGGCTATGCTTTCCCTAGTGGTGCTGCCCATACCTTTTTTATTTTAAAGAAGTCCATGCTACAAAGTCCACACACATGGATGCCCTAAAGAAACAAGTCCTATTGGTGGGCAATGTAGCCAGAAGAGAAGATAACATGGTACACTGGTCCTCATTGTACAGCTTACACATCCTTACCGAGCCGTTGGTTCCCCCAAATATATGGAGAAGAATGGGACATAACACACATGCAGTGGAAACTATGGCACAAAAATCATCAAACACCTACATACATCAGCCAAAACGTAAAGGCACACAACTCCCCAAACACCTTACAGAAAAAAGGAGACTTGAGATATATAAAAGTTGTTGATGCTGGAGATTGCCTTAGGAAGAGTTGTTATCCACTGTTTCTATAAAACTGTATCTGGTATTCTCAGAGATGCTTACTGTGCACTTATACGCAGCTAATAGAGCTGTCCTCAAGCGTACAATACCTCTTCTGTAATGCTGTACTGTCTCTATATTCTGTATCCCGACATTAAAAAGAAAAATATTTGAAATTAAAGTAAACCCTTCCTCAGATATCTATGGAAGCTGCCATTTATTACCTTTTTTTGAAAATGCTGATTAATTGGCTGCTATGTTGTCTTCTTGTTTTAAAGCATTTTGAGTTATGCCTAGAAACACGTATGAAGACCAAGAAAGTTGGAGAAAAAAAATTATTTACAGATACTTGATTTGGGTTTATCATCCAGTGGGTCAGGCATTTTCAGAATTAGATGTCAGCGATGGCAGCTTCCATGTTTCAGGACTGTTGTCTGAAATGAAACAATGACTTCATGAATCGTAATTATACTTTCATTGATACCCCTTTTGTCATTCAAAGGTATGAAGGCTTGCTGACCAGGAGTCAGTAGGCATCAAAATGTTTGCTTTCTCTGAATTAGTTGCTTGGTTATGAGGAGAGCGTATACTGAGAGAGTATTAAAGGCAGAGCTTGCCAGGCATCTAGCATTGTCTTCAATGACAACCTCTGCATTTCCCTCAGTCAGACCCCTTTTACACTGAGGCGCTTTTCAGATGCTTTTGCGCTAAAATCAGCACTTGAAAACTGCTTTCCATTAATTTCAATGGAAGCATTCACACTGGGTTGCTGTGCTGGCGGGGCAGTGCAAAAAGTCCTGCAAGCAGCACCTTTGGGCCATGTTTGGAGAGCTTTAAAAAGTGCCTCAAATACGCCCCTGTTCATTGAAAAGGATGGGAAGCGCTTCCAAACCGATGCAAAATGGCTATTTCTCTTTTTTTTTTAGGTCACGTGACCTTAAAAAAAGTGCACCACTAATCCTGCAAAAGCACCGCAAAAATGCCCCAGGCGTTTTATAGGCAGTTTTTGAGTGCCTCAGTGTGAAAGGGGTCTAAAAGTTCCTTTTAATCTCCTCTCATAGGCGTGGCAAGGACCAAGGGCCTGATCTAACACCAATGTGCCTTTGCTTTGATCTGTGCTTTTATCAGTAGCATTGATGCAGTCATTTTTAAGATGCCCTCCATTTTGGAAGTCAGAGCTTCTACAATGTTTCAGTTAAATTGCACACTCTGGAAATAGCATGCAATGTTTTATATCATTTTTCATAATGTCCTGGAGGCTCCACTCTCCTTCATAACTCTGGATATTTCGAGGTTTAGGGTTTGTTTACACTTAAAGGGTCACTAAAGGGAAAAAAATGTTTTTGCTGAAATGACTGTTTACAGGGTATAGAGACATAAAAGTTAACTGATTCCTTTTCAAAATGATTAAAAATAGATACAAATCAATCATATATACACACAGAACAAAAACAAACAAATCCAGGGCAGTGTTTTGTTTTTAAAATGAATCTGATTGGTTCTGGAAAGTTTTAGACACACAGTAATGACAGCTTAAACCATCGTGAGAAAGCTCCCAGCACTGTGGTTATAAGGAAACAGACAAGCAGGAAGTGTGGAGAACAGAGCAGGATTACAGCAACTTTAAAGCAAAAACGAACAATAAGGACATGAAACCAGTACTGCAGTAAGGTAAAGGAAGCTATTTAGCTAAAAAAAAAAATTCCTTTAGTGATCCTTTAAGGCTAGGAGAAGTAAAACCACATGATTGAGTAGCATTTTTACCCCCAACCTCCACCTCTTAATCTGCAGCAGTCAGGGGTGTACACATGTCGTGGCTACAAGGTTTTGCTTCTCTGCTGTGGCAAAAAATGAACCCACCTGTCAAGTTTGGTGGTGGTATGCTGTAACTACACAGTGGTGCAGCATTTACCTCTGAAAAGTGTTCCTAACACAAATTGCTTTTGAGAGGCACAGCAGTGACAGCCACTAGTGTAAACAGAGCCCTTAGCATCATACCAGTTTTTACTATGACTGCTCAATGCAGCAAAACATCAAGCTTAGTGCCTATTTCATCCCGACGGTTTCAGATCAATGTTGGAAGTACGAACAGAGCCCAAGTAGCCTTCTCCACACATGGTGGACTTGCCCGCAGAGCTAACTATATTGGCGACAGGTTCATGCAGTGACAACTGAGATATCCTCGCTTCCCTTGGAGTTCACACCGACACAATACCTCTTACATCATTCCAAAATTTCCCACAAATGATATTACAAGTCAGTGGCCATGCATATTGTTAATGCAGCCAGGCTATGCCTGCCGGTCTATTGGAGGTCCAAACTACCTCCTTCAATTAAGAAATGGGCACTCCGAACCAACCACATTACAGTGATGGAGGAGTTGATTCACACTGCACAGGATATAATATCACACTTTTCGACTACATGAGCACCGTGGTATGAATACCGGAATTCACAACGATACCAATAACTGCTACAGGAGACTGCTTGACCTAAGCAAGACGGGTCTAGGTCTCTTGGATATATCAGACCCAAGGGAGCAATAGATTCTATACATCTCGTGCAATGCCCGGGGACAGCTGGGGAGGGTAGCTGGTGGTTCTCCCACCCCCTCCTCACGCGACCCCCCTGGGGACCCACCTCCCACATTCCCCCCCTTCCTTTTTTTTTATTCTCTCTCTCTTCCCCCTTACTCGGAGCTTTCCTCTCTCTTTTTTCCCCTTCTATCTCACCCCCCCTGTTGTCCTATACCAATTTTATATAAGGAAAGAGTTGGAGTAGTGAGCGGAACTGGGGTCGGACACTACCCATCTTCTTTACATGACCTATAGTACAACTATATACTACCTTATGCTTTTTTGCAATTGCTATTCCTAAAAGAACTAATATGTTTATAATGCACTGCTGCAATCTTTCTCTACTCAATTACACCTTGGCAACATCCTCAGGTAACTTTGGGAATTTTCTGTCTAGACCTATTATGGTATAAGAGTACTGGACCCTGGTGAAGGCTGATGGTGGCGGGATGACGCGCACGTAGTACGCGCGCGTGCGCCGAGAGGTAGGCGGAACCTCGTCGATGCCCGGAACGCGAGGAAGAGGAACGAGCGGCGAGCGACGAGTGACCCGGAAGAGCAGCGGGCTATGGAGCGGAGATATAACGCCAGGTGCACAGCGAGGAGATCCGCAAGGTTGAAAACACCAACCTCCGCACCTAGAGCACCGCTTCGTGTCACCCGCCTGGTCGCCCGAGAACCCGCAGCGAGACCGCGGTGAGCCGCATCCCACCCACCTCCCGCTCTACCAGCAGAGATCAGAGAAGCAGGAGCCAGCCTAAACCTCCCACCCCCCCCAGGCACAAAAGGAGATTCCATAAGCTCAATATGGGTAACCTACGGAGCTGGTAAGATCATTCCATGCTATGTGTGACAGTAAAATTACCCTTACTTGAAAAGGTCAGCCTAGCTAGCCTAGCTTGCCAGATGGGTGTATAAAGGACTGTTTTTTTTCTTGTTTGGGGTGAATAGTATCGGAGCAAAGATACCTGCAAAGAAGCGTAATTATACAAGTGACAAAGACCACCCGATGCCCAGGGAAAATGTATCAACCATATTAAAGGCTGTACATTAGAGGTCCTTTTGAAAAGAGCGGAGTTCAGCGCAGAATTTATCAACATACATAACGTATGACTGCATACACTTAGAGGTCAATTAGTGCCCGGGGCCCGGGGAGAGGAGGGCAGCCAACAAATAACTGTACCAACACATAGTCTGATTACACCAATGGAAGGCCTACTATAGACCCCCCCCAGTCCTAAGATAGGATTTGGAGAGCCCCTGGAGAGGCACAGCACTAAATGAGTACCTCTAGAGGATCTCTATGAAACAGTTGCCCCTTTAACTGACGTAGCTGCAGGGACCCCCAAAGAGCCCTGAAGACAAAGGGAAATAGCTGATGCCAAGTCGCTTCGATAATTTAAAGGTCAAGTCAGACAGACCCCTCCATCCTGGGAATAGGACGAGAAAACAGGAATTGATTGAGAACTACACTTGGCAACCCTCAAATAATCAGCAGGGGAGAAAATATACAAATAAAAATCAAAAACCGAACTGAACAGGGGAGACCCCTTTTTCAACTCGGACCCAGGCCTCCCTAAGCTCCTAACTCTACGGGACTAAACAAGAGAGATAGGGAGAGACCAGCACTGGAGATATAAGACCCTTGGAGATCGGGGTATCCCCCCTATCGACGTGGCGCCCCCGGCTTGCTGCCTCCTTAGCTCCCCACTGCATTACCAAATCCTAGCGAGGGGACTTTTAAACCCACACCCGAAGATATAACTTATAACATACTAAAGATAAGGAGGAGACGGGAAGATTGGAAGGTATATGTGAAGGGGCCAATACAAGTCCAGAGCCCCCTAGGAAAAGGTGAATAAGGGGAAACCTCTGTTCATCCTCAAAACTGGGGAAACGAATAAGAAGAACGGCCAAGACATACAGTATGAGTATGAGCAAGATAACAAGGGGCACTGCCCCCAAGGCCCCTAAAGAAAACACAACGCCCAGAGCACAATTAGACAATATCTGACCCAAGAGGGAACGGTTAAAAGCCCCAACACCGCAAAAAAAAACGGAAAAAAAGGGAGAAAAAAATAAAATTATAGGAGGTGCAATCCCGGATAGATCATTAGAGGAGGAGGAAGACAGAAGTCTTATGGAGGAGGCAACAGCGGGGTCACAGAACATCACAAAAAGCGAAATGAACATTATGTTAAAGAGGCTGGAGGATGTGATAAGACAAGAAATCAGCATGGTGAGAGTAGACTTGAGCCACCTCTTACTACGCGTAGAAGAGATGGAAACCAAGAACGAACAGCAAACCCTAGAAATAAAACAACTAGCGAGAGAGCAACATAATAGTCTAAGACTGAACCAGCGCCTGTTACAATACAGGCTTGAGGACCAAGAGAACAGAAGTAGACGACAAAATTTAAGGATTCGCTCAATTAAGGAAGAAAAAGGGGAAGACCTTAGGGAAATTATGAACGAACTCTTTAAACCGATATTAGCGAAAAATATGGAAAAGGACTTAAAAATAGAACGGGTCCATAGAATCGGGACACAAAAAAATAGAGAAAATGAATGGCCACGAGATATAATTATAAGATTTAGAAATTATGAGGACAAGGCGGAAATATGGCTGAAATTAAAAAAGATGCCACCCCTGAGGTATAAAGATGCAGAGATCCAGATTTTCCCAGATCTGTCCTGGGAAACACTAACCAGGAGGAGACTGCTCAAACCACTGCTAGAGAAATTACGGGCCCAAAACATCAAATACCAATGGGGATTTCCGGCATGTCTCATAGGGTGGAAACGGAGATGGCATATCAGCAAAATTAATTTTTCCCGAGGACCTAGAAGCCTTCTGTAATAAGCTGGATATTCAAGCACCTGAATTGCCAGGATGGACGGCCTAAACTAAAATAGTCCCAAAATGAATGGAAAAGGGGGGTGGAGGAGGAAAAATTTACAGACAGGGAGGGGGAGTCTCGGGCGTTCCTATCCTCTGGGCAACCCTCCCTCTTCTCAGGAGACCCACCAGGAGGGAGGAGATCCGAGGGGAACCCTACCTCAAACAAGAGAACCGTGGAAAAGAGGTCTACACGGTTCATTAGCCCCTTGCTCTTTGGGGCCCTAGGGTGGGGGGGTAGGGGGAGGGAGGGAGGGAAGGGAGGCAGGGAAGGTGGACGGGGGAAGGGAGGGGGGGGGGAGGGGGAAGGGGGGATGGGGAGGCGGGAAAGGGAAGGTGACTCCCGATTGATGATACCAAAAGAAGTATACGAATAGTGAGTAGATGGCCGGAATAAAATTTATCTCATATAATGTTAAGGGCCTAAATACCCGGGCCAAAAGACAGAAGATCACTGAGGAGATAAAACATTATGGAGGAGATGTGATCTTCCTCCAGGAGACGCATTTAACAATCAACTCCAGCATTAGATTACACTCTCCCAGCTATCCGATATGGTTTTATGGAGACTCCATTTCAAACCGCGCAAGAGGGGTGGCCATAGGATTTACGGGGAGAGTGAATTTCGTATTGGAAGATAGGAAAACTGATCCGGATGGTAGATTTTTATGTCTTAAGGGCAAACTTGGGGATACTATCTACACGTTGGTTAATATATATGCCCCTAACAACGGCCCGGTGAACTATGTTAACAAGACTTTAAGGAAACTAAAACCTTTCCTAGACGGGTATGTGATTGTAGCGGGGGACCTTAATTTCTGTATTAACCCGAGAGAGGACAGTACGTCCCGGACACGAGAGGTAAATAATGTGGAAGTCCAAAAATTCAAACGGCTAATGCATGACAGCCAGCTGGTAGATATATGGAGGTCCCTCCATCCTGGGATACAAGACTACACGTTCTACTCTCCTGTCCATGGGACCTATTCCAGGATTGACTATATGATGGTAGACCATAGGCTGCTGGATAGGGTAATCGAGGCGAAGATAGAAATTATGACAGTGTCAGACCATGCCCCGATCACTATGAAAATAGAGAACACTACGCAACAAATCTACCATCCGGTTTGGCGCCTAAATGAAGACCTGATACGAGATGAGGAGGGGGCGGGAAAGGTAGAACAAGAACTCAAATATTTTTTTTTAGCTAATGATAACGGGGAAACCTCGGAGGCTATTGTTTGGGAAGCGCACAAAGCTTATATCCGTGGAATCCTAATTAAAGAAGGGTCCAGGAAAAAGAAAGAGGGAATCAGGAAGTATAACTTAGTTGTAAAAGAAATAGCGAGCTTGGAACAAACCCATAAAAAAGAGAGAACAAGAGAGACCCTCCATAAGCTAATCCTAAAAAGAGAGGAACTAAAAGAGATGTTGTCACACGAAATAAAAAAAAAGTTTAACTGCATAGCGAAGGAGAGATATATATGGGGTAATAAAGCTAGTAAACATTTAGCCGATATGGTGAAAAAAAAAAAAAACAGGAATTACATCGAGAAAATCAAAAATAAAAACGGGGAGACGGTATATACAACTAAGAACATTGCGGAGACATTTAAAAACTACTATGAGGAACTGTATGCGATAGACCAGTGTGGGTGGCAAATAGGGGAGAAAGAGGCAAAAACTTATGATTTCTTGCTGAGAGCCGGGGTCCCTCAGATAGAGGAGACTTTAAGAACAAAAATGGATGAGCCCATAACGGAATCTGAAATCAAAAAAGCCTTAAACAACACGGCTGTGGGAAAGAGTCCAGGGCCGGATGGCTTTACGGCCCTATATTACAAAAAATTTAGCAATATTCTAATACCTAGACTATGCAGATATTTCAACGGGCTGGGTGCAAAATTCGAAGCAAGTAAAGAGATGTTAGCGGCTTCGATTACTTTAATCTTAAAAGAAGGAAAGGATAGCTCGCAATGTGCAGGATATAGACCGATATCCTTGCTGAATGCGGACATTAAGATTTTTGCAAAAATTTTAGCTGAACGTATGAAAAACATGATGCCCGACCTGGTGCACCCGGACCAGACCGGGTTCATACCCAACAGAGAAAGTAAGGATAACGGCATGCGGGCTCTCCTCTTGCTTCAGAAATTGAAAAGGGATGGACCTCCTGCCCTTTTCCTTTCGGTAGACGCCGAAAAGGCTTTTGATAGGGTAGATTGGGGATTAATGTTAAAAACCCTAGAAATAATGGGTATTGGAGACAGGATGCTAAGGTGGATAAAGACACTCTATCTAGATCCATCGGCAAGAGTAAAAATCAATGGGACCCTCTCGTCCCCGTTTGCCATGAGGAACGGGACGAGACAGGGATGCCCACTGTCTCCCCTCCTTTTCATTCTGTCTCTAGAACCATTGCTAGCTACAATAAGAAATAACTCTGAAATTAGCGGAGTAAAAGTAGGGCAAGAGGAGCATAAGCTATCAGCCTTTGCCGATGACATCCTTTTCTATATCACCGACCCACTGGTCACAATCCCCGCTTTAAATAAGGTACTTCAAGAATATAGCGCTATCTCTAATTTTAAAATCAACGAAACGAAAACTGAAGTCTTAAATATCAACATTAATAAAAAAGAAGAGATGTTGGTTAAGAGGATATGTGTATTCCCATGGATTAGCGAGCTAAAATATTTGGGTATTAAGCTAACAAACTCGATCAAGAGAATATATAAAATAAATTTCGTTCCCCTCTTGAACGAGATTAAAACTGACATTAAGAAAATCAGTAATAGACCCATTTCTTGGGTTGGACGCATAAATATTTTGAAAATGTGTTTGGTACCAAAGATACTTTTCAAATTCCAAATGCTGCCGATTACCCTCCCCCAGCAATTTCTGAGAATATTGAACTCGATACTATTAAACTATGCGTGGAAAAATAAAAAGCATAGAATCTCACTAACAATTTTAAAACAAAAGAAGAGCGAGGGGGGCCTAACCGTGCCTGATATCAGAGAGTACTATAAAGCTGCAGTACTATCTCGGGTTGTAGAATGGGCCAGAGATAGAAGCGAGAAGAGATGGGTACAGATAGAAAAAAGCACAATCTAAAACACAACTATGCACTATCATGTGGACACCTATACAATATAGAGCATTAAATATAGAAACGTTAGATTTAACACGAGATACACTGAGATTATGGGACAGGGTATATAAAAAACTAGACAAGGAATACAATTCACCACTTATTAACTTGAAGGAAAACACTTATTTTGCACCAGGGGTAAGGAAAATAGGGGGGAATTGGATAAAAACTGAAAGATTACACCTAGGGGATATAATAGAGGGGGGTAAAATTAGGGAGTTTGAGGAATTGAAACAAAGATCAACACAATGGGATTTGGATGGATGGCGGTTCCTCCAGCTACGTCATTTTGTGCAATCTCTGCCTCACCCATTACGGTCAAGCGAGGAACTTACCCCGCTGGAGAGGCTGTGCAAAACAGAAAGCTCAAAAGGCACAATATCAAAATTATACAAAATCTTGTTGGAAATTGACAAGCTGGGAGAGCCGCCTTTCCTACAAAAATGGGAAAGGGAGTTGGGCACACGTAGAGGTGAAAACACTTATGAAAGGATAATGCTATTGACCCATGCCTCGGCCATTGATACACGAACGGCAGAAATGAACTACAAATGTGTCTCGGGTTGGTATGCCACGCCCGACAAAGTGAGTAGATATGCGGAAGGGAAATCAGATCAGTGCTGGAGGGGATGCCAAGAGAAAGGAACCATGGCTCACATCTGGTGGCTATGCCCAAAAATCCAGAAATTTTGGCAACAAATTCTGGGTCAAATAAAAGAAATAACGGGCAAAGAAATCAAGAAAGACCCCTGGGTAGTCCTTTTCCACGGGGAGAGGGTGGGAATTTCGAGATACAAAAAGTCCCTAGTGCCCCACCTGCTCAATGCAGCCAAGAGGTTAATACCAAAGAACTGGCAGAGGGAGGAAAGCCCAGGGATGTGGGAGTGGATTGACACGGTCGAGGAAACCCACAGGATGGAAGAGCTGAAGGAGACCATGGGAGAGACAAACCAGGATTTTAAAAATAAATGGAAAAGCTGGGAAAAATACAAAAAGACGTGGAGTTATGCAGAGAATCTGAGATTAGAAACCTACGGGCCCTAAAGTTCTAACTCATATGAAACAAATCTCTAAAATACTTAAATGGAATATCAGCAATCAGGCATCCTCGGGAGTCACCTGGGGGGAGGGAGGAGGGAGAGGGGGGAGGTGGGTGGGAAGGGGCAAGGGGTCCCACAGTAATAGAGAAGGGGTACCCGAAGACGGGAGTACCAGGAGCTGAAAGAGCATGCGGTTGGTTGTAGGATGACTAGAAAATATGGGTATCCCCCAGTGGAAAAGGGAATACTTTAATAAGTATAAAAACACGTCTTTATAAAAAAAAAAAAAAAAAAAAGGGAATCTTTGGATCACAGGAGACCCCACAAATGATGCAAGTAAGCTTTGGAGACCAAGAAAGCATATTGACCATGAGCTGATCTCCAGCACGTGCGATTAGCTGATGTGGGAAAAAAAAAAAAAAAAAAGAAAAAAAAAAAAGAGTACTGGACCCTTTTGGAATGCAGATCACGGGCCCTCGGACGTGTGTGAACCGACTCCATTGCGAGCCGGGCACACTCGCATGTCATGCAAATTAGATGCTGGGAAACCCGCATCCAATATGTGAACCCTGCCTTAGTTCTAGTTTCATCCATTCATCTAATTCCTTGTTGTGGTTTTCCCAGGACAGAAATTGAGGTAAAATCTTTCCAACATGATCACAGACTGCAACAATAGCATGACAGAACTTCTAACACACCCCCTATTTAAAAATGGAAAACAAGGTTTTAACTGTACAGTAGTTTGGATTTAAAGGAGAAAGACAGCCAAAGCTTGTTTGGCTGTACTGTTCCTGTGGATAACAGGAGTGCAGTTTGTTCTGCACTCCTGTGATCCATTTTCAGCAGACAGCGGGATGAAGTCCACTGTCCGCTGACATCACAGAGTCGGTCCAGGCCCGGGCAAGATGGTGACCATATGGTCAGGATTCACTCACATGCCTGGACCAGTGTTCTGACGAGAAGTTCCCGGCTATCAAATAGCCAAGTTAACGATCAGCTGTTTAGGCGCGTTTCCGAGGCACGTGCATGTAGGAGAAGGGCGGATAGATACATGAAGGGGTGGATATTAAAATGATGGACAGTGCTGGGGGCATCATTTTTGTTGATGGGCAAACAAATCTGGAAAATAAATCATCTAACATAGACAAAGCAGCCTTTCAAATGACTAAACACGGCCTGCAAGCGTCCAGAAAAAATAGTACATAAAGATTTCCTTTGCAGCCTTGTTTTGGCCATCGATAGAAATTCCACCTTCAGCACTGGCCATCATTTAAAAATCCGCCCCCTTTATGTAACTATCCACCCCTCAGCTACATAAATGTGCCTTTGGCAATGGGGGACAACAGCTGATTATAAACTCTGTGTTCTGGGTCTCCATTCTGTGCGTGCACGGCACATGCGCAGCTCCACCCGGCATTTCTCAATAGGGGGAATTTTCCGACAGGACACCAGCACCCGGCTTAACTTCTCAGTAATCTACTGAGAGCTCGAGTCGGCCACTCCTGCCCCCCCCTGCAGCCCAGCACTCCAGTGAGTTCGGGGGGGGGGGGGCAGCAGACAGCAGTGACTGACCAGCTGTGTGTTTAGGGAGTTCTGAGAACTGAGCGATCTGCAGTGTTTGATCGCTTGATTCTCAGCCTTAGAGCCGGTGGGGGACAGATGCAGAATCGGATATATGTTGCATCCACCTAGGAAAGTATGATTCTCATAAAAAAAAAATACTTCTCTTTTAATCTTGGAGTAATCTGTATATTCCATTCAGATTTGTGCAGTAATCCAGCATGAAACAACTTCCGTACTTTGCCTTTGTGTAGAAGTTATCAGTAATAAAGACCTGCTCCCTCTCCTTCTGCATGGTGACAGGTCTTGTCTCTGCCCCCTGTAGATTTATGCACAGAGAAGATGTAAATCCTTTGTGGCCATTGTGAAATATATTTATGCCTGGGGTTAATTTTTTATATTTTTCTTAGCATTTTCTTAACAAGCAAAGGTAAGATTTGTGGAAAACTCACCTAGGCCACTGTCTAAGCTTCAATCTTTATTATATTTATCACCTTTCTTTCCTACATAAGTCTTTAAGGAGATATAAAAAAAAGTAACATTCCATGAAATTAATACAATTATTTATATTGCAGGTATGATCATAGGGGGTTGCATAATTAAAGTGGATTACAGCATGCATATATAACATCTGATTTAATAAGAAAATGTGTCAATACCTCTTAAACTTCCCCTTGATTATTTTAGGTTAGAGTGAATCAGAGAAGATTATAATGGACTAAGCATACAGCAAGAGAGACAGAAATCCTCTCACCTTAAATCCTTCCCTGTGTAGCTCATAGAATCTTTTGAGCGAGTAGATGTATATAAACTAGAACCGGCTAAGCCTCTCACTGGTTATGCAGAGCCAGATGGTCACCCTGGGTTGCACAGCCCTCAAATGATCAGTTGTTTCAAAATTGTCCCTACATATACAAACACACACCATTACATTATCAGTGTGCATTCTTTAGCTTCCCAGCTTGTGTCCCTCTCTTTACGCTCTACACCAGCGTCCCTCGCTGTGACAAGTGATTGGAGCTCTCAGGGACAAGGGGGGAGGGCTGGGATCATTCTGCTTTTTTCACTTAAGAAAAAGCTGTAATCAGGACCCGGGGGGCAGAATTGATTAGGTTGCCGCGGCCTTTAAAAGAGAGAAGGGAGGGAGAAAAATCGAATTATTGGACAGGCGCCTTTTAAGAGCCGCAGTTTTAATTTATTTTCTTATATTCAGTCAATAGATTTTTTTTTTTTTTTTAAACAGGTCCCGCGGTTTATAAATTGATTCTGTGCGTGGAGAAAAACAAACAAAACCATTTAAATTCTCTGGCTTCACATTCATTTATTTCTTTGGGGTATTTTTCATTTTATGTATTATTTTAAAACTGTGACATTTATCTAAAAATACATTAAAGGAAGGGCTATCCAGTAAAAGCAAGGACACCCCCCTAGACCTGTTCAATATGAATTATTATGACCGTCAATGATTAATAGTGGAAGTGTTGACCTATGGTTAGGCTCTTTAATTTTACTGCAAAACTCAACAAGACAGCGCAGTGGGTGGATTCCTTCCAGCACTGCATATCGTGCCCATTCTTACGGGTTATGGATTTGATCAGCAGTTACTTATCAAAGCAGCAGCTTTAAATATGTCGATGTGCATTCCCACTGAGTTAATAATTGATTACTGTTATTATGTTGTGTAAGAATGATGAATTCATTTAACTTGTTTCTAGCAAGGCAATTCAACAGTAAAGAATACCTAAAACGTTGTATATTGATTTCACAATTGTAAAATTTTTATCCCATGAGGATTAGATTATTAACAGGCTTCTAAAATGTTATACATATGCAAACAAGTCATTGTTCACTCCGACTTTACCATTGACAAGGTCAAACATACCGCTGTCTGCAGCAATTCAGAAAAGCCATTAATGATTCGGCCCAAAAAAGTTGAGCTAACAATGCATGTTATTTCTTACCTTTAAAATGTGGACAATTTATTCTACGAAGCTTCAATGGCTCATGCTGTACCAAATCTTACTTTACCAAGTGAACAATAATAGAGCTTTATATATATATAAAAAAAAAAATAAGCAGTTGAGAAGCAGTACTCTTCAGTAGAATGATAATAATGCTATAATATTTGTGTGTCTGAACATTGGGGATGTGGCACAGAAGCTCTCATTGCAGGACAAGGTGAGTATGCAGAAGAAGAGGTTATTTATGCCTCGTTTCCACTGAGCGGATTGGTTCGGTACGGTTCGGTACGGTACGCTATTTTGGGTGTTTCCATTATGAAAGCGTGCCATAAATCCAAACCGTACCGCACCGTTCAGGGTCCTGCTTCAGATGTGGGGCCATAGAAAATGGAACGGTACGGTTAGGGCGGAGCTACTGGCGTCACACGGTACATTCCACTGATTGGTGGACAGAAAACATCAATACTGACATCAAAGCAAAGCGCCAAACAATCACCACGTCGCCTTTCCGTCCATATAAAGGAGAAGGATGCCAGCAAACAGCAGGGTCTGGTTATCTGAGGAACTATCTACTTTCTTAGCAATAATTGGTGATAGCGTTATTCAGAGTGAGCTTGATGGATCAGTGAGAAATGAAAAGGTGTATAAAGATATTTCTCAGCGGATGGCAGCCGAGGTATTTGAATGGACGTCGGGTCAGTGTAGGGCAAAGCTTAAAAAGCTTAAAGCACAATATAAAAAAATTAAGGACGCCAACAGCCGTAGTGGAAACTGTCCAACTACTTGGAGGTGGTACGACGCGATGGATGCCATTTATGGTCATCGGCCAGCAAACCAAGGCAGGGAGGGAGGTCTGGACTCTGTACTGTAATTCTCGAATCCATGGTAGACCCCTTTGGTAAGTGTTTTTTTTTTTTTTTAACTTGGCATAGGATATCGCTCTGCTAACCATTTGAAAAAAATTATATAACCATATGTTTATTTTCAGAAACAATTGATTGACTCTCTAATGATGCGTCAAACTTTTCAGATGATGGACCTTCAATGTCTTTCAGCAGCACTAGTAGAATTTTATCAAGTCAACCACAGAGTAGCCAACCACAGAGTACGCCCAATGCACCCCAGCACAATGGTAAGACATGATGATACTAGAGACATTTTTAATTGTGCATTTTCTTCAAGTAAATCAACAGTGGGTCAGATGAGAAGGGGGGTTCAGCAGTGGGGCAGATGTGCAAGGGGTACAGTGGTGAAAGAGATGAGAAGGGGGGTTCAGCAGTGGGGCAGATGTGCAGGGGGTACAGTGGTGGAAGAGATGAGAAGGGGGGTTCAGTAGTGGGGCAGATGTGCAGGGGGTACATTGGTGGAAGAGATGAGAATGGGGGTTCAGCAGTGGGGCAGATGTGCAGGGGGTACAGTGGTGGAAGAGATGAGAAGGGGGTTTCAGCAGTGGGGCAGAAGAGCAGTGCTGTGTATTGGTGGAGCAGATGAGCCGGGGGAACAGAGGTGGGGCAGTCAATCAGTATGGTACAGTCTAGTGGGGTAGATGAGAAAGGGGCTTACAGTAGTGGTTTGACTGATGTTACCAAAAACAATATTTTGGTCTTTTGTATATTACAGGTGAAAGGAGACGGTTGCAGTTGGATCTGCGCACAGTCATGGAGGATAGAAGAAAGGCAGCTGAAAAGAATGGATAACCATTCTGAGAGGCGGTTTCAGGCACTGTGTCAGGATGCACAGGAAGCTATGCTACAGGAGGCAGAAATCGCCCGGCAGCAGATGGAGCAGTTGGCTACCTTCAACCAGGCCTTCCTCGGTGTCCTTGGTCAGCTTGTTCAAGTGCTTGGAGCCAGTCATCAACATAGGTCACCACCCAGACAGTAGTGCCTTTCATGCAGCACACGATCTGTACCCATGTTTATGTTTAAAAAAATGTAATTAAAGGGGGTTTTAAAGGTTAGATTTTATTTTCTAAATAGGTTATTTTAAGCTAGTGCATTGTTGGTTCCCTTACTTTTTCCTCCGATTTCCCTTCTAAATGTTTTTTTTTTCTTTGTCTGAATTTCTCACTTCCTGTGCCATTCTCAGTAAACCTGACACCATCTTCTGAGCTGTGTTTAGTCAGTCAGAACAGCTTACTGAAGAGGAACAGGAAGTGAAAAATTCAGACGAAGAAAACAAAGAAAAACATTTAGAAGGGAAATCGAAAGAAAAAGGAAGTGAACCAACAATGCACTAGCTTAAACAAATTACATAATAAAAGACAAACCTTTAGAACCTCTTTAAGTTTTTCTAAAAAATGTTTCTATATTTTTTGAAATTTTACTTTAACCACTTGCCTACTGCCCAGATGAAATTTTAGCTTCCGGCACTGCGTCGCTTTAACTGACAATTGCGCGGTCGTGCCACGTGGCTCCCAAACAAAATTGGCGTCCTTTTTTCCCCACAAATAGAGCTTTCTTTTGGTGGTATTTGATCGTCCGTGCGGTTTTTATTTTTTGGGCTATAAACAAAAAAAGAGCGTACATTTAAAAAAAAAAAACACAAAACAATGCTTTTTGCTATAATAAATATCCCATTAAAAAAAAAAAAAAAATACATTTATCTCAGTTTAGGCCAATACGTATTCTTCTACATATTTTTGGTTAAAAAAAAATTAAAATTAAAATTGCAATAACCGTATAGTGACTGGTTTGCGCAAAAGATATAGGCCCAGATTCACGTACATCTGCGCATTATTGGACCGGCGTAGCGCACTGCCTTTACGTTAGACTTGCGCAATTTTGCCGCGTAATCACCCTATTCTCGTAGCTTTTGCGCAGGAAATTACGCATACGTAACGTTTTTCCAGAGTCGTAAGGAGGAGTAATACAAATGGGGAAGGACGTGGGCGTGTTACATTGAAATGAGCCGTGACCCCATGCAAATGAAGGGCCGGCCGGCTCGCACATGCGCGCTTGAACAAGACCATGTCAGCTCCGATGTGCGCATGCTCACAACTCGGGAGCGGCGCAATCAGTGAAATTGGAAATGGACTAGGGCAACGTTGTGAACTACGCAAACAGCATAAATAGACACACACAAACGCACTTCCTTTGCAAAAGTACATCCCTTTGTCCCTTCCCATTTAACAAAGTGCTTTTGTTCTTGTTGTTCGTTGCGGTGTGTTTTGTAGTTGTCAGATTAGTGTTCTGTGTGATCAAGTGGTTGTTAGTAGATTTTTGAAAGTGGTTTTTGATAAGTGTTTGAGAGACTGTTTGTTTGATTGATATATTTATTTTTGTTTCTTTTCCTGCTGTATTTTTTTTTTTTGGGGACTGTTTCTTGGTGAGTAGTTTTCTCTCTGTGTGTGTGTTTTTTTGTGATTGGTTGTGCTTGTTTGTGTGCGTGAATTTTGTTGACTGGGACTGTTTTTTTTTGGAAGGATGACTGAGAGAAAACGAAAGCTTAATTTTACAGTTGTGGAAAAACAGATTCTTGCCCGGGCCATTAGCGAGTATGGGCGTTACCTCCACGGCCCAGAGAGTGCCAACACCACCCCGGCCAGGAGGAGGGAGATTTTGGATAGGATCACTGACCAGGTGAATTCTGCGGGGCAGGGGGAGACACGGACCAGGTCTGGGATTGACAAAAAAATCAACGACCTCCGGCGTCTGGTCAAAAAGAAGTTGGCCAGAATGCATGCCCATGCCAGGGGCACAGGAGGGGGCCCACCATGCCGTATTAGCCTGACAGCGGAGGAGCGTGCGGTGGCCCTGACCTTTCATCGGCATGAAGTTGAGGGCCTGCCCGGCTTTGACTCCAGTCCCCAGCCCGTGGTGCCAGGTAAGTTGTTTTCTTTTTTAATATCAGGTGTGTAGCATGTGTGGGGGAGGGGGTGAAAGGGAATATGTGGCAAGTATGTGGATCCTCCAACCTGTGAATGTTTTGTGTCATCCACAGATGTGCAGGAGGGTGCAGGGCCATCTGGCCTGACCGCACCAACCCCAGGACAGCAGCCTAATGAGACCCCCCCAACAAGGCCGGAGTCCGCGGAGGAGGTTCAAGAGGAGGAGGACAATCATGAGGAGCAGGACAATCATGAGAAGCAGGACAATCATGAGGAGGAGGAGAATCATGAGGAGGAGGAGGAGTCCATGTCAGGCACTGGACGGTTGGGTTTTGAGGACTCCTCCCCTCTGGCTGCCAGCAGGCAGACCTCCCTAAGGGGGAGCCCCCCCCCCTCCTCCCCCAACATGGCTCCCCTCACAAGGGCCTCCCCTTCTCCCCAGCCACAAGCATCAGCTGGAGGCAGGATGTCATCCCAGACCAACAGGGGGTTGGCCGATCTCCTGCCCGCCACCCTGAGAAGGGACCAGTTCCTCCAGACCCGCCATCTGGGACAGGTCAGCCAGACATTGGTGCGGATGGAGGAGAGCCTGTCCTCCATCAAGGATACACTGGGGAACCTGGACTCCCACTCCCGGGCTTTCACAACCTGCCTAAATGAACTGCAGACGACATCAGCAGGCGTTGGGCAGGATGTGAGGGCCCTTACCCTGGTTATCCAGGCCAACACGGCAACAGTTGGTGCTGCCCTGGACAGAATTGCCGTGGCCTTGGAGGGCAGGCCACCAGGTGGGCAGAGATCAAGGGCTGATCCTCCTTCCCCGGTTTTACCCCTTCCCCATGAGTCTCCCCTGAGAAGCCGGGGCCGTGGCCGGGGGCGCCCCAGGCGTGGCTCACGCAGAGGGCAGTAATTTGTTTTTCCCCCAATATTTTTTTTTTTTTTCAATTATTTTTTATTTTTTTTGTCTTGTTTTTTTTTTTTTTTGCTGGAAATTTTTTGATTTTGCAGGTCATTTTTTTTTTTTTTTTGGGTTGTGAATGCTGTGTGAATGTGGGGGTGACATTCCTGCCGGAAAAGGGGTGTCACCCTCAATTTTGGTGGAGAAGGGTTCCCCAGGACCAGGGAGAAGTGATCCCCAGGTCCGTGTGAATGGTGTATGAATGTACAGTGACATAATTGGAGCCTTGGCGTGGCGTTGCTGCTCACAAGTCCAGCATGGTGGACTGGTGCCAATCCAATTTGATGTGGATGTGGGGTGTGTGTGCTAGGGACCACAGTGGTGTGCATGCATGCATTCTCATTGTGCCATGATTAATGTGTGTGTTTAACGTGCAAAGATGCCCAATGTGAGCTGTCTCCTGGCTGCTCTTCCCTCAGAAGACGAGGGACCCTCGGTTAGGGGGGGATTGTCTGGTTCAGGAGTCAGGTCATCACGTAGGCCAATCTGCAGGCCCTTTCTTTCTGCAAAGTTGTGCAGCATGCAACATGCACCGATGATCTGGCACACGAGGGTACCCCCAGACTTATCCAGGCATCGGAAACGTGACTTTAGGATGCCAAAGGTGCGCTCCACCACTGCTCGTGTTTGAGCATGTGCTTGATTGTATCTTTCCTCTCCTGGAGTTTGGGGGTTCCGGATAGGAGTCATGAGATGGGGTCCCAGTGGATATGCAGAGTCACCTGTAAGGGAAAAGACAGGAGGATGTTAGTCATGCATGTGCCCCTTGTGATGTGCATCATGGGAGGGGATAGTCATGCCTGCCACCCATGTCACTCACCAACCAGCCAGGTGTCCCCATACACGTTCTGATCAAATTCCAATCGGATGTGGCATTGATTGTATATGTAGCTGTCATGGCTGGACCCTGGGTGTTTGGCACGGACGTGCCATATGAGGCCTTGGGCATCGACTATCACCTGTACATTGATGGAATGCCAATGCTTCCGATTGCGGTACATGTGCTCTGTCTCCATGTGTGCAATCAATGGCCCCCACAGTGCGTGGGAATCTGGCAATTCTGTAGAAATCTGTCATTGCCTTCAGCCGCAGGTCCTCAGTGGTGGGTTTGATGATTTGGTTAGCCATGCGTCTGAGTATTGCAGGGACAACCTGGTGCACACATCTGCTCATGGAGGATTGTGACATCCCAGCCACCACTCCACTTGTACGCTGAAAAGAGCCACTGGCAAGGAAATGGAGTGTTGCCAGGACCTTGACCAGTGGCTGCACTGCATGTGAGCGGTGTGTTGGGCTGGTGATGTCATCCTGCAGGGTTGTGGTTAATTCCAGGATGGCATGAGGGGTGAATCTGAAGATGCGATACACCTCAGAATCACTCATGCCAAACAGGTCTATGCGGGTACGGTATATCCTCTCCCGTGTCATCCTCCGTGCCATCCTCCGTGCCCTCCTCCTTCTTTGTTCATCTAAAGTCAGTAGTATAGCTATGCACGACGATGCCCCTGGCATGTTGGCATACAGATTGTTGAGCAACACGTGTGACTGCTGAGCTGCTCACTAACAGTGTTGCTTTATCTAACAAGTAGACTTTTTTTTCTTTTTTTAGACCAGCTTTTATCAGCTCTAATTTTAGACAGGACATTTTGCTGTTGAGCACACTGCGTCGCCTGCGCTGCCCCAACGTTGTTTTGTGGATCCCCGTAAGTCCCTCATTAGCATATTTGACTAGCAAATCAATGGTGTGTCTATCGCACTTTTGCGCGGACAGATGCGCCAGTCTAACGAAATTACGTGGGATTTTTTGCGTATCTCGTTCTGGGGATGCCGCGCAACAAAACGCACGCGCACATTTAGACTTACGCACGCGCATCTCCTGTTGCGCAGGCGTAATCGCTCTGTGAATCTGGGCCATATTGCCTACAAAATAGGGGACATAATTATGATTTATTTTTTTATTTATTTTTTACTAGGAATGGTGGCGATCTGCGATATTTTTTTCGGGATTGCGACATTATAGCGGATATAGATAATTGGGTGTTAGGTCCCCAGACCAAAGAACCCAAAACGAGCAAGGGGCCAGTAGGATTGTTGCGGTACTAATAAGAGGATAACAAAATCAAATTACAAAAATTAAAACAAAGTAAAGTTTATTAAATACAAGACAATAAAGTGACACATAATTAAAACAGTAAGGTAATGACGCTGAACAGTGTCGCTGAAGGCTAGATGAAGGAGCAGCGGTTCCCGGATCCAGCATGGGTAGGGCTGGGAGCCCAGGGGTTCTAGTCTGTCCTCCACCCGTGACGGACGATCGTGGATGAGGACCGCGGCACAGAGACGCCGGGTCAAGCCAGAGGGCATGACGTCAGCGCAGGTACGCGCACGCATCATGCTCCCGCGTCCTCGTTGAACCGGCTTGAGGACATACTAGAACCCCTTGGCTCCCAGCCCTACCCATGCTGGATCCGGGAACCGCTGCTGCTTCATCTAGCCTTCAGCGACACTGTTCAGCGTCATTAACTTGACGCTTCCTTGGGACCACCATCGATCCCCCTCCTAACCAACCACTTAACTTGTGGCGCATACACACGTCTCTACACGTGCTTCAGTCGGGTTCCTTTACCCAGGACCCCTGTTCTCATATATACATGCCCTCCCATGGCCACCACATGGGACCTGCGCCCGGCCACCCCTGCCGTGCTTCGCTCGGTGGGCCTTTTAGATATACTCCTGAAGAAGTGGCTATGCCACGAAACTAGTCGAGCCTCTGCGAGTCTCTGCGACCTCCAACCCACTGTATTATTCCCTTGTAGGGATCCTTTAATGGTGTTGTGCATGGTTACTACTGTTTTAATTATGTGTCACTTTATTGTCTTGTATTTAATAAACTTTACTTTGTTTTAATTTTTGTAATTTGATTTTGCTATCCTCTTATTAGTACCGCAACAGTCCTACTGGCCCCTTGCTCGTTTTGGGTCCTTTGGTCTGGGGACCTAAGACCCAACTATCTATATTCAGATTTCCAGGATGATGGTACTCTATATCTTTATGCTTATGTATTTTACCCCAGAGGCTCCAATTATTAGACATTATAGCGGACACATCGGACACTTTTGACACATTTTTGGGACCATTCACATTTATACAGTGAACAATGCTATACATATGCATTTATTACTGTATAAATGTGACTGACAGGGAAGGGGTTAACCACTAGGGGGCGGGGAAGGGGTTAAATGTGTGTCCTACGTAGTGACTGGGGGAGGTGACCAATTATGTCCCTATGTACAAGGGACACAGATCGGTCTCCTCTCACCCTGACAGGATGTGGAGCTCTGTGTTTACACACAGAGCTCCACGTCCCTGCTTAGGTACTGGGCAATCGCGGGTGCCCGGCGGCCATCACGGCCACCAGGCACGCGCACGGTGTTCCCAGTAACGCGACGGGCGGCGTGCGCTCGTTCCCTAGCGGCTTTAAATAACAGGACGTCATATGACGTCCTGTCAGAACAATA
The DNA here is from genome assembly GCA_029574335.1 of Rana kukunoris. Classification (NCBI taxonomy): domain Eukaryota; kingdom Metazoa; phylum Chordata; class Amphibia; order Anura; family Ranidae; genus Rana; species Rana kukunoris. Next base: position 253,094,342 of record CM056051.1, on the reverse strand, counting down.
GAGCATTCCGCCCGCCATCATTTGACGGCGGGCGGGTGTTAAGTGGTTAAAGAATATGTAGAAAGATTAGTTTTTTGTTGAATAAAAAACATGAGAGACTTCTCTGAGTATGTCTGATATCATTTAACATTTTATTAAAAATATAGCAAAAAGTAATTAAAAATGTTAATAATTCATGGTAAGAACTTAAAAGTTAAGGTGCAGCATCAGAGCCTGACATATTTCACTGCACTCTTCTTCCATATCCTGTGCTGCTGTTACTGGTACTGGCTCTTCTGGAGATGTATTCCAATCCTGGTCAAAGTCTTCTCCATGACTTTCACAAAGATTGTGAAGAGCACAGCAAGTTAGCACTATGGATTTGACAAGTTTAACCTCCCTGGCGGTATGATTCTGTCTGGAATTACGTATCAAAAGCGGTACAATTTTTTGCATGGAAATTTGGCATTTTATACTTTAGGCCTGCAATTCTTAGGAATAACTCACTTAAATTTGTCCAAACCAGAGTCTAGTAGACATCCCGGGTATGATAAAGTTTGAAACACAAAATCATAAAATTATAATATAATAAATAACTATAAATAATTATAACAAATAATAATGTAATTATAATAAAAATTATTCAATAATGTAATCAAATCAGAAACACTGAAATTTGCTCAGTTGCAGAATTGTCGCTGTCATTACTTTGATTTTTTTATGACGACTTTCCCCACAAATCGCTATCGCTCAATTCTGCAAGTGATTATAATTTATTATCGCTGTTTTCTAGCTGCTCTAAAACCACTTTTGACATAAAGGGACATTTTTGGTTGCTATGGACAATCTACAGTTTGCAGGCACAAAAAAAAATGTTTTTATTATGTAAAAGTACATGTAGGACACAGGGAAGACCACTAGGGACAAGGAGTGTGTGTATTTTTTACATACAGTACTGTAATCTATAAGATTACAATATACTGTATGTAATGTGTTTGTTTACATTTTTGAATTTGCCGCTGGTCTCCGCCCCCTGTGCGCCATTACGTCGCAGGGAACGGAGATCGGCGGCGCGGGCACTGTGTGAGTCGAGCGAGGACGCCGCTCGGTCACACAGCGGGGATGCATCGCTGGATCCAGGGACAAGGTGAGTACAGTAATACCCAGCCTGGATAAAAGGTAAGCCAGCGGGCTGCAGGCTCTGCACATCCACCACGAGCGTGACTCGGGGTTACCGATTTTTACATTGAAAAACCACCCCGAATCACGCTCGGGGATACCGCTAGGAGGGTTAATGTCACTGTCATTCCTCTTCATAAGACACCTCCATCTACCCTTAAGGCCGCGTACACACGATCAAATCTGTCTGCTGGAAACGGTCTGCTAGACCATCCCAGCAGACAGATTCGATCGTGTGTACGGGCGAGCCGACGGATTTGGCCACCCGACAGATTTCAAAGCATGCTTTGAAATCTATCGGGTGGGAACCCGTCCGCCCGACATGTCTGCTGGTTAGTACACTTACCAGCAGACATGTCGTCTCGCACCGGCGCCGAATGGATTCGGCACATGCGCGGAAGTGTTTTACTTCCTAGTGCGGTGACGTGGCGGAGTCAACATCACCGCCACGTCACCGACACGTCAGCGCGCCGTCTGCTGGCGGGGATTTTGGTTTGCTTGAACCTCAAGTTACTTACCTAGAAAGCTTGAGAAAGGAATGCGGCAGTCGTGTCATTCTCTGCCTTAGCATTCGAAAACGCGTCGCTTGCCTGGTGACGTCACCATCCATCGCCCGCTGCTCCTGCTGCACGGCGCTGTGCTCTTTGAGGACTGTCTCATCCATTGCACCCACTCATAACATCTAGGGAAACAGGACTGACTCCTCACCACACAGCGCTACACCAGTGGACACAAAGTGGATAAACGAGCGCACCAGATGACAGCCACCCCTCCCTTCTGGAGAAACTTTGATATGCCTGTATATCACCACCAAAATGTGAGTGGTTTTCTTATCTTTGGCTTTGTGATTAAATTTGTTTAACATACTACACCCAGAGGCGCCTCTCTCCTTGTTTGCCCTTCTAGATTTGGAACTTGGTTTCTGTTCCCCACTGATGGCAGCCCTGAGTGTATATCTCCATCAACTTAATAACAATTTATTCTAAACAGCCTGAACTGTTTTTATTTTTATTTTTATTTTTAATATTAATTTTTACTTGGACCTTTTATTGGACCCTGGTTTATATCACGCTGTTGGGATATATATATATATTTTTCTTTGATTTTTGCGCAAAATTTACTTGTAGTACTGAAGGTTAAGTTGTTGTTTTCTTTAAATGAAGAATACATCTGGGGGCTTATCTAATCTAGGGACTTCCCTGTAAGTTATAGTTGGTAACTGTTACTGTAGTGCCAAGAGGCAGGTGTGCCACAAGGGTAATTACAGTGTATTGTTAAGCATGGATGCTCATAAAATGTATGCGTATTTACAGTATGTAATATGTATGAATAATGCCTAATGATGTATATGTTCTATGCACTTAATGTAAATGAAACCAGGTTTGCTAGGGGTTACAGTGTTTTTCCTGTTTGGAAGCTTTGCTCCTTACCTGTGAAGCCCTGCCCACCACCCAGGATAAACAGTGGAAGAGGAAACTGAGCTGCTGTGGATTGTGGGAAGTACAGAGCCTGCTGAGAGGAATTTTGACCTGTGGGGAATGTATTTCCCAGAGAGGCTGAGCCTGTACTATACTTCCCAGCATTACCATAGCCCCTGAGAGAGAAAAAGGTAGGACTGTTCCAGGGCTAGGGGTAGATTCAGAGAGGATGTGGTTGAGTATGCACACACACTGTGTATCAGTCTGCTGTTGAGTCTTTTTGCTGCAGTGTTGATGATGTAGAGAGGCTAAGTAATGGAAATTTCTTGGTTTGTTGTAATGCCACTCTTGCACTTGGTCTAATATCGCTGAGCCCTGGAAAGAGAGTGGGAGGAGACAGGTCATCACCCAAGGAGTTGGTGAAAGGCGATTCCCTATCACACCCAACATAAAAGATCAGTATTGCTTACTGGGAACACGGTTCAGACACCCACACCCAGGTTCAGGGGGCTTAATTGTGAACACTATAACACTAAGAGGGAAGGGTTTAACAAAGACTGTTGTTTGTCATAGCGTCATCTCCTAGACAGGACATTTCCCAATATAGAGATTACCTGGTCCATTGGTTTATTACCAATTGTGAAAATTAATTTACAACCGTTTCACATACTTAAAGGGTTTATTTTTTTTAGTTTTCCATTTCTTTGGTTTATCTACAGTATATATTGTTACAATAAATATCCCTCCTTCATCCCAGGTTTGTCAGAGAGCATGGTGCTGCTTACAGAGTCATGGGTTCTGGGAACAGGGAACCCAAAAAAACAGCAGCCCCTTCGGGGTTAAAGGGGTTGTAAAAAGTTCATTTTTGATTTTATAAATAGGTTCCTTTAAGCTAGTGTAATAAAGTGAAAATAATGCGCAACCTAAAAAACTCTTTCTGATGGACTACAGACAATGAAAATAAATAAATAAAGGTACCTTTTGATATACTGCACCATGAAGTTTTCCTCTTTTTTCCTTTATAGTATGCCCAAACCTGCTCTTTGAACGCCTTTACATATCACTATCCCGGGAGGAGATAGTGCATGTGTTCTCGGACAAAGATCCAGCTGATACAAAGTGTTGCTTGGTATCCCATGGAGAGGTGAAAAAGTTTGCTTAAGAAGGATTGTCTGCTGTGGGTCAACCTCCATGTCCGGAGTCTGGTGAACCTACCCCGGTGTGCTGAACCCTTTTGATCCCCGTAATAGAGATCCATCTGAGTCGGTAAGCGGCCAATTTATCTACCTTTACCTGATGGAAGCATAAAACTGAAGATTTGTATCCCTGCTCCTGTGTTTGAATCCTTGCAGTTTTTTTTTCTTTTTTGGTCTTTATATTTGTTTTTTTATTGCTTTGTTTGGACTTTAAGTGATCATTTAGGAATATTGCTGGAAGTGTGCGGCAGTTTTCATTCATTTATATTGCTGCTTGCTTTCATCACTTGTATATGAGTGGTATTGTGTTTTTATTCACATTAATTCTCATATTATATATATTTTATATATATATATATATATATATATATATATATATATATATATATATATATATATATACACTTCTATAGTCGCTTTTTTATGCGATTTTTTTAGGTTGCGCATTATTTTCACTTTATTACATTTACTTCTAATTTACTATTCAAACTATTTCTATAATTGCAGCACCTTTTACTTTGTCATATCTTTTTGTCACATTTGGAATTTGTCCCCGTGGGGACAAGTACTATTCACATATATATTTAAATTTCTCACATGGTGGTATTGTTTTGCACTTTGTTGCACTATTTCACACCCCGTTTCTTTGGGGATAGCACAGATTAACCCTACTACACATTCCTTTAAGCTAGTGCATTGTTGGTTCACTTACCTTTTCCCTCCATTTCCCTTCTAAGTGTTTTGTTTCTTTGTCTGAATTTCTCACTTCTTGTAAGCTTGCCCCCATCATCCAAGCCGTTCTGGCTGGGGGTTAGTCAGCCTGCTCGCCCCCACCCTTGGGACTACATCCCCGCGGGGAGACACTGTGAACATTTCTGTGTGGCTCACTAGCAATGTACCTTGAGTGGCCAGGAAAATGCATCTGCACTGGGGGAGTGAGAAGAGAACACAGAGCAGCTCTGGCTGTGTAGTGACCGGCACAGGGGCTGCTTCAGTGCAGGTGGTGATGTAGGTGAAGTCTAGAGCTTTAGGTTGTGTTCAGGCAGGAAGACACTAGAATGGCCATAGAGCCTATCTATAAGTGTTAAGCAGGTAGGAAAGGTGCTGGAATGGCTGCGCAACTATCTAAAGGTGGTGGACACTGAAGCTGGCAGAGGAAGTTGGTTGGAAGCCCCAGCAGATTACACTTCCCAGCCTCTCACTTGGATATTATTTCCATTTTTTTTCCACCATAATTACTAAAAGTTAAGAAATACTTCCATTTACCATTTATATCTTACAAATTACATAGGCTTTATACAAATGTGATAATGAATGTATCGGGGGCCCCACAAACTGGCACATAAGTACCTTCCTTTTTGAGAGGAAGGGATGGTAGGTTTAAACTATTAAAGTGAATAGACAAAGCACACATTTTCTTTAAGCTATACTTTGGCTGAGAAAACTGGCCATTATTTATGAGCCTATACAGCATATGCAAATAAACATTAAAGCACTATATTAGTGTTGAGCATATGCAGCATCAACCTTATGATCAGGAGGAGGGTTGTTTGAATGTAAACATTAAAATGAAAGATTCCCTTGAAATAAACCTGTCATGAGTTTATGTATGTGGAGAGATATGGTGCAGAAGACCGTCGGCTATCTATCTTGTGGTCTCCCAGTGCTTTTGTCAGGGACTTACCTCCTCCATGCAGCTGTCCGCCTCCATGCAGCCGTCCTCCTCCATGTCCCTGGATCACCGCCGCACGTCCCGCGCACGTGCACGCGCTCCAACGGCACGCGCGCGTGCATGGGGGGGGTGCGCGCGTGCAAGGCGCGCGGGGTGTGCACGGGAGCGCGCGCGTGCACGTGAACGGGTCTGGCACCAAACGGACACTTTAAAAACCTGTGTTTGTTTGCAGCTCATTGCTGCCTGATCTGCAGTTTATGCCTGATCCCTACCTGAGACCTGTACTCTGATTACCTGCCTGGAATACCTGTTTGAACTCTGACTTTGGCTTGCCTGATCATCCATACCTCTCCAACCCTCTGACCCGGCTCCTGTTTGACCATCAGCCTGATTGAACTCTCCTTGCCAGACCTACCTGCTTGCTTCACCGACTACTCTTCAGCCATCTGCCTGTATACCTTCTGCTTACCTGTTATGACCCGGCTTGTCTGACCCTGCTGTTCCAGTTGATGTCCATTCCACCAACTTACCTTCCCAGCTTGTGCCGCAGTAGTCGCAGCTTCCGTGCGGGTCGTTGACCCTTCCTCCGCTTCAGCATCTTCAGCATCTCCTACATCTTCACATCAGAGGTATTCGCCCATCTGCTTCTACTCTACATCACCCTGGCACTCCTACCCCCCTGTGCTCCGAGTCCGCTGTTCCCACTTCAGTGGCTCGCGAACCAGGGTCGTAAGAGAGGCTACCCTGCATCAGACTCTGGTATCCAGGTACGTAACAATATCAGGCAGCCATGACAGAGTTTGCAGGAGTGGCCCCAGCAATGGAGGAGATTTGCAAGCATTTGTCATCCCTCACCCAAACCGTTAAAAACCTGCAAGATGGCTATCTGAGATTGGAAGGACAGGTCCAGAACCTTGTCGCCCCTGGAGAAGCCTCAACGTATGCTACTCGGTCTTCATCAACCGCTGCTACTCCATCTGTGGTAATGCTACCACCTGAACCCAGGGTTCCTATGCCTGAGCGATTCACGGGGGATCGCTCTAAATTCCTGGACTTTCGTAATGCCTGCCAGTTATACTTTGCTCTACAACCCTGCACATTCTCGTTAGAGGCCACGAAAGTGGGGTTTGTCGTCTCATTGCTTCAAGGGGAACCCCAAAAATGGGCACATCGGTTACTAGAGGAGAATGGCCCTCCGACACAGACTTTGCTAAACTTCTTCCAGGCCATGGCCCAACTTTATGATGACCCCAAAGGACTGCCACAGCCGAAACCGCTCTACTTACACTCCAACAGGGCCGTCGAGCGGTCGAGGATTATGTAACCGATTTTCGTCAATGGAGTGCAGACACCCAATGGAACAGCGCGGCTCTGCCCCACCAATTCAGCTTAGGCTTATCAGAATCCCTGAAGGATGAACTAGCCCGCATTGGGGTGCCTGAAACCCTAGAGGATCTAATCACTAAGGCTGTGCAAATTGATCGACGACTAAGGGAACGCCTGGGAAAAGAGCGTTCTTCCCAACAAGGCCGCCCAGTATGGGTCACTGCTCGGGTCCCCTTGCCTGCTTCTCGTTTCCAACCATCTTCTTCTCCGAGTTCTGCTGATCCATCTATGGACACTTCCGAACCAATGCAATTAGGAGTGATGCGACCATCCCTGACTCCGGAAGAACGCACACGTCGTCGTCAGTTGAACCTGTGTCTCTACTGTGGCGAGGCCGGCCACTACGTGAATAATTGTCCTGTCAAGACACGCAAGTCTCAGCCATCTCTACCAACACCACCCACCTTGTTCTCTCCCTTTCCTTACAGCTTCCGGAAAAGACGGTGTTGGTCAACGATATCGTTGATTCGGGCGCATGCAGCTGTTTTATTGATGCCTCTTTTGTTAATCTTCATAGCATACCTTTACGTAGAAAAGACTTTAAACTTTCCGTTTTCTTGGCTGACGGCTCACACATCAAGTCTGGTCAGGTAACACAAGAGACGCTTCCACTACCTGCTATTTCTTCTCTCCAACACAAGGAACTGTTAATTTTGGATGTTATTTCATCCCCTTTGTTTCCAATAATTTTAGGCCTACCTTGGCTCCGGGCACACAACCCCCAAATTGATTGGACATCTGGAAGAATCACCTTCCCTTCGTACTACTGTCAGGAACACTGTCTGCCCAGACCGTCTAACCCGTCTCCTACCCTGATGTGTTTGAATGCTGATCCTAACCTGCTTCAGTCCATCCCAAAACCGTATCATGGATTCCTTGACGTGTTTAGCAAGAAAGGAGCTGATTCTCTGCCATCTCATCGGCCATATGACTGTCCGATTGAACTCCTTCCTGGAGCCGAAATACCCTTTGGGCAAATTTTCCCACTTTCTGAGATGGTACAGGACGCATTAAAAGTCTAAATTGACGAGAATTTGGCCAAAGGATTCATCTGCCCGTCCACCTCGCCAGCAGGCGCCGGGATCTTCTTTGTCACAAAGAAGGACCAGACTCTCCGCCCCTGCGTTGACTATAGGGAATTAAACAACATCAAGGTGAAGAATCGCTACCCTCTGCCTCTAATACCCAAGCTTTTTCAAAAATTACGATCGGCTATTATTTTCACTAAACTGGACCTGAGGGGAGCGTATAACTTGATACGGATCAGAGATGGTGATGAATGGAAAACAGCGTTCCGCACCAGGTATGGACACTATGGGCCAGATTCAGCAACACTTGCGCTGGAGTATTTCGATATGCGCCGCGTAACTGTGATTATGCGCCGTCGTTTCTATGTGGCCGTACCCACCAAACTAGATGCGACAGAAAACGGGCCATTTCCGATCGGCTTAACTTTCCGACGCCAGAGTATCGTCAGCGCATAATTTCGCTTGGCGCATCAGTCGCGCCTATTGATTTCCCCTGCAAATATGCAAATGAGGGAGATTTCCCGATTCGCGACCGGATTAACACCATACGCCGGCTACATGCGCCGCGCGTATCTCGTCCGTCCGGCGCAAAGTTATTTCTACAAATAGCTGCTTTATCTTTACTCCAGACGGCCTCAGGTCAGCAGGAGAGCAGCTACAGCAGCGTTACCGACGAAACTAGCAAGCTGAACAACCACACTTGCAAGGACAACACCTCTGTGTGCCAACATGCCAGGGGCAGTCGTGGTCCTAGCACTAGTACTGGGTCCCCCGGAACGAAGGAGGCGGGCACGTGAGAGGATATACCGCACGCGCATGAGCCTCTTTGGCATGGGGGATGAGGAGGTGTATCGCCTCTTCAGATTCAGCCCTGATGCAATCCTTGAACTAACCACAACCCTGCAGGGTGACATCACCAGCAAGACACACCGCTCACAAGCAGTGCAGCCACTGGTGAAGGTCCTGGCAACACTCCATTTCCTTGCCAGTGGATCATTCCAGCGTACAAGTGGAGTGGTGGCTGGGATGTCACAGTCCTCCATAAGCAGATGTGTGCACCAGGTTGTCCCTGCAATCCTCAGACGCATGTCCAACCAGTTCATCAGACCAACCACTGAGGAGCTGCGGCTGAAGGCAATGACAGATTTCTACAGCATTGCCAGATTCCCACGCACCATTGGGGCCATTGATTGCACACATGTGGCCCTACAGCCCCCCAGTGCCACAGAGCACATATACCGCAATCGGAAGCATTGGCATTGCATCAACGTACAGGTGATAGCCGATGCCCAACGCCTCATATGGCACGTCCGTGCCAAACACCCCGGGTCCAGCCATGACAGCTTCATATACCGTCAGAGCCCCATCCCAGCAGAATTCGAGCAGAACATGTATGGGGACAGCTGGCTGGTTGGTGAGTGACATGGGTGGCAGGCATGACTATCCCCTCCCGTGATGCACATCAGAAGTGGCACATGCATGACTAACATCCTCCTGTCTTTTCCCTTCCAGGTGACTCTGCATATGCACTGGGACCCCATCTAATGACTCCTTTCCGGAAACCCCAAACCAGAGGAGAGAGAAAATACAATGAAGCACACATCAAAACCCGTGCAGTGGTGGAGCAAACATTCGGGCTCCTGAAGTCCCGTTTCCGCTGCCTGGATAAGTCTGGGGGGACCCTATTGTATTCCCCTACCTTCGTGTGTCAGATCATCGGTGCATGTTGCATTCTGCACAACTTTGCTATGAGAAAAGGCCTGCAGATTGACATACGTGATGACCTGACCCCCGACCCACACAGTCCCCATCTGCCAGAGGAGAACCAGTCTGCTGATGGAAGAGCAGTCAGGAGGGTCCTCGCCGTAGGCATCTTTGGACACTAAACCAAAACATTTATCACACAGACAATGCACGCGTGTACACCACTGATGTCCCTAGATCACACACACCACATGCACATCGCATTGGATTAGCCCAAGTACAGCATGTAGGACTTGGGAGCAGCAACGCCAGCGTCAAGGCCCCAATGATGTCACTGTCTATTCATACACCTTTCACACGTCATTCATACAGCCGTGGGGTTAACTTCACCACCACGGCCGAGGGTGACACCCCTTACTGTCAGGAGTGGCACCCCCTCACATTCACACACCATTCACACTGTCCCCTGCACTCCTGACCGTGTGCAGTAAAAAATAAACAAAAAAATCTCATAACCTGAGAACAAAAATAAACAAAAACTCATATCCTGAGTATAAAATAAAAATTCCAAAATAAACAAAAACTCATCCTGAGTATAAAATTAAAAATATAACAACCAAAAAAACAAAAAACCCTCATCTGGGATGACGGGGGCTCCTCCTTGGGGGCACTCTCGGGCTCCTCAGCTGCCTGGAGGGAGTGGGTGGTGGGGCATCTGGAGGAGGCTGATCCCTGGGTGGGCCACTCCTGGGAGCTGTTGGCTGCCTGCCCTCCAATGCCACAGCAATACGGCTCAGATACAGGTTTGTCTGGGCCTGCATCCTCAGCTGGCGGGTGATCTGATGCCGCTGGTCACGTTGCCGCTGCCTCCCCTCTTCCCGGATGGCAGCTGTGTTGTCTCGGACGGCTGCTGTCAGGTGCCGGACATCAGCCTGCACCTCCCCCAGGCTGGTGACAACGTCCTGCACACGACTGGGCAGCTGTGACATGGAGCCCAGGCTGTCTGCGACCCGGTCTAAGTGGCCAGCAATCTCCCCCATCTGCTGGGTCTGCCTTGCGTGGTCCAACACTACCTGGTCCTGGACCAGATCAGACACCCCCCTGGTCTTACGGGTCGCCTTCCTGGGGGCAAAAGAAGGTTGTCCCCGTGGGGATGGAGTCGCCCTTGAGGGGCTACCTAGGATGGGGGAGGGGATGACAGAGGGCCCTGCAGAGGAGGAGGACTCCTCCAACATTACAATAAAGTCCTGCTCAGGGACAGGCTCCTCCTCAACCACCTCTGCTGAAGTGGTGTGGGCACTCTCCTCCTCCACCTCGGTGTCTCCAGCACCCAGGGCCTCGTCATCAGCATCCCGTTGGGAGGTTGCGGTGGACTGGCCGGTAAGCGATGATGGCACAGCTCCGTCATCTGTGGATGACACAAAGCAGACACATGTTGGTGGTCCCACACACTTGGCACATGTACCCTCCCCCCCCACATGCAACACACCAAATAGGGGATAAAAAACACTTACCTGTCCTGGAGCCTTCCTCCATGGAGTCATAGCCAGGGACCCCCTCCAACTGCTCCCTGTCCAGGCAGCGGGCGACCACCTCCTCCTCCGTGGTCAGGCTGACCGGACATGGTGGACCACCACCTGTGCCCCTCTCATGGCTCCTAATGGTGGCCACCTTGCCACGGACCTTGCGCCGCAGGTCGTTTATTTTTTTTTGAATGTCGCCTGCAGTCCGGGTGGAGTACCCTAGCACATTGACCCTGGCAGCAATGGTCTCCAGGATGCCCTGCTTCCTCTCCCGGCTGGTCTTCCTGCTTTTTTTCCCGTGGAGGGAATCATTAAACGTCTCCATAGCCGAGATGATCACAGAGACCTCCTGGGCATTAAAGTTGAGGTTCCTCCTCTCTCTGGGGGTAGCGGGAGCAGCCATGACAGTGCAAAAGTATCTTCCCTGGGGTGGGGGGAAACGGATATACTTTTGCGCTGGAATGGCGTTTCCGCTAGCGCTTTTATACGCGCAACGGAACACATTGCGCTGACGTTTCCCGTGAAGTGGTGCCGACGGAAGTTGTGAGCATGCGCACAAGGGGGCAAGTGAAGCCTCACTTACTGCGCATGCTCGGTGGATGATGCGCTGAACGTAAGCCTCTGCGCTGGGCTCCGCCCATCATTTACATATGATCACACCCACTTCCACTTGCGTCGGGTTACGCCAGCGCATTATCGTTACTCTGGCGCAAGTTTACGCGCAAGTGCTATGTGAATAACAGTACTTGCGCCGAAAGTGTCGGCGGAGTAACGTAAGTGAGAAACGTTACTCCAAAGTAAAGAAGCGCCCATCTACCTGAATCTGGCCCTATGAGTGCTTAGTAATGCCCTTTGGTTTATGTAATGCACCTGCTACATTTCAACACTTCGTCAACGACATATTTAGAGACTTCCTAGACATCTTCGTTATTGTTTATTTGGATGATATCCTGGTCTTTTCCTGTTCTCTAGAAGAGCACTGAGTGCATGTCTGCAAAGTCCTAAACCGTCTCCGTTCGCACCGCCTATACGCAAAAGCGGAACAATGCAAGTTCGAACAATCAACTATTCAATTCTTAGGCCTAGTGATTTCCCCAGCTAGAATTGAAATGCATCCGAAAAAGGTATCCGCCATCCTGGACTGGCCAACGCCCCTGGATAAGAAGAGGGTGCAACGCTTTATCAGATTTGCAAATTTCTATAGGAAATTCATTAAGCACTTCTCCACGATAGTGGCCCCGATCATCCAACTCACCAAACAAAGTCTTAGTTTCCGATGGAATCAGGAAGCTCAAGAAGCCTTTGACACCCTTAAAGGGCTCTTCACATCCGCTCCGATACTCTGCCATCCTAATCCAGCGCTACCTTTCATTCTTGAAGTAGATGCCTCCGAAGTAGCAGTAGGGGCCGTCATCTCCCAGCGTTCAGGTGACAAAGATCTAATGCACCCAGTGGGATTCTTCTCCCATAAACTCTCTCCTGCTGAAAGGAATTACGATGTAAGGGATCGAGAACTGTTAGCCATCAAGGCCACTTTAGAGGAGTGGAGATACTTATTTGAAGGCGCTGCTCACCCTGTATTGATCTACACAGATCACAAGAATCTAGAGTATTTAAGGACAGCGAAACGGTTAAAGCCACGACAAGCCCGTTGGGCTCTTTTCTTTTCTCATTTTTGTTTTCGTATTACCTACCGACCCGGATCCAAGAATGTCAAACCAGACGCTTTATCTCGGATGCACGACAATCCGAAGGACACATCCGTTCCAGATACCATTCTTCCAGATGGCAACTTCCTACTTTTGCATACGGACCTGCTATCCACGATCAGGGAAGCATCTTCCGAATCTTCCAAACCCCCCAACATCTCGCTAACTTCCAGAGACGGTCTATTCTGGAGAGGAAGTCAAGTCTTTGTACCGGAAGATGTCCGAGTGGAAGTTTTAAAACTTCTCCATGACCATCCATTAGCAGGGCACTTTGGAGTCCACAAAACCCTTGAATTAGTGCAACGCACTTTCTGGTGGCCTGATTTAGAGGACTTTTGTAAAACGTATGTCAGCTCTTGTCTCATCTGCAATCGAAACAAAACATCCAGGAAACAAGCCTGGGGCCTGTTAAAACCTCTGTCTGTACCCAATAGACCTTGGGAAATGATTGCAATGGACTTTATTGTAGAACTTCCCTGTTCCGAAGGGTGTACAGCAATCTTTGTGATCGTAGATCGTTTTACTAAAATGGCTCACTTCCTTCCTTTGAAGAAAACACCTTCTGCTGCCGAAACTGCCCGTGTTTTCATTAAAGAGATCATCAGGTTACATGGAGTACCCTCCAATATTGTCTCCGACAGAAGGGTCCAGTTCACTTCTCGGTTCTGGAAAGTCCTTTGTGAAAAATTGCAGATTAAACTTTCCCTGTCCTCGGCCTACCATCCCCAAACCAATGGGCAAACTGAAAGAACAAATCAAACCTTGGAGCAATACATTAGATGCTTTACAACTTTTTCTCAAAACGATTGGGTCTCGCTGCTTCCACTAGCAGAATTTGCATATAATAATGCCAAACATTCAGCCACGGGGCAATCCCATTTCTTCTCTAATTATGGTTTTAATTTAACATTTTTACCAGATTTCTTTTCAGAATCTACCGTTCCAGCAGTTCAAGATATCTTGGAGTTTCTTCAACGTAACAACCAGATACTACGTGAAGCGATAATCAAGGCTCAAACTGACAGCAAAAGGTTCTTTGTCAAAAAGAGGAGGGGGGAGTTGGATCTCAAACCAGATGATCAGGTATGGTTGTCAACGAATAACTTAAGACTACCTTGCCCACCTAAGAAGTTGGCACCTAAGTTTTTGGGACCCTTCCCGGTTAAAAAAAAGAGTAATTTAGCATCATATGAACTGTCTCTACCTAATTCCTTGAAAATACACCCTGTATTTCATGTTTCTTTACTCAAACCTGCAGTTCCTGATCCCTTCCCTAACAGAGGATCCAAGCCTCCTGAACCTGTCCAGATCGATGGTTATGAAGAGTACATAGTGGAGGCCATATTGGACTGCAGGGAGCGACAAGGACAAGATCAGTTTCTGGTCAAATGGAAGGGGTATGGTCCAGAGGATTATTCTTGGGAGCCTGAAGGTAACATTCATGCTAAAAGATTGCTACGTGCCTTTTTCCTCGCTCACCCTGACAAAGTAGCCCGACTATGGCATCCGGAGGCTGCCCCTTGGGGGGGCAATGTCAGGGACTTACCTCCTCCATGCAGCTGTCCTCCTCCATGCAGCCGTCCTCCTCCATGTCCCTGGATCACTGCCACGCGTCCCGCGCTCGTGCACGCGCTCCAATGGCGCGCACGTGCACGGCGCGTGGGAGCGCGCGCGTGCACGTGAACGGGTCTGGCGCCAAACGGACACTTTAAAAACCTGTGTTTGTTTGCAGCTCATTGCTGCCTGATCTGCAGTTTATGCCTGATCCCTACCTGAGACCTGTACTCTGATTACCTGCCTGGAATACCCGTTTGAACTCTGACTTTGGCTTGCCTGACCATCCGTACCTCTCCAACCCTCTGACCCAGCTCCTGTTTGACCATCCGCCTGATTGAACTCTCGTTGCCAGACCTACCTGCTTGCTTCACCAACTTCAGCCATCTGCCTGTATACCTTCTGCTTACCTGTTATAATGCGGCTTGTCTGACCCTGCTGTTCCAGTTGATGTCCATTCCACCAACTTACCTTCCCAGCTTGTGCCGCAGTAGTCGCAGCTTCCGTGCGGGTCGCTGACCCTTCCTCCGCTTCAGCATCTTCAGCATCTCCTACATCTTCACATCAGAGGTATTCGCCCATCTGCTTCTACTCTTCATCACCCCGGCACTCCTACCCCCCTGTGTTCCGAGTCCGCAGTTTCCACTTCAGTGGCTCGCGAACCAGGGTCGTAAGAGAGGCTACCCTGTAGACATGTGCACAGAAAAAAAAATCTTTTTTTTTTGTTCTGTTTCGTATCGTTCCGTTTTTCGTTTTCGTTCGTTTTTCGTAAGACGCCCGTTTTCCTGTTTGTTCCCGTTCGTTTTTTGTATGACGCGATTTTTTCGTATTCCGATCGTTTCGTATTTTTGTTACTGTTTTATTTTCGTACATGCGGGATGGTTCGTTATTCTGTTTAATTCATGTTCGTTACTTGTTAGACAATAATTTTCGTGAATTTTCGTCAACGATTTGCAGTATCTTGAAACCCTTTTCTTTTGCTATTTTCAGTCGTATGTTCATATGACATCTTTAACAAAAGATTTGCATTCTTTATTTTAAATTCCTTTTTTCTGTTCGTATTTTGGATTCAAAATACAGCATGCAAATCTTTTGTTATAGATGTCTTATGAACAATGAACATAGGACTGAAAACAAACAGAAAAAGGATTGAAACAAAATACAGCATGCAAATCTTTTGTTATAGATGTCATATGAACAATGAACATAGGACTGAAAACAAACAGAAAAAGGATTGAAACAAAATACAGCATGCAAATCTTTTGTTATAGATGTCATATGAACAATGAACATAGGACTGAAAACAAACAGAAAAAGGATTGAAACAAAATACAGCATGCAAATCTTTTGTTATAGATGTCATATGAACAATGATCATAGGACTGAAAACAAACAGAAGAAGGATTGAAACAAAATACAGCATGCAAATCTTTTGTTATAGATGTTATATGAACAATGAACATAGGACTGAAAACAAACAGAAAAAGGATTCAAACAAAATACAGAATGTAAATCTTTTGTTATAGATGTCATTTTTGTTCTTTTGCCGTTTTCGTTTTGTCGTTTTTTTTCGTCGGATCATTCGTTCGTATTTGCGGTTGTTCGTTATGCGGCTCATTCGTAATCTCGTAGTTTTCGTATTTTGTTGCTTTAATTTTTTCGTATGTACACATTATCCTGCATTCGTACGAACGGGAATGCACATATCTACTACCCTGCATCAGACTCTGGTATCCAGGTACGTAACAGCTTTCCAGGGCTCTCACCCATAGGCTTCAGTGACAGCTGAACTCTACTCAGCTCTTATACATCTGGATGATGAATAGAAGATGGGATCCACATGAAGCAGAAGACCCACATGTTATAAGACTCTTAACTTTTTACTTCTTCACAGATTATGAACCCTCCCCTTGGAAGCTCATCCTGTTCTACAAAGGTCTATCTCCGGAATCTGAATCCGTATGATGCTTCTACATGTATATCCTTGATATCACTACATTGTCTTGTAAGTTGCCAATTGTCCTTATCAGTCATGAGTTTAATCTATATAAAAAAATAATAATAATAATAATTTAACTAAAGAAACACAAGCACATATATGTATGCACATACCTTTTTTTTTATCACGAGTCCTGTCAGGTCCCTACCCTAAACTGGTGGTTACCACTGACTTCATGTGGGAAGCATTTTTTGATTCTGATTACTGTATTTATTGGCATATAACACTCACCTTTTTACCCTGTGGAATGTTTTTTTCCTGAAACTTCCCTCTTAAATTTAGGGTGTGTGGTATACGCCTGTGCGTGTTATACGCTGATAAATACAGTATTTACAACATTTACAGTGTAAATCTGTAAATGGTCTACGAATGGTCTACGTTAAAATCATAGCTTTACATTCCCTTTCTTAAATACATCTACTCCCTTTACATCGTTCTGCTCTACCTTTAAATAATTGTTTCGTCCTGAGATAAAATATCTTTTACCTTGATGGTGTAGAAGATAGCTTTTTCAGGACTTGTGGTTTTCCTTCATGTGTGGCTGCATCTGTGTAATTCGATGAGCTAGAATCATGAAGCATGCTAGCAAAGTAGAGCTGTGTACTGTGGAAGCTTAAACGTCTCTTCAGTAAAATAAATACTGATGAGGCTGCAATTTATGCATATTCAGTAAAAACACTCATAGGCTTCATTATGATTTATTACTGTTAATCTTGTTTTGTAAACAAGATATTCATAAACTGCAATGTTTGTATTCTCTACATCGTATCAGCAAGTCCACAGTGTTAATGTAAACACCCATTTTCTCTATGGCTGTAATCTATTGTATCCACGTTCTTACCCCTATATTATTTTCTTTCTTGTGCAAATTGTTTTGCAGAATGTTCCACCAGTCAGGGGGCAGCATATGGCATAAACCACCTGTTTTTCTGATCGGTGTATGGGTCTGCTATAGAAACTTCTGAAGAGATAAATAAAAGGCTATTTTGTATAGTATTTTATTTACTTTCATATGCTGCATGCCCATGAACACTTAAGTCTGTGGGTGGGGCTTAAGGCCCCCTGTGGAATGCCTAAACCAGTGGCAGGAGCCGCGGTCATATAAATCAGCATTAAAGAAGATACTCCAGACTTAGAAGCGAGCAAAGTACTTGCACAGTAATGCCGCGTACACACAGTCAGACATTCCGACAATTCTAAACATCAAGAACGCGGTCACGTACAACACCACGACGAGCTGAGAAAAATGAAGTTTATTGATTCCCAGCATGCGTCAAATTTATTCTGAGCATGCTTGGGATTTTTGTGCGTCACAATTGGCTACAGACGATTGGAATTTCCGTCAAGAACTTTTGTTGTCGGAAAATTTGAGAACCAGCTCTCAAACATTTGTTGTTGGAAATTCGGAAAGAAAATGTCCGATGGAGCATACACACGGTCGGATTTTCCATCAACAAGCTCACATCGAACATTTGTTGTCGGAAATTCCAACCGTGTGTATGCGGCATAACACTTTGTAATTCTTGGACATACTTCTTACACTGTCAACCCTACTGCACTACAGAAGCAACTTGTTAGAAATCACATTTCGGAGTCAGTACCACAAAGCTTGCACCAGTCTCCACCAAAACAACAGTTCTGTTACCTTACTCCCAGTGACAATGTTCTGTATGTTACTATTGGATACAGGTAATGCACTTCTCAAGATGTTCATGCTTGTTCTCCTCCTGAGGCCTCACTACTGTACGTCCCCTGTGACTCCCGGGCTAGGCCCCTAAGTACTTCATGCCGTCACTCTTAGTCACAGTATGCGGGGAACCAGTCACTAGTGAAGGGGCAAAGCACAACACCCCTTCACTACCTGAGTATCTGTCACCTCTGCCATGTCACCTGTTTTCTGGCTGGTTGGCTGCGTTAGTCAGTGACAAAATACAGTAGTTATTAGCAACGACAATATAGCCACCTCTGGACAACATTCTGCTCAGACCCCATTAGACCTATGTATTTCCTTTAACGTCTTTAGTTCCCTGTTTGTAAGCCCTGTTCTTTTGATACTCTGTACATGTACCACTTTAGAGACTTCAGACCAGGTCTCAAAGGCTTCTTCCGCATGATTTTCTATACACAGTTCTTTAGTGTTCCTGAATAGTTATACCTTAGGCCAGGGGTAGGCAACCTAAAGAAACCTGACGTTTCATCACTTGGATTTAATCCCATGAATAAGTCCAAGTGATGAAACGTCGGGGGCATGGCTGCATGACAGGAATCTACACTGACGTGAGACACTGCAGCTAAGCACGGGATACAATCCGCACGGTCTGGGATCCAGGAGGGGGTAAGAGACCTTGATTGAGCGCATATCTCGGGTCCGCTGTGACCGCAAAGCACTGCAGAGCCATCATATGCACATGACATTTGCTGTGATTTGTCTAGGCTGGTTTTTAAAGTTTGTCATGTGAGTGTAATGATTGAAGTGTTTGTGTGGATTTTATTAAATTGGTCTTTACTAGACATGTGCACAGAAAAATTCTATTCTATTGTTAAGCCCCATACACTTGGTCAGACTATTTTAACAACAAACATAAAAACGATCGTTTTCCGATCGTTCTTAGAAAATTTGTTTGTTTTTAAACTGCATCAGAAAACCATTTTTGGGTTCAGAAGTCTGGCCAACTGATCTCCCTTCAGATGAAAATCCACAAAAAAGTTTATTAGGCTTTACTGTACAAGTGTACTCACTATTCTGCACAAAAGAGAAGCTGCTTTCAGTCACTGAGGCTGGCCATACATGTTCAATTTTCTTGTACAATTTTCATTTAGATTTACCAAAAACCATATATGAGGTCAAACTAAACAACACTTTCAATTGTATGCAATCAGGCAGGCCCTTGCACTACATAGTTGAAGGTAAATCTAAAGAAAATTGCACAAAAAATTGGCCATTAAAAAAAACATAAACAAAAGATTTGGCCATTAAAAAAACCATAAACTAAAGATTTGCATTTGAACACGTTTCTTTTGTTATTTTCGTATGTTGATATGACGCCTATAACAAAAAATTTGCCTTCAGTATTTTGAATACACAGAAAACAGAAAAAGGAATTCATTCAATATACATAATGAAATTCTTTTGTTATAGATGTCATTGAACAATGAACATACAACTGAAAACGAACACAAAACGGATTCAAACAAAATACACAATGCAAACCTCTTGATACAGATTTCATTTTCGTTATTTTGCCATTTTCGTTTTGTCGTTTTTTCCCGTCGGATCGTTCGTTCGTATTTGCGGTCGTCCGTTATGCGGCTCATCTGTTATCCTATTACTATTTTACACTACTGGAGCACTTTTACTTATTTACATGTATGGATAAACCCTCAGTTGAAACAAAATGGTATATTGGATGCAGTGGCTTAACCAGAGTTATGGGCGCCCGGGGCAGAATTTTTTTTTCGCCCCCCCCCCCCTTTTATAATCATCCACTCTGGTTATAAGGATCTGTAATGTATCCCTCTCAGGGCTTTCAGCATGTAAGGGGTAAATTATTGCAGGATTAATCATTTAACCCCTTACTGTAAGGGATTAACAGACTGACCCCCCCCACAACCACAGATCCCCCATCATAGACTGAACCCCCCCCCCCCACAATCACAGATCCCCCATTACAGGCTGACCCCCCCCACAATCACAGATCCCCCGTCACAGACTGACCCCCTAAATAACAGACCTCTCATCACAGATGGATCCCCCCAATCACAGATAGACCCCCCACAATCCCAGACCCCCTATTTAACAGACCTCAGACAGTAACCCCCACCATAGTGCAGACCTCAGACAGTAACCCCCAGTAGTGCAGACCTCAGACAGTAACCCCCACAATAGTGCAGACCTCAGACAGTAACCCCCACAATAGTGCAGACCTCAGACAATAACCCCTATAATAGTGCAGACCTCAGACAGTATACCCCAGCATAGTGCAGACCTCAGACAGTAACCCCCATAATAGTGCAGACCTCAGACAGTAACCCCCATAATAGTGCAGACCTCAGACAGTAACCCCCATAATAGTGCAGACCTCAGACAGTAACCCCCATAATAGTGCAGACCTCAGACAGTAACCCCCATAATAGTGCAGACCTCAGACAGTAACCCCCATAATAGTGCAGACCTCAGACAGTAACCCCCATAATAGTGCAGACCTCAGACAGTAACCCCCATAATAGTGCAGACCTCAGACAGTAACCCCCATAATAGTGCAGACCTCAGACAGTAACTCCCAGTAGTGCAGACCTCAGACAGTAACCTCCATAATAGTGCAGACCTCAGACAGTAACCCCCAGTAGTGCAGACCTCAGACAGTAACCCCCAATAGTGCAGACCTCAGACAGTAACCCCCAATAGTGCAGACCTCAGACATTAACCCCCAGTAGTGCAGACCTCAGACAATAACCCCCAGTAGTGCAGACCTCAGACAGTAACCCCCAGTAGTGCAGACCTCAGACAGTAACCCCCACAATAGTGCAGACCTCAGACAGTAACCCCCACAATAGTGCAGACCTCAGACAGTAACCCCCAGTAGTGCAGACCTCAGACAGTAACCCCCACAATAGTGCAGACCTCAGACAGTAACCCCCAGTAGTGCAGACCTCAGACAGTAACCCCCAGTAGTGCAGACCTCAGACAGTAACCCCCAGTAGTGCAGACCTCAGACAGTAACCCCCAGTAGTGCAGACCTCAGACAGTAACCCCCAGTAGTGCAGACCTCAGACAGTAACCCCCAGTAGTGCAGACCTCAGACAGTAACCCCCAGTAGTGCAGACCTCAGACAGTAACCCCCAGTAGTGCAGACCTCAGACAGTAACCCCCACAATAGTGCAGACCTCAGACAGTAACCCCCACAATAGTGCAGACCTCAGACAGTAACCCCCACAATAGTGCAGACCTCAGACAGTAACCCCTATAATAGTGCAGACCTCAGACAGTAACCCCCATAATAGTGCAGACCTCAGACAGTAACCCCCATAATAGTGCAGACCTCAGACAGTAACCCCCATAATAGTGCAGACCTCAGACAGTAACCCCCATAATAGTGCAGACCTCAGACAGTAACCCCCATAATAGTGCAGACCTCAGACAGTAACCCCCAGTAGTGCAGACCTCAGACAGTAACCCCCAATAGTGCAGACCTCAGACATTAACCCCCAATAGTGCAGACCTCAGACAATAACCCCCAGTAGTGCAGACCTCAGACATTAACCCCCAGTAGTGCAGACCTCAGACAGTAACCCCCAATAGTGCAGACCTCAGACATTAACCCCCAGTAGTGCAGACCTCAGACATTAACCCCCAATAGTGCAGACCTCAGACATTAACCCCCAGTAGTGCAGACCTCAGACAGTAACCCCCAATAGTGCAGACCTCAGACATTAACCCCCAATAGTGCAGACCTCAGACATTAACCCCCAGTAGTGCAGACCTCAGACAATAACCCCCAGTAGTGCAGACCTCAGACAATAACCCCCAGTAGTGCAGACCTCAGACAGTAACCCCCAGTAGTGCAGACCTCAGACCTCAGACAGCGGCGTGTGTGGTTTCCCTCAAGCGCGGGCTCCTCCTCCTCTGTGGGTGTGAACAGAGAGGAGGGCCGCCGCCGGGTGTACCAAGATGGCCGCCGCTCCGGAGCTAGGCCGAAGCCGGGGACTTTCCTAGGCCGAGGCTCCGGAGCGCTCCGCGGAGCCGGTGGATGGATTCGCCCCCCCCCATTTTTCGCCCGGTGCGACAGCCCCCCCTGCCCCCCCCCCCCGCTACGCCAGTGATTGGATGGTCATTTTGTCCTGAGTTGAAACACACAGTGGATGGTCGTTTAACCCTTCGGAGTTCTAATTAACAAGCTCTTGAGCCGAACACAAGAGTGGGAGGTAATTTTAGCTGGTGAGTGTGATTCCAGAGGGATGGTGTCACAAGCACGGCGGTGGGGTGGAACATTTTAAGAACATTGAATCTTGTTTAAATATCACTTCACTTTATGGACTATTAATTTATTTATTAATTAGCCACATGTCACGTGGGACTATTTATATACCGTATTTGCCGGCGTATAAGACGACTTTGCATATTAGTCGACCCCCTAATAATCTGCTGAAAACAGTGGTTTTGTGGTCTACTCACCGTATTAGACGACCCCCTTGTGCGGTAGTAATGTGTTTTAATTAAATGAAGAAGCCGCAGCCCGCCAGGTGCTCTGTACGGCTGCAATCCAAGCAGGCTTAGCATGCTCTGTCATCAACAGAGTGCATCAGGATTGGCTGAGCGGTACATATACAGAATACATGCAGCCGTACAGAGCACCCGGCGGCTGATATCGATCGAGCAGCTGCTTCATCCGGCGTATAAGATGACCCCCAGTTTTTGTAATTCCCGTGTAAAAGGTTGTCTTATATGCCGGAAAATACGATATATTTATTTGTTTTATCACTAGTTTTTACAGTTATTTAGTGATTAGTACTTGGGTACTGATCTCATGAGCGCTACATTTTTGTCCTATTTTCACAGTTTGGTTTATAGATTAAAATTCAGTTTATCATTATTATTTTTTAAGTAGCAGCTTTTATTTCACATTTTTTTCTTTGGCGCAGTGGTAGTACAGGATATTAGGGGCGGTTTCATATCTTTATACCAACAGTTCAATATGATAGGAGAATTTATACTAACCACTGATGAATCAAGGGAATTTACACTGACCACCAATGTAATATGAAAGTTTACAATGACTACAAATGAAACAGGTAATTTTGTACTTATCACCAATGTAACAGCATCATTTACACTGACTAGCAATGTAACGGTGGAATTAACAACTGTTCTGCAATGTAACTGATGCATTTCCACTGTATGGAAAAGGGGATATTACAATGACCACCAATGGGGGGCAATGGTGTACAGTGTAACTGTTACATTGGTGATTAGTGTAAGTGCCCTTTTACATTGATGGTCTGTGTAAATACCTCCTGGTATATTATCAGTATGTTAAAAAGCCTGTTAGGGGAAAGGCATAAATAGCTGAATGAATTTGAGAAGCTCTTCCCATTAGAAAAGGGGTCTGATGGCAGCTTAATATGAAGAGGCCTCACATTATGGGGGTTGGCTGTGACTGAATATCAAGGGGACTTATATTAAAGGGATTGCTGGTGGCTTCAGGCTTTATATCAAGCTGTTTATGATCTCCTATAATTTATAGATCATCTCGATTTGGTAAGAGTCTATATGTGATTGCAATGGGGGCCTTCTCTTTCAGCACTTTTCCTGTGTTGGTTTATCTGTACACTCGGGAGACCAGCTATTATGAACTTTTGCCTTTTTGGTGGACTGCACATTTTTTTTTTATGATTACTCAAACTTATGAATATCAATTTGTTTATTTCACTTGAACATTTTTTTTATATATTTTTATATAGTTTCACTATCATTATTGTATCTTGGTTAACTGTTTTCTATATACAGGCTACCTCATATATATTAGCGCGATCTTGTTCCTATTTGCATGCCAGCTTTTTCGGGTTCAGGACACGTCTCCGGATGACAAATCAATAGGCTTGTCCCTTCCTTGTTTCCTCAGTGAAAGGCTATGCATCAAGGGATATGTGACGTGCAAAGGGAGCACAGTGGACATCATTCGCCTAGGCAAATGACAATGCGAGGAGGAGCGGGGCTGAACATTTTCCATAAAAAGAAAAGTAGATAAAAAAGAACCAGAAAAAAGCATTGGACAGAGGGAAAATGTTTTAAAGGCTAAAGAGCCATTTAAAAAAATAGTTTTGCACCATAACAGGATTTTGTTGGATGATATAATAAGTTAATGCAGTTTATGTTCTTGCAGAGTGATATAATGCTACCATAGTCTAAATTCTTGCTGGATAATCTAACCTGCAATAGCTGAAGTTGATAGAATTTGCTTTTACAGTGCAATTTACATAAATACAGTATGATGTACTGTTGCAGTGAAATGTGGTATGATTATGTGATACTGACATTAGAGTCAGATTACTAAAATAGGGGAGTTTTTTTAATCCCATTCCCATACTCATATAATTCCCTCTTATAACTAAATATACACGACTCAAAACAAATTAAAGGAACACTTTTGAATGAGAACTCCTGGGATATTGATCTGGTCAGTTAAGTAGCATAGGGGAGGGGTGTATACAGAGGGGATTGTTAATCAGTTTCAGTTGCTTTGCTGTTAATTGAAATTAACAACAGGTGCACTAGACGACCTCCAAAACAGGAATGTTTTTTCAGGTGGAGGTGTCTGACATTTTTTTCCCTACTCAACGTTCCTGACTGTTTTTCACTAGTTTTGCATTTGGCTAGGGTCAGTGTGACTACTGGTAGCATGAGGCAAAACTTGGACCCTATAAAGGTTGTACAGGCAGTCCAACTCCTCCAGGATGGCACATAAATACGTGTCATTGCCAGAAGGTTTGACGTGTCTCCCAGCACAGTCTCAAGAGCATGGAGGAGATTCCAGGAGACAGGCAATTACTCTAGGAGAGCTGGACAGAGCCGTAGAAGGTCCTTATCCTATCAGCAGGACTGGTTTCTGCTCCTTTGTGCAACGAGGAACAGGATGAGCACTGCCAGAGCCCTACAAAATGACCTCAAGCAAACCACTGGTGGGAATGTTTCTGACCAAACAATCAGAAACAGACTTCATGGGGTGGCCTGAGGGCCAGCCGTCCTCTAGTGTGCTCTGTGCTGACTGCCGGACACTGTGGAGCTCGATTGGCATTTTCCATTGAACACCAGAATTGGCAGGTCCGCCACTGGTGCCCCAAGCTTTTCACAGATGAGAGCAGGTTCACCCTGAGCATATGTGACAGACATGAAAGGGTCTGGAGAAGCCGCGGAGAACTTTATGCTGCCTGTAACATCGTTCAGCATGACCGGTTTGGTGGTGGATCAGTGATGGTCTGGGGAGGCATATCCATGGAGGGATGCACAGACTTCTACAGGCTACACAGTGGCACCCTGACTGCCATTAGGTATCGGGATGAAATCCTTGGACCCATTGTCAGACCCTATGCTGGTGCAGTGGTCCTGGGTTCCTCCTGGTGCACGACAATGCCCGGCCTCATGTGGCAAGAGCATGCAGCCAGTTCCTGGAGGATCAAGAAATTGATACCATTGAATGGCCCCCACGCTCACCTGACCTAAATCCAAAAGAACACCTCTGGGACGTTATGTTCCGTCCATCCGGTGCCGCCAGGTTGCACCTCAGTCTGTTCAGGAGCTCAGTAATGCTCTGGTCCAGATCTGGGAGGAAATACCCCAGGACACCATCAGTCGTCTCATTAGGAGCATGCCCTGATGTTGTCAGGCATGCATACAAGCACTTTGGGGCCACACAAATTACTGGGGACCATTTTGAGTTGTTGCAATGAAATTTCAGCAAAATGGACTAGCTTGCTGCATAATTTTTTCACTTTTATTTTCGTAGTGTCTATGAATTCAGCCCTTTGTAGGTGGCTAATTTTCATTTCCATCAAATGATGTGACATCCTTTCATTCCTAACACATTACCCAGTCCATATCAGTATAGATATCCAGCATGAGATTTTTGCTCGTTGAGATCTGATATGTTTTCAAAGTGTTCCTTTTTTTTGAGCAGTTTACATACAGTATATTAATAGACTAAAAAGCATGCATTTATAAAATATAACAATTTATTAAATCATTAGCACAGATTCATTCATAGGAACAAAAGAAAATGTCATAAAAAAAATGTAAACATTGAATATCAAACATTCATATATAGTTTCTGAAAAAATTGCTCCTTGCTGACTTTGTCCTCCAGTGGTGGCAGGGTCCACTTAAATATTAAACTGTTTCCTGTGTAGACATGCTGTTTCCTGTGTAGAAGAGATGGTAGCAACTATAAGGTGGTCCAAGAATGTCGCAATATATGTACACATACAAATAGTCATCATTTATCTGTAGCCAGGGTGACCAGCTAGTGCTAGGCTTTCTCTTCAGCATCATGTCGCGTGGAGAATTAGAGAGTGGAGCATCTATAGTAACCAATCAAAATGTGTTTGTCCCTAGCACTTTGTTGATCCCACTGTTTTTATAAATAAGCATGAAAATGTTCTAGGTTTTGCATTAGACCCCTGCAGTAGAAATTACCTCCACCATGGGGTTTGTGCTGCAGTTAAGCATGTAGGCCCAGCACTTTTATACATATATATACACTGTATAACTACTGTATATAGGGAAATGTAAAAGATTGTGTATAAAGACTGGCTGCGCAACTCATGTGAACTCTATAGTTATGATAACATAGAATGATATAATACCTTTAAATTTACATGGAACAAGAAAATTAGCCCCATGAATGAGATATGAGTCCCATAAATGACAAAAATATAAATCAAATGTGAGAAAGTCTATAGTTCTAGCACATAAAACTATAAAAACGTGCATCTGATGATATTGATAGCAGTAAAATATCTTTCTCCTTCAAGCTGATAGTGACATCAAATGCAAGAAAACCTCAGAATAGTGCTTAGATAGACAGGACACCTCCACCTTTCAATCACAAAGCCCCTTACCAGAGGAAAAGATCCCAACCAGAGATCTTCTGACAGCAGATGGCTTACTTCCCAGCCTGGGGGTTTGCATGGCAGGATATCCAAGAGCCAAAACTTCTCTCACAATGGACCGATGATCGGTGTAGTATGAATGTGAAGAAGGAAAAAAGCTATATAGTGTGAACCCATATAACAAATTTATTGTAAAAAATTAAAATCACACTTACAAGAATGCAGATAAAAATCGCTTGTGAAAATATAGCCGGCCGGCACAACCCGTTCACTCCGGGACACAGTATGCGATTTAAGACGTCAGCACGCCGCTACCCTACGTCGTTTCGTCTCATAAGACTTCGTCCAGGCGCACGAGCGGCGTACTGACTCACCGCAATTTATATCTAACACACACGGATGGTACTGCCCCCATCTGAGCTCCCAGAATCCCTGAAGCTCTAGTGGCCATCTTGGATGAGGGAAATGTTCAATAGGTAAGAATAGCTTGTCCCTTAATCTGTTGCTGATCTAACTAAAAAAGCTCAAAAACAGCTAAAAAGGAATTAAAAAACTTCTAAGAGAAAATTAGCTACTCACAGTAATTAGGGGATTGTAGTGTCCACCTCTGAAAACATTGGATCGCTTCTTGCAAGTCCACCCATGTTACTCTGCATGATGCCTCTACACTTCCATTGTCAGCCTTCTTGAGTTTGGTTGCAAACATAAATTGAATGGTTAAAATCATCCAGAGCGCGCTGTGCTCTGTTGTGTACACATCTGTCACATGACAGAGATGCACCTCCCATGTCAGGTGCACCAATGGGCAATAGGAACGTAGGAGAGTGTGGGCAAAGATGCCCACACTCCAGTATCATGTGTAAAACGTGCGCGTCTCCAGTGTATGACGTGCACGGTCATATCATTGACGTGATTGGGCGGACATGAATAGGTCCGCCCACCAGTGTCAGCCTCGTCAGAGGCATACACCCCACCCAGGGAAGTACAAATTCCTAAGGTACAGGCGTCGCCATATTAGAAACTGGAAAAATGCCCTTAATATGTATTCAGGATGGTTGATTCGAAAAACGACTGTGTCCAATCTGTTCCGCGATCCCCCGAATAGAAAGGGCACAAAAAATAAAAATGTAACTCTTCCCTTAGGCCAATGATCAAGGCAATATTGTCAAAATGAAAAAAGTATAATACCTTTGATCAAAAAGGAAAATTACATTTAAAATAATAAGTTAAAAGGAAACATCCCAACTCCATGGAAATGTCAAATAGGGAAAGAGAGTACCCCTGATTGGCTGAAGCTAGGAATGAGCAATTATATTGCTGCATTGAAATTTCTAGTATATGGACAATGCTATATTGCAGGTATATAACCTGAATATTTAGGGAGAAAAATTCAATTGTAGCCACCCGGTGGATGAAATTAATACTACACCTGGGAGGTATAGGACATGTTACTATGATGTAGTTTACAAAATTTAAGAAAGATGATATTGATAGAAAATTCTTAATTGTCCTTGTTCTGTAATCAGACTGATGTAGTATAAGAAAAATGTGAATATAGCAGGATTTGTCTGGGAATTCAGATAAAGTTCACAATCACATAATCTCAACTATTATCAATAAATGCATTTACATCTACGTCAATGTTTAACCCATAAGGTGTATAGCACCGTACCCTATGGATCCATGCCATTTCCATACTAGAAATTTGTCTGACCAATGAGTCCCCCCTCCAATGGGGGCTGTAGCGATCTATACCCAAAAAGATGGTGTTGGCAGGATCACGTTGGTGGTGAAGATCATAGTGTCTTGAAACTGAATGATCTTTATAGCCATTCCTGATATTTGTTATATGCTCCCCTAAGCGTACCTGCATTGCCCTTTTGGTCCTCCCTATATACTGTAGCCCACATGGGCATTCCAACAAATAGACCACGCCTATAGAGCTGCAGGTGACAAAGGACTCTATTTGATGTTCTCTCTTTGTGCTTGACGATCGAAAGGATTCAGTTTTTTTGTTTCTGATACTGGAGTGTGGGCATCTTTGCCCACACTCTCCTTCGTTCCTATTGGCCATTGGTGCACCTGACATGGGAGGTGCATCTCTGTCATGTGACAGATGTGTACACAACAGAGCACAGTGCGCTCTGGATGATTTTAACCATTCAATTTTTGTTTGCAACCAAACTCAAGAAGGCTGACACTGGAAGTGTAGAGGCATCATGCAGAGTAACATGGGTGGACTTGCAAGAAGCGATCCAATGTTTTCAGAGGTGGACACTACAATCCCCTAATTACTGTGAGTAGCTAATTTTCTCTTAGAAGTTTTTTAATTCCTTTTTAGCTGTTTTTGAGCTTTTTTAGTTAGATCAGCAACAGATTAAGGGACAAGCTATTCTTACCTATTGAACATTTCCCTCATCCAAGATGGCCACTAGAGCTTCAGGGATTCTGGGAGCTCAGATGGGGGCAGTACCATCCGTGTGTGTTAGATATAAATTGCGGTGAGTCAGTACGCCGCTCGTGCCCCTGGACGAAGTCTTATGAGACGAAACGACGTAGGGTAGCGGCGTGCTGACGTCTTAAACCGCATACTGTGTCCCGGAGTGAACGGGTTGTGCTAGCCGGCCGGCTATATTTTCACAAGCGATTTTTATCTGCATTCTTGTAAGTGTGATTTTAATTTTTTACAATAAATTTGTTATATGGGTTCACACTATATAGCTTTTTTCCTTCTTCACATTCATACTACACCGATCATCGATCCATTGAGAGAGAAGTTTTGGCTCTTGGATATCCTGCCACGCAAAACCCCAGGCTGGGAAGTAAGCCATCTGCTGTCAGAAGATCTCTGGTTGGGATCTTTTCCTCTGGTAAGGGGCTTTGTGATTGAAAGGTGGAGGTGTCCTGTCTATCTAAGCACTATTCTGAGGTTTTCTTGCATTTGATGTCACTATCAGCTTGAAGGAGAAAGATATTTTACTGCTATCAATATCATCAGACGCACGTTTTTATAGTTTTATGTGCTAGAACTATAGACTTTCTCACATTTGATTTATATTTTTGTCATTTATGGGACTCATATCTCATTCATGGGGCTAATTTTCTTGTTCCATGTAAATTTAAAGGTATTATATCATTCTATGTTATCATAACTATAGAGTTCACATGAGTTGCGCAGCTTGTCTTCCATCGTACTAGTCTGTTTGTGGGTATCTCACATTTTAAGCTGCTTGCATTATTTCATTCATTTATCATCACCTAGACAGCGCAGTATCACCACAATTTTCACTGTGTATAAAGACTGTTTTTATTACTATGACATAAGTAAACATTTTAGAATGTATTTATGTCAAGATTCAGATATTTTATAAGAGATCACAAACTGTTACGCAGAACAGGAGAAAAGTTTAAAGGATGTTTACTTTAAAAACAATTGCAACCCCAGTACCTTGATGATCAAATTGTAAATTAAAAATATAAATCTCAGATGCAAATAAAATTTCTCACTGCAACACCATGGGCTAGATTCAGGAAGGAGATAAGTCGGCTTATCTCCAAATAAGCCATCTTATCTCTGCGTTTTAGGCCTCCAATCTATGCCACTGATTCATAAAATCAGTTTAGCATAGATTTTCCTTAGATCAGACATGCATAAGTCTCTTACGCTGTCTAATTTTATTTTCATATTTTAGGCTGGCCGCTAGGTGGCGTTCCCATCTAAAATATGCAAATGAGCCTATACGCCGATTCCCGAACGTACGCCCGGCCGGCTCTATTTTTTTACGTTGTTTGCATTAGCGTGGTACCTTTGTAATGTTTACAAATGTTTATAAGTATGGACGGCTGGCCGGCGCTTTTTTTCACGTTGTTTACGTAAAACGTTCGCTAATAGGGCTTTGCGTAAGTGCCGTTCACGTCGTTTACGTGTCGAATTGACGTCTAGATTTGGAGCATGCGCACATGCGCAGTTCGTTCGGCGCGGGGACACGCTTCATTTAAATGATACACGCCCCTACCCGCCGAATTTGAATTCGGCCGGGTGATTTACGCTGTGCCACCTCAACTTTACAGGCAAGTAAAGTTTACTGTAGGTGGTAGGAGGGGTGAAATAGATGATCACCATTATAGGGCAATCCAATGTGAGGAATGTGGAAAAATATATGCGTTATTTAAGGGAAGTGAGTGCATGGTATGAACACCTGTATATATTGGAGTAATGAAGGTGATGTGGTATGAAAAATTATATATAGAATGTGTGGCAAGTAAGGGGATCCTGCCTGCAGGTATGCATGGTAATTAGACTCATCCATATTAGTGAGAACTCTTTAGAATGCTTTTTTTTGGGCTAAATTATAGGTTTGTGGTCAGTTTAACCCTATCAATTCTGTACTTCTTTTGGAAATCAACCCCTATGTTCAGGTTGATATTACATGTTGCCAAGGTTTGCTACTGTGCTTATGATTAAGGGACCGTTTCGTTGTTTTTTTTTAATGGGATTGGCTCCCTCTAGTGCATGCTGGACTCTATGTGTGTTTTTTTTCCTCCTGTGAGAATGACCCAGAGCAATGCTTCATGGAACATGTAGTCCAGAATGAGGAAGTGACACCGGACAAATCTGGACCACAGGTAACAGAATTCTATGCGCACAGAGCAGCCTGTTGACAGAGGAAATAAAAAGGCCGGTTTTTGCTGTCTCTGGACACAATTCTAACCCTGCCAGTGAGAGGTCTGTGTGACAGGAAGTGCTGAGAATCTGCGGCCTACAGAGCGGGGAGTCGGATCACCGGCTGGAACCCTCAATTCATCTGACGTTCGTAGTGTTGAGTGGGCACAGCCCTTGTGACAGTTAATAACAGTACTGCTAAGTAACATTCATACAGACTGGCTGGTGATACTTGTAGTACTACGGATGTGAATCTACTTTTTTTCCCCAGGCCTCACACAGCAGGCGCTTTGGGCTAATATCCCCCCATTGTGCTTTAAAATCAGTATTGTGACCATTTCTCTAATGCAGTTAAAGGAGCATACACATGTTATCATCTCTTCAGATAAGGTGAAGTTTAGTTCATCATTGTTATCATCTTCCATCTCGGATTACAAATGTACTGCAGTATAACCAACAGGCTAGCTGAAAATAACTGGAACTAAAGGAACACTTATCATTTATTTTCTGCTGTGCACAGCTTCCTTGCATTCATTTGCCTATTGCATTGAACTAATACTACAGGGAGCCACCCTATTGAATATTATTCAAGTTACATTGTGGTTTATATATATTTATATATATATATATATATATATATGTTTACTACCGTTTGTTGGTCTGTGTGTTGAGGACACAGAGGGAAAACATCCAATACATGTAATACAGTCTTGGGTATTTGTTCCTCTGTCTACCTGTCCACGTAGGTCTTGTAATAGATTTATGTCAAGTATTTTTGTGTAGCATCTATGAGGCCTATCCACTTATGCCTACTTATGCCATTCTTTGTGTCTATTTCATCCCAGTAAACATATCTGAGTTGTTCATCGATACTGTGTGACTTTCTAATTACTATCACAGCTGTGGCAGGATGGAACCCAAGGTGTCAGAGGTAAGAGAGGATTTGCAGAGTCGAGGTAACCAATGGGGTATAGAGTCTACTAGCAGCCCTCACGGGGGTACCGCTACATACACATCTACCCTTTAGCTGTCCTTCACAATGCGTGGAGAATAGCAATTGAAGAGAAGGAGCTGCAATGTTTCAAATTTTCAACCCTAGTAGATGACATGCAATAAGATAGTACTTTTGCATTCCAGTAACTAATGTACATCAAGACATTCCTGTATTTCCTTGTGACCAGTGAGCTACAGAATTTATTTTTACTAAACCAGTGACTATTGTAAAAGCAGCTTACACCCTTAATTTTTTGTGCATGTCAGAGTTCTTAAACCTGTGGGGATACGTGAACGTGCTACTCATACAATAAGTGAGTGAATGAAAAACTTGTATAGCGCTACAAATGCAAACTGAATTGCCTCAAGGTGCTTGGTATCCATTTTCTTCTATTTAGCCTTCAGAATAGGTGGGTCTTGAGTTTTTTTCTGAAGGCCTGGTGATTCATTTTCGTTCGGATATTAGTTGGTAATGCGTTCCACAGTCGAGGTCCTTGGACTGCAAATCTTCGTTCTCCTTTGGTCTTGTAGCGGGCCTTGGGGATTTGTAGTAGATTTTGGTTAGTTGATCGGAGAATGCGATTGGGGTTGTGGAATTTTATTTTCTCACATAAATATTGGGGAGCGATTCCTTGTACACATTTGTGTGTCAGGCAGAGGG
Organism: Rana kukunoris; assembly: GCA_029574335.1. Lineage (NCBI taxonomy): Eukaryota > Metazoa > Chordata > Amphibia > Anura > Ranidae > Rana > Rana kukunoris. Next base: position 253,061,076 of record CM056051.1, on the reverse strand, counting down.
CCCTTAAATGTTGATCCGGTCTTTTACGGGCAGCCAGTGGAGGGACCTCAGGGAGGGAGTGATTGATTCCCAAAGTTTTTTACCTGTTACAAGTCATGCCGCCATATTCTGGATGACTTGTAGACGTGAGCTGCTTTTTTTTTCTCAGCAGCTTTTCACTGCCTTCTGGGGGGGGGGGGTTAGACGGCACCTGCATCCCATTATTGATTTGCCTCATTATTTAAACACGTGGCTGCAAGTAGATCACTAGATGATCCTTAGGCAGACCAGGCTCCACAGCCAGCACATATATATACATGGCTCCATGTAAGTATACAAGCATATATCTTTCAGCCTGCTATGGTATTTACCTTTTAGGCTATGTGACAGCATTATTCATGTTGTAGATCAATTCAAATTGCAACGTTTGTTATTATCATATCTTTTCCTACCTATACACTTTACCTAAAAGTCTTTACCTGCCCAGCCCTTGGTTAGCTGGCCACTACTATATACAGCTTACATAGTGTTTAATTTTCACATTTCACTTCATTCATACATCATCACATTCTTTCACACTACAGATTTGACTTATACCTCTTTATGTGTGAAAGGTTTTTTTTTTTTTTTCTTTTTCTGCACCCTCATACTTCCTCACATCCTTTTCATTTTATACCCACACTGTGTCTTCTTTCGGAATTAAGGGAATGAGTCTACGTAGCAGGTGCAGCAGATGGTGAGATCTGCTGACTACTGATCCTATTTGTGCATCCATTGTCATGTCGGAGTCAAAAGTGATTCCGAGGCTTTTGACTTTGGTGCTAGGGGTGATGGTTTGTCCCAAGATAAGCAGGGGCATCCATGTCGCCGTTGCAAGTCTCTTTCTGTTTGCGTGGAGCAGAAGAAGCTCTGTTTTTAATCCATTGAGATTAAGGAAACTCTCCGTACAAGTACAAAGAAATAAGATCTCTTATGGGGGTACGTGAAAGTGCCCCCCCCCCCCTTCTGCACATACTTACCTTTCCTTAGCTCCCTGCCACTCTGTTTGGCCAATGGGTAACTGAAAGGAAAGTCCTATGTAAGCCAACTTGAGAGAGCTTACACAGGCTAAGGAATGTGTGGCAAACCTAGCCCAATCATTAAGCACATGGCTGTCACATGGAACAAGTGAAATGAGTCACATGGGTTTCTCCAACCAGAAATAGCAAGCAGTTCTTTATGCTTCCAGCAACTGAATAGTGCAAAGGAAAGGTGAGTATATGCTGCTGGAGAAGTGGAATTTGGGTGACACATTTGCTTTGCCTTACATCCACAAAGCACAGGGTCACTTTAACAGAAGCAAGGATGCTGCCATCTCTGGTCATGTGTCATTGTAATAGGATGTCTCTATATGTTATTTATTGACCTGTAAAGTGCTTCCCCCATTAATCTCTGTAAAAGCAAAGGTGTCAGGAAGGGCATGCTGACAACCAAGATGGTGGCCGAAGAAGATCACCTGTGCTTCACGTCCCTTTGAGAAGAGCTGCACAGGCACGCTTGCGTGCGCCAATGCACACACGCACCAATGAAGATTGGGATGTTAACAAATGCGCTCGCACAATCTGTGACAGTCCTTGGCGCCAAATGGATTATTTAAACTGGGTCAGTACCCAGGATCAGTGCTGTCTTGTCTACAGTGTTCCCCGTGATTCCTGCTATCTGTTACTCTGTACCTGTTCCAGTTGTTTGGCTTGGGGCTCATTCCTAACTATTCCTGCCATCCGCCTGCACTGACCGGGCTTGTCTCTGACTCTGCACCTGCCTGCTTCTCTGGTTACCATGCTGCCTGCTTGTTACCGACCCAGCCTGTACTTCAACCTTGCTCCAGCCTCTGAATCTGTTCCCGCATTGTTGCTTGTGTATGACCTAGCCTCCCTGCACCTGCCCATGTTTCTATACCCTCAGAACCCTCACTCCGATAGCTGCTGTGTCTATCTCCTGGGCTGTGGTGTCAAGTGTCGGCCTGTTCCAGTCTTCACCCTGCCTGCTGTTCCTGGCCTTCCCACCGTGCTGGTGATCTTCCACGGTTCCATCAGGAGTTCCAGTGCTGATCCATTTTAGCGATCCTGCCAGGCATTCGTGCCATGCTGCACTCCTATGCCACCTGTCTGCTCTATCAAGGGCCTCAAGTCAGAGATGCAGGAGAGGCCTTCCTTTGCATATCAGGCTCATCTACAAGGTACGTGACAAAAGGTCATTGTCAGCCTCATCACATGCTGAAAAAGATAGTAGATGCCCTTACTTCACATAGGGAAAGACTTTTGCTTGTTGTGCAGTGGGATTGCAGATGACATCTTAGTTGTGAGATAAGGACATTATTATCTCTAATCCTTTTCCTGTTCAACACTTAAAGGAAACCTGCAATAAAATAAATATGTATGCTGCCATTGCTGAAGAACTTTTAAGAATGCTACTTGCTTGCCTATATCTGAACTTACTACTTTAAGATGCTGAAATCGAGCAAGCATGTTGATTAAGAAAGTTGAGTTGGAACTACTAATCTGCTAAATATATCCAAGTCAGATACTTAGAAAGTGCTGAAGTCCATGACACAACATAACAGCTAGGAAACTCATATTTTCAGATGGAGTTGTCAGCCTCCATATTTCCTCAAATTGCTGGTATGCACACCTTCTTCTTACAATAATATGGTATGGAACATGAATCATATAATATACTCCTGTCATTCAACAACAAAAAATAGCAAACAGCCAGGCACAGAGGCTACTTCTTCAACTTTAATAGTCACTTACAGCCATGGAGCGTATACAAGATAAAGGGAAAACCGCCGCTCCAGACGACACTCTTCAGTGGTGAGTAAAGTTCAAAAATCCAAATGGGTGCAGGCAATGCATTGTGCAATATAAGGAAAGAAAAATGGACAGCCGCACTCCAATGGATGAAAAGACCTAAAAATAGTGCCTGTTTATTCCAGTCAAAAAACTAAAACAGCAAAAACAGCAAACAGTGGGGTAACAAAAGCTGACGCGTTTCACATCGACAACCAATGCTTAGTCATAGCTAAACATAATGATAAAAGAAATCTCATTTATAGAAAGAAAAAAAGTCCCAGAAACCATCTGATGATTCATTAATTAGTCTCCTGGTGGAGCCTGGCTAATACCGGTAATCGTGCACACCTGTTGAAAGAATGCAACAAGGAAAAAACACAGTCCATCATAACTAGATGGGAACATAATATATACATCGGCCGATTAAAATTGGTTACACCAGTCTAATAGCAGCAAACCTAGTTTCAACCCCTATGAAAATATATACAGTGGATGTGTGTTGAGAATATATGTGTGTTACAATGTAAAGAAACCTTATTTTCACCCCAATGGAAGTATGACATTACATATTCTACAGCACTGATAAACAAGTGTAGATGTGTGTGGGATGAGAAGATATAAAAATAAAAACACAGCCAAAGCGTGTGAATCATGTTACGCCGGATGTGTAAATAATTATTAAAATGTATAACCCATAGAAAATTGTGTTTCAGCGTGTAGTGTGCTGCAAGAGGGAAAGAGGGGGAAAATGAGAGGATTGGTAGTTGCTGGTTGAACCAATGTAAATGTGTAGCGTTTCACATCATATGAGATGGAAACAATATTGAAAGATCAAGTGACCAAAGTATATACATTAGGTGTCCTCAAAACAGCAGAAAAGCATGAAAGCAAGAAATAGGGTAAAAGTTGCTAGGTTAAAAATAAATGTGTATTACCCTTGCCCCGTAAGGAGATTAAATGTCTTCAGTGTTTAATCCAAATCCCTAACGGCCATAGTATAGAAGGGACATATACATGGGTAAAGTGAATGGTGATAGAGATAAATGTGACAAAAAAATGTGTGAATGTACCATTTAAATAAACGGGATGGAATAATAGGGGCCGTGTACAATAAGCACAGAGCATACAAGATATGAAGTGAAGGAAAAGTAAGATCAAACAATAAGAATAAAAAATTCTGGTTATTGTTACTATCATATAGAAAGAACCCTGTTACCAGTGTACTGCTGTATAAAGGAATGATTATTTTCGCCCTGTATATTTGACGGGTGCATAGTTAATGTAGGAAACCTCCCTGTAGCTGATTACACTGGATTTATCATATAATCTGAGATAGAGGCGTCCCTTAATAAAGGGAAAAACACTTCTACCATAATCAACTGTAGAACAGGTCCAACCTATAAAAGTTGTTTGAAACATTAAAATCTTGTTTTTAGAAATATTTTTTCAATATGTTAAAAATAGAACCCATGGGTAAAAAAGAAGAAACAAAAAAGTTTTATAATGGCTCATACTGCATAATAAAGGAGACCTCAAGCTCAGTGCATGGATCACGCCCGGACAGTGAAATACTATCCATACATAATGCACGCACAGAACCCTGGACATGGAGGGGACATATACACGTGTATACGTGTGTCCGCATGTAAAAAGGACACCAGCTACAAAAATAGACCAATCCATGAGGCTCGCGGGATATCTGAAGTGGAGAGCGAACATATAGATTAATGTAACAAACCCATTAACATGGGTAGAGGGCCTGCCTGTATGGATTTGAATCATTAGAGAAAACCACCATATATGACAAATCAAATCTGGCCATTAGTCATAAAAGTGGTATACATCCCACTCAAAGTTCATTCCATGTGGGATCCTAGTGTGGAGCGAGAAGATCCAAAATACCTCTCTCTTACAGAGGATTCTGAACCTATCTCCTCCCCTAATGGGGGTAGTTATTTTCTCAACACCCTGTATTGTGAGGCTGGATAGGTCCTTAAAGTGTACATTATTCCAATGGTTGGCGACGTTAGTGTTATGATCTTTCTCGATATCGTACAGGTGATCGGACAAACTATCCTTTAGTCTACGAATGGTTCGTCCTACGTACTGGAGGTGACATATGTCACAGCTGATAACATAAATGAGGTACTTAGTGTTACAATTAATAAAATGCTTAATCTCAAAGCTTTTATCGCGTTGGCCAGTTTTAATGTGTCTGCAGTACCTGCAATCCTTGGTGCCACATTTATATGTGCCCTGAAACTGTAACCAATTCACGTTCGTGCGTTTGCTCTGATATAGACTAGGTGACAGTCTGCCTCCCAGTGTAGGTGCCCGCCGGGACACTGTTTTGACACCTTTATGTAGAATTTGTTGATAAATCTCGTCGTTATATAGAATGGGTAAGTATTTATCAATTGTATGTTTAATTTTATCAAACTCCAAACTATAGGTGGTAGAAAAAACCGGAGTGTCCCTAAAAAAGGTGTCCAAGGGTTTACGTACAGAGGTGCCTACGGCACCTAATAGCTCAGTCCTTGGAACACCGCTAGCCTTGGAGAGAGCTTTTTTAATGGTTTTAATAGGATAGCCTCTATCCAAAAATCTATAGGACATTTCACCAGCCTCTCTAGAAAAATCATCAGGCGAGCTGCAAAGGCGTTTTAACCTCAAAAATTGTCCGTACGGTACACCCCGGATGGTATGATTAGGGTGTGCGGAATCCGCCCTGAGGAGGGCATTGCCTGCTGTCTCTTTCCTATAGATACTGGTTGTGATGCAACCATGCTTAGCCGTTAATTTGACATCCAGATAATCAATCTCCACCCTCTGTAAATTCCCTGTAAACTTAAGGTTAAGATCATTATCATTAGGATAAAGGAGCCATGAGTCTAGGCTAATGTCATCACTAGAAACAATAAACAGCAGGTCATCAATGAACCAACAATAAAATGATGTATCCATACGGTGGGGGCTATCACATGCAAAGATGCGGGACCTCTCCCACCAACCCATGTAGAGGTTGGCAAAGGAAGGGGAGAACTTAGCTCCCATAGAGGCCCCGCATCTCTGCAGGTAATAGTACCCGTCGAACATAAAAAAATTATGGGTTAGCAAATACTCCAGAGCCTGTAGTAAAAACTCCTGGAGTATCAAAGAATGTTTGCCCGATTCCCTCAAAAAACAGTTAACCGCCTGGATTCCCAGGTGGTGGGGAATACTAGAGTACAGGCTGGAAACGTCACAGCTTATCCACTTGTGATTGTCCTGCCACTCAAAGTTGAACAACTTGGTGAGTAGATCCTTGGTGTCCCGGATAAAACCGGGGAGCTCAGAAACCAGGGGCTGGAGCTGATTGTCAACCCATTCACCCAGGCGTTCATTCAACGACCCTATGCCCGCTACGATGGGTCTGCCAGTCAGTGGGCATAAGCCCTTGTGAACCTTGGGCAGGTGGTGAAAGATGGGGGTTATGGGAATGACTGGAATGAAAAGATCCCTTTCCTTGGCAGAAAAAATCCCCGCCTGTACTGCTCGGTCCAGGAGTGTGGCCAGCGTTTTGCTAAATGCAATGGTAGGATTGGATTTCAATGGTAAATAGGTGTTAGTGTCAGTTAGTTGTCGTATGGCCTCCTCTCTGTACATGAGGGAATCCATAACAACCACGGTGCCTCCTTTGTCAGAGTTTTTAATGACAATGCTGTTATCAGTACTCAATGCCTTACATGCAAGTAACTCCTCCTTAGACAAATTGTTAGGGGGAGGATTTTTGTGACACCTCTGGGCTAGACGTACAAGATCCCCTTCAACCAGCTTTTGGAAAAGATCTAGGTCCTTGCCCCTGGACCCCACAGGATAATACTCTGACCGTAATTTAAAAGTCAGTGTGGTGTCAGAATCTATGGACTCAGACACTAGATCAGTAAGGTCTTGTAGAGCACAAACATCTTTAAATAAAATGGGGGGAGGCAAGCACTCACCGTTCTCCGGACCTTCCGATAAAGCAGGTGTGTTCTCCGCTGTAGTTGAATGAAAATGTTTTTTTAAGGTAAGACTCCGTGAGAATTTGTTCACGTCCAGGATTGTACTGAAAAGGTTAAAATGAGTTGTGGGACAAAATTAAGACCCTTTGATAATAAATCATTCTCTTCAGTGCTAAGGGTCCTGTTGGATACGTTCAAAACATTGGAGATTATTTTTTCATTGGGCCCCGGAGGACGTAACCAGGCTTCTTTGGTACTTTTATGTCGCCTGCCTCCCCTCCATGTTTTTTTGTAGATGGTGTTGTCTTTTTCTTGGACCTTGGATCCGATGCACGGGGGTATGCATGAGTGTGGATTTCCCGACTTGGGCTCCGTGTGGATGGTAAAACAGGTCGTTCAGGGGAAGAATCGGAGTCGGTGGTGCCCATGGTGTCATATGCAAACTCTGAATCAGGGTCCATGAAGCTGACCTTTTTGGTGCGATTCCTGCGTGGACGACCTGATTGATACTGCGGTCTTTTCCATGTATAAACGTTATCATTCTCATAATCCGTATTGTCCCTGTTCATTTTGCCTTTTTTATTCTCTATGACTGATTTTTCCAGTCTGTCCAGGTTTTTATTCAGGTGTCCATCCAGTGTGGCAAAATCAACTTGGGTTTGGAGTGGAATGAGATCCTTCTGTAAAGAGGCCATCTCCCCTTGGAGTTTTTCCACCTGTTTTTGATTAGATCGTATCAGGATGTTCATCAGTTTAAGGGAACAGGTGCTTAAAGTTTTAGTCCATTCCTGTTTTAAGTCATCATCAAATAATTCTGATGAAGGAAATTATTTATTTGTCTTTATTCGTAGGATAAAGACGAATAACTTATTAGGAAGTCTTTATTCGTAGACCCTGGGGGATTTGGGATAAGGAAGTATATTCCAATAAAAAATGAGTGTCCCAGTATGACTTAATCTCTTTAGCCATTAGCTGTTCCAGTTTCCTGAACATGTAAGTCATAGATGCATTGGTGTCCTCACCTGTAGAAGCAGTATGTAGTGAAGGGTTAATCCTTAATGGATTATCCGAAGGAGCCTTTAGGGTCCTACTGTATCCCGGTTCTGTTATAATAGTTGCTGTAGTAGATGTAGTAGTATCCATGGATAGGCAGGAGTTTTTGAACAAAGCTTCTGGATGAAGTAGCCAGAAAAAGCCTTGAGAGATGGAGACACTGAAGGAGCTCGTCGAGCTGGCAGAAATGGATGCAGAGTCCAAGACGACAAGATAAAGGGAAAACCGCCGCTCCAGACGACACTCTTCAGTGGTGAGTAAAGTTCAAAAACCCAAATGGGTGCAGGCAATGCGTGGTGCAATATAAGGAAAGAAAAATGGACAGCCGCACTCCAATGGATGAAAAGACTTAAAAATAGTGCCTGTTTATTCCAGTCAAAAAACTAAACCAGCAAACAGTGGGGTAACAAAAGCTGACGCGTTTCACATCGACAACCGATGCTTAGTCATAGCTAAACATAATGATAAAAGAAATCTCATTTATAGAAAGAAAAAAGTGGAGCGTATACAGGAACTCCTGAGAAGACACATTTTCTAAACCTGAAATATCCAATAATCAAAGTGTTAAAAGTTATCTGAATTTTGCATTCACATTTTTCTAAGAAAAGTTATGTAGGCATATCTAGGAAAAGTACAAAGAATGTACATTGCATTTTGCCAATTTAAAGAGAATGCCTTCTTTTTCAATTACAATTTAAACTGGACATAAAGTTGTAAGGAATTAGGCATCTGTGCAGCTTTTTTACTGTATGCTAATTAATTCACATGGCATTACTGCAATTATAGCCATTAAGCATTAATTAGAAATGAAACTGACATGACCATATTCATTGCTACAGTAACAAGGTTGATGTCCTGTACCTTGTGGTGCCTGGAAGCGCCTGTGTTAGCATTTCTGTACAGCACCCTTGGATACAGGTTGTACATGGGGCCCAACTTCTGTCATGGTGGAGATTAAGCTATACCTCTCCTGATGCTAAGACCCTCCCTCTGCCATTCATTTGTCAACTTCCAAAGCTTGAGTGAGCAGAAAAGTGTACTGCATTTACATGATTAATGATGAGGTGGGGCTTAGTGGTTTACCGGGCAAGTGCTTTATCCCAGTTTAGTACTCAAAAGTGCTAAGGTTCCAAAGGTCTCCACAAAGACAAAGCAATATATCTGAAGGATAATACATGCTGCACATCAAAATTGTTGTTACCCTAGTGATATTTTAATCCAGGCCAATTTTACTTTTTAGGCACTATTAGGCTTGCACTTGACAATTGTTGTTATCTTTGAGACATTTTGGACTAGGTCATGTTTACTTTAAAGCTAAAAAGATAATCTCTAAAATTGAGACTTAGCGACCCTACCTGCGAACCATAATATTATTTTCTCCGAAGCAGGTGCAATATCTCTGCATTGCATTCACTTGCTAGTAAAAGCATCCCAAGCGCAGCTAAATATAATGATAATACATCCCTATTGAGAAATGCATTGACAATACTCAAAGTTCTTTTCTCAAGTGGCTAACAGACCTTAAATGCTGCTTGTTCACATTCTTGGTCCGTCAGTTATTTGATAAAAACGCTATAAGGTAAGCATTGTCAAGAGGTTTCTGCTTAGGGATATCTCTTCACTATTTTAGTTCAGGTATACGCTGTATTCACTGTCCAGTGGATGCAGGGCAACGCACCATGTAATGTAAAATCACCCTTGGGTATATTTCTGCACAGAAATTGCATTTAAGGTCAGTCTCACACAAATGAGAAAATTATACACTGCAGGATCTTTATGTTTTGAAATGAAAGTTATGTGACTTTTTTGACAGCTTTAACTTTTAATAGTGTCTCCAAGTTGGTACTGTATGTACAGTATGTAATGTATGATTAAAACAAGGGGTTCTTTAAAAGAACATTATTAAGCAGCATATAATCATATGATTTTTTTTTTTCATTTAAAAGCTTGCCTTTTCATTTTTAACACAAGTTCTTTTTATAATAATTTTTTCACAATGTATGCGATGCAAAGTACCAATTTCTACCAGTACAAAAGTAATTTGAATGTTCCTTGTAAAATTTACTGTAAACGTTTTTTTGGCAACACTGAATATTGGTGTTCAATATGCATTGCTGTCACAATTATTAACCACTTCAATACCCTAGGGAATAAAATGCCGGCCATTGCAACTTTTTATCTCACATAGTATTTGCGCAATCATTTTTCAAACGCCTTTTTTTGGGGAAAAAAATGGTTTTGTGAATTAAAAAATAACAAAACAGTAAAGTTAGCCCAATTTTTTTGTATAATGTGAAAGATGAAGTTACGCCGAGTAAATAGATACCCAACATGTCACGCTTTAAAATTGCGCACACTCATGGAATGGCGCCAAACGTCAGTACTTAAAAATCTCCATAGGCATCGCTTATTTTTTTTTTTTTACAAGTTACAATTTTAGAGTTACAGAGGAGGTCTAGTGCTAGAATTGTTGCTGGCGCCCTAACACATGCGGCGATACCTCACATGTGTGGTTTGAACGGCGTTTACATATGTGGGCGGGACTTACGTGTGTGTTCGCTTCTGAAATGAAAGTTATGTGACTTTTTTGACAGCTTTAACTTTTAATAGTGTCTCCAAGTTGGTACTGTATGTACAGTATGTAATGTATGATTAAAACAAGGGGTTCTTTAAAAGAACATTATTAAGCAGCATATAATCATATGATTTTTTTTTTTTCATTTAAAAGCTTGCCTTTTCATTTTTAACACAAGTTCTTTTTATAATAATTTTTTCACAATGTATGCGATGCAAAGTACCAATTTCTACCAGTACAAAAGTAATTTGAATGTTCCTTGTAAAATTTACTGTAAACGTTTTTTTTACAGAGGAGGTCTAGTGCTAGAATTGTTGCTGGCGCCCTAACACATGCGGCGATACCTCACATGTGTGGTTTGAACGGCGTTTACATATGTGGGCGGGACTTACGTGTGTGTTCGCTTTTGAAATGAAAGTTATGTGACTTTTACAAAACACATGCGGCGATAATTTAATTTTTGTGAATTAAAAAATAACAAAACAGTAAAGTTAGCCCAATTTTTTTGTATAATGTGAAAGATGAAGTTACGCCGAGTAAATAGATACCCAACATGTCACGCTTTAAAATTGCGCACACTCATGGAATGGCGCCAAACGTCAGTACTTAAAAATCTCCATAGGCATCGCTTATTTTTTTTTTTTTACAAGTTACAATTTTAGAGTTACAGAGGAGGTCTAGTGCTAGAATTGTTGCTGGCGCCCTAACACATGCGGCGATACCTCACATGTGTGGTTTGAACGGCGTTTACATATGTGGGCGGGACTTACGTGTGTGTTCGCTTCTGAAATGAAAGTTATGTGACTTTTTTGACAGCTTTAACTTTTAATAGTGTCTCCAAGTTGGTACTGTATGTACAGTATGTAATGTATGATTAAAACAAGGGGTTCTTTAAAAGAACATTATTAAGCAGCATATAATCATATGATTTTTTTTTTTCATTTAAAAGCTTGCCTTTTCATTTTTAACACAAGTTCTTTTTATAATAATTTTTTCACAATGTATGCGATGCAAAGTACCAATTTCTACCAGTACAAAAGTAATTTGAATGTTCCTTGTAAAATTTACTGTAAACGTTTTTTTTACAGAGGAGGTCTAGTGCTAGAATTGTTGCTGGCGCCCTAACACATGCGGCGATACCTCACATGTGTGGTTTGAACGGCGTTTACATATGTGGGCGGGACTTACGTGTGTGTTCGCTTCTGAGCGCGAGCTACCGGGGATAGGGGCGTTTAAAAAAAAAAAAATCTTATTTTATTTTTTATTTCACTCAATTTCTTTTATTTTTACACTTTTTTTTACTTTTTTTTATCACTTTTATTCCTATTACAAGGAATGTAAACATCCCTTGTAATAGGAATGGTTTGTGACAGGTACTCTTTATGGAGAGATGCGGGGTCAAAGACCTCACACCTCTCCTCCAGGCTGGAAAGCATTAGATCGTGTAAAAAGATCTAATGCCTTCAGTCGCGATTGCGGCTGTGTTTACATTCCAGGACCCGGGTGTGACGTCATAACCATCCGACACCGGCGGATCGTTTCTCCGATGGCAAAGGAGAGCCCGGAGAAGCACCGGATGGCGGTGGGCGTCCCCTCCCGCCGCCTATAAGAACGATCAAGCAGCGGAACCGCCACTATGATCATTCTTATGGTGCACAGAATCGCCGGCTGAAGAGATGGATATCTGAATGATGCCTGTGGCTGCAGGCATCATTCAGATATCCCCACTGAAAGCCAGGACGTCATTTCACAATGGGTGGGTATTGAAGTGGTTAAAGACATCATCTAATATTTAACATGTTAATCAAAGTTGATATTGACCATACAGTGTATGCAATTAGTGCATAAAGAAAAAAACAGTTAAGCTATAAAAACAATAATAAAAGAAAATGTGTAAAACAGAACCGCAAACATAGCAGATTAGTAGGCATTGATGTAAAATGCTATGTCTACTTATACTGTACAGGCCCCCCTCCCCTTGTAAAAATGACCTACAACTTAAGTAGGTTTAAAAGGTACTTATGATGAAAAGGCTTTTTGTTTTGAATTTTTTCAAGAAGAACAGTGACGTCACACCAGTGATGAGGAAGATGGGGGTGATTCAAGTTAAATCTATATATAAAAAAGAAAATAGTGTGCTGTTAAACAAAGGAAAAAACATATATCACTTATATGGATCCCTTATACAAATACCACAAACAAGATAAAATGCTGGTGTAAATAAACTGTAAAGGATGATTATATCGAGAGAAAAAAAATCCATTGATTAAATTGAAAAAAAATCCACTTAAAAAAATATTTCAAAAGTGAAAAATGTGACATGTGATATCCATCCATGCAAAGACAGCTATGTGTCAAATGCCATCACCAAACCCCTTTAGGTGCAATGCCCGCTCATCTTACTCTATGACCCACTACAGGTCATACTGCGCCTTTTATCAGATCTTGAGTTGTTAGCTTAATATGCCTCCAGATAGAGGACCTCCCTTTGCACTCTGCAAAAGGAATAGGCTCATAGTGTACTATGCTTTCTAAATGCTTTTCTTTTTAATAGATTAAAAACATTTACAGAGACATTTCTTGTCATGAGCATGTAAAACACATCCAAAAACGACAGCCGCAGATCGCCCCCTTACCACAAAACTTCCTGGGTCTCAGGGACACCGGAAGTGACGTCACTGGCACAGCCCAACGCATAGCGTCACTTGGTCATGTGACTTGCTCAGGGTTTTCAATTTAATCATTGGATGTTTTGTTTAGATATAATCAACTTTTCACAGTTGCAATTTATATTGTTTTAAATATTACCTATAAGTACATGTAACGGAACATCCCACACTCTGCTTGAGTGTTTCCGTAATATACCGCTTCCTATCAGTCTGGATATAGATATCGGATATTCCAGCTGCTCTCAACACACAACAAGACGAGACTTGTTTGTGTGCTAAACAACATGGAGGGCCAGATCCACAAAGATCTGCCCCGGTGCATCGTATCTGAGATATGCTACGCCGCCATACCTTACATGGCTTTAGTTCGAATCCATTAAGATTTTGCGCCGTAAGTTACGGCGGCGTAGTGTATCTCAAGCGGCGTAATGGCGCGGAATTCAAGTTGGGCGGGTAGGGGGCGTGTTTCATTTAAATGAAGCGCGTCCCCGCAACGATCGAACTGCGCATGCTCCGTTCAGAAATTTCCCGTCGTGCATTGCGCTAAATTACGTCGCAACAACGTTATTTTTTTTACTAGCGTGAATTACGTACATTCCTATTCACGGACGACTTATGCAAAAATAAAAAATAATTCAAATTTTGACGCGGGAACGACGGCCATAATTAACATGGCAAGTCTAACTATACGCCGAAAAAAAGCAGCTTTAACTATACGCCGGAAAAAGCCGACTAGAGACCCCGTAAGAGAATGCGACGGCCGGGCGTACGTTCGTGGATCGTCGGAAATAGCTCATCTGTCACAGTACATATATGATAAAGGTAAAAGTAGCACTTGAAAATCATGAAAATCACAAAAAAACTGTGCAAAAGGATGCAAAGGAATGCATAGAAATATTGCTAGTCCATAAGCACTAGCAGCTGCACATTCAGACTTTTGATACCGAGCCTCCAACTGTCACTTACCACCAACTGGTACGTACCACCGGAAGTGACGTACCAAGTGTTTGGATGAGGAGAACGAGCGGAATTTGAAACTTCTTATGCTTGCCGCTATTTGTTATATCTCTGGCATCCTACACGATACCAATGCTATTATCTCATCACCTTCTGGTAAGTGCAATACCATCAGGCTGGTGATGTAAGGATTGTTTAATAAACTTTTATTAATAATAGTATTACACTATCTGGAGTTTATTTTCTCTGCATATCACTATAATCTTTGGACCATCATCTATTGGGATATCGCTGTAACTTGGTGTGCTGACTGCTCTTTCTGCCAAAACACGAGAGTGTGAGGCAATATTAGCTGGTGAGTGTACATCTGACTAAGGAAGTGGGACCACATATGTTCACACCGTGTGGTGACATTTGGAAGCTTGGTATAATAAGTCTGAATGTGAAGCTGCTTATGGACTATTAATGGACTAGCAATATTTCCATGTATTCCTTTGTACCCTTTCACTGAGGGGACTGTTGTTTAGGGATTTCATCATTTTCAAGTGCTACTTTTACCTTTATCATATATGTACTTCTAGGTAATATTGCTTTAATATTTGTCTCTTTTTATAGTGGCTGCTGTGCAATATTGTTGTTTATTATTTTTTGTATTGATCTGTGGCGCAGTGTTCTGATCTTTGTTGGGGGCGTATCTTTAAGATCAGTCTAGTATTGGACTTTATATATTGTTTGTCGGATTTATATAAGGGATTTGTTGAACAGCGCACTATTACCTTTTTAATAAAAAGTTTTTATGTATGCATTTTGAGTGGCGGGAGTTACACTAATAATGGTACAGCAGTTCACCTTTATAATATTTATACTCTATATATTATTCACATAGCAGTGCATAAGCCCTTTACAGTATAGCTCAAGTTGAATCTAACTCTTTTCTTTACAAGTAAAGTTCACAGCTACTAACTGCAGATGATTTATTAAGGGTAGTATTTTGGACAGTATATGCAGACCTTGCATTGTACTGCATGGTCCACATTACATTCCGGGTTTTGGTATTATGTCACAGTAGAACACATGTCATACAATTAATTTTTTCAGAATATAACTTAATCAGTTAAATATACCGGTATGTTTTGTACTTTTGTTATAACTGTTAGCAAAATGCAGAAAACAAATCTTAATCACGTTTAAATGGAATTAGTCTTGGACTAACTACAAAGAACCAACTGTACAAATTGTCCAATATTCACAGAATCATAAAATCTATGAATCATGATTGCCTGCATTGCTGAATGTTATAAAGCTCTACAAATCAGACAAATCTACTGATTGACAATTCTTCTGATTCAGACATTCCTTGTCCAGAGATCACACAAAGGACATATATTCATTCAGGGGAAAACTGAAGCTGTACTGAGCCTCTATTTCGCCCAACCATTATTACTTTACTAAGAAAATTGTGATGCTTTTTCAACTTTTCCAGGAAATGTATACTTATAATTCCGCAAGAGCAAATCAATAGAACCTCCACATCAAATTGATTACAATAGACAGTGTACCTTAATGAAAAATGTATCACTGTCTCTCTCTCACAATGCTAAATACTTCTTGTCTTAGTTAATTCAGTATGAGGGCTCCCCACAAGATAACATGGAAGGCACATAAAAAGAAATGACAAGCGCTTATGGCTGCTTATATGTTTTGGAAGCCTAGGCCCAGATTCACAGAGCGATTACGCCTGCGCAACAGGAGATGCGCGTGCGTAAGTCGAAATGTGCGCGTGCGTTTCGATGCACGGCATCCCCAGAAGGAGATACGCAAAAAATCTACTTTTTTTTGTCCCGCGTAATTTCGTTAGACTAGCGCATCCGTCCGCGCAAAAGTGCGCTAGACAGACCATTGATTTGCTAGTCAAATATGCTAATGAGGGAGTTACGGGGATCCACAAAAGAACGTTGGGGCAGCGCAGGCGACGCAGTGTGCGCAACAGCAAAATGTCCTGTCTAAAATTAGACCATATAAAAGCTGGTCTAAAAAGAGAAAAAAAGTCTACTTATTAGATAAAGCAACACTGTTAGTGAGGAGCTCAGCAGTCACACGTGTTGCACAACAATCTGTATGCCAACATGCCAGGGGCATCGTCGCGCATAGCTATACTACTGACTTTAGATGAACAAAGAAGGATGAAGGCACGGAGGATGGCACGGAGGATGGCACGGGAGAGGATATACCGCACCCGCATAGACCTGTTTGGCATGAGTGATTCTGAGGTGTTTCGCATCTTCAGATTCACCCCTCATGTCATCCTGGAATTAACCACAACCCTGCAGGAGGACATCAGCAGCCAAACACAACGCTCACATGCAGTGCAGCCACTGGTGAAGGTCATGGCAACACTCCATGTCCTTGCCAGTGGCTCTTTTCAGCGTACAAGTGGAGTGGTGGCTGGGATGTCACAATCCTCCATGAGCAGATGTGTGCACCAGGTTGTCCCTGCAATCCTCAGACGCATGGCCAACCAAATCATCAAACCCACCACTGAGGAGCTGCGACTGAAGGCAATGACAGATTTCTACAGAATTGCCAGATTCCCACGCACTGTGGGGGCCATTGATTGCACACATGTGGCACTCCAGCCCCCCCAGGAGACAGAGCACATGTACCGCAATCGGAAGCATTGGCATTCCATCAACGTACAGGTGATAGTCGATGCCCAAGGCCTCATATGGCACGTCCGTGCCAAACACCCAGGGTCCAGCCATGACAGCTTCATATACAATCAATGCCACATCCGAATGGAATTCGGTCAGAACGTGTATGGGGACACCTGGCTGGTTAGTGAGTGACATGGGAGTCAGGCATGACTATCCCCTCCCATGATGCACACATCACAAGGGCCACATGCATGACTAACATCCTCCTGTCTTTTCCCTTACAGGTGACTCTGCATATCCACTGGGACCCCATCTCATGACTCCTATCCGGAACCCCCAAACTCCAGGAGAGGAAAGATACAATCAAGCACATGCCCAAACACGAGCAGTGGTGGAGCGCACCTTTGGCCTACTAAAGTCACGTTTCCGATGCCTGGATAAGTCTGGGGGTACCCTCTTGTATTCCCCAAACTTTGTGTGCCAGATCATCGGTGCATGTTGCATGCTGCACAACTTGGCAGTAAGAAAGGGCCTGCAGATTGCCCTACGTGATGACCTGACCCCTGAACCAGACAATCCCCCCCTAACCGAGGCTACCCCGTCTTCTGAGGGAAGAGCAACCAGGAGACAACTCACATTGGGCATCTTTGCACGTTAAACACACACATTAATCATGGCACAATGAGAATGCATGCATGCACACCACTGTGGTCCCTAGCACAGACACATCACATCCACATCAAATTGGATTGGCACCAGTCCACCATGCTGGACTTGTGAGCAGCAACGCCACGCCAAGGCTCCAATTATGTCACTGTACATTCATACACCATTCACACGGACCTGGGGATCACTTCTCCCTGGTCCTGGGGAACCCTACTCCACCAAAATTGAGGGTGACACCCCTTTTCCGGCAGGAATGTCACCCCCACATTCAAACAGCATTCACAACCCAAAAAAAAAAAAAAAATTACCTGCAAAAGAAAAAAATTTCCAGCAAAAAAAAAAATGGGAAAAAACAAATTATTGCCCCTTGCGTGAGCCACGCCTGGGGCGCCCCCGGCCACGGCCCCGGCCCCGGCTTCTCAGGGGAGACTCATGGGGGAGGGGTAAAACCGGGGAAGGAGGAGCAGCCCCTGATCTCTGCCCACCTGGCGGCCTGCCCTCCAAGGCCACGGCTATTCTGTCCAGGGCAGCACCAAGTGTTGCCGTGTTGGCCTGGATAGCCTGGGTAAGGGCCCTCACATCCTGCCCAACGCCTGCTGATGTTGTCTGCAGTTCGTTTAGGCAGGTTGTGAAAGCCCGGGAGTGGGAGTCCAGGTTCCCCAGTGTATCCTTGATGGAGGACAGGCTCTCCTCCATCCGCACCAATGTCTGGCTGACCTGTCCCAGATGGCGGGTCTGGAGGAACTGGTCCCTTCTCAGAGTGGCGGGCAGGAGATCGGCCACCCCCCTGGTGTTCTGAGATGAAATCCTGCCTCCAGCTGATGCTTGTGGCCGGGGAGAAGGGGAGGCCCTTGTGAGGGGAGCCATGTTGGGGGAGGAGGGGGGGGTCCCCCTTAGGGAGGGCTGCCTGCTGCCAGCCAGAGGGGAGGAGTCCTCAAAAACCAAATGTCCAGTGCCTGACATGGACTCCTCCTCCTCATGATTCTCCTCCTCCTCTCATGATTCTCCTCCTCCTCTTGAACCTCCTCCGCGGACTCCGGCCTTGTTGGGGGGGCCTCATTAGGCTGCTGTCCTGGGGTTGGTGCGGTCAGGCCAGATGGACCTGCACCCTTCTGCACATCTGTGGATGACACAAAACATTCACAGGTTGGAGGATCCACACACTTGCCACATATTCCCTTTCACCCCCTCCCCCACACATGCTACACACCTGATATAAAAAAAAAAACTTACCTGGCACCATGGGCTCCGGACTTGAGTCAAAGCCAGGCAGGCCCTCAACTTCATGCCGATGAAAGGTCAGGGCCACCGCACGCTGCTCCGCTGTCAGCCTAATACGGCATGGTGGGCCCCCTCCTGTGCCCCTGGCATGGGCATGCATTCTGGTCAGCTTCTGTTTGACCAGATGCCGGAGGTCATTGATTTTTTTGTCAATCCCAGACCGGGTCCGTGTCTCCCCCTGCCCCGCTGAATTGACCTGCTCAGTGATCATATCCAAAATCTCCCTCCTCCTGGCCGAGGTGGTGTTGGCACTGTCTGAGCCATGGAGGAAACACCCATACTCGCTAATGGCCCGGGCAAGAATTTGTTTTTCCCCAACTGTAAAATTGAGCTTTCTCTTTCTCTCTGTCATACTTCCCAAAAAAATCACTCCCAGTCAACAAAATTCACTCACACAAACAAGCACAACCAATCAAGCAAGAACACACACAAAGAGAAAACTACTCAGCAAGAAACAGTCACAAAAAAACAAAACAAAAATACAGCAGGAAAACAAACAAACAGAAATAGATCAATCAAACAAACAGTCTCTCAAACACTTATCAAAAAACACTTTCAAAGATCTACTAACAAACACTTGATCACACAGAACACTAATCTGACAAATACAAAACACAACGCAACGAACAACAGGACAAAAGCACTTGGTTAAATGGGAAGGGACAAAGGGATGTACTTTTGCAATGCAAGTGCGTTTGTGTGTGTCTATTTATGCTGTTTGCGTAGTTCACAACGTTGCCCTAGTCCATTTCCAATTTCACTGATTGCACCGCTCCCGAGTTGTGAGCATGCGCACAGCGGAGCTGACCATGGTCTCCTTCAAGCGCGCATGCGCGAGCCGGCCGGCCCTTCATTTGCACGGGGTCACGGCTCATTTCAATGTAACACGCCCACGTCCTTCCCAATTTGTATTACTCATCCTTACGCCTCGGGAAAAACGTTACGCATGCGCAATTTCCTGCGCAAAAGCTACGAGAATAGGGGGATTACGCGGCAAAATTGCGCAAGTCTAACGTAAAGGCGGTGCGCTACGCCGGTCCAATAATGCGCAGATGTACCTGAATCTGGGCCCTACTTTTTAATACAATTTTTTTAATGGTACATGTTTGGAAATGTGGATCAGGGTTAGACTGGTCATGATTCCTATCCTGAGTTTGATAAATAACATCTTTTTCCTGCCCGGTACGCTTATACACATCTTCTGGTCCTGCCCATCTATATAACAACTCTGGTCTGATGTGGAGAGAATACTGCAGAGATCCTACGTCTTCCCATAGAGTTGTCGCCCCACCTAGCTGTCCTCAATTTAACTATTGATGACATACCACCAAACCTTCGCTTAGTGACCACCCATGTTCTGTTAGCAACAAAATTGTTGATTGCCAGAAAATGGAAAACTAAAGATGCCCCTAGACCAGTGGTGGGCAAACTACGGCCCGCGGGCCGTATACGGCCCGGCGGACCTTTTAATCCGGCCCCCGGGCGGGCACTGGGTATGGCATTGTAGGGGCTGGCCGCTGGGCGAATTACATTGCAACGTCTCGTCCTGAATGGTCAGTAGTTAGCAGCTAGCTGGAGAGAGGAGACGTTGCGCGATGTAATTCGCTAGCAGCTACGGGGCGTGGCCGTGGGCAGAGTACGGCTTGAGCCGTACGTGCTGGCGCAGGCATGGAGTTGACGTCACGTCAGATGACGTCAACTCCTTTCCGCGCGCCTGTGAGGAGCAATCCATGCGCCGTGAGCCTGTGAACAGTGACTGGCGGCTGGCCCAGAAATGTCAGTCATCCATCACATCGGGACTTTCATCTGTACTGATGGTAAGTGATCGTTGCTATGCGATACAGACTGATATTATTCTATACTTCTATCTATTTTCTGTGGTGTCTGTCGCTTGTCATGCTTTGTGCCCAATTTATCTTCTCTTTTTTTAGTTTCTGACATCAGCTGTAATTTAAGCAGAAAATGCACCAAAATATTGCAAACCAAATGGGCACAAAGCATTACAAGCAACAGACACCACAGACAATAGATATGGTAAGAGAAGCCACCGTGTTCATCAATTGTCACCACTGTGCCATGCCATGAAAAGCAATCACTGTGCCATTAATTGTCACCACTGTGCCATGCCATCAAACACAGCCACTGTGCCATCAATTGTCACCACTGTGCCATGCCATGAAAAGCAATCACTGTGCCATCAATTGTCACCACTGTGCCATGTCAAATGCAGCCACTGTGCCATGCCATGAAAAGCAATCACTATGCCATCAATTGTCACCACTGTGCCATGCCATCAAAAACAATCACTGTGCCATAAATTGTCACCACTGTGCCATGCCAAATGCAGCCACTGTGCCATGCCATCAAAAGCAATCACTGTACCATCAATTGTAACCACTGTGCCATGCCATCAAAAGCAATCACTGTGCCATCAATTGTCACCACTGTGCCATGCCATCAAAAGCAATCGCTGTGCCATCAATTGTCACCACTGTGCCATGCCATCAAAAACAATCACTGTGCCATCAATTGTCACCACTGTGCCATGCCAAATGCAGCCACTGTGCCATGCCATCAAACAGCCACTGTGCCATCAATTCTCACCACTGTGCCATGCCATCAAAAGCAATCATTGTGTCATCAATTTTCACCACTGTGCCATGCCAAATGTAGCCACTGTGCCATGCCATCAAAAGCAATCACTGTGCCATCAATTGTCACCACTGTGCCATCAATTGTCACCACTGTGCCATGCCATCAAAAGCAATCACTGTGCCATCAATTGTCACCACTGTGCCATGCCAAATGCAGCCAATGTGCTATGCCATCAAACGCAGCCACTGTGCTATGCCATCAAACGCAGCCACTGTGCCATTAATTGTCACCACTGTGCCATGCCAAATGCAGCCACTGTGCCATGCCATCAAACGCAGCCACTGTGCCATCAATTGTCATCACTGTGCCATCAAATGCAGCCACTGTGCCATCAATTGTTACCACTGTGCCATCAAATGCAGCCACTGTGCAATCAAATGTAGTTTTGCAAAATAACTCTTTTTATGCTTTTCTACCTTAAATTAATCTAAACATTTAATGTTACAAATTTAAATTTCACTTATATTAATTCACACATACACACCGTCCATCTACTCTTGGTCCGGCCCCCGGGTCCAATATATGAACCCATTGCGGCCCTCGAGTCAAAAAGTTTTCCCACCCCTGCCCTAGACTCACAGAAGTAATTACTCTGGTACACGCTCACTATTCCTACGAAACTGTCTTAGCCCGAGGGAAATCCAAATGTTCCAAACTGACTGACCTCTGGAGTCCATGGTCTCATTGGTACGCGAACACATACAAAAGATGATGATTTACTGTCGTACAATACACCCAGCTGATGGTGCTCTCTCCCCCCCTTTTTTTCTCTCCCTTTACTTGCCCTACCCTTCCCCTTCTCAAGTTCTGTTAATGTTATAATATACAGCTAGTTTCTGACGTAATTACTTTTCAGTGTGTACAACCTGAATATGTGCCATTTCTATATTGTATTTCTTACTCCTGTTACACAGGTTTACCTGTACTTTTGGAAAATCAATAAAAACTATTTGAACTAAATAACATCTTTTTTAGTCCATAGGAATGGAAGCCAATAACTAGGTAGCATCTAATGTAGGTTTCGATGTGGCTTTTTACAGCTCATATAGAGTATCTGCTCTGTAGCTAGTAATTGACTTTTTGATCATATAGTACTATACACTGACACTGGATGGAAAGGGGTTAACATATAGGGGTTAAGTGTGTGCCTAGCAAGTGTAATGTGTGTAATATGTGCTGCTTTTACTCACAGAACTGGCAGTTTTTTCTCCCTGCTTTCCAGAAGATCGCTGTTCTGTGTACAGAGTCTTTTTTACCACAGAACTCTGTGCTGTGATTGGACACAGCTGATCAGCAAATTCCTTCAAAAACATTGAGTAAAACCTGTTGATTAACTTGTGCTATGTCCAATCACAGCATGGCATGTACCAGTATGTTGTCTGTCCTGCCTGGGCTGCTTCCCTTCAATAAAACTACAGCGGGTGGGTAGCAAGTGGTTAAGGTATATTTTACACCAGTATAGTCCCACCGCATGACAAGGCAAAATGCCTTGTCTCTGGCATGTCCAATTCACAGCACTACGGCCAATTGAACTTTATGAAATGTCAGTGTGACATTTCAATAAAATTTGTTTAACCACTTGCCCTCCGGAAGGTTTACCCCCCTCAGGACCAGACAATTTTTTGGTAAAGGGCACTGCATTATTTTAACTGACAATTGCACGGACGTGCGACACTCTACCCAAATAAAATTTATGTCCTTTCCCCCACAAATAGAGATTTCTTTTGTTGGTATTTGATCACCTATGCAATTTTTTTTTGTGCTATAAAAGGCCAACTATTTTGAAAAGAAAAAAAATTGTTTTTTTATACTTTCTGCTATAAAACATTTCCAATAATGATAATAAAAAAAAAATCTAATTTCTTTATCAGTTTAGGCCAATATGTATTCTGCTACATATTTTTGGTTAAAACAAATCCCAATAAGTGTATATTGATTGGTTTGCACAAAAGTTATAGCGTCTTCAAACTATGGAATATATTTATGGATTTTTTTTACTAGTAATGGCGATGATCAGTGGCTTATAGCGAGACTGCGATATTGCGGTGGACAAAATCGGACACTAATGACCCGTACACACGAACTGAATATCGGACGAAAAATCGTACGGTGATGGATAGTACGATTTTCGGATCGTGTGTACACTACTTTCGAGAGCCGATCACGACCGTTCATCCGATATTATTCAATCGGACAAGCACGAAAATTTTCCTCGTACGATGTCAGATCGTACGATTTTCATTTAGTCAGTACAGTTGTCGTCCGACAATACAATACAAATAAATTACAACACATAACATCACTTCCGATTTTTTTTTTTCTGTCGTACGAGAATTTTCGTGACTTTAATAGCCTATTTCATTTTACTTGCGACTATTAAGTGAAAAAAGTCGTAGGATCTGTCGTACGATATTCGGATCGTGTGTACGGGCCATTAGTGACACTTTTTGGGGACCAGTGACACCAATACAGTGATCAATGCTAAAAACACGTCACTGTACTAATGAGACCCGGGAGTTAACTGTGTGTCTAGGGAATGCTTGCTAACTGCATGCCTAGCCTGTGCTTGGTTACTGTGGGGGACAAGCTTTTACTAAGGAAAGGCATTGATTCATGTTCCTGCTTTGCAGAAACACAGGATCAATACCTTTCCTACAGACAGAACGGTAGTCTGTCTTGTTTACATAAGCAGACTGCCGATCTGCTTGTGTCCCAAATGATCGGCAGGTGCTGGCGGACATTGAGTCCACTGAATCTGTGTCCAATTAAAGTGGGAGTGAATTGCCAGCGGCGTGTGTGCGCGCCCCAGACCTAAAAATTGCAGGATCATGTACTAGGTACGTGATGCTGCGCAGGAGAGCCGCTCCGCCACCGTATATATACAGTATACAGTTGGAAGGGGTTAAAAAAGGCAGCAGCTGGGGGTGTACCCATGCTGGAGCACGATGCTTTGGTTTGTGACTGCGGCAAGAATTACATCACCAGTTGCATTTGGTGGGCACTACTGCTTACCAAATGCAACCTATCAAATAAAAGTCTGTGCTGCAACTTTCCCACAACCATGTGCAATGCATATAGTTGTGGTGAGGGTGCTGCAGCATTTAGGGGTTTAAAATACATGGTGAGGAAGCAACATATTGCCTCCTCACAGCATGTCTAATATCTCTGAAAAGCAATCCATGTGCCGCTGCAGGTGTGTATGTTAAGGTAACTACACCCTAAAATCGGTTTGCAAAACGCAGTGTGATTTGCATAATTGGATCGCATGGGTATGAACACCCATTCGATCTGATTTTGGTTTGGCCAGAAAAAATAAGGGTCCTGCTACACTTTAGTGCAGATTTGTTGCAATTTAAGCCATACAGAATGAATATAAAATAATTAAGTTGTCACTTGTCAATGCTGCAAAGACAACACACTGCAGTCTTTCCAGTTCACCTCACCCCGCATCCTGCAAGTTTGTGACAGAACCAGCCCTGATGGGGCCCCAGGAGCACCTGGGGCCCCCGGTCTGTGCCCAGGGGTGCCCGCTCAGTAAGACGGCCCTGCTACCACCCCCTCCCCTGCCCACCGCTTCATTGAGCACTGGAGGGAAAGAGCAGGGAGCGATAACTGAGAGTAACTACTCTCTGCACAGAATTGAGTGATGAGTGGTCCTGTGACCAGAGCTGACAAGGGACAGCAGCAGCATCACAGTAATGCTGCAGCACAAAGGTAAGTATGTATGATCACTCCAAACTTCCTCTTTAATATTGTGATGAAGCCAAAAGAAAAGTCTGTTTTTTTATATAACAGCTGTACTTTTTGCGTTTCTTTGGAACAATGTTACACTTGTATTGAAAATTTGCTTTATTTATATGAAAAAAAAAGTGCAGGGAGATGCGTTCACGTCACGGCGCATGCGCAGTTCGTTAAACGTACTTGTCTGGCGCTCGGCCCATCATTTACATGGGGTCACGCCTCATTTGCATGGATCACGCCCACTTCCACCTACGCCGGCCTGCTCCTTTGAAACCCACGCCACGCTGGTGCAACGTTGGGAGCAATGGCTTTATGAATTCCATGCTTGCCTCTCTGCGCTGCGTTGGAGTAGTGTACAGGGCCTCGTGTTTAAATAAAACAACCTAATGTTAAGGTGCCATTTGAATACACATACACATACATTTGGGTTCTCCCGTGCCTTCCAGCTTCCTCCTTCTTGGCCTAGTTACTGGGAAAATATAGTATGAATTTGGAATTTGGTTTAAGGAAAAGATGAGTGGTGTCCACAATCTTTAGTTAATTTGGGATATTGAACTGAAAGTTAAAGGCCGCGTACACACGATCAAATCTATCTGCTGGAAACGGTCGGCCCGACGGTCCCAGCAGACAGATTCGATCGTGTGTACGGGTGAGCAGACGGATTTGGCCAGCCGACAGATTTCAAAGCATGCTTTAAAATCTGTCGGCTGGGAATCCGTCCGCCCAATATGTCTGCTGGTTAGTACGCTAACCAGCAGACATATCTTCTCGCACATGCGTCGAATGGATTTGACGCATTCGCGGAAGTAATTTACTTCCTGGTACGGTGACGTGGCGGCGTCCACGTCACCGCGCTGTCTGCTGGCGGGGATTTTGGTTTGATCGTGTGTACAGCGATCAAACCAAAACGGCCAGCAGACAGATTTGTTCAAAACGGTCGGTCTGACCGATTTGAACAAATCTATTTGCTTGTGTGTACGGGGCCTAAGTATAATTAAAAGCCAATACTTTTTTTTAATTTTTATTTTTTTGGATAAAGTGGAGCAAGATGAGAATGCCTGTCAGGTTTTTATTGCTGTTTGTGCTCCCAACAACTTTACATACCCCTCTCTCCACTCATTTGGTGGATTAGACTGATGGCAGATTTGTAATCAACCGCATTCAGGGGGATTATTTAAAGTGTGTACTACAACAAATACAGTAATTTTACTATTAAAATAGATAGCTAGGATACTTACAAACATCAAGGTATGATACTATAAAGAATGTACTGTGATCTTAGACATTTTAAGATATTCTAATGTAGTACTAAAAAAATACCTCTGACACTCAGAAGATAGGACCCATGGTCCTGTGGTCTTACCTAATGTTTACCACCAATGACAGATTTATGTGAGTGAATCCAACCTTTATGTTTTAACTGAAGACCAGTGAGTAAATCTAGTGTTTGCTGGAAACGATTCTCTATAAATCAAAGCGAGGCAGGCTATGAGCCTGTTAATCTAATACTAGGACTATAAAGAGTATAAAAAGTGAGAACTAGGGCGCGGACAGCTCCGGGATGGCAGCTTAGCCTTGGAGCTCCGCATCGTTCCGGCCGTGCGACGGATCTAACGGGCGGATCGGGTCCCGGCCGGCCACCACGCTACAGCTGATCGAAAGGGGAAAGGCAAGGGCACTCGTACATGTCGGTGGGACCGACAAGACGCAGCCTGGGACCGCAGCTGGAAGCGGTAAGCGGGACACGCACCCACAAGATGGCGGGCGGCGCTCAGCCCTTCCTTACTGACACGGAGGAGTCCTTTGAAGCCAGACCCTCATATGCCTCTGTAGCACGCCCGCTAACACCAGGGATCCCGGCTGGCCCCCTCTCCATCATGGCTCACTCCCCAGCCTCAACAGAGTCACTGCTGGAGCAAACCATGGCAGACATCATGGGCTCTCCCCTGCGGCCTACTTCCCCTCAGGCAGCTGCAAGGCCTGTCATGGCGGACGTCACCGCACATTCCCTGTCACATACGACTGATCTATTTACACAACTGTCACTTCTGCTGGACAGGGGTCTCGCTCAAACAGCAGCAAAGATAACAGGAGAACTTAGAGGGGACTTTCAGATGATAGGATCCAGGATGGAATCCATAGAAAACAAGCTAGATCAGACCATTGCCACAACTCGGCAGAACTCTGACCATATTCAATTCCTACAGGACCAATTGGACATAGCTATGTCACGAATCGATGATTTGGAAAATAGGTCCAGAAGAGAAAACTTTAGGATCAGGGGGCTCCCTGAGTCATTCAAAGACATTTTCTCCGTGGTCCAGGACTTTGTCAAACAACTTATCCCTAATATTCCCCAGCACAAATTGGAGATTGACCGTGCCCACAGAACCCTGGGGCCACTGAGGAAAGATGGCTCCCCCAGGGACATTGTGGTCAAGCTACACTTTTTCTCGGTGAAGGAGGAAGGTGATGAGGACCTGCAGACGCCAAAACCCGCTTATTTTCCAAGGTCACACTGTTCAGGTATTTGCTGACCTTTCACCCACGACCATTCAGAAACGGAGGACCCTAAAGCCTCTCCTATCGGTCCTGTCGCAACGTGACATCCAATACAAGTGGGCCTTTCCGTTTGCCGTCAAGTTTGAATACAAGGGCAAGGCACATGCATTCCACAACTTCCAAGATGGAGAACGCCTGCTCCTGAACCTTCGCCTCATCTCACATGAAGCAGCCATGGACCTCTCCGGCTCCAATCCTGGATCCACCAAACGCCCCTCTCCTGCGAGCCCCCTAACAGGCACCTGGGACAAGCCTAAAACCAAGAAGAATAAGGGTACCAGACCGCCGTGACACCGCCGCGAGGTCCTTCTGGGAATAGTCTGTGAGGACTGTCGTTTCCCCTCTGTGGACTTCTCCCGTACCCTTGGGAGAACTGCCTCTTTTTGTTTTTGTTTTTGTTTTTGTTTTGTTTTTTCCCGGTTGCGTCCCTCGGGGACCATTAGGACATTAATGTTGGCCTCGGAATGGCCCACCTGTTTAACACGATACAAACTCATGATTTGAGTGCCTCCACTCATGCTCACCTGGTCATTCCTACTGCCGTTTGCTTAAGATGTTATTGCCTGTTTTGGGGTTCTCTTTTTTATTCCCCTTCTTTTTGCATTCTTATATACCTAAATACTTTGTGGTGGCGCACGGCGTGCCCCCGGGGGCCTGCGGCCTTCCCCGCATGCTTGGCGTGTGGGGGGGGTGTGGGCCTTCGGGGGGCAGGTCGGCGGTGCATCCTTACTGCCCGTTGACAATTTTGACAATTTTATTCACGTCGCGGCTGGAACGATGTTGCTGCGCCTCCTCCTATCCCACGGATCAGGCTATGCCCTCTCCTTGGGTTAGGCGCCCACCCTGCCTACAGGGTGCGGTAAACGAGAACAGGGTTTTGGATGCTGGACAAGGTTATGCCCAGCACCGACCCGAGCCCCCAGTGGGCTCATGTCTCCCCCCCCCTTCCCCTCTCCTTCTCTTCCCTCTGCCTTATACTTTCCTAACTTCTCTTCCTCTTTCAGGCGGTGATAGGCTTGCTGATGGCTGTCTACTCCCAGAAGGTCAACAGCTCCCCAGATGGTCGGATCCCTATACACACTGCGAGGCCTCTATCAAGGTAGGTGACGGGGTTTTGGTGATCTCCCCCTCCCCTTTGCTCCATGGCTAGTGACGCCCCTAGGGCACCCTCTCTGAAGGTGGCCACTCACAACACACAGGGCCTCAACTCCCCTTCCAAACGGCGGAAGGTTCTAGACTTCATGAAATCGCGCCACATTGATGTCCTTTTCCTGCAGGAGACGCACTTCCCGATCCGATACAAACCCAATTTCATACACGCCCAATTCCCACAGTTTTTCCTGGCCAACGCGGAAGATAAGTCTAAGGGGGTAGCGATTCTCATATCTAAACACTGTAGGTTTACGCTACAATCAGAATACAGGGACCCGGGAGGGAGGTTTGTCCTGGCCAAGGGTACTATAGATGGCCATCTGTACTCCCTGGTCTCCTACTACGCCCCCAACGTAGGCCAACTGAACTTCTTCACTGATCTATTTAAAACCTTGGACCCTCTTATGGAGGGCATGGTGATCCTAGGCGGAGACTCAAACGTCGCCTTTGATCAAGGCATTGATAAGTCCAAACCACCTACGGCACAAAATGTGCGTCCCACCAGACTTAGCTCAAAAATTGCCAAATTAGTGTATCAAAGGGGTCTCACGGACATTTGGAGGGAGATGAACCCTACCCAAAAGGACTACACACACTTCTCTCACGCCCATCAAACCTACGCTAGAATAGATCATCTTCTAATCTCCAACGCTCTGATCCCCTCAGTCAATAGATCTCAGATCACAGACACAGTCTGGTCTGACCATTCCCTAGTAAGTATGTCCTGGACTAACCACCCCTCACTGCCTAACTCCCGCCACTGGCGTCTTAACGAAACAATACTCTCGGACCCTGCCCACAAAACAGAGATAGAACAGGCTATCTCTGAATACTTCTCACTGAACAGCTCCCCTGATATCTCTGCAGAGACCCTCTGGTCTGCCCACAAGGCGACCATCAGAGGCAAGCTAATTCAAATCAAGGCAAGACTTAACAGAGCTCGCAGGGCGGACATAGAGAATCTGGAAAAGAAATTCCAGGCGCTCCGTGCGGACCATAAAAGGGACCCGGGTCGATGCCCTATATCTCACGTGGACTCGGCCCGCCTGGAACTGAACCTCGCTCTGACTGCCAGAGCTACGACCAGTTTGCGATGGCAGGGGGCGAGATTCTACCATGCGAAAGACAAACCAGGACACCTCCTGGCTTCTAAACTCACCCCGCGGCCACGTACGTTTGCTTTTCCTAGAATTAATATAGCGGGCCAACCCCCCACGGCGAACCCCCTTAAAATACTGCGGGAGTTCCACTCTTTTTACACAACACTGTATAGAGGACAACAAGCTAAGGCAACACCAGCCAGGACTAGGTTCCTGGATGATTTGCCTATACCCACCTTAACAAAGGACCACAGAGACCGACTTGAGGCCCCGATTTCCACTGCAGAAGTTTTGGAGGTTATCAAAGGTTTGAGGACAGGATCCGCCCCAGGCCCGGACGGGTTCTCAGTCCCTTACTATAAGGCCTTTGCACAAATTCTAGCCCCACACCTAACAAATTTCTTTAACTCCAAGACCACGGGGGACCCTCTAGACGCACAGCTTAATACAGCTTTTATCTCCGTCATACCCAAACCTGACAAGGACCCAGGCGACGTTAGTAATTATAGGCCGATATCCCTGATCAATAACGATCTCAAGATCCTGACTAAAGTTATGGCCGACAGATTAGCCTCCTTCATTGGCATATACATACACAAAGATCAGGTCGGGTTCATCCCTGGGCGTCAGGGCCCGGATCAGGTCAGGAGGGTAATAAACGTTATGTCTCTACTGCAATCGGGGTGGGATGGCGGAGGCGCTCAGGCGGGGATGTTGTTGTCGTTGGACCTTCAAAAGGCCTTCGACTCGGTCTCTTGGCCCTACATATTCCAAATTCTGGAAAGGTGGGGTTTCGGCCCTAACTTCTCTGGACTAATTAGATCTCTATACTCTAACCCCGAAGCCAGGATTAAACTGCAGGGACTATACTCTGATCCCATTAAAATCCGTAACGGGACCCGCCAAGGTTGCCCCCTGTCACCACTAATCTTCGCCATCGCAATTGAGTCCTTGGCCATTGCCATCAGGTCCAACCCCGACATCGCTGGAGTACGCTGTGGCTCCACCGTTCACAAATGCGGTCTGTTTGCAGACGATTTGATTCTCTTTGTCACCTCGCCCTCCACATCCCTGCCAGTGATATGTAAAACACTTGAGAACTTCGCGACCATATCAGGTTTAAAGGTCAACTACACCAAGTCTATGGCCCTCAACATCTCCCTTCCAGGGCCCCTGGCGGCCCGGTTGAAGGACTCCTTTCGATTTCAATGGAGCGACACCTCCATTCGCTACTTGGGAATCAACTTGACTCCCAAATTTGAACAATTATACCTGGCCAACTACCCCCCCATTTACAAAAAATTGGGACTTGATCTTAAACAATGGCACCCGCACCAACTCTCTTGGCTAGGGAGGATAAACTCCGTGAAAATGACCCTGCTCCCGCGACTCCTTTACCTCTTTCGCGCGCTCCCAATCTCAATCAAGAAGGATCATTTAGATTCATTCCAAAGCAAGGTTACCAAATTTATATGGGGACAGTCGGGCCACCGCCTAGCTAGGCACACTCTTTTCAGACTCAGACACAGGGGGGGACTGGGACTACCCAACCTACTCTGGTACTATCAAGCGGCAAGGCTTGCCCAGATCTCCACGGTCTATGGCAAATCCGCCAAACCTGATTGGGTAGACATGGAGAGGCAAGCAGTGCCTGCCTTCACCCTTGACTTTCTCCTATGGTGCCCTCCTAGGACTAGGCCCCCCATTCTTTGCCCGTCTTTATCTCACACATTTGCGATCTGGGACAAGCTCAAACATGATCCTTCCTTGGTGTCCCCCTGTAAACCCCTGAGTCACATCTTTCATAACCCCGACTTCCCCCCTGGAATGGATATCAAGGCATTTGCATGGTGGCTGGACAAGGGGATGTATCGGATCGGGCACTTCCTCTCTCCTGCAGGACCTCTATCCCTTTCCCACTGTATTAAGACTCTGAAACTACCCCCATCGGAGGGATTCAGGTTCCATCAAATATCACACTTCCTTCATTCCATCTGGGCCACGAAGCCTGCCCCTCCTCAACTCACGCCATATGAACAATGGTGTGGAAACCTTTTGGAGCAAAGGGGGGGGATCTCCATAATCTACTCGTCACTGGCCAGGGATACGCGAAAAACACCCTATATGTTAGCCTGGGAGGAAGATTTACAGTTGAACTGGGACCTAGAAACTTGGCACAAAGCTGTGGGATCCTCGTTTAAGGGCATCCTCAACATTTCACTTGTGGAGGCCAATCTCAAAGTCTTCACCAGGTGGTACCTCACCCCTACCCGGCTTGCGGCCATGTACCCCTCAGCTTCCCCCTTATGCTTCAGGGGGTGCCAGTTGAGGGGCTCCATGCTGCATGTCTGGTGGGAGTGCCCTAGAATCAGAAGTTTTTGGACTAAAATTTTCTATATAGCCTCAAAAATCACCGGACTGGTCATCCCTAGGTCCCCTTTGACGGCCCTCCTCAATCACCTCTCCATCAGGGCCCCAAAGTCAACTCGTAAACTTATATTCTTTATCCTCTTGGGGGCTAAACTCACCTTGGCCAGGTCATGGAAAAGCCCCAAGGTCTCTATCACAGCAGCTAAGAGAAAGATTTCCTGGATTATGTCCCAAGAGAAAATGATGAGTTCTATCCTGGACACCTCCCCTCAATTTAGGGAGGTTTGGGAACCTTGGGCTATCTATATGGGGATCGAAAATTCCATTTACCTGTCCAGTTGACCTTCCTGGGTATACACAGTAATAGCAAACCGCCGATACGCCTCTTCCTTCCTTTCAAGTCTAGCTCTTTCTTTCTCTTTCTCCCACCTCCCCGGTTTCCCACCCTTAACCCCCCCACGCCTCGGGGGACCTACCCTTGGGCCTTGTTTTTCTTCTATGCGCCAATGACTCTTCTAAGCCCAGGCTAGGTCTCCCCTACGGTTATTGTATCTGATTGTTCTGTTTTTATTGGCTACATACCAGTACAGCATACTTCCCATATGGGCTGTTCCTCCATTTGCACTATTCTCTTACAAGTTTTGCTCTGGGACGCGTATGTTAGGCGGGGATCCTCTCCGACGCCCTCCGTACAGTTTGACCCCAGAGGGGTGCGGAGGTGTGTTGGCAGGGGAGCCTGCCTCCAGAGGCCTCTAGGCCAAGACATTTTGATCACCCTAATCCGCATACGCTCTAACCCCCCCTTTTTTTCCCCTTTTTTTTTCCCTTTTTTTTTTTTTTTTTTTTTTTTTTTTTTTTTCTCTTTTTCTTGTAATTTTTCACACAACCCTTTTTTTTTCTTGCTTCTTTTTCTCTTCTTCCCATAGTGATTCTTGCAGGGAACAGACCCCCATTTATCAATTTTAGATTGTATTCAATTGCTTGTTTTGGTGATCTGTCTTTACCATGTACTGACTAGCCATGTATTCCTCTAAAAACTTCAATAAAAACTTTAAATATAAAAAAAAAAAAAAGTGAGAACTATTATAGCAGTTTATCTTCCTAAAGGATGAATATTTTTTTAAAGGCTACCCATATAACTGTAGGGAATTCTCGGAAATATTTTAATGGGATAAAACCACTGAATGCTCTGTGACCAGTCAAAAAATAAACCTTGTGTTTCACAGAGGGAGTGTAGCCTACCTGCCAAGAAGCATCGTTTTTTTTTTTTTGTTTTTTTTTATTTAAACATCACAGTACTATTCATGTCAAGTCTTCTTTTGTTTGGAACCTGTGATCCTGTAACACACCTGCATGTGATGCTGGAACCCGATCCTTGTTACCGCTTACAGACAGAAAGGCTGAAGGGAAAGTGCTTAAAACGGAGCTCCAGCCGCAATTTTTTTTTTTTTAAAAGTCAGCAGCTACTAACAGTGTAGCTGCTGACTTTAAATAAGGACACTTACCTTGTCCTACTTGCCCGTGCTGATGGGCCCCCCGACGCCGGTCCCACGATCGCTCCGGGTCCCACGCCGCCATTCACACTATGGGAAACAGGCAGTGAAGCCGTACGGCTTCACTGCCCATTTCCTACTGCGCCTGCGTGAGTCTCACGCTGGCTTGTGAATGGGCGCGCTGCTCTCTGAGAACACACACAGTTCTCAGAAAGCAGATCGCCCCATTCACAAGGAGAAGGACAAGAAGAAAAGGCACCGCGGAGTGGAAGAGGCAGATTACGGACTTCCGCATAGAAACAGGTATTTCGGGTGAGTATTTTATTTATTTATTTTCATGTTTTTTTTATTTAATTTTTTTTTTTTTAACAACAAGGTTGGACTTTATTGAGTCAAAAAGAAAAAAATGAAAGAATTATACAAGACATCCAAATACAGTGCATGCATGGTAGGACAGATAAAATACATATGAGAAACATTACTGGTCGAATTAAGATCCATCTAGAACATGTCACAGCAGGGTGGAAACAACTCATCTATAGGACATACTTCCCAGTGAGAGAAAAAGGAGGAGAGGGGAGAAGGGAGAGGGGGGGAAAGAGGGGAAGGGGGAGGAGAAGGGGAAGAAGGGGAGCAGAGAGGGGGCAGGGGGGGAGAGGTAAAGGGAGGGGGCAGGGCGAGGCCGGGGAGCCCAGCAACAGCACTAGACATGGGGTAAATTCTATCATAGAGGATCAATCCATGGCCCCCACACCCGTTCAAACTTCAAAGGACAGCCCCTGTTTAGGTACGTCATTTTATATAAAGGAAGGGTAGCGTTGACCGCATCCATCCACATTCCCAAAGTGG
This sequence comes from Rana kukunoris, assembly GCA_029574335.1. Taxonomy (NCBI): domain Eukaryota; kingdom Metazoa; phylum Chordata; class Amphibia; order Anura; family Ranidae; genus Rana; species Rana kukunoris. Next base: position 253,026,506 of record CM056051.1, on the reverse strand, counting down.
GGGGATTCCTAGATGTCCATTTGACCAGAATAGCCTTCTTGGCGTAAAAAAACAGTAGCGACAGCAACAGCTTGGTGAACCTAGGCCTCTGCTCATCATCCTGCACCCCCAGCAAAGCCAGCTCTGGGGAAACCGGAAGACTAAGATGGAGGCGGACATTAACAGTTTCAAAAACTGTGGACCAAAAGTCCGTCAGCCTGGGGCAGGACCAGAACATGTGAATATATGTACCCTCGGAGGTATAACATCTAGGGCAGCTCGGGGAACGTTGCGGATATATCCCATGCAGTCTCTGAGGTGTAAAGTATACCCTGTGCAAGAACTTAGTTTGTATTAACTTATCCCTAGACGAGATCACCAATTTATAACTATCCTCAAAGCAATCATCCCAGGTCTCCCTGTCCAGGGACGGAACATCTCCCACCCACTTCCTCCAAAGGGAGTCCATCTTAGGGGAGTCTTTGGTAAGGATTGTCAGGTACAAGGTGGATAAGGTCTTTGACAAAGTGCTCTGAGCCAGGAGGTCCTCCACAGCGTCCGCACGAAGCACAGGCGGGATGGGGAACTGAGCCCTGAAGGCATGCCGCAGCTGGAGGTACCGGAAGAACATCCAGGGCGGCAAGCCAAAGCGGCCCGACAAATCCTGAAAGGACAGCAAAGATCCCCCCTCCACAATGTCTCGTAGCACCCTAACTCCCCAGCGGGCCCACAACTGTGGGTCCGGCAAGGAGCGAAAGTGGGCGAGCGTAGGATTCCCCCACAACGGGGCAAAGGGGGACCAGTGACCCGGGGACAAAAAGCGACGCCTGGCCACGCCCCACACCCGAAGCGTAGTTCTCGTCGGGCCAGGCAGCGCGGGGTATGGAGAGGGTCCTCTATAGAGCAGATTACTCAGTTCAGTAAGGGACCCTACAATCGCCGCCTCGAGGCACACAGCCGCATTAGCCCTGGACTGCTCAAACCACCATCGTGCCGTAACCAGTACGGCCGCCCAGTAGTAGACCAGCAGATTGGGGAGAGCCAGCCCCCCCAAGCTAACAGGTAGCTGAAGGGTGGATCTCGCCAACCGAGGTGGGGAGCCCCGCCACAGAAAGGATCCAATGTAGCCATCCAAGTTCCGAAAGAAGGAAGTGGGAATCCACACAGGACAGTTTCTGAAAATATAATTAAGTTTAGGCAAATAGATCATTTTCAAGACGTTGATTCTACCTAGAAGGTTCAACGGGAGGTTCCGCCAGCGAGAACAGTGTTCCCTGAGTCGATCAGTCACCGGTCTCAAGTTGAGCCTGTCGAAGGACCGAAGGTCGCGGGAGACCCTAATTCCTAAATACGTAAACTCCTCCACCCACTGAAGCGCTGTCGACGGGACCACCTCCCTAGCCCTAACATCAATCGGGAACAGGGCCGACTTGGACCAGTTAATACGAATCCCAGAATACTTACCGAATTCGTCAAAGATCTCCAAGGCAGCCGCCAAGGAGTCACCAGGGTCATGGAGGTAAAGGAGAGTGTCATCTGCATATAAAGGTATCTTCTCCTCCAGAGGGCCAACCCTGAGACCAACTATACGGTCCGATTCCCGGACCAACACCGCCAAGGGTTCTAAGGCCAGGGCGAACAAGCTGGGTGACAAGGGGCACCCCTGACGGGAGAAAATAGTCCGAAAGAGAGTCATTCACTCGAATCCTAGCCCTGGGAGATTTATACAACATTGCGAGCCACTGTAGAAATTTAGGTCCCACCCCAAACCTCCTCAACACCTCCCACAAGTACCCCCACTCCACGGAGTCGAAGGCCTTCTCAGCATCGAGAGAGGCCACCACTCTAGTCCCCCCATTGCTATGAGACGCAGACAGGTTCAGGAACAACCGACGGATGTTAATGTCGGTGCCCTTCCCCGGCATAAATCCTGTCTGGTCCACCTGAACCAGCGACTCAATCACTGCCACTAGCCTATTAGCTAAGATTTTTGCGAGGAGTTTCGCATCCACATTAATCAGGGAGGTAAGGAGCCACACTCCTCAGGGTCCTTGCCAGGTTTGGGCACCAGCACAATTTCGGCCTCTGACATCGAATCCGGCAAGGACGCCGCAGAGAAGGAGCTCTGCAGCATAGAGGTAAGTCTAGGAGCAATAAGCTCCTGGAACACCGAGTAGAACTCGACAGGAATACCATCAGGTCCAGGGGTCTTCCCGGATTGCATGGAACTCAGAGCCACCTGCACTTCCTCCAACGTAACATCAGAGTCCAACTGAGCACTCTGTGCAGCGGTCAAGGAAGGGAGAGAGACCCGGTCAAGATACCGGAGCAGTTCAGAGTTAACGTACCGTACTCTAGAGGAGTATAGATCCCGGTAAAACTCCAGAAACCGGGCTCCAATATCCATAGGGGACGTAAGCATCCCTCCAGCACCGTCCCTCAGCCTGCTAACATGTGTCATCGGCCTCTGCCCCTTGGCAAGCCAAGCCAGCAGCCTGCCGTTCTTATCCCCATACTCAAAAACTCTTTGGACACTTTCTAGCAAGGATTTCTTGGTAAGGTCCACTCTAAGCAGGGACAGATCCCTAAGGGCAACCTGCCAGGGCACATAATGGTCAGAATCAGGAAAGCGAACATATTCGGCTTCCCGGATCCTAGCCCGTTCCTCGAGCTCCCTCAGAGACTGCATAGATCCTCGCTTACGCACCGCAACCCGAGCCATAAAATCACCCCTTAACCAGGCCTTGAAGGCATCCCACCCGACCAGGGGTCCCACAGAGCCCTCATTGTCCAGCCAGTATGTACACAAGGCTTCAGGCATCTCCTCCTGAATGTCCGGGTCCATTATCCAATATTTGGACAGCCTCAGGAGCCGCACCCCCACCTCTCGTGAAAGCTGGAGAGTGACAGACAACGGGGCATGATCCGATATACCCCTAGAGAGTATCTCGGCATCGACCACCCTGCGTAACAGACCAGGCGAGGCAAACGCCAGATCAATACGAGACATGGTCCGGTAAGTGCTCGAGAGGCAAGTATACCCCCTGGTGGAAGGATGCACCTGATGCCAGACATCCGTCATATGAAAGGCAGATGCCCAGTCAGCAAGTCCATGCTGCCGAGGGCCAGAGGCACGAAGCCTGTCCAGATCCCTGGACACAACCAAGTTAAAGTCCCCCATGATAAGCACATTGTCCACATTATACATAGTAACCAGTTGCATAAGGGAATGAAGGATGTCCAGATCCGCCGGGGGGGGCAGATACACCCCCACCAGCACAAAAGGAATCGCAGCAATCAAAGCATGCAGGAGCACATATCTGCCTCCCGGGTCCAGCTTCACATCCAGAAGCTGGAAGGGAAGGGACCTATGCACAAGAATGCTAACGCCCCTGGCATAATTAGAGTAGGGTGCATGATAGTGCGCACCAACCCATGCCCTCCTCAGACTCAGAACTCGGAAACCCATCAAGTGTGTCTCCTGCAGGATGCACACCTGCGGGTGAAGTTTTCTCAAGTAATTAAGCACTAAGGAGCGTTTCACCGCTGAATTAAGACCCCGCACATTCCACGACACTACCCGACAATTAGTCATAAGGCGGGTTATACATTAGTGCAGAGCCGACCCCGGCAGCACCCAAGTTGGGCCCAGCACAACAGAGGGAGGAGAGTTCCTCCACCCCCGTCCCGCCAGGACCGAGCAGGGCGCCCAACCAAGAACAGCACCTCAACAACCAGTCCCTACTAGCAGCACATAAATACAGTGATGACCCATACCAACCAACAGAGAACATGCAGCAGAAAAATATTAACAAAAAAAACATGAACAACCAACCAGCCGAACAGTGGCAGGAACCCCCACCCCCCACCCCATGCACCTCGAGAACATGAGGAGCACTTAAACCCCAAAAAAAACATATTGCAGGAGCCTAAAACAAAGGCTGGGGGCGTGTAGCCAGTGTCAAAATTCCTCCAGCAGCCAGAGGGCAAAAGGGAATGCAAGCACAAGTCTCTCCCCGCCGGCCCCTGGAGTGATGTAGTGCAAATCAAAGGTCCTCCATTTCTCCCGCCGAAGTGGGGGCACAGTCTTAACGCGTTACAAACAAGTACTGGCGGGGACAGCGGGCAAACTTAATAGTAGAGGGGCCCCCCAACAACAGCCCGGGCGTGCAAGAGGAACCCACCCCACCCCAGCAGCATCCGCCAAACAGTCCAAACAGTGTATGAGACAGGGGCAGACACAGTTAATGGACAAGGTGACCTATACCAGCCGTGTCGGGGCAGATCACAAAAAGGAACAGTCCCAGTCCAGCAACATGGCCCCTACACCCACAGTCTCTCCAGGGGGGGAATCATAGGAGCTTACACGATATAGACACCAGTGTGTGCGTATCCCCGCCAGCCTATTAGGGAGAGCAGTACAAGGCATCCATCAAGGCAGAAGATCAAGGTAATGTATCCACCCAAGCAGAGGCATCTCTCGGCGAAGTAAAGAAGCGTACCGTTTCTCCATCCACAACCCGCAGCATAGCTGGAAACAGGACGCTATACTTAATGCCCTTGCGGCGGAGGGTAGCTTTAACTGCATCAAAGGAGCGCCGCTGCCTCTGGGTCTCCATGGTGTAGTCCGGGAACAACAGCAGCTTCCCATTGCGGTATGCCAGGTCTCCAGCTTGTCCCGGTCCCTAAAATTCAGCAGACGGAGTATGAACGTACGGGGGGGCGAGCCCTCAGGCCCCGGTCTAGGGGGAACCCGGTGAGCGCGCTCCACAGCGAAGTATGAAGACAGCCGAGCCGCAGGTACCAGGGAACGGAGGAGCTCTTCAGCGAAAAGGGCTGGGGCACGACCCTCCACCCCTTCAGGCAATCCCACTATCCGAATATTGTTGCGGCGGCTCCTATTTTCGGCATCTTCCGCGCGGTATTCAAGCGCCTTGACCTTCGACTGTAGGGCCCTAATAGAGGCATCGTGATCCGACACCGTGTCCTCCACCTCACTCACACGTCGCTCAGCCTCCGACACCCTCGATCTGATCTTGTCGAAGTCCTGCCGGATCAGACTGACATCCAGCTGGACTTCCTCTATCTTATTGGTCAGAGCCGCCTGACACATCGTGATCGCCGCCATGACTTCAGGAATACCAGGGGCAGTAGGTACAGCACCCTCCACGTGGTCCGTTTGCGACGCCATGTTACAGCGGCGCGCTGTAGGTGCCGGGGAGACAGCAGTCGGCGTAAGATCCTCTGGGATGGAAGCAGGAAACTTCAGTTTTTTTGCCTTCCTGCGCTTCCCGAACGCCCTGTATGACATCCAGAGCACCGCTGAGCCCCGCAGCAGGGCCAGGCAGGAGGTAGGGGAGAAAAAATAGGATCACACTCCAGGAGAGCTCAGGGAACATGTCCGCTCAGTCCGCCATCTTGGCCATGCCCCCTTATTTAATTTTTTTAAACAACATGGGAAAATGTTGTTTTCCTGGGTGGAGCTCCGCTTTAAGAAGTTTTGGACAGCCACCAGACAGCTTTAAACATGCCCTAAATGTTGAAAGTAATTGGTGATCCATGAACCAGAAAGAAAGAGAGGTGACACAATTGTCTTCAGGAAGTACACTCCTGTGCTGACACTCTGTGATTTTTATCAGTAGGGGTTTCCACTAGACATGTGCATTAGTTTTCGTTAGAATGCATTTTCGTCCGAAAATCAGGTTTTTTCGTTATTATTTTAACAAACGATAACGAAAGTGCAAGAAACAAAAACCGAAAGATCCGACATAAAAAATGCTTTATTTTTGTTTTTGTTGCGGTAAAAGATATAAAGAGATTCGACATTATAGAGAAAAGATTCGACGTCATAGAGAAAAGATTTGACATCATAGAGAAAAGATTTGACATCATAGAGAAAAGATTTGACATTATAGGGAAAAGATTTGACACTATAGAAATAATAGATTCGACATTACAGAGAATAGATTTTGATTTATGAGAAAATAGATTTGACATTATTACTAGTCATACAACATTAGAATTCTTGTAGGCGGAATATTCGACCGGAAATGTACGATTCGACGTAAAGTTTCGAAGTTCCGTCGAATATTCTTTTTGACCATTCGACAGAAAGCAAGTATTATTGGATTTTCAGACGAAAGCTATTCCCCAACGAAAAACAAAATAAATCAAAGCGATTTTCGGGAGTAACTAAATAAATTTATTTTCTAGACGAAAACGAAAAAACTAAACGAAATATTGTGCACAGACTACATAGACTGCACATGTCTAGTTTCCACAGGACTCAAATTAAGGTAGTGAATTTTCTGACTTTATCACAGCTACTGTGTTAATTGCATAGCAATAGAAGCTATCTGAATCCTTTCTCTTGTTATTTGGAATTGATTTATAAAGCTAATCATAATATATTGTATACTGAAAACTAAGAAAGCATTCACTTGCTAACACCCTAATCAATGCCCCTATCTTATAACATGACCACCATCCATACACCACCAACAATTTCAAGTTACTATCCATGGACCAAAATAATTTTGCACTAAACAATGTGTGAATGGTAAAGATAACTTTAAAGGTTGCTTTTTTCATGGGCGAATGTGGAAGATGACAATATAATCCACCATCTGAGGAAGACAGGACAACTGTCATAAGAGTGTGATGTGACCTGTTCCTCTGTCATCCTGTCCCCTGCCACATCCCCTCACTGCCCTCTAATTCTATCATGAAGCTGTCTTGCTGTCTGCAGGTCATACAGACATTTTGATGTGATGCAAAACGTACAAAAACCAACACAGAAACTTAACACAATGCAGGATCTATTCCACTGAAACTGTCAGAAAGCGAATGACAGAAACAACAACTAACAATTGAATCCCAGAATTTACATTAGCTGTGATTGCAGGAAACTTAATGGAAAAAATGTCATTTCCATAGATAAAACATGAAGTTAAACTTCAGTGTTCATATCACTAGAAACTTCAATCCTGTAAAAAAAAAAAAAAAAAAAAAGAAGAAGCTAATATATAAATATTTCCCTTTACTCAATAACAAACACAAATATATGCAGTACTGTGCAAAAGTTTTTGGCAGGTGTGAAGAAATTCTGTAAAGTAAGTATGCTTTCAAAAATATATATTTTGATTGTTTATTTTTATCGATTTACAAAATAGAAAGTGAGCAAACAGAAGAAAAATCCAAATGAATATTTGGTGTGACTACCCTTTGGCTTTAAACCAGCATCAATTGTTACACTTGCACACTTTGTGTGCTTGCACAAAGTTAGGGATTTAGTAGGATTAGAAGTGTATGATTAATCAAATATACCAAGCAGGTGCTAATGATCATCAATTTTATATGTAGTTAGACTGGGTTTACACTGGTATGACAAACGCTCCAACATTGGGACCTCATGTCGCATGATGTGTGAAAATCAATGTTTCCCTATGAGATCCGTCTTAACTGGTCCGACACAAGTCGGTCCTACTTTGAAAATGCTCCCTGTACTAATTTGGTCCGACTTCATCCCAGTGTGACATCAATTCCTTTTACTGCTACTGTAATCACAACGTCGGATGTCACAAGTTGGATGGTTAGGACAAGGATCCTACTTTGATCCGACTTCAATGATATTCAATGGGCTGAAGTAGTACCAAAGTAGGACCAAAGTAGTGCAGGGAACATTTTCAAAGTTGGACCGACTTTTGTAGGACCAGTTAAGACAGCTCTTATATGGAACCATTGATTTGCACACGTCATATGAGATGAGCTCCCAATGTCGGAGCGTTTGTCGTACCAGTGTGAACCCAGCCTAAGAAAGAAAATGGAAAATTGTATACTCACCTTTCCGTAATTTTCCTTTCCTGACGCATCTTCATGGCAGCACACACTGGGTTGTGACTCCGCCCCCACAACCTGACAGGATTGGTTAGCTATAAATTTGAAGGGGAGACGCCCCGCACCATTCTCTGTATATATCATCATAAAACAGCAGGGTGGGCATCTGTGTGCTGCCATGAAGGTGCGTCAGGAAAGGAAAATTACGGAAAGGTGAGTATACAATTTTCCATTTTCCTGACGCATTCATGGCAGCACACACTGGGAAATAACTCGCCAGTCGGGAGGGTGCAAGAAAACAGTAATATTTATTCTTTATAGCGCTGAGGAATTGGCTCTAAGAACAGATCTGCCGAAGTCGACGGTAGCCAGGAGAGCAGAATTCACTCTGTAGTGAGAAATGAAGATGTGTTGGGTAGACCAAGTTGCTGTTCTGCCTATGGTTTCCGGTGAAGTCCCGCAATATGCTGCACAAGAAGTGGCCTCTGCCCCTGTCGAATGAGCCCTAATGCCCTCTAGGAGTCGTAAGTTGCTGGATGGAATAGGTCTCTTTGATAGCTTTAACAACCAAGAGTTAATGGTACGGGAGGTAGCTGGCTGACCTCGTCTGCTCCCGTGTGGGATAATCAAGAGAGAATCCGTCTTCCTGAGATGTAGCTGTGACGTAACTGGAGATGGTAGACTTGACATCCTAGTCATGGGACTCGCCCCTCTCATTAGTAAAAGACGGAAGGACGATGTCCTGGTTATAATGAAAGGAGGAAGTTACCCTTGGATAAAAATGGTCTGAGGGCTTCAGAACCACTCTGTCAGGGAAGAACACTAAATAGGGGTTTCCGTAGCCATAAGTGCTGTATCTCCGACGCCCTCTTAACTGAGGTGATAGCAATACGGGAAGCCATCTTCAGAGCTAGGTTCCACGGTGACCGGTGAGACTAAGTTGAATGGAGAAAAAGGTGGATTGGACAGGGCCCCGAGTACTACACAGAGATCCCCTGTTGGAAAGGCTGGCCTCCTAGGTGGTCTGATCTTACGTAGGCCTTGAGGAACAGAGTGACCGGATGATGAAGAGCCCATCTAGTACCCGTCATGGCTGAAAGGGTAGATGCTTGCACCTTCAGGGTACCCGGGCCCTTGTTAAGCCCTGACTGAAGAAGTTCAAGAATTTGAGATGGGATTCCAATCTCTTTGCTGCGATGACACGAACCTCTCCCAGATCCTAGTATAGGTGACATCAGTGGAGCTCCTTAGAGCTTGTACTAAGGTTGATATTACCTCCTGAGAGTATCCTAGTTCCCCTAACCTAGCCCTCTCAGCTTCAAAGCTGGCAAATGCAGCTTCTCTGGGCTGGATGGAAGAATTGCCTCTGATGTGTGAGATCCCAGGTTACTGAAAGATGTATTGGAGGCCGCATACCTAGCTGTAGCGGGGTCGTAAACCATGGCCTCCTCAGCCGGAACGGTATTAGTACAATAACCGTGGCTGAGGACTTCCGAAGTCGGGACAGGAATCTTGTAATCCGAGAAGTTGGAAGAAAAATGTACCCTAGCTCGCAGCTCCATGGAAGAACTAGGCAGTTTGTCCCTTCAGGTAATGGAAAGTGGGCTCTGGACAGGAACCTCTGACACTTGGAGTTCTTTGGCGTGGCCGCTAGGTCGACTTCTGGTACTCCACAAGTTTTCGTAAGAATGGAGAATACCTGTTGGTTCAGGGACCATTCGTTGTTTGAAAGTGTCTCTCGGCTTAGGTAGTTGGCCAACGAATTCTGTGTTGCTGGGACGCATACTCCCCACGGATCTAACAGGTGCACTTGTGCCCCTTCCATTATGGGCGAACTTCCTCCTGAAGCGTGCGACTCCTGATGCCCCCCTGTCTCTGGATACATAACACCGCTACTTGTTGTCCATCCTGATCAGGACACTCTTCCTCTCTAGAAGAGGCGCAAGGGCCTGAAAGGCTGCTCTGAGCTCTAAAATATTTGACACTATGCCCTGAGCCCGAAAGTACCACTGTCCTTGGGCTACTCAGTCTAGATAGTGTGGACCCCATCACCCCTGGCTGGCATCCGATGTTACTACTTCTGGACTTGTGGGAACTTTTGGAATGGACTCCCTGAGGTTGGACGGGTGTGTCCACCACCATACTAATTGCTTTACCAAAGTTCGGGATGTGAATGGTTTGGAGTATTGATGTTCTATTCCACTGCCTGAGAAAGGAGTTCTGTAAGACTCGCATGTGCCACAGGGGCCACTGTATCAAGGGTATGGATGCTGACATGGACCCCAGGGTACTAAGGCAGGCTCTGACAGTTAGACGTCTGGATGATAGCAGATTCTGTATCTTCTGGAGCAAGGGCTTCAGCCTCTCTTGAGGGACTTGCACCCGGTACAACCTGGTATTTTATTCTGCCCCTAGGAACACCCTAACTTGCCGAATGCTCTGGGTGCTGAGGCGATGCCGAATGGGGGGCACCAAAATTGGAAATGGGATTGATCGATTGAGAACCGAAGGGACCTCTGGAAGTTAAGATGAACTGGGATGTGAAGGTAAACGTCCGAAAAATCTAGAGATAGCATCCAGTCTCCCACGTCCACTGACAACAAAATGGACTGAAGGCTTTTCCAATCTGAGGGCCTCTATTTTGATCGTCTGTTGAAATTCTTTAGGTCCAAGACTGGACGTAGATCCCCGTTTATTTTTTTTATTTTTTTTATACCAGAAATAAAGGAGAATAAAACCCCCTCCCTTTCTGGTGCGGAAGTACTTGGTAGGCTGGAATGTGTTCCCTGGCAATGTGCCCATGAATTTCCAATTGTGACCGGTCTTGATAGAGGATAGTGTCCATGGATCTGTTATACGAGTTGCCCACATCCGAGCGAATCTCTTGAGTCTGGTGCTCACCTGAGCTGGGTGGGCAGACGGACCCTCAAAAAGGACTTCTGCTGTTCCCCAGCTGTGATTGGCTTACTGTATCTACATGAAGGAGGGTCGAGTCTTCCAGTCCCTCCTAAATTCCCTGCCGGGGCGGTAGGATCTAACATCCCTGTATTTGACAGGAAGATCACGCTTGTAAGCGGGGCCCTTCTGGGGCTCTGGTTTCCTATCGGAGGGAATCAGCCCGGACTTTCCCCCGGTAACCTTGGAGATGGCCGAGTCCATCTTTGTGCCGAATACACTTGAGCCGCCATATGGAATTTTGCACCAGTTGATTTTGACGCTGCCTTCGCTATCCAGGGTCTCAGCCATAAGGCTCTTCCCAGCCATGAAGTCGCCCCCTCAGGAGCCGTAAGCCAACTTAATTTTCCTGCAGGGAGGAGAATATCTTCCCCTGGTTGGCTCCTTCTAGAATGGAATTCTCAACATTAGCCGCCCATGCAGCGATAGTTTTAGCGACTGCCGCCATGGTGATAGCCGGCCTACAAGCGTCTCCTGTCGTGGAGCAGGCTTTCTTCAGTTCTATATTGATTTTACAATCAAGAGCATCCAGGAAGGTAACTGCGTCTTCAATCGGTAGAGAAACGTCTCTAGCGAGTCGCATTAAAGATGAATCCACCGTAGTTGCATTGATCAAAAGAATTGATCTTAGAATCAATCCCACAAGGGGTACAATCTGCAAACTTGTTGCTCATACTGGGCCACTTATGCGATCCCCCCACTTATCCTTTATGAGGTTTTCCAGCTCTTTGATGAAGGGAAATGATTCAGGACCCCCTTTTCAGCACCAGGAAATATTTCTGAACCTTCAGAAGTTCTGCCATAACCTCCTCCCAGCCGATCGCTTCCTTGACTGAATGGGCAAATGGTTCAACTAAAAAGATACAGTCCGACGCCTGCTCACACTCCTCATTCTTAGAGAGGGTTACTGCAGCCTGGCGTAATGGCCGGGCGATGTGCTTGGGGAAGGATCGCCCACATATGATCCCTGTGGCGATTCTCCTAGGAGTTCAGTATCTATTTTGGCCTCTGAATCCTTTGTTACTTCAATGAAGCACGAGCGGCAGGCCAATTCCTCTGGCAAGGCTGGCGCCCCTCATATTTGGCAAACATTTGCCGTGGTGCGGGTAAGATAGCTCTGTCTGGGATGAAGGTAATCGTCTGCAGTGGGACCGACTATGATGGGAGTGGCTGTGACGCGAGCGGCTATGCCTTGATTGAAGAAATCAAGAGGGTAACCTTGAGCAACTTCTTGCGCCTTCTGCCGGAAGCATGGCTGGAATCTCCCTCTGTGCCGCAAACTTGCGTCTCTTGACCTGATAGGGCTACCAAAACTGTAGCGTCAGTGGCCAGGCTCTCTTTTTTGTCTCCCCTCTACTTACCACCTTCTGGACGGCCTCTATACCTGGTCAGCTGACGGTGGTCTGTGAGGGCAGTGGCCCCCATGAGGATAGCAGAGAGACAGCCCAAAAAGGTGGGAAAAAAAGAGAGAAGGGAAAACATTACAATATGTTCCCCCCCAACATTTCTATTTATTAAATTAATATAATCATTTTATATACATATATCTATCCTTTTTTTTTTTTTTTTGGATTATATTAATTGTTTAATTATGGATACACTTTCTCCTATGGTATGTTATAAATTAATATATAAATGTATTAGATCTTCTATCCTATATGTTCCTTTTTTTTTTTGTGTGTGTGTAATCAATTAGCCCAGGCTGATCTGGGACATGCATGCACACACCTGGTGCAATCTTCACTCTGAGTAGAGCAGAGCAGCAGGGCGGCAGCCAGAACTACAGAGCAATAGGACTGTTTCTTTTTTCTTTTATTTTTTTTTTATGACGCGCGCATGCTCAGAAGCGCCCCGCTCGCCCGGCGCCATTTTGGAAGAGGGCAGAGGAGACAGGCGGCGTCATCACTGAGCTGCACGCATGTGCAGAGCGCCAAGGGGTACGCAGCGGTGACCCCAAGAGTATGGGGTGTCAGAGGAACCACAGGGCTCAGCAGAGCTGAGAAAAAAACAACAGGCAGACAAAGGTACAAAATGGACTAACCTTAGTGTAATGATACAAATACCTTTGTGGAAGCACACACTGCACTGGAAGGAAAGACAGAGCGAAAGTGGGGGCCACTGCGAGATTTGAAGCTTCTTTAAAGCTTGTTACAGATGCCAGTATAATTCCAGAGCCCCTGAGACCACCAGAACGGGGTTCCCACCATAAAGCTCATTTAGAGACTGTACAGGAGGGACTTCCAAACAGGAGAGGCTGAACCTGCTGGGGCGATTTGCGGTAAGAGGCATGCTTTTTGCTTGTTCATCCAATCTGTCAGGTGAGGATAAAAAAAGAGAATGGTGCGGGGCGTCTCCCCTTCAAATTTATAGCTAACCAATCCTGTCAGGTTGTGGGGGCGGAGTCACAACCCAGTGTGTGCTGCCATGAATGCGTCAGGAAATTTGAAATTCGAAGATGTTTAAATTCTTTCTGTTTTTTTTTTATACTATTCTGTTATTTTCTATTCTATTATAATCAATTCTTTTCTATTAAAATTCAAATTGATTCTATTTGAATTTTGGGAAATGGTTTTATTCTTTCTATTACATTTTTTATTTAAATTATTTTATATTCTGTTCTATTATAGTCTATTGTTTCCTCTTTTTTCTATTGTATTCTTTTCTATTCTGTTCTTTTCTTATGTATTCTATTTTCATATCAACATTTTAGAAGATGGTTATATTCTTTCTATGTTATTCTAAGCTATTTGTTTCTATTATATTCTAGTCTGTTATTTTATTTTCTATTCTATTTTGTTCTGTTTTACTCTATTATATTATATTCTTTTATTTTCTGTTATATTATTTTCTATTCTATTTTTTTCTCTATTCTATTTCTTTATTTTCTATTTTATTTTAACCTCTTTGGAAATTTGAAAACTATTTGATTTAAAAAACTATTCGAATTGGAAAAGTATTCTAAAATGATTTGAATTTTGTTATCTTGAATACATCCGGATTTCCCCCAAAAAATAATTTGTCAGAATTTCAATTCGGAACGAAACAAACCACACATGCCAATAAAGCACTAAGGCCTGAACTGGCTACCTGGCATTGTGGTTACTGTGAGATTATTTGTGGACTGGTTTGGTATCACTGATGTGCCGAGCCTCAATCAGTCTTGTTTACTGGAACCCACAGACATTGTTTACTAAAATTTACACAATGATAGTGCACCAGCAGAGAGGTGCATATGTGTGAGCAATCTTGCTTCAAAAGTTAGCTTAATGCAAAAAAAGTGTGCTTTACATCAGGCCTACTTTGTTCTCAAATAAAGTGTATGTCAAAATATTTTTTAGACCCCATACACTAAGGTGACCAGATTTTTCAAATGAAATCCGGAGACATATTTTTTTTATTAGTAATGGCGGCAGTCAGCGACTATCTGCCCGTCGCCGCCTGCCTCGCAGCCTGTCAAGTCTTATGCCGCGTACACACGATCATTTTTTTCGATGAAAAAAAACGAAGTTTTCAATCATGAAAAAAAACGACGTTTTTCAAACTTCATTTTTCAAAACGACGTTGCGTACACACCATCGTTTTTCTACAAAGCTCTAGCAAAGCGCGGTGACGTACACCACGTTCGACGGCACTCTTTTGCATTGAAGCTCCATCTCATAACTTGCTTCTGAGCATGCGCGGGTTTAAAAACGTCGTTTTCAACATCGTTTTGGCCACACACCATCACTTTTTATGACACAAAAAACGACGTTTTGAAAAACAACACATAAAATTCAAGCATGTTGGAATTTTTTTTGGTCGTTTTTTTGAAGACAAAAAACAACGTTTTGCCCACACACGATCAATTTAAATGACGTTTTAAAAAACGTCGTTTTTTTTCATCGCAAAAAATGATCGTGTGTACGCGGCATTATTCTCCGGGCCCCAGCTATTACTGTGTGGGGAGCGGAGGAAGATCACTCTGCCAGGGAAGGATAAGCAGCCAGGTGGCTGGCCAGGACTTGAGCCAAGGCAGAAGAACATGTGAGTGAAGCTGAATGGGTATGCACCCAAAACTGAAGAAATATTCCCTCCGCTCCGACCAGCTCATGATCATCAGAAAGGTGCACAGATAATGGAAAAAAATACACCCTCTTAATGTAGTAGGAGCAGGGGGGTGGAATTCAGATTTTTTTTTTATTCTGCACTGTCTTTGAAACTGTCCTAGTGTAAGGTACCTGTAAAAGGTAGTGTCCGAAGTGGAACAGGTATGCTGGAGATCCAGGCAAAGCGTCGTCAGGCAGATACGGTTGGCAACGGATCAGGCAAATAGTTCACAATCGGATTCCGGAGAAGGGTCAGGCAGGCAAAGGTCATACACGATCTGGCGGTAAAGTACAAAATCAGCAGGCTGTAGAATAGTCGGGATATCAGGCAGGAGTTCAATACAATGCAGATCACTGAAGACAAAACACCCAGGAAGTAATCCAAATAAACGGGCGCTGAGTGATGACCTCACTTCCTATTTAAAGGCTGTCCAGAATGAGAATTGTCCACAGCTGGCAGCAGGTGGAGCTAGTGAGTCCGAGGTGTGTGTTGAACACAATAAGGATATTCCCAAGGCCTAGATCTCTTCTGTGGCACATCAGGTAAGGCTATGGTTTAAGACCAGGAAGACCCAGGTTCGAATACACCCCGGGACATGACAGGGCCCCCTCCCCAATGGACCCCTCCTGGGGCCTAGCGGGGTTTAGTGGGGAACGAGGCATGGAAGTCTCGTATAAGAGAAGGGGCATGCAGATCTTTGGCTGGAACCCAGGAGCGGTCTGTGACAGGATATCCCTTCCAATGAACCAGATACCGAAGGCCACGGCCATGTCTTCTGGAATCAAGAATCTTGGAGACTTCAAACTCACTTTGTCCATCAACAAGAACAGGAGGAGGTAGCTGTTGTGATCTGGAGTAGCGGTTGAAAATAGCTTTTTTGAGGAGGGAAACGTGAAACACAGGATGTATCCGGAGAGAGGAAGGTAATTTTAAGCGATAGGAAACTGGCCCAACTCGAGCAATGATCCTGTAAGGACCAATGAATCGAGGGCCCAATTTGGTAGAAGGTTGTTTCTGTCTCACATACTTGGTTGATAGCCAAACTCTGTCCCCCACCACATATGGAGGTATATGGCGTCTTCGTCTGTTGGAAAAAAGTCTGTACTTGCCTGCTGACTTTTGTAGTAATGAACGAATCTTCTTCCAATGTAGTAGAATATTCTTTACCCGCTGATCTGCTGCTGGTACACCAGAAGAAGGCTGAAGTAGAGGAAAAGTCTGAGGGTGATAGCCTAGGGCTGCGTAGAATGGTGTGGTATGAAGAGCACTGTGCCAACGGGAATTTAGGGCGAACTCAGCTAAAGGCAAGTACTCAGACCAGTTGGAGTGTAAGGCATTGACATAATGTCGAAGATAGGTTTCTAGGGTCTGGTTCATGCATTCGGTTTGACCATCAGTTTGCGGGTGATGTGAAGTAGAGAGCGAGAGCGTTACTCCCAGTTTCTTGCAGAACGCTCTCCAGAATCGGGAAACGAACTGGGATCCGCGGTCTGAGACAACATTGGTAGGTATGCCATGATGTTTTACAATATGGGAAAGGAAAAAAGTGGACAGTGCTTTCGCTGTAGGTAATCCCGGGAGCGGCACAAAATGAGACATTTTGGAAAAGCGATCCACTGTGACCCATATAGCAGTCATGCCCTCGGACTTGGGTAAGTCTACAATGAAGTCCATGGTCAAATGGGTCCAAGGCTGGCGAGGTGCCGGAAGTGGATGTAACAGTCCAGCAGGCAATGTGCGGGGTACTTTATTAGCAGCACAAGTTGGGCAGGCAGCCACATAGTCAGTAACATCCTTTTTCATATGAGGCCACCATACATGACGTTGCAAGGTCTTAAGAGTGATGGTGACACCAGGGTGACCGGATAACACGCCATTATGTGCCCAGAGGAGTACAGGTTTTCTGAGACTAGGGGCTACGTACAGGCGACCTGGTGGTATCTTCAAGCCCTGGGGAACACGATTCTGGGATTCTTGTAGCTGTTGGGAAAGAGCCGTGGAGATCTGCGCAACAATTTTGTGAGGTGGGATTATATACTGCTCGCCTGGTTGATCTTCTTCAGAGGTAGCGAACTGTCTGGAAAGAGCATCGGCTTTTTTGTTTCTATGCCCTGGAACATAAGAAAGGACAAAATTAAAACGGGAGAAAAACAGAGCCCATCGAGCCTGACGTGAGTTCAGACGTCTAGCAGTCTGAAGATACAGTAGGTTTTTATGGTCAGTGAGGATAGTAAAAGGCTTGGGAGCCCCTTCCAGAAGGTGTCGCCATTCAGACAATGCCAATTTGATGGCCAGTAGTTCTCGATTCCCAACATCATAATTCATCTCTGCAGGAGAAAACTTTCTAGAGAAAAAAGCTACTGGATGGATTCTACCAGACTTTGGCTGTCTCTGGGAGAGTACGGCACCTGCTCCAACCTCAGAGGCATCAACCTCAACAATGTACTGGAGATCAGGATTTGGATGCTGAAGAATTGGAGCTTTACTGAACGTGTCCTTTAATCGCTGGAAAGCCGATCTTGCTTCTGAAGACCACACCTTACAATTTGTACCCTTCTTAGTCATGGCAGTAAGGGGTGCCGCAATGGAGGCAAAACTTTTAATGAAGCGTCTGTAGTAATTTGCAAACCCTAAAAAGCTTTGGAGTCCTCTTAAAGTGGTCGGTTGGGGCCATTGCAAGACAGCGGAAAGTTTTTGAGGGTCCATTTGGAAACCGTCAGCACTTATGATGTACCCAAGGAAAGGAATACAGCTTTGATGAAAACTGCATTTTTCGATTTTTGCATAAAGATGGTTTTCTCTAAGTCGTTGTAATACCTGTTTCACATGCGAGATGTGCTCTAGATGAGTCTTGGAAAAGATTAAAATGTCGTCCAAGTAGATGATCACAAAGCGGTTGCTGAAATCATGGAAAATTTCATTCATGAAACGTTGAAAGACAGCAGGTGCGTTACACAACCCAAATGGCATGACCAACTATTCAAAGTGTCCATTACGAGTGTTGAATGCTGTCTTCCACTCGTCCCCCTCTTTAATTCGAATCAGGTTATATGCCCCTCGTAGGTCTAGCTTGGAGAAGATGACAGCCCCCTTAAGTACATCAAACAGTTCAAGAATGAGAGGCAAAGGGTAGGAGTCCTTTACGGTGATTTGATTTAACCCCCGATAGTCTATGCATGGTCGAAGGCCCCCATCTTTCTTTTCAACGAAGAAAAAACCTGCTCCTACTGGAGAAGAAGAGGGTCGCATAAAACCTCTTTCCAAGTTGTCTCTTACGTATTCCTCCATAGACTTTTGTTCAGGCAGAGACAAGGGGTAGGTCTTTCCTTTGGGAAGAGGTGCTCCGGGAATCAATTTAATTGTACAGTCAAAAGGACGATGTGGAGGTAACACCTCTGCCTTTTGCTTGCAAAATACATCTGCAAAGTCATGGTATTCACGAGGCAAGGTAGGTGGAATAGTCACAGGAGCCAACATGCAAGCAGAAAGTCTTTTGGGTTGAGACAAACAATTAGGGCGACAGCACGATCCCCAGGAGGTTAGTTCTCCCTTTTCCCAATCAAAAGAAGGGTTGTGAAGTTGCAACCATGGGTAACCAAGGATGATAGGCAGAAGCGGAGAATCAATGAGAGACAAGACAACTTCCTCTTTGTGGAGGAGGCCTACCTGAAGGGTGATTGTCGTAGTCTCGAATTTCACAATGCCATCTCCCAAGGGCTGTCCATTCAGGGTGGTAATATTCAGGGGTCTAGACTTTGGAACAAACGGGATGTTGTTCTTTCTTGCAAAATTGTAGTCCAAGAATATGCCAGCAGCTCCAGAATCCACAAAAGCCTCGCAGAAAACAAGCTTAGAAGGTAAATGGATAGTAGCCGGAACAGTAATCTTGGTCTTGGAGGATCTACCTGTAAGGTCTAAGCCAGCTCCTCCAACACTGGTTAGACCCTGCCTTTTACTGGACGGGAAGGGCAGACAGATACTAAATGTCCTTTAAGTCCACAGTACAGGCATAGGCCCAATGAACGCCTCCTTTGTTTCTCTGACTCAGTTAGGTGGAGACGGCTCACATCCATGGGTTCCACAGGTGCCTGGGGTTCAACAGAGGTTTCAGGTTCTGGCTGAGGTGGTGCTTGGAAGTTAGGGGCCAAACGGTAAACTGGCTTAGGAAACTTGCGGGTTCTAAGTCTCTCTTGGCACCTTTCATGGTACCGAACATCCAGACGAACACACAGCTCTATGAATTTCTCAAGGTCTTCTGGGAGATCCTTATAGACTAATTCATCCTTGATGCGATCTGTGAGACCTTTTCGGAAGGCTGCACGTAATGCCCTTGAGTCCCAATTAGTCTCAGCAGCAAGGGTACGGAACTCAATAGCATACTGTGCCACAGATCTGGTGCCTTGTTGTATGTCCAAGAGGGAGTACTCAGCTGCAGATGCTCTATCTGGCTTGTCAAATACAGTCTGGAGAGAAGCCAGAAATTTCTCAGCATCTTGAAGTATAGGATCGTTTCGTTCCAAATAAGGAGAGACCCAGGCCAGGGCCTTCCCCTTTAACAAGGAAATTACAAAAGTCACTTTGGCAGATGAAGTGCTAAAAGTCACAGGGTTGTTGCGGAAATGCAAACGGCAAACATTTAAAAAGCCTCTGCAGTCCTCAGTATCACCACCAAACTTGTCAGGCAAGGGAAGTTTTGGTGGTACAGAAGAGGCGGGTTGGACCGTAGCAGAAGTAGGATCCGGCATCTGGACCGTTGCAGAGGAACCAGGCAAACAAGATTTAAGCATAGTGCAAAGTTCATCTAACTTGGCGTCCAGGGAAGAAAGATGCTGTTCATGCGCTCCGATCAGTTGTCCCTGACGTGTAATCGCCTTAACAATCTCAGCAGGGTCCACTGCCATTGTGGCCCGTTTATTATGTAAGGTACCTGTAAAAGGTAGTGTCCGAAGTGGAACAGGTATGCTGGAGATCCAGGCAAAGCGTCGTCAGGCAGATACGGTTGGCAACGGATCAGGCAAATAGTTCACAATCGGATTCCGGAGAAGGGTCAGGCAGGCAAAGGTCATACACGATCTGGCGGTAAAGTACAAAATCAGCAGGCTGTAGAATAGTCGGGATATCAGGCAGGAGTTCAATACAATGCAGATCACTGAAGACAAAACACCCAGGAAGTAATCCAAATAAACGGGCGCTGAGTGATGACCTCACTTCCTATTTAAAGGCTGTCCAGAATGAGAATTGTCCACAGCTGGCAGCAGGTGGAGCTAGTGAGTCCGAGGTGTGTGTTGAACACAATAAGGATATTCCCAAGGCCTAGATCTCTTCTGTGGCACATCAGGTAAGGCTATGGTTTAAGACCAGGAAGACCCAGGTTCGAATACACCCCGGGACATGACACCTATTCCCTGTTCAAATCCAATCCGGGACAAAACTGGGGACAGACTTGGTCAGTGTCCTCAATCCGGGGACTGTCCCCGGAAACCGGAGATGTCTGGTCACCCTACCATATGCACTATTAGATTTTCTGCAGATTTTTGCCTTCAGATTTACCAAAACCATGTAGTACAAGGGACAAGAAAAGCTGCTCCAGGTGAGGGAGTCTCTGGTTAATCCCCACATACACTAGTCAGGTGCTAGCCCAACTCGCATGCTGTGTAACGTGAAGAAATAATTCCGGTTATTGAAGCTTCATATGACAAGTGGTTGACAGATGGAGCAGGGGACAAAGAGGTTTAAAACTTGCTTTAAAATCTGTCCGATGGACACCTGACCGTCGGACCAAAACAATGGGTAGTACACAAAAGCATCGGACCAAAAACCCGCGCATGCTCAGAATCAAGTCACCGGTGATCAAGTCACCGTCAAGTCACCGTCTTCTGGCCCGATGGGATTTTGAACTGATGGTGTGTACGCACATCAGACCATCAGACCACTTCAGCGTGAACCGATGAAAACGGTCCGTCGGACCAGTCCCATTGGTTTGGTCCGATCGTGTGTACTTGGCCTTAAAGGATCACTAAAGGAATTTTTTTTTTAGCTAAATAGCTTCCTTTACCTTACTGCAGTACTGGTTTCATGTCCTTATTGTTCATTTTTGCTTTGAAGTTGCTGTAATCCTGCTCTGTTCTCCACACTTCCTGCTTGTCTGTTTTCTTATAACCACAGTGCTGGGAGCTTTCTCACGATGGTTTAAGCTGTCATTACTGTGTGTCTAAGACTTCCCAGAACCAATCAGATTCATTTTAAAAACAAAACAATGCCCTGGATTTGTTTGTTTTTGTTCTGTGTGTCTATTTTTACTTTGCAGAAACATGAAGCCAGTTCAAAAGTGAAACTAACCTGCAGGCACATTATATGATTGATTTTTATCTATTTTTAATCATTTTGAAAAGGAATCAGTTAACTTTTATGTCTCTATACCCTGTAAACAGTCATTGCAGCACAAAACTGTTTTTCCTTTAGTGACCCTTTAAGGTTTGATCTCATATTATATGGTTTTGGTAAATCTGAAGACAACAATCTTCAGAAAATCTAACAGTGTGTATGGGGCCTAAGTCTATTTGAATTGGGTGAAAGAGTTTTTACTCCTATTCTGACTTCCTGTCCCGTTGACAATGTCTTATCAGACAGGAAGTGAGGGGAATTTTCCATAAGCAACACAGACATTTAGTAGAATGGGGGAAGGCTTGAACCTCTGTCGGATTTTTATCACTGTATGTTTTGCTGTCGCAGTTCTAATCCCGCTTTTCATTTCTGTATGTTTTGCTGTCGCAGTTCTAAGCCCACTCCAATCAAAGTTATAAAAAAAAATTCACTGGACATACACTTTAACCCTTGATAGAACGACATCAACAATGGCTCCTTTCATGTGTCGAGGCCATTTCCTATTCACACATATGCTCAGCTGACACTTTTTAATAGAGGAAATTTATGCTGTCTTTTAAGCTAAAGATGGTCCATGGCAGGCAGTTTACTCATTTGGAACTAGTTGAAAGACTCCCCCTCACTTGTAGAGCCTCTTTTCTGCAGTATCAGTTTCTGATATGGTTTGGTAAAGCTGCATACTTTGATGGTGAACTAATTTGTAAGTACAACTTAAATCTGGTTGTTTGTGATACATTGCCTATTATCAGGCAATTTATTTTTACACTATGAAAACTTCAACATCATTTTTAAACGTTAAAAATTGTAATAATCTATGATTTTCACCAGAACACAAATTACAACTATCCATATATCCGTGTTTATTTTGTTGGAAACCATGGATTTAATTCACAAGGGAGATTTACCTGCAATCAAGGTGATAGAATTTAATTAATACTTAAATCTCACCTACTATAAGTAAGGAATCATAGGTGTGATGTAACAAACAGATTTTGTCTAAAGTGCTATATATGGCAGAGTCTTGGGGCACACTGGATTAGCACCCAAGTTGATAATTGTTATTTTCAGTTATATATATAGCTACCGTCAGGTCCTAGTGCAGTATGTAGTAGAGGGTAGTAAAAAAATGATGATGCCGTAAGTGTTGCAAATGAATACATGTTAAAATACTATAGAGAAGCCCTCCAAGACTATTTCCTTTCACTATCCATGTGGTATGATAAAGGTTGCCTAAAGACAAAAGGAAGTACAATAAAATGGAAAAGACATCCAATAAAATGTATTAATGGTCTCTAAAATTAAATGGTTTGCACTCTGTGCTGACCTCAAGGACATATTTCCTATGAGATAAATAACGCAACACCTAACTAGAACAATTTTTGAGTAGATTAAGGAACCGTTAACACCCCTAGCAGGTTATTGTTTGTGGTCTGTGTCCTGTTGATTGGAAAACTCCCCAAATTGAGTAAAACTGTTGACTTAGTCACCAAAACATTCATCCCCATTTGAATATTTCCCCCCACTTCTTGTTGTCATGACAACTCCAAAATGATTTCCAGTCAGTTTCTGAATCGAGGGATGGATCTTCCCAGTATACATCTACACTCAAATACATTTCAGCATAGTTTAAACTGTCCCTCAATAAAGGGATTATGTTACATACCTGGTGGAGATTGAGCTGAAGAGAGGGCCCTGCCTCTTGCACCTCTAGTCCAACATCCCTGGTAGTGGGTAGTAGGGAGCTATGAGTAAGCATCACATGATGTGAAACATGTCAGCCACCCTTTTCTTGTTGTTCACCACATTTTGACTGCATTGCTTTGGTTGTTTTTTGGATTTTATTTAAAGACATCGTTTTAAGGAGTGCGGCAGTCCAGGACCTTCTTCTATCCAATATCCCTGGTAGTGGTGTCAGGAGGTGTGAGGACACAGAGTGACATGAGGGCTGATGTAACAGACAGCGCTAACTGTTAGTTGTAGGATCTAGATGACTGTGGATCACCAGATAGAGACCAGTACACGGTGACACTTCATCAGTGGACAGGAAAGCTGAAAACCATCAGCAAAGCCAGCAAAAAAGGTCATCAACAGCTGGACAACAAGGTACAGGGACATCTGGGGGAGGTAGAGTCAGGAGCAAGGTAACAGGTAGGCAGGAATCCAGAGACAGGTCAGAGGCAAGTCGGCCGTGCATGGGAGGGCAATATACTGCCAGGGAAAATAATATTGCTGATTTTGTACGTACAGTATGTCCACTTCTGTGGAAAAAAAATAAAAAATAAAAAAATAATAATATAGCAGATATAATTGCAACGCTAATCATTATTTAATTGAATGTTATTAAAAAATGACCTTTCCTTTTTAATCCGCAGCCACTGTAATTTTCTGAGAATGCATTGCAATATGGCTACATAGAGTTGTTCTGTACACAGAGTGTGTACTGATCATCCCCAGAAACATAATTTCCTGCTTGTGTGATTGTCTCACCAATTTTCCCAGAAGTCTGCACCAAGATATACATCAGATTTCAGGCATCCCCTGCAACAAAGAATTTCATTTTTGGAGAGATACTTTCAATAGGAGCACATCTAAAGGATTGCAGGCCCAGCAGATTTCCTCATTAGTGCCCTGCAGGTGTACACCTGACAGTTAATTATGAATTCACTTCTATGAGCCCTGGTTCACACTGGTGCATTTTGAGATGCGATTTGGCATGTCAAATCGCATGTCAAAACGGCAGATTTTGCCTCAAATTGACGGCAATGGCACCGTCCTAATCGGTGCGACGCTGCATCTGCGGCATTGCACCAATTTCAAAAAGTAGTCTCTGTACTACTTTTTGCGATTTCAGCCTGCGATTTACATTGACATCTGTGCAGAAACCTGCACAGATGTCTCTGAAATCGCGGCTGAAATCGGGACTGCCGGGCGGGAGTGAAATTGTGCGAGTTCAGCTGAACTCGCACTGCTTCACTCCTGCAGCCCAGTGTGAACCAGGGCTGAGACCCACTTATTATTACAGAGGCACAGACAAACACATATAGATAACTTCAGAATAACAAAAGTTAGGAATCTGCAACAAATGTTGCTATAATCCTTGCAATGTACATAGATCACCCAGAGGGGAATATTTACGCTTTAACCTAAAAAAAATATGGATCCTGTTCCTTTAAAGCATGCTATACGGCACAGTGCTTGAGTTGTGTAATTTGACCCCCTGTAACACCTGAAGTATCTGGCTAATCTTGCCAGTTTCTACCATCCCCTTTGTAAACTGACCACAGTATATCATGGCCACTAAGCCCTGACACTGTGGTCAGTTTACATGACTCTGTCATCCACAGCTATCCTGTCCTTCTCTGTCCTCTCTCCCCCTCCCTTCCTGCCTGTCAGCTAGTGATAATGAATTGATGTCAAATTTATAGTTTCTACCTCAATGCTGGGTTGCACTGTAAATGGGGGGATGATAGGTGCTGCTGAAGTAGAGGGAAGCTATAAAGGATTTAAAAGGGCCTTGGGACACACACTAGTATGAACCCTAATCCTCTGTGACTGGTGTGACACCCCACTGTTTGTCCTTGGCCTTTCATCCGGATTTATTGCACTGCTAGTGCTTGCCACTTCACTAGGATGTACAGCACTGCTGGTGCTTGCTTGCTGCTCTTCAATACGCATTATTCTTTTTGTAAGGACCTTTTCATTCTCTTAACCACATGCCGACCACCACACACAGATATATGATAGCAGAATGGCACGGGCAGGCACAAGGACGTAAATATACGCCCCTTTTAAGAAGTGGCATTGTGGACACGCGTGTGCCGCTGCGAGCTTCGTGACTCCGATCGCGGGTCCCACTGATTCGATGTCCGCGGGCATACCCGTGATCATTTCACGGTGAGAAAGAAGGGGGAAATGCTTATGTAAACAAGAATTTCCCCAGTCTTCTTAGGCAGCGTACACACGATCAGTCCATCTGATGAGAACGATCCGAAGGTTAACCGATGAAGCTGACTGTTGGTTTCATGTGCCTACACACCATCGTTTAAAAAAACTATTGTGTTAGAACGCGGTGACTTTTACGTGTTTTAACACAACGATGTGCTGAAGTTCAATGCTTCCAAGCATGTGTCGACTTGATTCTGAGCATGCGCTGCCTTTTAACAGATGCTTTTGCATACTAACGATCGGTTTTGACCCATCGGTCAGGCGTCCATCGGTCAAATTTTAAAGCAAATTCTCTTTTTTTTTGACCGAAGGATAACTGACTGATGGGGCCCACACACGATCGGTTTGGACCGATGAAACGCTCCTTCAGTGCATTTTCATCGGTTTTGACCGATCGTGTGTTCGTGGCCTCAGTGACAGGACAGTGTACAGAGCTTCCTACAGTATAATCGGAAGCTGTGATCACTGTCTTGTCACACATAGCCCATCCCCCTACAGTTAGAACACATCCCTAGGCACACTTAACCCCTTCAGCGCCACCTAGTGGTTAACCCCTTCACTGCCAGTGTCATTTTCACAGTAATTTGTGCATTTTTATAGCACTGTCCGCTGCAAAAATGACAATGGTCCCAAAAATGTCAAAAGTGTCCGATGTGTCTGCCATAATGTCGCAGTCATGATAAAAATTGCTGATCACCGCTATTACTAGTAAAAAATATATATTAATAAAAATGCCACAAAACTATCCCCTATTTTGTAGACGCTATAACTTTTGCGCAAACCGATCAATAAACACTTATTGCAATTTTTTTTTAATCAAAAATATGTAGAAGAATAGGTATCGGCCTAAACTGAGGAAAAAAAAATATATATATTTTTGGGGAATATTTATTATAGCAAAAAGTAAAAAATATAGATTTTTGTTTATAGCGCAAAAAGTAAAAACCACAGAGGTGATCAAATACCCCCAAAAGAAAGCTCTATTTGTGGGAACAAAAATTAGTCAATTTTGTTTGGGAGCCACGTCGCACGACTGCGCAATTGTCAGTTAAAGCGACGCAGTGCAGAATCGCAAAAAGTGGCCTAGTCTTTGACCAGGAAAATGGTCCGGGGCTTAAGTGGTTAATTAGAGGTCATCACTGAATCCCTGCTCTTCATGGGTTCATTCTCTGAATCTGAAGCTGACGGTGATAGGTCCTCAACACTACTTTCATCTATTCTGCTCAGAATTTGAAAGACTGCCTCACACGTGAACCTTTTTTTGGGCTTGGTTTTAAGGACACTGGCTCTTGCTGGTGATCAGGTTAAGCTGGCTCTGGTGACGCTGTACTGATGTGACAGTAATCAGAAACACGACTGCTGGTGTGCACTAGTCTGACACTGGTACACATGTTGCTGGCTGCACTGGTGACTATAGGATGACTACATTTCCAAACTACCATTCAGGGACACCTTCCTTCCCAAAAATCAGCTTGTGCTGTACCGAATCACAGCACAGTGATTGGACACAAGAGGCTGAATTTATGATTTCTCAAGCAGGGCGCGGGGATTGTGCTCCTCCAAAAATTCCCAGCCAGGACAAGTACTGTCAGTGAGTAAAGTGGTGACGTGGTGGCCTTTTTTGGGGGCATCAGATCAGCCCGGGGGGGGGGGGGTGGCTGTGTCAGTTTAATTCCGGGACACTGTATTTTCCTTGTAACGGTCAAGGGTTAACGCTGTTTACGATATTCCATTCCACCAACCCATGAAAGGTTATCCGACACTCCACAATACAGCAGACAGGACCCATTAGATTTGCCCCAGAAACTAGACACACACGGCTCTGTTCTCTGGTTCCAAACAAATAGCTTTTAATTACAAACTCAGGCTCTTTTTATACAATTTGCAACCAAAAAGCATGCTGCAGTAATCAAAGGGACAATGACACACTCCACCCACAACATCACACACTGGGTACTAACGAGGCCCCCTCAATACACATCTTTTGGAGACAGACTTTCTGGTGCCAGGACTACATGAGTTAATTACTATAGCTGACAAGGCAGACGTCATGACTCCGGCTCTTTTCACCTTCTATTCAATACACATTCCTTTAGTAAACATAAGTCAGATGTCTGACCTTTAGAGGGTGCTAAGTCACATCACATATTATCATCAATAGACTTTCACACAATACAGTGTCAATTAGCATAGCACCATGAAATATCTTAGGAGCCAGACATAATTAACAGCTTAACAGTATGTGTCCCCGCATTGAATGAATCACACTATTATTGACCTGTTGGGTTCAGAATTAACCATATGTAATATTTAAAGATATCCTGCAATACATTGTGAATTATCATTACTGTCCCATCTCATGTAATTCAAGATATAATTTCTCAGTCATCCTATGCCCCTAGTGGACATAGGATGACCCTAGACCCAAGAGTCATTGGTGAAGCTGAAACAGGAGTACCCCGCATCCTTTAAGAGCCTCTGGGTCCCACGGGCCATACCGTTACAGTCCTGAAATAAAGGTACTCAGGACAGACCTGCAAAATGCGGGACTGTCCCGGGCAATCCGGGACACATGGTCACCCTACTGGTGACACTGGTAGAGTTGTTGCTGGCTTCACTAGTGACACTGGAACAGTTGTTGCCAGATGCACTAGTGACACTGGTACAGATGTTGCTGGCTGCACTGGTGACACTGGTAGCGTTGTTGCTGGCTGCACTAGTAAAACTGGGACAGTTTTTTCTGGCTGCACTGGGGTGGCTGGTACAAGTGTGTCTGGCTGCACTGGTGACAGAGAGCTCCCTCAAACTCAATGGATCCAAAACGGAACTTCTCCTTCTCCACGCAAACCGGAAGACAAATTCTAGGACGACTATTCCTCCCACCATCTTAGGACAAACCATCACCCCAAGCACTAAAGTAAAAAGCCTCAGAGTTATCTTTGACTCAGACATGTCCATGGACCCACAAATAGGATCGGTGGTCAGCGGATCTCACTACCTTCTTCGCCTGCTGCGTAGTTGGAACATTAATCAATTCCAGACTCGACTACACAAATTCCCTCGACCTAGGACTACTGAAATACCAGATTGCTTGTCTACAAGTCGTCCAGAACACAGCAGCCAGACTGGTAGCAGGTAAAAACCCGTGGGAACCAATCTCCCCGGTCATGAGGACCCTCCACTGGCTAGCCGTAAAGGATCGTGTGACATTCAAGACCCTCTGCCTCACCCACAAATGCACGCAAGGAAACGTGCCACAATACTTATGTGAGAAAATAAAACACTACACCCCGAATTGGGCCCTCTGATCAACTAATCAGAACCTCCTCCACATCCCCAAATCTCACTACAAAACGAAAGGAGAACTAAGATTCGCTGTCCAAGGACCTCGGTTATGGAACGCTCTACCCTCAGACATTCGGATGGAGGAAAATCATCGGGCCTTCAGAAAAAAACATAAGACCCATCTATTCTGAAGCATGGCTGGACAACCACATTGGTTACAGCGCCTTGAGGGGATTTAGTTTGCATTTGTAGCGCTATATAAGTTACTCACTCACACTAGTACAGGTGTTTCTGGCTGCACTGGTGACACTGGTAGAGTTGTTGTTGGCTGCACTAATGTCACTGGTACAGGTGTGTCTGGCTGCACTGGGGACACAAGTACAGGTGTTTCTGGCTGCACTGGTGACACTGGAACAGTGTGACCCCTCACACTGGTGTGGCTAGCAATCAGGACATTGGAGATGGCTGCACTGGTGTGTGACACTGGTGATTTACAGTAAATTTACAGTAACTCACAGTAAACTGACAGTAACTCACAAATCAGCTCCTCTCTGTGTGACACACAATCTATGTTTACCTTTGTAGTCGCTGTGATTGGTCCAAAGGACACAGCGATCACAGGTCGAACTGTTGTGTGCCCTTGCAGTAGAACACGAGTAAAGGGAGCAGAAGGACGTATGGGTACATCCTGCAAAATTGAGGGCATTTATATGCAGTGTCCAGGGAGGAGGTACTTGATGGGGAGCAAAAGCCCTGCATATGAATAAAGTGAACACAACAACAATATAGTAATGGTATTCTAATAAGGCAATTATCATGATAATATGATAATGGTAATTACCATAACAATACAGTGCTCAGTACACATTAAGAACATGTATTGAGCTTGCCTCTTCAGCATTCATTTATAGGACCTTGCTGTGTTTTTATACTTCTTGGAAACACTTCCTCATATTTCAGCAAAAGATGTTGTAAAGTTCAACTCATAGATTTCCAATCCAATATTATTCTTGCTACATGAAGTTACCATAGCCTTTCTCCACAGAGGACATAGTATCATAACTCTTTCATGGCCAAAGGGCATTGCTATGCATGATGTGCTGCTGACAGCAATATAGTTTTTAATACACGTACTCTGAACTGTATCTGAGAAAAATCTAGTAAAGCATTTTAGCTAGTGTGTATGTCAGCAGATATACTTTCGTGCACTAAAATCACAAAGATATAACAGAATTCTTTTCTCAGGAAAAAAACAACCAGATGAGAAGCCCCTAACACAGCAAGCAAATTAGAAAGAAAGCAAAATGCTTTCATATAAAAGTACTTTTAACATTTAGAAGTAAATTACAGTAATTTTTTGGTACTCTAATCCTTCCTGCTATTCAGTGTGAACTATTTTTTAAAGAGAAATGCTAATGAAAAAAATAAATGTTTCATGGAAAAAGGTATTTTTTCATTCATTTAAAATAACAGTTGTTTGCTTGAAAAATGTTTTCTTTTTATGTGTCACCAAAAAACGTAAAAGCCCAATTGTACCTTGTATTTAAATCAGCAAATTATATTCCAGATCCATCAGAACAATGGACGTTCAAAGCCTTATAATTGGTTTCCTCAGAAAGCAAAATAACCCTTAGGCCGCGTACACACGAGGAGACATATCCGATGAAAACGGTTTTCATCGGATGTCTCCTGGAGATTTTGGTCTGATGTATGTACACACGATCAAACCAAAATCCCCGCGGACAGACAGCGCGGTGACGTGGCGGTGACGTTGACGCCGCCACGTCACCAAACCAGGAAGTTTTATATATAACAAATCTATGCCCATTGAGCAGCACAGTCTTGTTATTTGTAATATTTTATAATATTTTTCTGAAAATTCCTTAATGAAGCTAGCTAGCTTTCTGATTGGAATGCTCTGGTTCTAAGTAAAGGGCATGCAGGACTTCTGCAGAGAGACTACTGCTTCTACACATAGAGGAAAAGCTCTTATCGGCAGGGGATAGAATTTTCTTCTCATGCGTCAAATCCATTTGGCGCATGCGGGAGATTTCGGTCCGCTGGTTAGGCGTACTAACCAGCGGACATATCCGATAGATGGGTTTCCATGTCTGCTAGCCCGTACACACGATCGAATCTGTCCGCTGAAACTAGTTTGCAGACCAGTTTCAGCAGATATATTCGATCGTGTGTACGCGGCCTAAGACGAAAATTCTATCCCCTGCCGATAAGAGCTTTTCCTCTATGTGTAGAAGCAGTAGTCTCTCTGCAGAAGACTAAAACCCCCTTCCTAACCAGACCAATTTTCAACTTTTGTGCTCTCACATTTTGAATGACAATTACTTGTAATCCAACACTGTACCCATTTGAATTGTATAGTCCTTTTTTTCACACAAATAGATCTTTCTTTGGGCTTTTAATTGTTTGCGCTATAAATTAAAAAAGACCAAAAATTTGGTAAAAAAAATGCATTTTTCTTTGTTCCTGTAATAAAATTGTGCAAGTCTTTAAAAATGTTTAAAAATCTTTAAAAATTTTGAGCAAAATTTATACTCCAAACCAGTGTATATTATTTGTTCTTTGTGAAGGTTATAGAACAGTGATGGCGAACCTTGGCACCCCAGATGTTTTGGAACTACATTTCCCATAATGCTCAGTTATAATGCAGAATACATAAGCATCTTGGGAAATGTAGTTCAAAAACATCTGGGGTGCCGAGGTTCGCCATCACTGTTATAGAATCTACAAGCTATGGTGCCAATCATTGAAATTTGATCACACCCGATCACACCTGATCTACAGAAGGCCTATCTCATTACTTGAGACACTAACAATCCAGGAAAGTACAAATACACCCCCCCCCATGACTTTTTTTTTTTATAAAGTGGACATTCCAAGGTATTTAGAAAGAGGCCTAGTTAGTTTTTTGAAAATTGTCATATTAACGGGTTATTTCTCTCACATGGCATAAATGACACCCGAAAATACATTCTGCTACTCCTCCTGAGTAAGGTGATGCCACATATGTGAGACTTTTACACAGCCTGACCACATACAGAGACCCAACATTGAAGTAGCACCTTCAGGCGTTCTAGGAGCATAAATTACACATCTAATTTCTCGACCACCTGATACATTTTTGAAGGCCCTGGAGCACCAGAACAATGGAAACGCACACAGAAGAACCCTATTTTGCAAAGCAAACACCCCAATGTATAATCTATGAGGCATAATGAGTCTTTTTGAAGGGTCTATTTTTATCAGAAGTTTTTAGAAAATTTGTATTTTTTTTTTTTTTTTAACACAAAGTTGTCCATTTAAAAGATATTTCCAACACACAGCATATACATAGAAAAAATTATAACCCCAAAATTCATTCTGCTACTCATCCTAAGTATGGCGATACCACATGTGTGAGACTTTTATCTCCACATAGAGAGGCCCAACATCCAAGGAGCACTGTCAGCTGTTCTAGAGACATAAATTACTCATCTTATTTTCTGACAACCTATCACATTTTTGAAGGCTCTTCCTATTTATAACACATAGCATTTACATATAAAGAATTACACCTTAAAGCGGAGGTCCGCCTAAAAAAAATATTCACACCTATGCGAATTGGTTGCAGCTTAAACTGCATCCAATTCGCATAACATTATAAAATACATTGATTTCAATGAGGCTGGTTCACATATGTGCGATGCATTCGCACTGCGCATTGCCGATAAAACGTGTGCATTTTCTAGGCATTGCAGTGCGGCTCAGGTGCGGATTCAGGCCCATGGGCACGCATCTGATGCGCAGATGTGTTCATTTCTCTTCAGGATTTCTCTCATTCACCTCAATATACTTTCCCCCCTCCCCTCTCCCAGGTCTCCAAATTCGCAGCTAAAATGGAGATAATCTGCTGAACAGTTCTCTTATCTCTATGCAGAGATAAGAGAGCTGAAATTCGCACTGCACTAGTGTGAATCCGGCCTAAAAGCCAGCAGCTACAAATTCTGCAGCTGCTGACTTTTAATAAATGGACACTTACCTGTCCAGGGTTCCTGCAATCGCTCGGCTCTCGGCTGCCCCCTCCGCCATCCTTGGTGAGGGAATCAGGAAGTGAAGTATTGCGGCTTCACTTCCTGGTTCCCTACTGCACATGCGCGAGTCGCACTGTGCGTCCTCAGTGGTCCCCTGGGACCAGTTTGTTTCCCAGAAGACAGCGGGGGTGGGACGGGAAGGGGTGTGACTTTCGCAGGAGTCTATACACCAGTGTGACACTGGATGGGGGGGAGGGTACTAAAAAGCGGAGGGTTACTTTTTGTGTTGACCTCCGCTTTAAAATACATTCTGCTGAGCAAAGGGTAAACAAAAGATTACCTGTGGTTTTAGTAGTGTAGCAGGCAGGGATATGGTCAGCGACTGTGAACGGAATTGTCCAGGCAGCAATAATTGGAATAATGTCCATAGTCTCCAGACCTTAATCCAGGAATTAAAAAACTAAAACATTTGTTTTCTTCATCCAGAAAAACAATTCTGAAGCCCCTCACATATGTGAGAGCACTGTGTTATGAATCCCATTACTCCAGTAGCAGGGTAAAAGATCAGTCCATGAGGCAGGAAAAAAAATGTGATCAAACAGTCCAGAGCAGGCAGAGGTATGTTTAGCGTTAGGCAGAAGTGTGGTGGTATAACAGGCCAGGGTCAGTTCTGGAGAAGGCAGAGGTATGTACAGTTTAGTGCAGTGGCATAAGGGGTGTGGAGGAAAATGACAGGAAATGATAATTACGTTTACTATACTTCACTAATAATGTAGAGAAGTATGGTAATGGAAGAGGCCTGGTTGGGAAGGACATTAGGGACAATAATACATGGTGTCTCTTCTAACTCCTCCTCTGGAGCACACCCGACCCGCCTGTTTAATGGGAGGATTCTCTCTGGAAAGTGGCATTTGTGGAGTCTGCTTACAGAATCAAAGCGAATGCTTTCTTGTGGGCCTTTTTTGTACTTTATATGTTTATTTGTTTTTTCTTTTCTTTACATAAAACAAACATGAATACAATCCTCTTGACAAAAAAAATACATACATATTCGCTCTGGACCCTCCCATATACTCCCTCACTAAATCTTCCCACTCTAACTCTTTTCTTAATCCTCACTTTCTCTCACAGAGAGACAAGTGATGCATCCGCCCTTTCCCTGCCCCCCCCCCAAAAGAAGGGAGAAAAAAAAAAAAAGGAGAAAGAAAAAAAAAATGAATAAAAGAAAAAAAGATAAAAAAAAGGGGGAGAGAGAAGGGAGACCCCATCCTCTCCCTCCCTTAAACCACAAATCATAACAGGAAAAGTCAGTCTATCCTTCATATTATATTTTACTTTATAATTCCCTGCGCATATCCGATTTTTTGTTAATCAGGTTCAGTCATTAATCTTTTCCCCTCGTCTGAATTTTTAAATAAATTCCAGCTCTTCCACGTTTCTTTGTATTGTTTATTTTTACCCTTAGCTGAGAGAACTAGGTCTTCCATAGCTTCTATATCTCTAACTCTATTTATCCATTCTAAAACTGTTGGTGACGTAGTATCCCTCCACCGTAGGGGTATACCCCCTGCTTTAGCTGCATTCACCAAATGGCACAGTACTGAGTTCCGATAAGTCTGAACTGGGATCTCGGATAGGTGAAGTAGGAAAAAAGCGGGATCATTGGGTATTTTTAACTCAGAAATTTTTTGCAAAATTCTCATAATTGACAACTAATAAACTCTTATTTTTTTACAAAACCAAAATATATGAATCAATGTCCCGCTTTCTTCTCCACATCTCCAACATCTGTCAGAATTTTCATTGCAAATTTTTTTGAGTCGTACTGGAGTATGGTACCACTGCATTAAGATTTTATAGTTTAATTCTTGAGTTTGTGTACAGATTGAAGAGTTTAGAGTTTAAAAAGATAATCTGTTTACGTTGTAATGCAGAGAAGGTCCTATCCAGGTCCTTCTCCCATTTGTTAAGGCCTGGTATCTCCTGATCCTCCCTAAGTTTATTTAATAGTCCATACATTTTAGAGATCCCTCGGGCTAGTGGTTCTAAATCATTACAGTACGACTCAAAGATTGTTAACTGACGATGAAAATTACTTCCCGGGCCTAATGATCTAAAAAAGTGACTTAATTGCAACGCCTGCCAGATATTGACTTTAAAAGGACCTCCTATTTGTATCAATGTTTTAATCGATGGCCAGTTTTCTGATATAATAAAATGTGAGGCCTGATATACTCCTTTCTCTATTAATAACCGGAAAGATCCTCTTTCATTACCCGGGCTAAAACTTGGGTTCCCCAATATGGGAAACAAAGGTGATCGCGCTGTAGAAAAATTCCCGTTTTGACATATACGTGTAGTAATTTTTAGTGTTGTGCCAATTATAGGGTGATTTTTAAGAGGAGCCGGTAATACTGTATAGCACCAAGGTGCTCTACCTAAAGGAACTGTACTTAACTGCTGTTCTATATTAACCCACCTCTTAGATCTAGTATGTCTACACCAGTCCACTAATCTAGATAGATGTACTGCATAATAATACTTAAATATATCTGGGACCCCCATTCCACCAAGATTCTTAGGCATAGTCAACAGATCTTATTTAATCCTAGGACGTTTCCCGGCCCAAATAAAATTCATAAATAAACTACGTATCTGACGCAAAAAAGTCACTGGAATCCTAATTGGTAGCGCCTGAATTAAATACAACATTTTCGGAAGAATGGACATTTTAATTATACTAATGCGACCAAACCAAGAATGGGAACCAAGTCGCCATTTGTCAAGTAGGGCTCGTAATAGATTATACATTGGTAAAAAATTCATTTTAAAAATGTCCTTTTCTTTTGATGGGATATTTATGCCCAAGTATCTAAGCACACACATAACAAAATAGCATTGTGCGGTACACCACATTGAGTGATGCACACACATTCATAGGCATCTTTGTGTTCTATCAATAAATACAAAGCTTCCTTTGATTGGCTGATAGCTCTTTTGGGTTGGAGATCACACTGAACTGACTCACTCAGTTGTAGGTCTAACGATGGGTAATGGTGGGGGCAAGTTGGCAGAGTTCTCTCCCAATGATTTCTACCCAACTTATCAGAAAGGTGGCGGTAAGCCCTTTTCTGGGGCTTGGGCTGCTACGTCTT
Source organism: Rana kukunoris (assembly GCA_029574335.1). Taxonomy (NCBI): domain Eukaryota; kingdom Metazoa; phylum Chordata; class Amphibia; order Anura; family Ranidae; genus Rana; species Rana kukunoris. The sequence continues at coordinate 252,990,853 of CM056051.1, read as the reverse complement.
TGTACGGCCTCAAGGTCGTTTCTGTTTGTACTTGTAAAGGTAGGTAAAAAGGAGCACCCAATATCCAATGAAATGCAAGTTGGAAGGTGAATTTGTGATAGTTTTATTGAAAGTAGCAACAAGTGATCAAGCCAACGTGTTTCGAGGAACAGAGACTCCCCCTTCCTTAGTGCTACAGTACCAGAGAAAAATAGGAGTGTACAGAAACATATAACTAGAAGAATGTAAATATGTAGAAATGGAGGATAAAAAGATTAAAATAATTTACATACTGTAATTGTATATCAGAGCATAAGAACATATAAGATGAATTATGTAAATTATTTTTATTGTTTAACCTCCAGTAGAAAAAGACCAGCTCATATATGACAGCATGTAGTTGCCATCATCCCGTAATTATTGAAACATTTGAAAAAAACTCAAAGAATGGGACTGTATAGGCAACACACACTGAACTTCAAAATATATAAAAAATATATCAATTTATTACAAATATATAGAAATATTGCACAATACAAAAAATATATAAAAAAAACTGTATAGATACACAATACACAAATCATATGTGATGTAAATACTGTCCGTCATACGGTACCATCACCAAGATTGGGAGGTAGGTTGTAGCAGAAATCCGACGCGTTTTGAATGCTGAGCATTCTTCATCAAGGCATGTACAAGTATTGGAAAAGATTGGGGGAATCTTGCGCCAAAATACAATGGGGGGGGGGGGAATAATACAAAAGTGAACTAAGAGCTGCTCCCTAAATAATACAGAGTACTGAATTATACATATAAACAAGTGGAAAATAAGGGGCGCTAACTGCTAATATAATGAGCATAAGGTATACAACATTATAGTGAACAATATAAGTGAAAATCGTGCCACAGCAATATATGAACAAATATATGACAGAACAGTGGATACAATATTAGTGCAAATAACAATAGACAATAATGTCTAAACAAAGTCCATCAAAAATTAGGATGTGCAGTGATGTGCTGGAAAACAATTTTGATCTTAAGAAGTGCTCTGTGTAAAATCTTCCAAATAGAATATTCCACCTTCACCAAAGTGCCACCTCAAGTGAGGATAGATGGCTCCTTACCCGATGGTGTTGACCTATTAATTAAAATAAGGTCAAATGAGCTCGAGAGTCAGCTGCTATCCGTAGGGGACTCGATTTCAAACCCAGTTGATAATAGATTTCATAGAAGGAAAAAAACAGCTTCCATAGTATAAAACCTTTTATTGTGGTAAAAATTCTATAGATACAGTGCCAAGTGGCCTCTTACTTGGAGTGGTGCCCGTGTTCCCGGCACTGAGGCTGTAGATATGTAGGGATATGGAGAGAGATGGTGAGGTGAGCTGGTGAAGCCGGCGTGCGTTCCACCGCCGTCAGCTTGAGAACCAGGAAACCGGAAGTGGCTAGTAGTGCGTGCCCAGGTACCGCCTCGATGTACATTTCGTTGTTGTCGTCATCAGGAAGCGTGTTTTCCAGCACATCACTGCACATCCTAATTTTTGATGGACTTTGTTTAGACATTATTGTCTATTGTTATTTGCACTAATATTGTATCCACTGTTCTGTCATATATTTGCTCATATATTGCTGTGGCACGATTTTCACTTATATTGTTCACTATAATGTTGTATACCTTATGCTCATTATATTAGCAGTTAGCGCCCCTTATTTTCCACTTGTTTACATGTACAAGTATTACATCTAAAGTAGATCAAGATATAATAAATATTAAACATACATATAATATAGTTATATATCATCTACATTAAGTAGAAAACAGCATATATTAGTGAAAGACTCACTTGTTGTTTAAAACTTTGTGCCAAAAGGTTAGGCCAAAAGCCCCCTGATATCTTAGGATGCAGATGTCGTAGTTTGCAAGCCGTGCCATACAAGGCTCCTCATTCCTATCACTCATAGGGTGGACAGAACCAATAGGTTCAAAAGAGTGGCGTTTAACATTCTGGATTGGGAGATATAAGAAATAGCAACCCCCCCAGGACGAGGGAAAGAAATCTCATCACTACAGGGCACATTGGTAAAAGCTGGTGTAAAGTATCAGTCTGCTTCAAAAAGTTCCAAGCAGATTTTTTGAACTTACCACCCAGTGTTTTGAAGCCAAGTCTCCAGTGTCTCCAAAAACGGTGATGAGGGAGATTCCTGGCTAGCCCCAGATAGTTTCCCCTTGGGAGTTGAAATACCTCCAGACTCTCCTGTGTATGGAGAGGGAATACCGCCAGACGTCCCCCTTGGCGTTCCTTAAATACTTACCTATCCTCGTTTCAGCTAGTGAGTTCCTCCCCCTGAGCGCTGTGCTGATTGCAGCGACTTTTAGGTGTAAACAAACCATTACGCCATGTACTTGCCCCTCGTTGTGCCGTGTCATTCAGACGCGACATGCTGTAGGACTGCCATTGGCCGGCTGTCCGCCGGCGTCATTTCCGCAACCGGAAGTTCCGCCGCGGCCTAATATATGCTGTTTTCTACTTAATGTAGATGGTATATAACTATATTATATGTATGTTTAATATTTATTATATCTTGATCTACTTTAGATGTAATACTTGTACATGCCTTGATGAAGAATGCTCAGCATTCGAAACGCGTTGGCTTTCTGCTACAACCTACCTCCCAATCTTGGTGATGGTACCGTATGACGGACAGTATTTACTTTACATATGATTTGTGTATTGTGTATCTATACCGTTTTTTGATATATTTTTTGTATTGTGCAATATTTCTATATATTTGTAATAAATTTATATATTTTTTATATATTTTGAAGTTCAGTGTGTGTTGCCTATACAATCCCATTCTTTGAGTTTTTTTCAAATGTTTCATTGTTTAACCTCCATTTCTACATATTTACAATTTTCCATAGATATGTTAATATACACTCACGAAATGTGTTGGTTTGATCACTTGTCACTACTTTAAATAGAACGATTACAAATTCACCCAAACTATTTAAAGTTTCGTAGTCTACTCAGGGATGGAGGCATGGGTAAGGTCATAATGGGTTCCAACAGGTCACTTATTCCTTTTTTATATATATTTAAAGTGAAAGTAAAACTCAAGATCATCTTTAAACTTTATTCATGTCCCTGCAATATCTTAAAATTGTAGATATTTTTTCCTCACTTTCTGTCTGTGACAATGATCACCAGTATAACAGAAAGGGTGAATCTTGTCAACAGAGAACACAGATATCAAAGAAAAACCTGGAAAAAAGTTCTAACTCTTCTTTACTATATTCAAAACAAAATGACATTAGGTGCACTTTAAAATGTAATCATAAACATGATAAACCAAGACAATTGCTTTGGTTCATTGACAGGTAACATTATTTTGTAGGCATACATAAACAGAGCTTTCTAGAAAAACATTGCTTTGAATTGCAAGCACTGTGTTGGTGTTCTAACCCAAATACATTGTAAAACAAACTACTGTACTATCTCTCTGGATTGCTGGAGCTGAAAACAATTATCACAACTGCAGGGGTCTAGGAGAAAGAACCCAAAAAACATAACTTGGTCTAGTTATTTCTTTCATGGGAGTATTATCTATTTGAAAAAGTGTGCCCTATACTAAATCCTTCTGGTAACAAAACTGAACACGGAATAAGAGGGTGGTCAATGGAATAGAAAGATTGCATTTAATGCAAGTATAGGTGCTCATGGCAGAGTCTTTTTTAAGACCAAAAATAATATCTGTAGTACAGAGGCAATTGTTACACCCATGCTGTTAAGAAGATATGAGGCTGAATATTGTGAAAGGAAGAATAGTGTTTCTATTTTCCACATAGTAGATTATTATTATTTTTTTAACTCTGTTTTTTATTTTTATTTTTTGTAAAATGTTTTTGTAATTTAATGTAGAATTTGCTAACAATTAAGGTAAGTTTGTTGGATTCACTTAACGAATAAAAAAAAAGAAGGTTTAATGCCTTTCTTACAAGGAATGGAATTAACTATAACTAGGAAATAAAACTGCAGGGGTGATTGATCCAGGCAATTAATCAGGCTGCCATGCATGGTATCAGAATAGATTGTTTCCCTTTATGTGGTTAATTGGCAGTTACTTAATTGAGAATTTCCTTTTCCTCCATCTAGAATAGGTCAAAACTTGTTTTTCTAGAGCAGAACTTGGCAGACATGTCTTTTTTAGGAGCTGTGACTTGATAATTTTGGACACATATGTCATTTTCCAATTGATGAAACAAGTTTGTGTGCCTGAGATAATCAAATAATACATATGGTCAAATAATCTGCTGCCGAGCCACTAAATCAGACTTCCAGGCCAGATTTTTCAGGGGCCAAGTAAAGTGGTAAATAACTCCTTGACCCTTAGGGCTCTTTCACACGGAGCATGCGTTCAGATCCGCCTGCCAGTTTTTTTTGCGGAGCTGAACGGACGCTCCATGCTGCTCTATGGAGCCCCGGATGTCAGCGGAAACATGTCCGCTGACATCCGACCCACTCTGATCCGCCAAAGTATGCCAGAGGAAAAACCTACTTTTCCTTCCATCTGGCGGATCGGATCAGATGAACACAGACAGACGATCCATGTTCATCCGATCCCCCTATAGGGGAGAGCGGAGAAAAGACAGGGCGGTCCTTGCACAGTGTGCGGGGACCACCCTGTCATCCGGCAGCTCAGCGGAGATCAACGGAGCGATCCCCGCTGAGCAAACGGGGGTGCACGGGGCGGATCATTACTGATCCACCCCGTGTGAAAGAGCCCTAAATCATTCATCTCTATGATTTCAGTTACTCAGTAAAATAACCAATCAGCATCCATGGTTATCAATGATATAAAGGGCCTTATTTGAACTTATTTTAGAATCCTTTTTTGGAGCAATTAAATATTTAGGTTAGGGGTAGACATGTGCATGATGGAAAAATGTGTTTTGTTTAGATTAGTTGACCTAATTATTTACCGTATTTATCGGCGTATAACACGCAACTTTTTCCTCTGAAAACAGAGGGTAAACAGTGTCCACGTGTTATTCTCCGATATCATGTTTCACCAATAGGGGGCGGGGTTCGGGCAGTCTGCCCCAGGAGCCACCCATTGGGGGGTGTCAGGCTGGCTGTCCCGCATCCCCTGGCCCGGGAACAATGCTCCCTGCATAGTCTGAAGTTGAGAAATAAAAAGTCATTTGCCAGCCCCTTCTACACTGCTCCTCAGTCAGTGTCATTGTAAAACAAAGCTTTTAAATATCTTTAAAGATCCATTTTTTTCTGTCTGCTCTCCTCCTCCTCCCCCCCCTCCTCCTCCTCTAAATGTAGCTTTGATTGGAGGAGGAGAGCAGTCACATGACCTACTGTGTCACATCAGAAGAGAGTAGTCATGTGACCAGGTCAGTGAAAAAAAAACGGAGCTATTGAGGTAGATGGAAGCTTCAGTTTGCAATAGGAGTGACACAGGAGGAGCAGTGTGGAAGGGGCTGACAGTGATTTATTTTTTTACTTAACTGTAGAGAATGCTGGCAGCACTGTCCCTGGAGACTGGGGGTATCATGGGAGTGCAGTGTGGCTGTGTACTGGATGGGGGAATGTATAATGGATGGGAGAATGTATAATGGATGGGGGCTGTATAATCGATGGGTGGATGTATAATGGATGGGGAGGCTGTGTACTGGATGGGGGGATGTATAGTGGATGTGGGGGAATGTATAGTGGATGGGGGGCTGTGTACTGGATAGGGGGATGTATAGTGGATGTGGGGCTGTGTACTGGATGGGGGATGTATAATGGACAGGGGCTGTATACTGGGGGGGCTGTATAATGGATGGGGGGATTTATAATAGATGGGGGATGTATGGGGGGATAGGGGGGATGTGTACTGGATGGGGGGGATTTATATTGGATAGGGGGGGCTGTAAAAACATTTTTTCCTTAAACTTCCCTCTTAAAATTAGGGTGTGTGTTATACACCCGTACATGATATACGCCGATAAATACGGTAGTTTAGTTAAATTGAGTCGATTCTTTCAATTAATTTTCGGGAATCATATTCTTTGTTTTTTATTTTTTGTTAAATGTTTCTGCAAGTCAATCTAGAATTTGCTAAAAATTAAGGTAATTTTGTTGGGTTCATTTAACAATTAAAAAAAGAAGGTTTAATGCCTTTCTTACAAGGAATAGAATGAACTATAACTAAGAAATAAAACTGTGGGGGTGATTGATCCAGGCAATTAATCTGACTGCCATGCATGGTATCAGAATAGATTGTTTCCCTTTATGTGGTTAATTGGCAGTTACTTCATTGAGAATTTATTTTTCCTACATCTAGAATAGGTCAAAATTTGTTCTTCTAGAGAAGTACTTGGCAGACATGTCTTTTTTAGGAGCTGTGACTTGATCATTTTGGACATATATTATGTAATTTTCCAATCGATGCAACAAAGTTTGTGTGCCTAACATAATCAAACAATACAAATGGACAAATAATCTGCTGCCGAGCCGCTAAATCAGACTTCCAGGCCCGATTTTGCAGGGCCCAAGTAAAGTGATAAAGAACTCCTTGCCCCTTAATCATTCATCCCTATGATTTCAGTTACTGGGTAAAATGACCAATCAGCATCCATGGTTATCAATGATATAAGGGCCTTATTTGGACTTATTTTAGAATCTTTTTTGAGCAAGAAAATATTTAGGTTAGGGGTCGACATGTGCATGACGGAAAAATTAGTTTTGTTTGTTTAGATTAGTTGACCTAGTTGTTTAGTTTAGTTAAATTTTGGTTGATTCGTTCAATGCATATTCGGGAATTGTATTCGGAATTCGTATTTATGTCGTTTTATGTATTTTTCAAATTTACCTTTTTTTATTTGAAGCATTCAATTCGATAAATTTTAAATTGGCTAAATCGAAAACAGTAGATTTTTTTTTTTTTTTTATCTACATAAAATGATTTCAATGACTTTTTAAATCACCTTTGGCTTAACCTCCCTGGCGGTATCCCCGAGCGTGACTCGGGGTGTGTTTTTTCTGCTAAGAACGGTATCCCCGAGTCACGCTCGGGGTAGCCATGCAGAGCCTGCAGCGCGCGCTGGCTTACCTTCTTCCTGGATCCAGCGATGCATCCCCGCTGTGTGAGTGAGCGGGTGCTCGCTCGATTCACACAGCGTCCCCGTATGCCGCCGATCTCCGTTTCCTGCGACGTTACGACGCACGGAAGCGGAGAACGGCGCCAAATTCAAAAAAGTAAACAAACACTTTACATACAGTATACTGTAATCTATAAGATGTAAAAAATACACACACCCCCTTGTCCCAAGTGGTCTGTCCAGTGCCCTACATGTTCTTTTATAAAATAAAAAGTGTTCTTTCTGCCTGGAAACTGTAGATTGCCCATAGCAACCAAAAGTGTCCCTTTATGTCAAAAATGGTTTTAGATCAGCTAGAAAACAGCGATAATAAATTTTAATCACTTGCAGAATTGAGCGATAGCGATTTGTGGGGAAATTTGTCATTAAAAAAAAAATAATGACAGCGACAATTCTGCAACTGAGCAAATTTCAGTGTTTTTGAGTTGATTACATTATTGAATATTTTTTATTATAATTACATTATAATTTGTTATAATTATTTATAGTTTTTTATTATATAAAAAATTATGATTTTGTTTTTCAAACTTTATCATACCCGGGATGTCTTGTTTGGACAGATTTAAGCAAGTTATTCCTAAGAATTGCAGGCCTACAGTATAAAATGCCAAATTTCCATGCAAATAATTGTACCGCTTTTGGTACGTAATTCCAGACAGAATCATACCGCCAGGGAGGTTAACTAAAACAGCATTATTTCAAAATGGTCATTGATTTCAGAAACATGTTTACAGTTCGATTCAGACTGAAATTCAATGTAAAATGTTATTGGAATTTCAATTAGAATTTCGGAAATTTGGAAGAATTTGGTTTTGTTATTCGGAGCATTCGGTAAACTTACAGTAGTTTATACTGTAATTTGGGTATTCGCATATATCAGAATCTCCAAATAATGAAAAATGAAATGAACCGCACATGTCTAGTTCGGGGATTGTTTTTAGAGTTTACAATAACATCTACCAATATCCATGAGGTCCGTCACTGACCTTTCAGTTTATATCCAGTCAGGTTAAATAACTAATTTAAAGAGCCCTCACAAGTGTATTTTTCACTTTTTTGTCCCATAAACATTTTCAGCAGCAGTCTTAATACAATATAAAATCAGCAAATACAGCGAAAAATACAATTACAATAACACAACCTTGAGGTAAGACTGGACATATCTTAAGATGTAATGTGTGAGAGGAGTCTGATGGAGCAATAGAAGAAGAGGCACAAGGAAGATCAAAAAAAGAAAAAAAAATGATATGCAGGCCGCTAAAGCACTTGCCAATCTGCTCGATAGATCATATAGTCTGCTTTATGAGGTTGGCACTGATGCCCTTAAAATCTGTGTGTCCATAATGATCATTGGAGAAGATGTATGATGTACTGTAAATTGTAGAGATTGTCTGATTAGAGGACAGTGAAAAAAAAGGACAGGGAAACATTGCTTTGGAGATAACTTTGTGTTAAAAAATTAAACTGGACCATTATGAATGCTATGTAGTGAGAAACAAAGCAACCAAAGAAGAAACAAAACAATTGGAGGGGTCAGGAAGGAATATGGGATGGGAGACATATTTTAAGAAAATTCTGTACCACCTAAATCTAATCTTGAACCCATTTTCTTGAAAAGCGACATTTAAAGAGTCCTTGTGTATATACTGTAGGTGTCAATGGTCTTCCTATTCTATTTAGACATTTTTTTTTTCATTCAAGCTTAAGTTTATTTTCAGAAAAAAGCCAATACAATGTAATGAACATCATAGAAAACATCATTGTGATACACAATCATAAACAATAGGGTACATTCAGTGCCTTTCTTTCCCATCCATTTCATCTACAAACAAAGTATCATTCAAATGATAAAGAAAGTGTTAACAACTAAAAAGAATACAAATATCAAAGATAATAAAATTAATCTTAAATGACCTCCCTCATCTCTAGATATTCCATAAACCTTATAATCTAGTCCAGAGCTTTAAAGTTATAATAAATATAATAGACCGATCGTTCAGATCTATAAAGAAGGTAGATATCCAGGAGAACCCCAACCCCCCTGACACACCCTAATGGGATCACTCTGTGCCCTAAGAGGCAGAACAGTCCTTTCTACCCAACCTCCCTCCAAACACATAAATATGATCAATCTGTTATCAGAAGGACCATTTTAAAACCATCCTCCATATTACAGACCTAAGGGAATTCAAGGAATCCAATAACCATTTTCAATCAAATTACACCCACCGTAAATATAACATGTGGAAAGAATAATAGACAACGTATATCATTCTCACAAAAAAAAAAAGGAAAAGAACAACATATGCATTCAAAACATGTATCATATCCAAAAAAAAGGGGGGGAAAGAAAGAGAAAAAGATTGGAAAAGAAAGAAAGATAAAGACCAAGAGAAAGAGCCTACCTGTCAAAAGTGTAAATCAGTCCAAAGCAAAAGCCACTACTATACCCGTAAGGTATAAGAGATTCCCATATATTTTACTATTTGGACATTTCTATGCCTAATTCCATTATCCAAGATAGGCATATCATTCCCGAGTTGGAAGAAAGGTCCATGAATAAATGTTAGTAGATTGTGGAGATCAAATGCCTCTGAGAAGAGTCTTAAGCACAAAGAGATTTTATTGGGGTTAGAGGTCTAGCTTGCATTCTGCTTGTATCTGGTATATGTAGGAAATGTCTAAGTTGTATATATGTCCAAATAGGAAAGGTATGCAATTTTAAATGTGATACTAGGGCTTCATGGCTTAAAAATTTGCCCCGCTGTAAGAAGTGCAAGATAACAGTGTAACGGGCTGACCCGTGACACCCAGAGACTTTTGAGGGATGGGGGATACTCCTGTGCCAGCGGCACCAAGGACTCTTGGGTCTAAGGTCACCCTGTGACCCTTTTGGGCATAGGGTGGCTGGTAAATCATAATTCATGTATTACATGAGATGGGAAATTAATAATAGTTCATATTGCAGGATGTCTTGGGATATTACAGGTGTTGGTTAATTTTGACCCAAACCAGGCCAATAGACTCCTAAGACCTTTCCATTGTGTGATAACACTGTTTAAAGCCCATTGATGATCAGGTGTGAATAACATTTTGTCAAAGACAGAAGTCTGTCTAAAGATGTGGATCGAATGGAACTAATTGTGAGACGGGACTTCTGGGGGGATGATTAATGATTAGCTCAACTGGTTGTCATTACCTAAAAGAAAGTGATTGAAGCCCCCCCCCCATGGTGTGAAGTTGGGGGGTGGAGAGTTTGATTGTTCCTGTGATTATTGAAACATACCTTGTCAGTATATAAGAAAGCTAAGTGTACCATTAAAGCGTTTATTCATTTTGGAATAAGAACAGAGCTGCGTGTCTCGTCCTTGTTCCGGGGAATTGATATGGATCTTGTCTGCTGGTTTGTCATTGCTTCGGATAAGCTGTCATGGGTTGATAGAAGGTCGTAAACGGTGGTGACCGTTACAAACAGTGTATGGCCAAATTTTATCCAGGGAACACTTAGACATACCTAGTGCAAATTCAGGGTTTATATGAACCAAAGTCAGTGTATATGGAGACAACAAAAGGGAGGAGGACAAGCAACACAAAAGCTTCAAAGAGTTGTTTTAAACTTACCTTATTCAGAAGTCCTTAGGCTAGTCATATGGCAGACAGGGTTCTACACCAGCTGTCCTTACTTTCTGTATCATTACATTTTTAGTGCAAGGTGGTGAAGCCACCTCAAAAGGTGCTCACAGCATGTCCTCAGTCTTTCTCTTTGAATAACACTGAAAAAGCTGGATATTATTACTCGCCTTTCCCACAACCCATTCCTCATGTCTTTGCTGTTTAGCAGAGTTATGACATCCAGCAATACCTGCACATTCTTCACTTCTGGGAGCATCAGATACCTTCATCCCTAGCCCTGCATCATTACTGTGTCCTATATTGACATAAGTGTAAGCAAATGAAACCACAATGCAAAGAGGCAAACTAGGCATCTGACAAGATTTGTTGGATGTGAAGATTGAGGGATGCCAAAGCTTTTTAAAGCAGCCCTTTAAGGGTAGAGTAAGTAGGGGGCAGTAGGAGGCAGCAGTGGAGTCAAGGTTTGAGTGCCCTTTCATCTCTACTCCCCATGTGTCCTGTCTCTATCGCACAATTTTTTGGGTGGCTAAACACCCCTTCCCCTATGGACACACAGAGATAAAGACACCAGCCGTGTGCCTTTCCATGGCCAAACCAACTCTTGCACCCCTACTTTATGACCCATACCTGGGGTGCCTAATGGGCTTCCTAGGATTTGGATTTTTTGAGGAGGTGTACACACCTCCTCCCCTGGGGGGATCAGATTGTCCTATCCCCCCCCCCATGCATCAGGGTTAACTTACTATAGATCCTTGTTGTGCATATGTTCAGATATTCTACCGAATATCTGTTCTAATTCAACCATATACTATCTATGCTATGAGTTTTAAACCATGGAATTTACACACGGCTCACGTGTAAATACAATTTTTAATACTAACATTTTTGTGATGATATTTATGTTTCACATTGAATTATATGTTTAGGATGGTATCTGCCCTGCATGCATGTCATGCTTTGTGGCCATTTGGGGAGTCCGGTGGAGTTTGGCTGAGCCTGTCCCTTCCCCTGGGGAGCGGGACCTGTCCTTTAGTGCTTCTCAAAAGGGTGGGGGATGTGTTTTTTCTTCATGTTCCCCTTAATTTGGTCGCATGGTGCCCCAGGGGGACCTCTTTGGACACCCCTGCGAGCTCCACCCTGCCGGCGGCGTCCCTCCAATCCTCTCCGGACTGTCCTGACTCAGTGTGCTTGCGCACAGGGGTCATAACGTCACACAATTTGCGGCGGAAGAGGACGACCATTGTCGGGGCTGCACAGCCCTCTGGCACGCCGAGGGAGCCACGTGTCAGCCGTCTCTATTGCGGCTGGGATGCCCATCACCTGGTGGAATGGGGAATACCCAGGCACCTGCGTGCGATCATCCTAATCGCCACACCCACAGGGCTATAATTAATGATGGGTCTATGTGGAGTCATTATTTGATTCCACTAAGGCCAGGCTGGATGCTACAGCACACATGGTCTTTCGGCTTCTTGTCCTTACCTGCTATGCACAACTGCAACCAGGTTTCTACCATACACAACAAAGAACTTCTCAACAATTATTGCACCAGGTTACCACTTCACCACCCACGCACTATTTTACCATTTTACTCATTATTACCCCTCCATCCATTCCACCACCCCCACATTAAGTGGGACACACTAGGTATTCCCTGACTTTTCTCCTCACTTTTTTCTTCTGATTCAATTACTATCACACTCTCAGGCGGCGTACACACGACCGAGGTTCTTGCTGGAAACCAGCGAGAACCTCGCTGGAAGCTGCATTCCAGCGAGAACCTCGGCCATGTGTACGCCGCTGGCTCGCCCTGCCCGTCGGGAATCCCGTCGAGCGAATAGTAGGCATGTGCATTTCGTTTCGTTCCGAATCGAAATTCGGACGAATTTTCCATTATTCGGACATTCGGATGCATACGAATTTCCGAATTGCTATAATAACGAAAAATTTCGACCGTTTTCGGAATTCGTTCATTTTCGACCGAATTTCGAAAAAAAAAAAAAAAATGGTCGAAATCGATTTTTTTTTTCGAATTCCGAATCGAATACCCGCGGACTAAATTCGATCGGAATTCGAAAAAAAAAAAAAAAAAAAAAATCGAATTTAATTCGAAAAAAATTCTATTAGAAAAGAGACTATTTGTTTTCTAATCTGGTTGAAATATTTTCGATTTCGACCGATTTTTTCGAAATTCAGTCGAAAACGAACGAATTCGAAAAACGGTCGAAATATTTTCAATTTCGACCGTATTTTTCGAAATTCGGTCGAAAACGAACGAATTCCGAAAACGAATTCAACACATGTAAGGAACCTAACTTAACGAAATTTATTAAATGACGAATTGAAACGAAACGAAACTAAACGAATTTTTCACTTTTGCACATGCCTAGCGAATAGAGAGCAGGCTCTCTATTTGCTCGACGGCCCGCCTGGATGAATGGCTGGTTGCCATTCCCGACGGGCGGGTCACCGATTTCGACGGCCGGCAGAGAACCTCGACAGGCAGAACGATGTGTTCTGCCCATCGAGGTTCTCTGCCGTGTGTACGGGGCTTCACACTTCCATCACTGGACTACCTATCTGGCAGTCACCTATTTTTTCTTCAATCACCTACACCACCCACCAATTCACTATCATCATTACTTAACTTTAATTATTTATTTACATCCCCTACTTACTTACTAACCCTAATGGACCGCTAAAGATGCCCTGCCATTCATTACTTATTGGCAATTAGTACCTGCCTTCAGCCCCCATACCTCTATACCCAGACTCTAACTGTCATTTTGGCAACTTTGCGTTGAATTATTTATTCAATTCTCCCCAACCAAACTACAACATTGTGGGTGTTCTTTGCAGGTGCCTGCTCCTCCACCGCAGAGAGGGCGTCCACGCTTTGGCTCCTTGCAAGCCCTTCTGGACGGGCCTTTTGCTCCTTTTGTTTTTTTTTTGGGGGGGGGGGGCAGCCATAATCCCTCCCGGACAGTCCAGCAGCTCCCAATATCCTGGATTCCTTATTTTAGCGGTAAATATATCACCATGGTATACTCTATGTGATGTATGTTGACATGTTCTCTCTTTTTAATTTTTAATTTTTTAATTAACGTTTTAGAACCCTTGTCCCCCTGAAGAGACCGAACAAACGGTCGAAACGGTCGTCGGGGACCTACATTGGGGATCTACATTGTACAATAACCCATAGTACTTTGAGATGTATATGCATTTATGTCTACTGCAACCAGGATTGTGATATTTACTTTTGTACTATATTTGTATATTTTCCACCATTATTCACTGTGATATCCGATTTCATCGGCAAATAAATGTCATTTTTTACTGAAACTACTTAACCTACTTTTTGACCCCGCTGCCTAAAAGCCCTACCTGGGGAACTCCTCTCTTCCAGGTTTGGGTGCTCTTCCCCAGCAGCCAATCAGGAGGGTGGGGCCTCGCTGTGCATGCTGGGGGAGGGTATTTATGGGTGTCTGCACCACGGTGCCCCATCGTTATGGCCCTAGGGCTGGGGCGTGCATGTTACGTGGAGTTCCTGGTTCTGGGACCATGTTGGTTCTGAACAATTGAGCTGTGGCGGGGAGCCCAGTGGTCGACTGTGTTCCCAATCCTGAAGATCCCAAGCAGTATAGCTGTTCGGTGGGGGGTCCATTGGAGGAGAGCCAATGAGAGGCTGGCGATCCAAAAGGGTCTCGACAAACCACCGGGGATTGAGGTATCCGGACACTGAGAGGCTGGTCACCTGTCAGTCAGTACCTGAAAGTAACTTGAAGGAGATCCAGGCGTAATTCTACTAAGGAGGTTCATCTCCGTAACCACAATCAGCAGGGCCTGTGGCAGAGGTTTCTCACTAAATCCATTCCAGGAGGGTCTGTGGCAGAGACTTCTCCCAAAAGGTTCCAGTTCATTCCAGGAGGGTCTGTGGCAGAGACTTTTCCTTAAAAGTTCAAGCGATACTCTTGCTGCCAGGTCAGTGAGAGAGGCCTGTCCAAGTACGCTATTCCCACTCAAGCAGGAGTGGCGCAAGTAGTGCTACATGTGGGAGCAGGAGTTTCCCTATTGCTATGCCTGATATTGCTATTCTTCTTCTCCTTTCAACTCTACCTTCCTCACCACAAGTTTTATTGTTTTTACCTGGCTGGGTAATAAAGAGCACAGCAAAAGACACCTGTTGTGGACATTCCATTACTACTGCTATATGCACCATACACCCCTAAGACGGCGGAGGAGCCACAAGGTGAATGTGCCACCCAAAACAAACCAGCAGCTCCTCCGGGGGTAGTGCTACACGTTTATAAATACTTCTTTAGTTCAGTCTAAAGCCTCGTACACACAATCGGATTTCCATCGGACAAATCCGTGGAATTTTGTGTGAAGGGCATTGGCCGTGAACTTGGTATGCATACAGACAGCAGAACTTTTTCAGCCAAAATGTTGTGGTTTTTCAGCTCTTTAGTGCCACCCTTTAGGGAACTTCTGCTAAAGTTGTGCTATGGTTAGCATTGGTTCAGAGCATGCATGTTTTTTTCCGACGGACTTGTGTACACATGATCGGATAATCCGACAAGACACATTTGTTGTCGGAAAATTTGAAAGCATGCTATAAAACAGAAATTCCAACAACAATTGTCTGATGGAGTGTACAAACGGACGGATTATCTGACAAAACCCTGCCATCACACATTTGTTGTCGGAAAATCGCGTATACGAGGCTTTAGGACTAACATATTACTCCGTCACCACTACCCAGGGATATGAAATTAGCGGACCTCCAGCTGTTGCAGAACTACAAGTCCCATCATGCCTCTGCCTCTGGGTGTCTTGCTTGGGGCTGTCAGAGTCTTGCTATGCCTCATGGGAATTGTAGTTCTGCAACAGCTGGAGGTCCGCTAATTGCATATCCCTGCTTTATGGCATTTTGACAGCAGGTACAACAAACTGCCAGAATACTTAAAGCGTGGGGTTCACCCTAAAACATTTTTCTAACATTACATTGTGCTCACTTTTAACAATGACAGTATGCGTTTTTTTGCTGTACATACCTTCATACAGCTATCCCCCCCCCCCCCTGGCTTCCGAGTAGTGAATCCTGGGGGACTGGGCATTCCTATCCAGCAGGCAAGTGATTGACGTGATGACAAACACTACCCCCGACACATAAGAAGCGTCACAAGTTGCTGAAAGAAGCCTAACGGCAAGTCAGCGCTATACGGCGCGTGCGAACCTACGTTAGGCTTCTTTTGGCAACTCGTGATGCTCCTTTTGCGACGGGGGTAGTGTTTGTTGTCACGTCAATCACTTGCCTGCTGGATAGAACCGCTCAGTCCCGCGGGATTCACTACCCGGAAGCCGGGGGGGGGGGGATAGTTGTACAAAGGTATGTACAGCGGGAAAAAAAAACGCATACTGTCATTGTTAAAAGTTAGCACAATGTAATGTTAGAAAAATGTTTTAGGGTGAACCCCCGCTTTAAATAGTGCCTTTATTTGACTGGATGCAAGTACTGTTTGGCTGACAATTTTCCACCTGGCTCTGGATGTTGTCAGATTAACATGTTCACCAAATAGTCCATAATGTACTGCTCGGAGAAAGCCTATTTTGTATGTTTACGTCGCCTGGCACTTTTTATGCCCTCAGTAAGGGTAGGCAGCATTACTCAAGGAAAAAAAGGGAGAATGAGAGCAGTGTCAAGATTGTTTATAATGAATATTGGTCAGCCTGACACAGACCACAGCTCCAAATTATCTTTTTAAAGATGGCAAAACAGGTAGTCACAGCCCTATTTACTATAAATAATTGAGTGACTTTTGAAGAATGTTCTTAAGTCTCATTTATTTTATCACTTAATTCCCAACTTAAATGCCTGAAAGCCCCACCCGTTTGTAAATAAAAGGAGTTAGATTGCATGATCCTAGCTCACTTCAATTTCCATGATAACAGGGAAATAGCATAATAATAATAAAATTAATAAAATTAATAATAAATGATAATAATAACATGACACTTCCAAAAAATACAGTGCCCATCTTCTCTGCCATCTTCCCTAAAGCATTGTGCTTACTAATAAATTACAGGCACACTTTATTAGGTTTGGTTTGATACATGTCAGATCAGTAGAAATCTTCTTGTTGATTGCGTGGCACTATCAAGCTTAGTTGTCAGTAAATATAATGGAGATTTGCTTGCCTTGTGGCATTTGTTCTGGGTGGTTGTAAATTCATATGCCTTTGTGCTGCTTGGCTGTAAGGCGTTTCGCCTTCTTGCAAGATAAATAACACACGAAGAATGATCGATCCACAGCAGCAATAGTTTGGGATAAGACAAGCAGCTCTTTTACCTATTGATTTCTCTTCCATGCTTTTTGACACAAGAGGAGGAGGAAATGTAGAACAACATAAGAAAAATGGCGAGCAAGATAAACCTGTATCTGTGTGTGGTATGGTATCCAATGACAACACAAACATTAAATGTATTCCTTTATAAAAAAGGACACTAATTCTCGTGTCATTGGGGGTCTAGGAAAATGCTTCTGCGAGGGGACTTTGTAGGGCACTTAGTAGAATTTACAGTGGTATAGGGTAGATTTTAATTGTATTTTCCCAACTCCCTTTTACATGCTATCGAGGTAAAACATAGGGGGAGATTTACTAAAATTGGTGCACACAGAATCTAGTGCAGCTGTGCATGGGAGCCAATCAGCTTCTAACTTTAGCTTTTTTAAATACACTTTGGCATTAAAACCTGGACGCTGATTGGTTTCTTCGTTGAGCTGAACCAGATTTTGCACTCCCCAATTTTAGTAAATAACCCTGATAGTCCAAGTACTATATCTAACCATGCTTACACATTGTCCATACTTAGAATTAATTTGTTAGTATTACCGTATTTATCGCAGTATAATGCGCTCCCGCGTATACCGCGCACCCCTAAAGTGACCCCCAATCCGGTGGAAAAAAAGTTATTTTTGTACTTACAGTTTTGGTGTCTTGCGCGGCGTCCATCGGCGGGTCCGGTGTCCTTCTGCGGCGGGTCCGGTGTCCTCTTCGGCGAGTGCGGCGTCCTCGCGGCGTCCTCCCCGCTCGTTTTCCGCGCCGAGTTTTGAATACTGCGCCAGCATATAGCCAGCGCAGTACACTCGGGCAGGCTCGGCAACTGTCGCGCTCACGTCCTGTACGTCCAGGACGTGACCGCGGAAGAAGCCGAGACTGGCCAAATATACCGCGCTGGGTATACGTCGGCGCAGTATTCAAAACTCGGCGCGGGAAAGCGGGCATCGGCGTATATCGCGCACCCACGATTTTGCCCTGATTTTCAGGGCAAAAAAGTGCGCGATATACGTCGATAAATACGGTATTTGAATGAACCAGAGATAATTCTGTATGTCTGTAAACCTGTATAAAACACTAGGAACCTAGGATAGTTTTTTTTCATCTTTAAAAGACCTAGATAAAAACCAATGATTAAATTTAAATACTTTAGTATCTGCTTTTTCTTTCAATTACACTTTGTGAATTTATACGTATATATTAACACTTTAATACATTTTTAATACTTTTTCATGCCGAAGGTTTGTACTGTAGACTTGATTGAGCTACAGCACCTGGTGCTGAACCTAAATAACTAATCAGGAGGTGCTTGTAATACATTTATACATCTCAAGGTATCTATTCAAATATGATGAGAACAGTACTTACGGTTGGGCATCTTACTATTTAAGACAGTCTTTCTCAACCTATTAAAACATGGAAGAACCCTTGAAATAAGTTTTAGCTCCTGGGCTAATAATTATTATAGCTCTTTGATACATTAGCACGCCTAGTAACTTGTAGATATAAGAATAACAAATTAAAAAAGTAATGTGGGGTAGTATGGGTATTTGACACCTAAGACTGCTCTATATGACAAAAACAATTTCAGTAATAATGAAATGAAACAAATAATAATGGCCAGAAAAGGTATACAGGCAGTGAAATTTGTAATATTTTCTCTTAATAATAATCAGTGGAGAAGGAATCTCTAGTAAACAGTGAAGGATACTAAAAGATTAGTGCATCATTGGAAAGAAAGGTCGCTCACTGCTGGTTGATAGAAAGAATTTTCCCCGTCCCCTAAATATATCTAAGAAGATCATTGATGTCAGTGGTCAGTGGTGTTGCTATGGGGGTACTGTCACTACATAGAGTCCTAACCTGCCCTATACCCCCCAGCCTTCCTTATACCACCCTAGCTTGCCCTGTACCACCTTAACTTGCACTATACCATCCCAACCTGCCCTATACCACCCCAACCTGCCCTGTACCGCTCTAACATGCCATATACCACCCTAACCTGCTCTATACCACCTCAACCAGCCCTATACCACATTAATCTGATCTATATTACCCAAACCTGCCCTTTACCACCTTAACCTGCCCTTTACCACCTCAACCTGCCTTATACCACCCCAACTTGCCTTATACCACCCCAACCTGCCCTATACCACCTTACCTGCCCTATACCAACCCAACCTGCCCTATACCACCTTAACCTGCCCTATACCACCTTAACATACCCTATACCACCACAACCTACCCTATACCACCCTAACTTGCCCTATACCATCCCAACCTGCCAATTTACCACCCCAACTTGCCATATGCCACCCCAACCTGCCCTATACTACCCTAACTTGCCCTTTACCCCCAACATGCCACTATACCACTCTATACTATCATAACCTGCCATATACCACCCCAACCTGCCACTATACCACCCTATAATACCCTAACCTGCCACTATACCACCATATACTATCATTTACAGGGGCCAGTTTGGGGTACTCCCGTGACCATGCACTGCCTACAGGGTGTTGGGCAACCTAGACAGAAGAAGGGGATGACACCATGTTTTACCACACCAGATGACACCAACCCTAGTGACGACACTGTCAGTGGCAACTGATCTAAAGCTGGTCAAAGATGCCCCAATCCACACATCCGAGGTGAATGAGGAAATGCTCCCCACTACTACAGTGGGGATTGATAGTTTGGGCACCCCAGGTAAAAATGTGTATTAAAGCGGATCTCCACCCTAAAGTGAAGATCCGCTGATCGGAACCCTCCCCCCCTCCGGCGTCACATTTGACACCTTTCAGGGGGGAGGGGGGTGCAGATACCTGTTTAAAGACAGGTATCTGCACCCACTTCCGGCCCGCAGTCTCGGGCAAAAGACGGGCTTTTCCCGTTGTGTGCTGGGAACTCTCGGCTCCCAGCACACAGCGGGAGCCAATCGCCGGGCGCAGCGCGACTCGCGCATGCGCCGTAGGGAACCGGGCAGTGAAGCCGCAGCGCTTCACTTCCTGGTTCCCTCACCGTGGATGGAGGGGGGAGCAGCAGGGTGACGAGCGATCGCTCGTCCTCTGCTACGGATGCCGCTGGACTCCAGGACAGGTAAGTGTCCTAATATTAAAAGTCAGCAGCTGCAGTATTTGTTGCTGCTGGCTTTTAATATTTTTTTAGGGTGAACCATCCGCTTTAATGTGCATAACGAAGCCAAGGAAAGATGGAAAAATCTCCAAAAGACATCAAATTACAGATTAGACATTCTTATAATATGTCAAAAAAAAGTTAGATTTTATTTCCATCATTTACACTTTCAAAATTACAGAAAACAAAAAAATGGCTTCTGCAAAAGTTTGGGCACCCTGCAGAGTTAATATCTTGTACTGCCCCCTTTGGCAAGTATCACAGCTTGTAAACGCTTTTTGTAGCCAGCCAAGAGTCTTTCAATTCTTGTTTGAGGTATCTTTGCCCATTCTTCCTTACAAAAGTCTTCCAGTTCTTTAAGATTTCTGGGCAGTCTGTCACACACTGCTCTTTTAAGGTCTATCCATAGATTTTCAATTATGTTGAGATCAGGAGAAGAAGGCCATGGAAAAACCTTCAGTTTACGCCTCTTGATGTAATCCCCCATGGATTTTGAGGTGTGTTTAGGATCATTATCCATTTGTAGAAGCCATCCTCTCTTTAACTTCAGCTTTTTCACAGATGGCATCAAGTTACCATCCAAAATTTGCTGAAA
This sequence comes from Rana kukunoris, assembly GCA_029574335.1. Taxonomy (NCBI): domain Eukaryota; kingdom Metazoa; phylum Chordata; class Amphibia; order Anura; family Ranidae; genus Rana; species Rana kukunoris. The sequence continues at coordinate 252,970,012 of CM056051.1, read as the reverse complement.
TTTTATTGAACCCATTTTTCCTTCTACTCGTGAAATGTTCCCTGTGCCCCTGGCTGCAATACAACCTCAAAGCATGATTGATCCACCCCCATGCTTAACAGTTGGACAGAGGTTATTTTTATAAAATTCTGTGCCCTTTCTTCTCTAAACGTACCTTTGCTCATTCCGGCCAAAAAGTTCTATTTTAACCTCATCGGTCCACAGAACTTGTTTTCAAAATGCATCAGGCTTGTCTATATGTTCATTTGCAAAGTTCAAACGCTGATTTTTGTGGTGAGGACGTAGAAGAGGTTTTCTTCTGATGACTCTTCCATTAAGACCATATTTGTACAAGTATCTCTTTATAGTGGAATAGTGTACCACAACTCCAGTGTCTGCCAGATCTTTCTGGAGGGATCGTGCAGTCAAACGTGGGTTTTGAATTGCTTTTCTCACAATCCTGCGAGCTGTTCTGTCTGATATTTTTCTTGGTCTTCCAGATCTTGCTTTTACTTCCACTGTTCCTAATGACTGACATTTTTTAATTACATTCCGAACAGAGGATATTGACATCTGAAAATGCTTTGCTATCTTCTTATAGCCTTCTCCAGCTTTGTGAGCGTCAACTATTTTCAGTTTCAGTTTTCTAGACAACTGCTTAGAAGAACCAATGGTGCTGATTGTTGGGGCAAGGTCAGATGAGTCTGGGCATTTAAAACCTTTGAGATTGACATCACCTGGGCTTCCCAGACGATGATTGAGAACAATCCATGACACTGGCAGGTCTTAGCTTTGCAAAGGGGGCAGTGCACACTATAAATTCTGCAGGGTGCCCAAACTTTTGTGGACGCCATTTTTTTGTTTTCTGTAATTTTGAAAGTGTAAATGATGGAAATAAAATCTAACTTTGTTTGACATATTATAAGAATGTCTAATCTGTAATTTGATGCCTTTTGGAGATTTTTCCCTTGGCTTCGTTATGCACATTAATACAAATTTTTACCTGGGGTGCCCAAACTTTCGATCTCCACTTTATATTGTATTCTGACAGCTGGAACCCCTCCCCTGTCAGAATACACTGATCAGAGCTGGAACCAATTGGCTGCAGAACTGATCAGAGCAGAATTTTCTAACAGACCCACTCAAAATCAGTCGGTTCTTAAATGGACTGTTCTCAAACAGGAACAGCCATAGATACATTTAAATTTGACCAGACCTTTCAGAATCGCAGACTCTCAGTCCATCTATGGCCAGCTTTAGAGGAAGAACATGCTTATTCCTTAAGGAACCCCCCATCAACCTCTGGATGGTGTTCCACAGAACCCCGGTGAGAAAGGCTGATCTGAGATATAGCTGGTTTTAGGTATTTGTTGACTATACCTGTTTCCACACCTAAAGTGAATGTTGAACAATTTTGATCAAAACCAGTTCCAATTAAGATGATACATTTGAAGTAGTTCTAAAATCACTATCCATTTGGCTACTCAAACCTTTATTTTACCCAGTTCAGGGCTCTACTGACTTTCTCCCATTCCTGCGTGGAAAAGGAATAAGCTTTCATCATTGTATTGACTTTCAATAAATTCTAATGAACTGGCAGAGGTGGAGGATGCAATCACTTTTCTCAGGTTCTCAGAATTTAATATCAGTTTGCACTGGGCCTCATTTACATTATATCTATCTCAGGACACATCTTTCATTGATGCAGTATAATTTATGAATATCTCATAAAATGGGCTGCCTTAGGCCATTGATAAATGGACTTCAACTCAGTGCTTGTGCACTTCCATTCCTTTCATACAAAAAAATATTTTACAAAGTATATAATATTCTTTGTACAAACTTTCTGCAGCCTACTGTTTGCTGCAACTTAACTTGTGCACTCTTGTAGCATTGTCAGTTTGTTGATTTACAAGCTGCCAAGAAAAACAGAGGTAGATCTTTCTACACATGGCCCATGTTTCCAATAGGCAGTAGCCAAAAATGGCTTTGTACAAATCACCAAGTGATACAAATGTTTAATAGTAGATCACATATGTCAAACACAGGCCTTACATTCCAAATCCAGCCTGACAGCCCATTTCATGTGGTCCTCGCACTTCTCCTGCAGCAAAGGCACCCCCCTCGTCTCAGCAGTGGGCAGCATAGTAGAGGACAGAGTTCCTCCTACAGATCCTGCACCTCGCTCTGATTACTCCACAGTACTCCCTGGCCTCTGCCTCTCCTGGTCTCAGCAGGTCTCTTCACTGCTAGAACCCACTTGGCTGTAAGCCTCAACCTCAGGAACATCATTGCCTCTTGCTGCTCCCTGCCTGCAGTCCCCTACATTTCTGGACCTGGCACTATTTTCTTTATCCTCAAAACCTTAAACTAGGAATGCCTTTTTGTCCCTTACTGCCTGTAACAAGACCCTTCTCACTCGGTTCCACTCTCCTGACACTCCTCTGCTACTATTGGATCAGATTGCAGATCGCAACGTCTGATGGTTCGGCTATCCGATGCTCCGGGATTCGAACTACAGCTATGTGCTATTCGAATCCATTTGTGATAGCTCAAAAAAAACAACAGGCAGTCTGTATGTAAGTTCAAACGGGACTCTCTTTTATTAGATACACACAACACAGTTTTATACATAGCAGTTTGAACACCCTGCCCCCAACAACCACTTTCCAATTGGTCAATTGTAAAGTACATTGTAGTTCTCAATTAGGTCCTTTTGGCCATGCAAATGAGGACTTGAAACAGGGTCAGCAGGGATTGGTCCGATAGCTTAAATAGGGGGACTGATATGTGTAATGACACAGAAGCCCCAGGGGGTAATTAAAGTACATAAACAAACAGTCAAACACAAAACAATGCTTTTCTTCCAGATCATGGAGCCGTCTGAAGGGGGGTTAGCCTTGACACAGGGCAGAAGACCCACCACTATGTGATAGATTTCAAGGAGAAATACTTCAGTATTCCAAGGTTCATGACACTGCCTCATTGTGCACAACCTCTGCCTTTCACTTTAGGCCTGCCTGGCATTTAAAAAAAATTAGATTGCCTAAATTTAACGGAAACCACTTTACCCCACAAATATTAGGTGACTTGCTGTAAAGGGCAGTGCTGTTTGTGTCAGAAGCAAGTGTACATTGTATACCCCTGAAATAAAATAAAGTAAAATATAACTCCCCAATATAAAATAAACCCTATAACACTTAACCCAAATCCACTTTTTTAACTTAGCAGAAAAAAAAATGGATAAACATGAAATAAAATAATGTAAAAAAAAATAGCATGTTACAAAGCTCCTATTATTGGCCAATTTACCTAAATTCAAAGGCTACAGTTACAAACAAATCATCAGACCTCGATCAAGAAGGATTTCCCTCAATCCCATGATAGTGGCAAACCTGAACCTCATCCCTAGTACACTGATAGGGATGAGCCGAACACCCCCGGGTTCGGTTCGCACCAGAACGTTCGAACAGACCGCGGGTTTGCGCAAACATTTCGAACCCCATTGAAGTCTATGGGACCCGAACGTTCGAATTCAAAAACGGTCATTTTAAAGACCAAAATTCAATTAAATGTTGGAAAACGTCGTTCAGAACCCAGGTCTTGCCCCAGGGAACATGTATCAATGGAATTTTTTTTTTTAAACGGCCGTTTTTGGCGGAGCAGCCATTTTAATGATGCTTAAAGTGAAAAAAAAAATTCCTTTAAATATCACACCTGCTGGGTGTCTATAGTAGTGGCACGTGTTTAGAAATGTCCCTGCACAACATGAAAGGACCAAAAAAAAAAAGTAATTAATGCTACTTGCGCAAGTTCTTTGTGGCAACATTATGTCGAATATTTTAGCGGTGGTGGGGGGCCATTATTGTTGTGTGAAAGAAAATTTTTAGAAAAAAGGGCACCCCTCAAACATACTGTAATTGGAGCGCAACAAGGAGCCACGTGCAAAGTATTGCATCAAAAATTGTTATTAGGCGGCCCTGTTAAACAGGGGCAGAAAAATTGTGCATTGGGCACAACACAACACTTGCAACCCCTCCCAATAACTCCAATTAAATGAATGAATGAATGAAAAACTTATATAGCGCGACACATGAGAACTGAATCGCCTCTGGGCGCTCGTTGTTTCTGTCTCTCCGGGCCTCAAAAGAGCAGGGTTTTTATCTGTCTTCTGAAGCTCAGGTGGTTTTCCTCCAACCGAATGCTGGTTGGTAAAGCGTTCCATAGTCTGGGACCCTGGAAAGCAAACCTTCTTTCTCCTTTGGACTTGTATCTGGCTTTGGGTACCTTGACCAAATTTTGGTCGGTGGATCGCAGAACACGATTGGAGTTGTGGGCTTCTATCTTCTCGCATAGATATTGCGGGGCCTTCCCATGGATGCACTTATGTGTCAGACAGAGGGCTTTAAAAGAAATTCTGTCTTTTACTTGCAACCAATGAAGGGCTCTCAATGAAGGTGAGATTGACTCCCAGGGTTTTTTCCCAGTCACAAGTCTGGCGGCCGTATTCTGAACGACTTGCAGACGAGCGATTTGGTACCTAGGTAGTCCAAGGTAAAGGGCGTTTGCATAGTCCAGTCTGGAGTTCACAATTGTTCCTACCACGACTGCTACGTCATCTTTGGGGATAAAGGGGATAAGTCTGCGTAGTAGGCGTAGCAGATGGTGGGATCCGCTGACTACTGACCCTATTTGTGCGTCCATAGTCATGTAGGTGTCAAAGATGACTCCGAGACTTTTGACTTTGGAGCTAGGGGTGATGATTTGGCCCAGAATGGGCGGGGGAGACCAGGTTGTTGCCCGTTGACTCTTGCGACTGGCCTGAAACAGGAGAAGTTCTGTTTTGGAACTGTTGAGTTTAAGATAACTCTTGGTCATCCAGTTTTCTATCAAAGAGAGACAATTCTCTAAACTGAAATGGTGATCCTTTTTGTTGCAGATGCGAAAATACAGTTGCGTGTCATCTGCGTATGAGTGATAAAGTAGTTGTTGACTACTAATGATTTCAAAGAGTGGGCGAAGGTAGATGTTGAAGAGCACCGGTGACAGGGGGGATCCTTGAGGGACTCCACATGACACCGTGCGTTTTTCAGAAGTGAAAAGTCCCAATTTCACTGTTTGTGATCGGTTTTCCAAAAAGGAGGAAAACCATGGTAAATCACCTACTGCGACTCTGGCTACTTCAGCTAGCCTAGTCAGTAATAGTTTGTGGTCTACCGTATCAAAGGCTGCGCTTAGGTCCAACAGAACCAGGAGACAAGATTCTCCTTCGTCTGCGGCCTCGAGAGCGTCGTCCCATATTTTGAGTAATGCTGTTTCTGTCCCGTCCCCGGGACGGAAACCTGATTGGTATGGATCAAGTAGATTATGGGTATCTAGATGCTGTTGCAGCTGTTGTACCACTACTTTTTCCATTACCTTGGAGAGAACGTTGAGGCCTGTTATGGGGCGGCGGTGGGTTGGGTCCTTGGGATCCAGGGTAGGCTTTTTCAAGATAGGCTTGATTGTGCCCTCTTTCAGCAGGGAGGGCACTATGCCTTCCTTAAATGACTGATTTATAAGCTGCATGATAGGTGGTGCCATGATGTCGGCACATTCCTTCAGCAGTTTAGTGGGAATAATATCGTTGGGCGCTGTGCTGTTTCGCAAAGTACCGATGATATTTTTTGTGGCCTCGATGGTGATGGGTTGCAGAGTGAACTTTGTTAAATGTAGAATGTTTCTATGGGTGTTGTGAGCCTGGTTGAGGGGGGTGTTGTTTTGCTGAATGCTTTCCCGGATTCCCTCAATTTTTTTGATGAAGAAATCCGATAGTTCATTGCAAAATTTTTGGGTATCTGAATTGGGGGCTTCAAGACAGTCTGGATTCATGGTCTGAGTGACCAGCTTGAAGAGTTCCCGGGGGGCGGTTTAGGGCGCTGTTGATAGCCTCGGAAAAATAATTTTTCTTGGCTTTGAAGATTTCTTTATGGTATTTTTTTGTTATTTCCTTGTAGGTGATGAGGTTCTCTACTGAAGTGCTTCTCTTCCAGGCGGCTTCCGCCCTTCTGCGCTCTTGCTTCAGTAGCACTAGCTGGTTGTTAAACCAGCCGGACTTGTTTTTCCGGATGTGGGCTTTGTGTTTCGGCGCTACTAAGTCGGCTGACTGTAGTAGGGCTGCATTAATGGCATCCAGTGTTTCTGAGGCTGTTCGGAATGCTTGGAGTGTTTTAATTTTATTTTCCAAAGTAGATTTGAAGAGTTCCGAATGGAGCTTCTTCTGAGATCTAGTCCAGTGTGTTGTCACCGGCTTGGGTGTTTTTATCAATGGGGGAGTTTTGGAAATTATGAATTTAATTGCATGGTGATCTGTCCATGGCAATGGTTCATTTTCCAAAGTATTTATTTTCAGATTTTGTCTGAAAATAAGATCGAGTGTGTGGCCTGAAGCATGTGTGGGCCCACAGACTAGTTGCTGTAGCCCTAAACTTTCCAGGTGGTCAATACAGGCATCGGCAATGGGATCCTGTGAGGAATTGGCCCAGAGATTGAAGTCCCCGAGCAGCAGAAGGTGTTTGCTGTTTAGGGTATAAGTGGAGATAAACTCCGTCAGCGATGATAGAAGCTGCGATTTTGGCCCAGGTGGCCTATAACAGAGTAGAATCTGGACAGTCTCCTGGGGATTAGTTTGCAGCTGTAGAGTAAGGGTTTCCATGAATGGAAGAGGGTTTTGAAGGACTGGTTTAGTGATCGCAAGATGAGTCTTGTGGATCACCGCCAGTCCTCCTCCTCTTTGCCCTATTCTGTTTTCCGTTATAATACGGTAGTTTTCTGGCACCAGTTCTCCTAGAATGGTGTTACAGTCGGCTGTGAGCCAGCTTTCTGTAATAAAGAGGCAGTCTAAATCGTATTGAAGAATGAGATCATGGATTTCTAATCGGTGTTTTACTGCCGATCTTGTGTTGATCAAAGCACAAGATATGTGCTCAGGTTGGGATGGATGACTGAAATTTTTGACAGTCGATCGTCGATCGATTCTCAATAGTTGCTCAGTTCTTAAGGCCTTTTTGGTGATGGCTGGTAATACTGTGGCGAATCGCCTCAGACTCCGAATGGTGTCTGCAGAGTATCGCAGATTAGCCATTGTCATCAAGCATCGGGGGTACCAGTGCGGTTTTAGTGGGATGGGGGGGGGGGAGATTTCTTTAAATCCTCACTCCCAGGTTGATCCAGAGGAAGGCAAAAAAACCCTGGTCGCGCTATTCGATGTGCTGCGGCAAGGGAAAAAAATTCCTTCCTGACCCCTCAAGGGCGATCAGCAAATAAACCCTGGATCAAGTGCCACAGAGGTGGTGGATATGCGGTGGGGCAGAATAGGGGGAGAAGTACCAAGCTGGCCACAATTCAGGAAAAAGCTGGGGGCTGTCAGCTTGGTGGATTTGTCCCTAAGGGAGGCTGGTGGGCAATCAGGGAGAGGATGGAGGTATAGTAAGAGGGGGGTTTCTGGGCGGCTTTAGGGGAATCTCCTGGGTGTTTGTGCGGCGCGCCACTAGGCCGCGGGTGAAGCCGCGGTCTTTCCTAGATTCGGCCGCCACAAAACACCATAGGTCGGCGCGGATGGTTGGAGAGGGTGTGACTGGGGTGGAGAGGCGGCGGGGGGATGGCTCGATTGCTGATGGCTTTCTGGAGGAGAACGGGAGGCAACCAAAGTGCAATTGTTGCTTTGTTGGGGAGAGCCGTGGCTTATCCTTAGAAGGACGGCCGCGCTGTCCCAGGGGAAGCAGGGGGGCGGGGGGGGGGACACAAGCGCCCGGCGAGAAACAGGCTTACCTGTGAGACCCCAGCAGAACAAGGTAGTGGGCAAAGGGATGGAAGGAGAGCTGAAAGGCTGCGAATCCTGTGAGTCCTGGATGCAGCCAGGGGCTGGAGGGATCACCTGCCTGACTAGTCTGTCTTGGTGAGCCGACTCGTGTGAGAGCGTCCTGCTGCACCTGGCGGGCTGACTGACTGACTGTGTGAGAACAATTGGAGCGCAACAAGGAGCCATGTGCAAATTATTGCATCAAAAATTGTTATTAGGCGCCCCTGTTAAACAGGGGCTGGAAAATTGTGCCTTGGGCACAACACAACACTTGCAACCCCTCCCAATAACTCCAATTGGAGCGCAACAAGGAGCCACGTACAAATTATTGCATCAAAAATTGTTATTAGGCGCCCCTGTTAAACAGGGGCTGAAAAATTGTGCCTTGGGCACAACACAACACTTGAAACCCCTCTCAATAACTGCAATTGGAGCGCAACAAGGAGCCACGTGCAAAGTATTGCAACAAAAATTGTTATTAGGCGCCCCTGTTAAACAGGGGCTGAAAAATTGTGCCTTGAGCACTGGTGGCGGAGCCCAGAAACACAACACTTCTTACTAGCTATCAGCAAGAAAAGTGAGGAGGAGAAGGATATTCCATCAGCAGCATAAGAGGACAGTCACTCAGCATCAGCAGTCTAAAAGGGATCCGACATTTCAACAAAAAATATATTATTCATTAATATCAGCATCGGGTGCTTGGTAGCTGGTGTTGATCCAAGCCTGATTCATTTTGATGAAGGTCAGTCGATCAACATAGCTGGTGGAGAGGTGCACCCTGTGATCAGTGACAAAGCTTCCAGCAGCACTGCATGTCCATTCTGAAAGAACACTGGATGCAGGGCAAGCCAGTAGCTCAATTGCGTACTGGGTAAGCTCTGGCCAGTGATCCATCCTCAAGACCCAGTAAGCCAGAGGATTTTCGGTGGGGAAGGTGTCCAAGTCGGATCTTGCCCCTAGGTATTCCCGGACCATGTAAAGCAGACGCTGGCGATGGTTGCTGGAACCGGTCAGACCTTGGGGCTGCGGACTAAAAAACTGCCTGAACGCATCGGTCAGACGACCACCTTCTCCACCGCCCCTTCTGTGACTCACCGAAGCCTCAGCAAGACGTTGTCCAGAGCCAGGTTTTGGTAATCCCCCCGATTCTGGGAACGCATTGCACAGACCCTTCTGCAAGGCCTCCCGCAGAAGTTTCATCTTCTGCTCCCTCTGCGATGGCAACATAAGGTCCGCAACCTTACTCTTGTAACGTGGATCAAGGAGAGTCGCCAGCCAGTAATGATCCCTCTCCTTAATAGCACCTACACGAGGATCCTTACGCAGGCTTTGCAGAATCAGGGAGGCCATGCAGCGTAGGTTTGCTGAGGCATTCGGGCCACAGTCCTCTGGGTCACTGAGTACGACAGGATCCACAGGCACCTCATCCCAGCCACGTAAAACTCCACATGCTCCTTGGGACTGTAAATGATCCCTTGAAGACTGCTGCTGCTGAGTGCTAGGCTCCACCTCCATGCTGCTGATACAATCCTCCTCCTCCTCATCCTCTTCCTGTGTGCTAGGTGGACAAGCAGGACCACTGTCTGGGTAAAGGGGGCCTTGAGAGGTAAGGAAGTCCTCCTCTTCTTCCCTCTGTTCTGCCTCAAGGGCCCTGTCCATTATTCCACGTAGCGTGTGCTCCAACATGTGAATAAGAGGGACAGTCTCACTGATGCATGCACTGTCACTGCTCACCATCCTCGTGGCCTCCTCAAATGGTGACAGGACAGTGCATGCATCCCTGATCAAGGCCCACTGGCGTGGGGAAAAAAAACTAGCTGCCCTGACCCAGTTCTGCTGCCATATTGGCACAGGTACTCATTGATGGCCCGCTGCTGCGTGTGCAGCCGCTGTAGCATGGCCAACATTGAGTTCCATCTGGTGGGCATGTCACAAATTAGGCGGTTCTTTGGCAGGTTGTATTCCCTTTGGAGGTCAGTCAGCCGAGCAGTGGCATTATATGACCTCCGGAAATGCACACAGACTTTCCTGGCCTGCTTCAGGACATCCTGCAAGCCCGGGTACCTGCCCAAGAACCGCTGCACCACCAAATTGAGGACATGCGCAAAACAGGGCACGTGGGTGAGTTTTCCCTGTCGCAGGGCAGAGAGGAGGTTGGTGCCATTATCGCTGACCACCATTCCAGGCTTCAGCTGGCGTGGCGTCAACCACCTCTCAGCCTGACCCTGCAGAGCTGACAAAACCTCTTCCCCAGTGTGGCTCCTGTCTCCCAAGCACACCAGCTCTAGCACCGCATGGCATCTCTTGGCCTGCATTCCTGCGTATCCCCTCGTACGCCTACGGAGCACGGCTGGTTCGGAGAAAACATCCCCACAGGAAGAGGCCACAGAGAAAGAAGAAGAGGAGGGGGTGGAGGAAAGAGGTGTGTCACAAGCAGTAGTATTTTTTTGGAGGCGTGGTGGCGGAACAACCTCCAAAACTACTGGACCTTGCCCTGCGTCCTTCCCAGCTGCCAGCAGAGTCACCCAATGCGCCGTAAAAGACAGGTAACGTCCCTGTCCATGCCTGCTGGACCATGAGTCAGCGGTAATATGCACCTTACCACTGACCGCCCTGTCCAGCGAGGCATGGACATTGCCTTCCACATGCTGGTAGATAGCCGGAATAGCCTTCCATGAGAAAAAGTGGCGTTTTGGTACTTGCCACTGAGGTACTGCACATTGCACATAACTCACGGAAGGGGGCAGAATCTACCAACTGAAAAGGTAGCAGTTGAAGTGCTAGCAATTTCGCTAAGCTAGCATTCAACTGCTGGGCATGTGGATGGCTGGGATTGTACTTCTTTCGGCGCTGCAGCAGCTGGGGCAGGGAAATTTGCCTGGTACTATCAGTAGATTGACCGCTACTACTAGCTTGTGACACACCTATTTCTACACCTTCACTGCAGGCTTCAGAAAGGACTGGGGGTCTACTGGAGTTGGAGGTCCCAGAAGGGCAAGGGGGGTACGCTTTTGTCTTTGGTGTGGGTCTTTCTGGTGTGCTTGCCAACGAGCTGCATGGCAGGTCGACATATGTCTGGACAAGCATGTGGTACCCAGGTGGTTGATGTTTTGGCCACGCGAGATACGCTTGCGACATAAGTTGCAAATAGCAAAGGTACGATCTTGTGGACATGTTTCAAAAAAGGCCCACACCAAAGAACTTTCGCTGTACCGGTCAGACACAGCAGCGCCATGCACAAGCGCCGTAGATGTGTGCTGTAATGCAGTGGGTGTGACCATAAGCTGACCCCTGGAGGGCATCCTGCTTCTTTGGAGATGTGCCTGTGCCTCGTCGTCCTCCTCCTCCTCTCTCCTATCAGGCACCCAGGTAGAGTCAGTGACCTCATCATCCCCTCCCTCCTCATCACTGTCAACAACCTGGCAGTATGCTCCAGCTGGGGGAACATCATCACTGACAAATTGCTGTCCCTCTCGGCCACCCCCTCTCCCTGGGCTCACATCAATGCCTTCCTCTATCAGTGTTCCGTCATCGGAGTCTTCAAAACGCTGCGCATCTTCCTGCAGCATGTACCCCACACTGTGTTGAAACAGTTCGGGGGACTCCTCAGGAGGACATGGTGGTACTAGGGAAGTATTGTGTGAAGCCATTGTGCTGCCTCTCTTTGTTCTCCTTCCAGACATATTGAAGTGCTCAGGTGGTATGTAACAGCACAAGCGGAGTGACACCAAATGCGCTCAGGTGATATATAACAGCACACGTACAGTGGCACTATCTGTGCTCAGGTGGTATATAGCAGCACACGTACAGTGGCACTATCTGTGCTCAGGTGGTATATAGCAGCACACGTACAGTGGCACTATCTGTGCTCAGGTGTTATATAGGAGCACACGTACAGTGGCACTATCTGTGCTCAGGTGGTATATAGCAGCACACGTACAGTGGCACTATCTGTGCTCAGGTGGTATATAGGAGCACACGTACAGTGGCACTATCTGTGCTCAGGTGGTATATAGCAGCACACGTACAGTGGCACTAACTGCGCTCAGGTGGTATATAGGAGCACACGTACAGTGGCACTATCTGTGCTCAGGTGGTATATAGCAGCACACGTACAGTGGCACTATCTGTGCTCAGGTGGTATATACCAGCACACGTACAGTGGCACTAACTGTGCTCAGGTGGTATATAGGAGCACACGTACAGTGACACTATCTGTGCTCAGGTGGTATATAGCAGCACACGTACAGTGGCACTAACTGTGCTCAGGTGGTATATAGGAGCACACGTACAGTGGCACTATCTGTGCTCAGGTGGTATATAGGAGCACACGTACAGTGGCACTATCTGTGCTCAGGTGGTATATACCAGCACACGTACAGTGGCACTAACTGCGCTCAGGTGGTATATAGGAGCACACGTACAGTGGCACTATCTGTGCTCAGGTGGTATATACCAGCACACGTACAGTGTCACTAACTGCGCTCAGGTGGTATATAGGAGCACACGTACAGTGGCACTATCTGTGCTCAGGTGGTATATGCCAGCACACGTACAGTGGCACTAACTGCGCTCAGGTGGTATATACCAGCACACGTACGGTGACCCCAAATGCGCTCAGGTGGTATGTCACAGCACACTTACGGTGACCCCAAATGCGCTCAGGTGGTATGTCACAGCACACGTACGGTGACCCCAAATGCGCTCAGGTGGTATGTCACAGCACACGTACGGTGACCCCAAATGCGCTCAGGTGGTATTAAACAGCACACGCACAGTCAGAGCGACTGCGTTTCTGTGCAATTCAATAGCCCACTTGTATTAACAGCAACTGCCTTTCTGTGCAAATAAATAGCACACGTGCAGTAACAGTTAATGCGTCTATGTGCAATTAACTAACATGTGTACACTAACACGTTAGAGCATCAAGCACAATCTCCTGCCTGACAGATACTAATAGCAGAACTAGCTAAGCTATACAGTTTATAAATATATTGACAACTCCTAGGGATGTCAATATATTCTCTACAAACTGTACATTTAACTATACTAACTAGTAGCCTCCCTGATCTATCTATCTATCTATCTATCTATCTATCTATCTATCTATCTATCTATCTATCTATCTATCTATCTATCTATCTACCTATCTATCTATCTGAAAAGACACTGTGGGGTAGATTCACATAGATCAGCGGATCTTTTGATCCGCGTGATCTATCTTTTTTACGATCCGCCTGCGCCAGTTTTTGAGGCAAGTGCTGTATTCAGAAAGCACTTGCCTCGTAAGTAGCCCTGGCGGATCGTAAATCCCCCGGCGGAATGCAAATTCCGCTGCTAGGGGGAGTTTACTATTTAAATCACGCGCGTCCCTGCGCCGATCGTACTGCGCATGCGCCGCCGGCTAAATTTCCCAGCGTGCATTGCTTTAAATGACGTTGCAAGGACATCATTGTTTTCATCGTTAACGCTATTAACGTATGGCCGTATTCCCGAACGACTTACGTCAACGACGTAAAAAATTCAAAACTCGACGCGGGAACGACGGCCATACTTTACATAGGATCCGCCGCACTTACCCCGCATATAGCAGGGGTAACGATCCGCCGGAAAAAGCTGAACGCAAACGACGTAAAAAAAAAACGAGGGCCGGGCGTTCGGTTCTGAATCGGCGGTTCTCCTCATTTGCATATTCGTCGCGTAGAAAAAAAGAAGCGCCACCTAGCGGACGGCGGGAGAATGCAGCCTAAGATCCGACAGTGTAACTCACTTACACCAGTCGGCTCTAAGGGAGATCTATGCGGAACCTGATTTGAGGAATCAGCCGCATAGATCCGAGCGTCGGATCTCACAGATCCGACGGTGTATCAGTAGATACACCGTCGGATCTCTATGTGAATCTACCCCTGTGTCTCTATCTATTTATCTATCTCTCTCTCTCTCTCTGTCTGTCTGACTTCTCTCTCTGAAAGCCGGTACACACTACACGAGGCCGCCCGGGAGGCGGCATTTTATAGTGTGGGGCGTGTGCTAAAGCCCTGAGCCCTAATTGGCCAAAGCATTAGGTCTCTTCGTTTTTTGGGCGCTGTGATTGGCCAAGCATGCAGGGTCATGGTGCATGCTTGGCCAATCATCAGCGTGCAACGCCGCAGTGATATATGGGCCATTGTGCGTCATTCGAATTTGGCGCGAACGACCCGATTTGTTCGTTTTCGACGAACAATCGAACGGCCGTTTTTTGCGATGAAAAAAAACGACGTTTTCTGTGAAGTAAAAAACGACGTTTTTGAAACGTCACTTTTCAAAGACTATTTTGCATACACACCATCGTTTTTTCACAAAAAGCGAGGTTACGTTCACCACTCTTTTCCATTGAAGCTTGCTTCATAACTAGCTTCTGGGCATGCGCGGGTTGAAAAACGAAGTTTTGAAAAACGACACAAAAAATTCAAGCATGTTGGAATTTTTTTTTGGTCGTTTTTTTTAAGACAAAAACCGACGTTTTGCCCACACACGATCAATTTAAATGACGTTTTAAAAAACGTCGTTTTTTTTCATCGCAAAAAACGACCGTGTGTACGCGGCATTAAGGTAACATCACTGCATTCTCTAACTCTGAGAAATAGACATATTTGGAGGTTATATGCATTCCACAGATATAGAATATGTTTTCTTGATGTGTGTAAGCATCATGAAAGCACCATCAAGTGCAAGTGCTTAGAGGAGATTATTTTTTATTTCAAAAATAAAATTATATTTTTGGAAGTGCATGTGGAATGGAACTGTTTATTTGTGCTAGATGAACTTTAAAAAATATAATGCCGGGGTATTTGTTTAAAAACAACAACCATGAGTTACTTGTAACTGTTTAAATGCATTTCTTAATGTGCAACAGTTTGCTAATCTATTGTAGCAATGTGAGAGATTTATCATAGTGTTACATTTCAAATAATAAATGTTTTATATTGTATTGCCCCCTTTTTTTTCAGAAAATTGCAATTGTTTTAACAATAGTCCACAACACTTCCTAATTATGCTACACATCGCATTGTAAAAACGTAACTAAACCCATTGATTTAAGGGTTTAAAAATACAGTTGCATTCAAGGCATGCTGGTAATGTTAAGTCACATGCTCAAGCTCTCAACCAAACTGTCAAGCCATCAAAGGCTAAGATGACAGCTTCCCTGGCACAAAAAGTTTAGGTGGGCTTAGCTTCGCTTTAAAGGAGAAGTACAGTTAAAGCTTGTTTGGCTGTACTTCTCCTGTGGATCACAGGAGTGCAGCTTGGGTACAAACCACTGAGAGCCACTGAGAGCCTGAGCCAGACACTCCCGCCCCTCCACACCTCTGGGCAGCTGTCCCAGAAGAGTTGAAGCTGTTATAGCTGCAAACGGTGGGCCAACTCAATATTGAACCCTGCAGACTCAGGCCTCATACACACGACCGTTTTCCTCGGTAGAATCCATCAAGAAACTTGGTGGGAGAGCTTTTTTGCAGAGGAAACCGGTTGTGTGTACATTTTTAATCAAGAAAACTGTCGAGGAACTCGACGAGCAAAAAAGAGAGCAAGTTCTCTTTTTCCTCGACGGGAGTCCAAATTCGTTGTGTTCCTCGTCGGGCTGCTTTTCGATGACAAACTCGAACGTGTGTATGCTTAGAAACCCGCGCACCTTCGGTAAATGTAGTATTTGTAATGGAAATAGCACATTTGTCAGGCTGTAACAGACTGAAAAGTGAAAATGTCTCTTACCAAACTTTAACCGAACACGCAGTAACATGAGATTAGCAAAAGCAGCCCCAAGAGTTGTGCCAGTGGAATTGAACTTCCCCAGCCGTACTATGTGGTGAAGTGACCGCGTTTGAGAACGAGGAGATTTGGTCTTGACAGTGTGTACGCAAAGACAGCTTGTCAAGTTCCTCCACAAGCCTAACAAGGAACTCGACGAGGAAAACGATGTGTCTGAAACGACGAGTTCCTCGGACATGTGTACGAGGCCTTAGACTGGGATTTCATTAAAGTTCATGTGTGTGTAAAGGCAGGCGTCCAAATGCTTTTGGTAATATAGTGTATCTCTCCTGGGCTTTCACCATTACTAGCTACCACTGCTGGCCGGCCACCAATTCCAATTCCTGACACCTCTCAAGGACTACCACCATTACCAGATGCTGCCACCTCATCTGGCCTACCACCATTATCAGCTCCTGCCATTACTCGCCATGACCAGCTCCTGAAATCTCTCCTTGTCTGCCACCAGAACTAGCTCCTGCCCCTTCTCCTCGCTTGCCAACTGTCCCATCACCTGCTACCTCGCCTGGACTGCCATTTGTACTAGCTTCTGCAGGCCTGCCACCCCTACCAGCTTCTGCCAACTCTCCTGACCTGCCACCTCTGCTGGCCTGCCACTTATACTTGCTCCTGGCACCTCTGCAGGCCTGCTTCCTTACTAGCTTCTGTAGCCTCTACCACCCTACATAACATTTCTGCAGCTGGGGTTCAGCTGAAAAAATTGTTTCTAATGCTTAATCGTATAACAAAAAAGGGTATATCCCCTAAATGGGACTTTATAAGCCAAACACAGTTAAGTATAAAAAATATGTTTATTTGGACAAGCTATGCATGTTAGCACTTGGGGCAAATGCACTGTGTACACCTAAATACATAGAGACAACAAAGTGCAAATGAACAGTGCAAAACCACCAAAGACAATGGGCCGGATTCAGAAAGACCGGCGTAACTTTGTGCGGGCGTAGCGTATCTTGTTTACGCTACGCCGCCGCAACTTAGACAGGCAAGTGCTGTTTTCACAAAGCACTTGCGTCCTAAGTTACGGCGGCGTAGCGTAAATGTGCCGGCGTTAGTGCGTGTAATTTAAATTAGGCAAGTAGGGGGCGTGTTGTATTAAAATTATCCGTGACCCCACATAAATGACACGCCTAACGAACTGTGCATGCGCCACTCGTATCTTAGCAAAATTCTGGCCCTTTTTTGTTATATGTTACCCAGGGATGTGTCCGAAATCACAGTTTTTGGTTTGATGAGTACCTTTCCTTATACCTAATGCTTAATCTTGGCCTGTCAGTATCCACTACCACTATTACCAGCTTCTGAGACCTCTGCTGATCTGCTACTTTTACTGGCTACTGCCATGTCTCCTGACCTGCTGCTGCTCCTAGTAAATTTTCCACAGCTGGGTTCTAGCTGTAGAATTTAAAATGTTTTTTTGCAGGGTTCATGCTTCGGCACTCAAATATACTTTTGACTATTGTCTTTGAAATAATACTCTAATTTTAATTTGATAATAAAACGTGCCTCGTCTCTCCCTTTTACATTGCAGCCTAATCAAGTTGTTTACATAATGTCATAATGTCATATCAGTGCTCATCAGTGCCACATATCAATGCCACCTATGAGTGCCCATAAGTGTGTCATAATCGTGCCTCCTCATCAGTGCCACCTAATCAGTGCTCATAAGTGCTGCCTCATGAGTGCCCATAAGTGCCACCTCATCAGTGCCCATCAGTGCTGCCTCATCAGCACCCATCAGTGATGGAGAAAAATTACTTATTTACAACATTTTCAGTCTTTTTTTTTTAAGAAAAGATAAAAAACCCAGAAGTGATTAAATACCACCAAAAGAAAGCTCTATTTGTGTGAAGAAAATAATAGCAATTTCACATGGTTACAGAGTAGCATGACCGTGCAATTGTCATTCAAATTGTGACAGTGTGAAAAATGGCCTAGGCAGGAAGGGGGTGTAAGTGCCCTGTATTGAAGTAGTTAAAGCAATGTTTGTATAAAAACTTTCCACTAGCTGTTTGGGAGTGTGCCCGCATAAGGATAAACGCAGGAGAGAAGTGGACAGCGCTGACGGGGGACTCCAGGCGAAGAGGTAAGGGGCCACTCAATTTATGATGCCAGAGTTACAGCCCTGGGAGCCAAAGAGGCTATTGCTGTGTCTCAGCCAATCAGGAGGAGAGTCCCGGATAGGTAAGACACTTGGAGAGAGAAGGGGCTCAGGTAGGGAATTAGGGGGGTGCTGGGGAGGCTGCTACACACAGGAGTTTTTTTTTTTATCTTAATGCATAGAATGCATTAGGATAAAAAAAATCTTCTACCTTTACAACTCCTTTAAAGGCATCTCCCAAGCATGCAATTGAAAGGACTGGTGTTTTGTGTCCATGCTTCTTTGACAATACCTTTCTTTAAAATTGATGAAAATGGTCAGAATGTGTTTTTAAGACTCACCCCCCCCCCCATAGACTTCACTTCAGTGGGGTTCATATTTAAGTTTGCAATTTTCAGACTTCACAATGGGTTCAGTGAACGCCCCACAAACTAAACCCAGACACATTCACTCATCCCTACTAAGTAGTAACAGGTGTAATCCACATTTGATACTAACAATCGGCATCACTGCGATCCCTGTAGTCACTCAAAACTTGTGACACCACCTATAAATCCAAGAATTTATATCAATCGTAGATTATAAAAAATAATTATCTTATCATTTTTTTCTTAATATACAATTGTATTATGATTTCACATGGTAAAACAGACAATGGATTCAGTCTATTTATGGCTACATTAGCTATTGGGAGTTAACATAATAAAATATCACAAGGCAAACACACTCATTTCAAGATTATATGAAAGGCAAATGAATGTGAGCAGTTAATTGGGCAATGTGAGTTTGAATGTTAGCTTTTTTTTCTCCTCTTTACAAAAGACTGATTGATCAAATGCTTTTTGTGTTGAATCCAACTGTCTGCTTTACATGTATAAATTGTCACACCTGGCTCATTAGCCAAATGGCAAATCTCAGTAAATGCTTTAGATAGATATAATGGAGAAAGACACTTTTTGTAATAATTATCCCCTCTTAACTTAATCCTAGATGGAGACCCTGCTGCAAACCTTCTGACCCTCTCAGCATAAGTTCAACCTACTTTATTGCCCATTGTCCCAACTTAGATTTTACATTTTAGTGCAGACATTCAGGGAGCCTTTGGTCTTTGTCAAACAGAGAACTTCATGTACAGAACAGTGTGGCAGGCAGTATGGGAAATTCAGGCATAAAGAAAATTAATACTAATTAAGGATCTTTATCAACAACGGAGCAGAGTCAGATATTGTAAGTGCTAATTCATATATAGTAGTTACACTGATTAGCAAGGCCGGACTGGCCCACCGGGAGACCGGGAAAAATCCCGGTGGGCCGACTGCCTGGCTGCTCCTGGAGGCTGGTGTGAGGGCAGCGGCGCCCAAAAAAAACATGGCTGCGGCCGGGCCGGCCAACATACAAATGTATGTTTCGATTTGCCATATTCCTGTTCTCTTAGCCTGGCCCCTCCTATGTGTCTATGTCATTTCCTGTGTGTGCCGCCGTTTTGTGTTCCCAGGTTTGCGGCTGGCGCACACTAGTTCCTATCCAGCCGGAATGCGCGCGCGTTTGTCTATTGGTCACCGGCCCGGAAGGATCTATTTCCCCCCTCCGCAGGTGAGTGTGCTGGGCTGTGGCAGTGAATGGCCTTTTTGATCCGTTCCATTTGCTCCCCTCATTCTCTGATCGCGGATCGCGCTGGGGAGGTGGGTGTTAGTGATTGCATAAAGCTGCTTTTGCAGCTAGGGTGGCCTATTATGGGCGTTTTTTTATAGATATTGTTGCTATATATGTGGGCGTGTCCCTTCCATCATGTAGCCTCTGACCTCCTGCCCCCCCCCCTCCACTGACTTCTTCAACCTCTGACCCCCTGCCCCCCCCTCCGCAGCCTCTGACCTCCTGCCCCCCCCCCTCCACAGCCTCTGATCTCTGCACCCTCTGACCTCCTGTTCCCCAATCCGCAGCCTCTGACCTGTCCCCTCCCCACAGCCTCTGACCTCCTGTCCCCCCCCTCCGCTGCCTCTGACCTCCTGTCCCCCCCTCCGCAGCCTCTGACCTCCTGTCCCCCCCCTCCACAGCCTCTGACCTCCTGTCCCCCCCTCCGCAGCCTCTGACCTCCTGTCCCCCCCTCTGACCTCCTGTCCCCCCCTCTGCAGCCTCTGACCTCCTGCCCCCCCCTCCACAGCCTCTGACCTCCTGTCCCCCCCCTCCACAGCCTCTGACCTCCTGTCCCCCCATCTGCAGCCTCTGACCTCCTGCCCCCCCTCCACAGCCTCTGACCTCCTGCCACCCCCTCCACAGCCTCTGACCTCCTGCCACCCCCCTCCACAGCCTCTGATCTCTGCACCCTCTGACCTCCTGTTCCCCAATCCGCAGCCTCTGACCTGTCCCCTCCCCACAGCCGCTGACCTCCTGCCCCCCCTCCACAGCCTCTGATCTCTTGTTCCCCAATCCGCAGCCTCTGACCTGTCCCCTCCCCACAGCCTCTGACCTCCTGTCCCCCCCCCTCCGAAGCCTCTGACCTATTGTCCCCCCCCTCCGCAGCCTCTGACCTCCTGCCCCCCCCCCTCTGCAGCCTCTGACCTCCTGTCCCCCCCTCCACAGCCTCTGACCTCCTGTCCCCCCCTCCTCAGCCTCTGACCTCCTGTCCCCCCATCCATCATGTAGCCTCTGACCTCCTGCCCCCCCCCCTCCACTGACTTCTTCAACCTCTGACCCCCTGCCCCCCCTCCGCAGCCTCTGACCTCCTGCCCCCCCCCCCTCCACAGCCTCTGATCTCTGCACCCTCTGACCTCCTGTTCCCCAATCCGCAGCCTCTGACCTGTCCCCTCCCCACAGCCTCTGACCTCCTGTCCCCCCCCTCCGCTGCCTCTGACCTCCTGTCCCCCCCTCCGCAGCCTCTGACCTCCTGTCCCCCCCCTCCACAGCCTCTGACCTCCTGTCCCCCCCTCCGCAGCCTCTGACCTCCTGTCCCCCCCTCTGACCTCCTGTCCCCCCCTCTGCAGCCTCTGACCTCCTGCCCCCCCCTCCACAGCCTCTGACCTCCTGTCCCCCCCCTCCACAGCCTCTGACCTCCTGTCCCCCCATCTGCAGCCTCTGACCTCCTGCCCCCCCTCCACAGCCTCTGACCTCCTGCCACCCCCTCCACAGCCTCTGACCTCCTGCCACCCCCCTCCACAGCCTCTGATCTCTGCACCCTCTGACCTCCTGTTCCCCAATCCGCAGCCTCTGACCTGTCCCCTCCCCACAGCCTCTGACCTCCTGCCCCCCCTCCCCAGCCTCTGATCTCTTGTTCCCCAATCCGCAGCCTCTGACCTGTCCCCTCCCCACAGCCTCTGACCTCCTGTCCCCCCCCCTCCGCAGCCTCTGACCTATTGTCCCCCCCCTCCGCAGCCTCTGACCTCCTGCCCCCCCCCCCTCTGCAGCCTCTGACCTCCTGTCCCCCCCTCCACAGCCTCTGACCTCCTGTCCCCCCCTCCTCAGCCTCTGACCTCCTGTCCCCCCCTCCTCAGCCTCTGACCTCTGCAGCCTCTGACCTCCTGTTCCCCCCTTCGCAGCCTCTGACCTCCTGCCCCCTCTATAGCCTCTGACCTCCTGTTCCCCCCTTCGCAGCCTCTGACCTCCTGTCCCCCCCTCCACAGCCTCTGACCTCCTGTCCCCCCCTCCGCAGCCTCTGACCTCCTGTCCCCCCCTCCGCAGCCTCTGACCTCCTGTCCCCCCCTCCGCAGCCTCTGACCTCCTGTCCCCCCCTCCGCAGCCTCTGACCTCCTGTCCCCCCCTCTGCAGCCTCTGACCTCCAGTCCCCCCTCTGCAGCCTCTGACCTCCAGTCCCCCCCTCTGCAGCCTCTGACCTCCAGTCCCCCCCTTTGCAGCCTCTGACCTCCTGTTCCACCCTTCGCAGCCTCTGACCTCCTGCCCCCCTTTTATAGCCTCTGATCTCTGCAGCCTCAGACCTCCTATCCCCGCCTCTGCAGCCTCTGACCTCCTGTTCCACCCTTTGCAGCCTCTGACCTCCTGTCCCCCCCCCCTCTATAGCCTCTGATCTCTGAAGCCTCTGACCTCCAGTTCCCCCCTTCGCAGCCTCTGACCTCCTGTCCCCCCCTCTGCAGCTTCTGACCTCCTGTCCCCCCTCTGCAGCCTCTCACCTCCTGTCCCCCCCTCTGCAGCCTCTCACCTCCTGTCCCCCCCTCTGCAGCCTCTGACCTCCTGTTCCACCCTTCGCAGCCTCTGACATCCTGCCCCCCCTCTATAGCCTCTGATCTCTGCAGCCTCTGACCTCCTGTTCCCCCCTCTGCAGCCTCTGACCTCCTGTCCCCCCCTCTGCAGCCTCTGACCTCCTGCCCCCCATCCCCCATCTGCAGCCTCTGACCTCCTGCCCCCCGTCCCCCATCTGCAGCCTCTGACCTCCTGCCCCCCATCCCCCATCTGCAGCCTCTGACCTCCTGCCCCCTGTCCCCCATCTGCAGCCTCTGACCTCCCCCTGTACCGTCCGCAGCCTCTAACCTCCCCCTGTACCGCACGCAGCCTCTAACCTCCCCGTGTACCGTCCGCAGCCTCTGACCGCCCCCTGTGCCGTCCGCAGCCTCTGACCTCCCCCTGTACCGTCCGCAGCCTCTGACCTCCCCCTATACCATCCACAGCCTCT
This sequence comes from Rana kukunoris, assembly GCA_029574335.1. NCBI lineage: Eukaryota > Metazoa > Chordata > Amphibia > Anura > Ranidae > Rana > Rana kukunoris. Next base: position 252,947,665 of record CM056051.1, on the reverse strand, counting down.
GACCTCCCCCTGTACCGTCCGCAGCCTCTGACCTCCCCCTGTACCGTCCGCAGCCTCTGACCATCTCTTGTCTTATATCAGGTCTGGAGAGGAGTCAAGAGTGGGAGTGCTGCCAGGATAAGGGTCATGGGAGAAGTCAGACATGTATGGACTGTGGAGATAAAACCAGAGCCACCAAGCTGGAGGAGACTGACTGAGCCCCACATGGTGCACTTGAGGAGGTCAGTGACAGCACCGCCAGGCCAGTCTTAGAAGGGGTCAATACAATATTGTGTTTCCCCCTTATATCAGTAAATCCCCTTACCTTAGTGTTCACTTTCTGCGTTAGGTGGTCTCTGGTCACCAGAGTCCTCCCCACATTCCCAGAGTTCCCCTTTACATCATAGTCTGCAGGATTCAACCTTACAGTGCAGAGGGCACTCTGATGTAAAGGGGAATGCAGTGGACTCTGATATAAGTGGGGTCTAAATGCTAAAGATAGCGCCTGCAAATCGCCATTAAAGAGCCGCTCCTCACACTCCTCCACCGCTCCTGCCCATTAAAATGAATGGTCACCGCAGCTATACCACCGGCAAAGCTCATGATGTTATGGCTGGTATAAAAATGTTATGGGGCTGGTATGAAATTATTTCCAGGGCTGGTTTTCATTCCCAGTCCGGCCCTGCTGATTAGCAACATAAAGTGAACTACTCTCCTCATACTTTAAGGATTTTTTCTATTGTCATTTCTCATTTTTTATTAATTCCTTCATTATTCTTTATTAATTCCTTAAGTAAGGTAATACTTAAAAAAAAAAAAAGGTACCTTTCAAAGTTAAATTGTTCGAAAAGAAAGAAATCCGAATGGGAATATGGCAGTTGCCTCTGCTTTCAAAGGGTTTCAGAAACTGTATGCATGTGACAAATTACATTGTATTTTTTCTAACTTTATTAATGTGTTTATTTTTATAGTAAGTACCTATGGGCCAGATTCACGTACATTGGCGCATATTTTGACCGGAGTAGCGCACCTCCTTTACGTTAGACCGGCGCAATGTAGAGGCGCAAGTACCGTTTTCACGTAGTATTTGCGCACAAATTTGCGCCGGTGCAACGTAATTTCCGAGGCGTAAGGCGGAGTAATTCAAATTGGGAAGGACGTGGGCGTGTTCCATTGAAATGAGCCGTGACCCCATGCAAATGAAGGGCTGGCCGGATTGCGCATGCGCACATGAAGCAGACCATGGTCAGCACCTCTCTGCGCATGCTCACAACTCAGGACGGCAACATTCAGGTGCAATCAGTGATATTGGATCTAGGCCCGGTCAACTTAGTGAGCTACACAGAGAGCTTAAATAGACAGAGACAAACGCCCTTCCTTTGCAAAAGTACATCCATTTGTATCCCTTCCTATACAGCAAGGTCCTGTTGTTTGTAGCGTTTGTTGGTTTGTGACATGTCTTTGAGATATTTGGTGACTGTTTTGGATAGTGTTTTGGAGAGTGATTTTTGTCTTTTCTGTGTTTTCTTTGCTGTTTGTTTTTTTTTTTTTTTTTTGTTAGGCAATTTTTTTTTTTTTTCTGTTTGTGAATGATTTTGGAATGTGGGGGTGACATTCCTGCCGGAAAAGGGGTGTCATCCTCATTTGTGGTGGAGAAGGGTTCCCCAGGACCAGGGAGAAGTGATCCCCAGGTCCGTGTGAATGGTGTATGAATGTACAGTGACATAATTGGAGCTTTGGCGTGGCGTTGATGCTCACAAGTCCTGCATGGTGGGCTTGTACTAATCCAATGTGATGAGGATGTGGTGTGTGTGATCTAGGGACCACAGTGGTGTGCATGCATGCATTCTCATTGTGTCATGATTAATGTGTGTGTTTAACGTGCAAAGATGCCTAATCTGAGCTGTCTCCTGGCTGCTCTTCCCTCAGAAGACGGGGTAGCCTCAGTTAGGGGGGGATTGTCTGGTTCGGGGGTCAGGTCATCACGTATGTCAATCTCCAGGCCCTTTCTCACTGCGAAGTTGTGCAGCATGCAACATGCACCGATGATTTGGCATACAAAGTTTGGGGAATACAACAGGGTACCATGGGGGGTTCCGGATAGGAGTCATGAGATGGGGTCCCAATGCATATGCAGAGTCACCTGGAAGGAAAAAGACAGGAGGATGTTAGTAGTGCATGTGCCCCTTGTGATTTCTGCATCATGGGGAGGGACAGTCATGCCTGCCACCCATGTCACTCACCAACCAGCCAGCTGTCCCCATACATGTTCTGTTCGAATTCCATTGGGATGGGGCTATGATTGTATATGTAGCTGTCATGGGTGTCATGGGTGGTGTCATGTGTTGGGCTGGTGATGTCCTCCTGCAGGGTTGTGCTTAATTCCATGATGGCATGAGGGGTGAATCTGAAGATGCGAGACACCTCAGAATCACTAATGCCAAAGATGTCTAAGCGTGTTTGATATATTCTCTCCCGTGCCCTCCTCAGTGCCCTCCTCCTTCTGCGCTCATCTAAAGTCAGTAGTATAGCTATGAGCAAGGATGCCCCTGGCATGTTGGCATACAGATTGTTGTCCTGCAAGTGTGGCTACTCAGCTCGTCCCTAACGGTGTTGCTTTAGCTGACATGTAGACGGATTGTCTAATTTTAAGCAAGCTTTTATATTGCCTAATTTTAGACAGGACGTGCAGCTGATGCGCACAGCGTGTAGCCTGCGCTGCACAAACTTACTTTTGTGGATCGCCGTAACTCCCTCATTTGCATATTTGCCTAGCAAATCAATGGTGTGTCTAGCGCATTTTTTGCGCGCACGATGCGCCGGTCTATCGAAATGACTTTGTTCGAAAAAGTCTAGATTTATGGCGTATATCGTTTTGGGGATACGGCACATAGATACGCAGGCGTATATTTCCAATTGCGCAGGCGCATCTCCTGATACTCCAGCGTAAGTGCTTTGTGAATCTGGCCCTATGAGCCTACAGTCATGAGCATACAATAATGACCAAAATATTGGCACTCCTTTCATTTATTTGAGTTGCTCAGTGAAGAAGCTGACTGAACTGTATAACATAGCCTTTTTCAACCAGGGTGCCTTGGCAAAATGCAACCAGGGTGCCTTGGCAAAATGCAACCATGGTGCCTTGGCATTGCTGGAAGATTGGTCAAAGCAGTGGAGACTGCAGTTTAATGTTTCTAAATGTAAAATAATGCACCTAGGGTAAAATAATTCCCTGAGAGAGTACAACATTGAGGGTACAGTTTTAGCCAGCACTACAGAGGAAAAAGATACAGGGTTACTTATTTCAGATGATTGCAGAATGATCAGTGTGACCTGGCAGTTGGAAAATCAAATAGAATTGTAGGATGCGTCACTAGAGGGATCACCAGCAGGAGGAAGGCGGTTCTGATTACCTATATAGATCTTTAGTGAGACCTCATTTAGAATACTATGTCCAATTCTGGAGACCTCACTTAAAAAAAAAAGATATTGATAAGATATATTGAGTCCAGAGACAAGTAACAAAAATGATGAAAGGTTTGGGGAATAAAATGTTCAGGAACTTAATATGTACAGTCTGGAGGAAATAAAGGGAAAGGGGAAACATGATTGAAATCTTTAAATACATCAAGGGGGGTGAATAAAGTTCAGGAAGACAGTTTTTTTATTATATTAAACCAAGATCAAAAACACATGGAGAAGACCTCAAACTAATTATAGGGAAGTTTAAAACTAATCTTAGAAAGTATTATTTTACTGAAAGGGTAGTTAAAGGGGTTGTAAATCCTTGAGGCTTTTCACCTTAATGCATTCTAGGCACTGAGGTGAAAAACTTTGGGTAATGCTGCAGCCCTCGTTTTACCTACCTGTACCCCCTCTATCTCAAGCCGGGGACGTGCACACCAGCAAAAGCCAGTGTCTTGGGTCCTGATTGGATTGATTGATAGCAGCACAGCCATTGACTCCCACTGCGTTCAATCAAATCCAAAGATGAGTCTTGCGTTCTGTGTGAATAAATGCAGAAGCAGGACAAGGGAGCACACCCGCATGGGTGTTTATGAAGAAGAGCGCTTTTCCGATGGGGTATGTGTGAGGAGGAACCAGGAGCCTGCTGAGGGATCCCAGAAGAGGTGGATCGGGGCCATTCTGTGCAAAACCAACTGCACAACAGGGGTAAGTATGACATGTTTGTTTTTTGTTTTTTAAAAACCCTGAACATTTACAACCCCTTTAATGCTTGGAATAAACTACCAGTAGAGGCAGGCAGTCAACAGTAAATAGCTACAAACATGCTTGGGATAAACATAGATCTATAGTCAGGCAACAAGTTAATGAAAAAAAAAATAACAAAAAAATAAAAATAACACAAAAAAGAAAAATATGGGCAGACTCGATGGACTACTTGTTCCTTTTCTGCCATCAGTACTAGAGTACAAACGTTTATTTGCTTTGGAAGAATAAATCACCTCTAAAATTGGGTGTCCTACATGTGTAAATGTTGCTGCATTATGTAAAATTATTAGAATAGTTCTTTTCATTTTAGAATGGGGTGACTGTCCATAATTTTAAACAGTGCCTTGAGATTGTCTATAATTTTAAAGGGTGCCTTAACTGAAAAAAGGTTGAGAAACACTTGCCTAACATACAGTACGTCACTAATGAAAGAGTACAGTAATACTGATTTGAAACACAATGAAAACAAGGCAAAACAAGCATGTAAAATGCAAGAAAAATGTATTTCAGGTAAACTTCATTCAGGTAAACGTTATTCCTATTTCTTTATATACATTAAAAAATAATAATGAATAAAAAAACTATATTTTTCCCTCAAAATATCAAAACATTGAACTGTAAAATTTCTGGCCTTCAGATATATTATTTTTACACTGCACTTAAACAAGATATATGGTAACAGCATACACGTTCATTTTATAACATTTTATTATTATTATTAAAAGATAAGAAAATATCCTTTAATTTTTGTGAGTGCTGCCTGTCTGTTGGCCATCTCGATCCACAACTTCCTGGATTCCCTGCATGCTTTGCAGCTTTCCTTCTGCTCTTTCCTTTCACTTTCTAAGGACTGCATATCCCATGGTACCTTGCTGTCTGTAAGAAATGAATGAATGAATGAATGAAAACTTGTATAGCGCGGCACATGCGAACTGAATCGCCTCTGGGCGCTTGTTGTCCCTGTCTCTTTTGATATCAAAAGAGATGAGTCTTGATCTTTCTCCTGAATGCTAAGTAGTTCTCCTCCAACCGAATACTGGTTGGCAAGGCGTTCCATAGTCTGGGACCTTGGACCGCAAATCTTCTATCTCCTTTGGATTTGTATCCGGCTTTCGGTATCTGCAGGAGATTTTGATTAGTGGATCGCAAGACGCGATTGGGGTTATGGGCTTTTATTTTTTCGCATAGATAATGGGGAGCATTCCCATGGATACATCTATGCGTTAGACAGAGTGCTTTAAAAGTAATTCTGTCTTTTACTGGTAACCAGTAAAGGACTCTCAGTGAAGGTGAGATGGACTCCCAAGGTTTTTTCCCAGTCACAAGTCTGGCGGCCGTATTTTGAACGACTTGTAGACGAGCGATTTGGTACCTTGGGAGTCCAAGGTAAAGGGCATTTGCATAGTCTAATCTTGAGTTTACAATTGTTCCCACCACGACCACAATGTCATCTTTGGGAATAAAAGGAATAAGCCTACGTAGTAGACGCAGCAGATGGTGAGATCCGCTGACTACTGACCCTATTTGTGTGTCCATTGTCATGTAGGAGTCGAAAAAGACCCCGAGGCTTTTGACTTTGGCGCTAGGGATGATGATTTTGCCCAGAATGGGCGGGGGTGTCCAAGTTGTTGCAGGTTGATTCTTACGTTTGGCGTGAAACAGAAGGAGTTCTGTTTTCGCTCCGTTGAGTTTTAGATAACTCTTTGTCATCCAGTCCTCTATCAAAGAGAGACATGTCTCTAGATTGAGGTGGTGATCCTTTTTATTGCAAATGCGGAAATACAGTTGCGTGTCGTCTGCATATGAGTGATAGAGCAGTTTTTGACTGCTGATGATCTCAAATAGTGGACGAAGATAGATGTTAAACAACACCGGTGACAGAGGGGATCCTTGAGGGACTCCGCATGATACCGTGCGTTTTTCAGAAAAGAAAGGTCCTAACTTCACTATTTGCGATCTGTTTTCCAAAAAAGAGGAGAACCAAGATAAATCGCCTTCTGCGACTCTGGCTACTTCAGCTAGCCGGGTCAATAAAAGCTTGTGGTCTACTGTGTCGAAGGCTGCGCTCAGGTCTAACAGAACCAGAAGACAAGATTCTCCTTCGTCTGCGGCCTCGAGGGCGTCGTCCCATATCTTGAGCAATGCTGTTTCCGTCCCGTGTCCGGGTCGGAAACCTGATTGAAATGGGTCGAGTAGTTTGTGGGTATCTAGATGCTGTTGCAGCTGTTTCACCACTGCTTTCTCCATAATCTTGGAGAAAGTGTTTAAGCTTGTTATGGGGCGGCGGTGGAGTGGATCCTTGGGGTCCAGGGTAGATTTCTTCAGGATGGGTCTAATTATACCCTCCTTCAACTGTGAGGGCACTATGCCCTCCATGAAAGATTGGTTAATAAGCTGCGTGATAGGAGGTGCCAGGATGTCAGCACATTCCTTCAGCAGTTTAGTGGGGATGATATCATTCGGCGCAGTGCTGTTACGCAGAGTACCGATGATATGTTTTGTGGCTTGGATAGTGATAGGTTCCAGCGTGAACTTATCTGGTTGGGGTGAATTACTACAGGTGTTGTGTAAATTATTACCGGGGGGGCTACGGGGGGAATTGTTTTGCTGAATGCTTTGCCGGATTCCCTCGATTTTATTAATGAAGTAATCCGATAATTCATTGCAAAATTTTTGTGTGTCCGAATTGGGGGCTTCAAGACAGCCTGGATTCATGGTCTGAGTGACCAGCTTGAAGAGTTCGCGGGGGCGGTTGAGGGCGCTGTTGATAGCCTCAGAAAAATAATTTTTCTTGGCTTTGAAGGTTTCTTTGTGATATTTCTTAGTTATTGCCTTGTAGATAGAAAGGTTCTCATCTGATGGGCTTCTCTTCCAGGCAGCTTCTGCCCTTCTGCGTTCTTGCTTCAGTAACGCCAGTTGGTTGTTGAACCAGCTGGAGTTTGTTTTCCGGATGTTGGTTTTACGTTTCGGCGCTATTAAGTCAGCTGACTGTAATAGGGCTGTGTTTATGGATTCCAATGTTTCTTCAGCCGTTTGGTGTGGCTGGCTTGTTTTTATTTTTTTCCTTAATGCAGTTTTGAAGAATTCCGAGTGGAGCTTCTTCTGGCATCTAGTCCAGTGTGTAGTCACTGGATTTGATGTTTTTGTTAAGGGGGGGAAGTTGGAAAGAATGAATTTGATGGCATGGTGATCTGACCATGGCAACGGTTCATTTTCCAAGATTTTTATTTCCAGATTTTGTCTGAAAATGAGATCAAGTGTGTGACCTGAAGCATGTGTGGGCCCACATACTAGTTGCTGAAGCCCTAATCCTTCCAGGTGGTCGATGCAGGCGTCAGCAACGGGGTCTTGTGGGGAATTGGCCCAGAGGTTGAAATCCCCGAGCAGCAAAAGGTGTTTGCTGTTAAGGGTATAGGTGGAGATAAAGTCCGTCAATAATGGGAGAAGCTGCGACTTTGGGCCGGGTGGCCTATAGCAGAGTAGAATCCGGACGGTCTCCTGGGAGTTTGCTTGCAATTGTAGAGTAAGGGTTTCCATGAATGGAAGAGGGTTTTGAAAGACTGGTTTTGTGATCGCCAGATGAATCTTATGGATCACCGCCAGTCCTCCTCCTCTTTGCCCTATTCTGTTTTCCGTAATAATACGATAATTTTCTGGCACCAATTCTCCTAGAATGGTGTTACAGTCGGCTGTGAGCCAGCTCTCTGTAATAAAGAGACAGTCTAAATCGTATTGCAGGATGAAGTCATGGATTTCTAGTCGGTGTTTTACTGCCGATCTAGTGTTAATCAAAGCACATGATATTTGCTTCGGTTGTGGCAAACGGCTGCGACTCTTGATAGTCGATCGTCGATCGGTTTTAAAGAGACGCTCAGCTTGCAGGGCTTTTTTGGTGATGGCTGGTAGTATTGCGGCAAATCGCCTCAGACCCCAGATGGTCTCTGCTGAGTATTGCAGATTTATCATGGTTGCCAAACACCGAGGGGGGGGGGGTGATGGGAGGATAGTCAAGGATTAGCCGAATCCTCTATCCTGACTTGATCCAGAAGAAGGCAAAAAACCCTGATCATGCTATGCCAATATGCAGTGGTAGGGAAAAAATTCCTTCCTGACCCCTCGAGAGGCGATCGGACGAACCCTGGATCAAGTATTACGGTGTCCACCAAGGGGGGGGGCTGGGGCTGGGTCTAGTAGGGATGGCCGCTGAACCAGCAGCAAAGTCCAAGTTGGTGAACTCCCAGATTGGGTGGATCGGTGCTGCTGTAGGGGCCAGGACGGATCGAGTGGGGGTAGGAGCTACTTTCTAGGGCTATGGGGGGGTATCTGGGCCGTTTCAGGAGTTTGGGAGAGCTTGGGATGGCGAGGTGCGGCGCGCCACTAGGCCGCAATTGAAGCCGCGGCCTTTCCTAGTCACGGCTGCCGCGATTGCTTCCAACTGGCACCGGATGGGTGGTGGATGGGTGGCGGATAGGTTGCTAGAGTGGGGGAGATAGTGTGGGGGTACAGGAAAGGCGTTTATGGAGAGTTATGGCAAGGGGAGAGCCGAGGCATGGGGTGGGTAGCAGCGGCTATCCTGAAAAGGACGGCCACCTGTATCCAGTGGGTGGCTTACCTGCTGGTTGTGGGATGAGAAAAAGGAACCAGGGGGGTCAGGTAAAGCCGAGGGGAGCTGGATGGTGAGTCTCTGGAAAGACACGGAGCTGTGGAGAGCCTACCTAGCAGCCTGTCAGAATCACTGTCTGGTCTATCTGGTCCCTGGCGAGAGCAGACTCGAGCGGAAGGCCGGAGCGTCCTACTCTCCCACTGACTGACTGACTGACTGACTGATCAGAGCGTTCTGCATAGTAAAAGCTTGCAAAGAAATGATTCCTGTACTGACTCCGCCTCCTGAAACTCCTCCTCTCAGCACCGCTCTAGTTCAGAAGGCAGGCTCTTTGCAATGTGTAACACAGCAATGCTTACTCGCAGAACATAGTAAATACGTGTCACAGGATTCAAGGAAGTAAATTTGTGGGAGTCTTTACAAATAAATTTACAAACTTCAAAATTGTTTAGATTAATAGGAGTAGGCTAGAAATAATTTAAATACAATGTGTACATGAATATATATATACTTACCTTTCCCACATCCCGCACTGCCAGAATGCAGCTCTTTTACTAGAAATTATTGTCTAATGTTCTCCTGGGAAGGTAGTACTTTCGAGAGTGTCCATCCTTGTGGTCCCCAGCAGCATGCAACCTTTACTAGACATGTGCACACTATAATATTTTGTTTTGGCATTCCGTTTTCGTCCGAAAAATAAATGTATTTAGTTACTTCCGAAATTCCATTTGATTTATTTTGTTTTGTTAAAAAATGTATTTATCTGAATACCAAATGAATTAAGGTTGAATTGTCAATTGAAGGCTTATGGTGTCTGTCAAATGTTTTAAGACGATTTGACGAAGCAGCTAAACTGTACGACTCCGCAATCGTACATTTGCAGTCGAATGCTCCACCCGCAAGCTATGGTAGAATTCTAATGTTGTATGACTAGTAAAAATTATATTTATTAATTATTATTACTAGTCAACCATCATTAGAATTCTTCTATAGCCTATGGGCGGAGCATTTGACCATAAATGTCCGTTTGTGGCGATCGTATGTTTTTAGCTGCTTCATCGAATCTTCATGTCTCTATAATATTGAATCTTCTCTCTATGTCATCCCCTTTTTCTCAATGTTGAATCTTCATGTCTCTATGATGTTGAATCTTTTCTCTCTATGTCGAATAATCTTGGACTAATAGAGTTAGGTTAGGCACATTCAACCGCAGATTCGATAGACACATATCGGTATTGTCACCATCATGTCGAATCTTCTATCTACTGCTGTTGCAACAAAACTAAAATAATGCATTTTTTATGTTGGATCTTTCGGATTTTGAAAATCCCTGAAATTCAGACATAAACAAATGCACGTGGCTAACCTTAAGGCTGGGTTCACACTTGTGCGGTGCGTATTTCAGCTTTTTTATCTCTGCAGATAGATAAGGGAAGTGTTCAGCAGATCCATTGCGTTTTAGCTGCAGATTTGGAGACCTGGGGGAAGTTCTGAGTGAGAGGAGAGTGGGGGAGAAGTGTATTGAGCAGAATGACAGAAATTCCTGAAGAGAACTGAACACATCTGCGAATCAGCTGCGTACCCATAGAAGATAATGGGACTGAATTCGCACCTGAGCCGCACCGCAAGGCCTCCACAACGCATACGGATTTCCGGCAATGCGCAGTGCGAATACATCGCACATATGTGAACCAGCCTCATTGAAAACAATGTATAAAAAAAATGTTCTGCGGTTTAAGCCGCAACCAATTTGCATAGGTGTGAACCCGGCCTTACATCACTACTTTATTTGGTCTAACAGGCAGCTGGAAGGTAACTCTTTTTCATGTATGTTTGCTTAGGGATGCTTTTAGTTAATGACAGGGTTGCTTAACAAATGGTAAAGGCTTGATTCAGCAAACTGCATTGTTGCATATACATGCACAAAATGCCATATCAAGAAATAACAGCACATGATAATGTTTTTAGGTGTTATTAACACCTCTAAATTTTTGCTGTGTGATTTTAACACCTGATTCACATTTTTTTTTTATTAAACGCAATTGTTAAAATCAGTTTATCTTTTTACTTGTTAGAAGCAGTTACAAAACTACTGTCACATGCTCTGGCATTATTCTTGTCATGATACAGGACTTTTAAGTTTTTCAAACAGTTAAGCTATATTCAAAAACTACACTTTATGTATGGTACTATGGTAAGGTGACCAGATTTTTAAAATGAAATCCGGGGACATATTTTTTCTTTACTAGTAATGGCAACAATCAGCGACTCTCTGCCCGCCGCCCTCCGCCTCACAGCCTCTCAAGTCTTATGGCCCATACACACGATCCGAATATCGGCCGACGGATCGTACGACTTTTTTCGCTTAATAATCGCGAGTAAAATAAAATAGGTTTTTAAACTCACGAAAATTATCGTACGATAGAAAAAAACGATCGGAAGTGATGTCACGTGTTGTAATGTATTTGTATTGTATTGTCGGACGACGGCTGTACTGACTAAACGAAAATCGGACGATCGGACGAGAAAAATTTTCGCGCTTGTCCGATCGAATTTAATCGGATGAACGATCGTGATCGGCTGTCGAAAGTAGTGTACACACGATCCGAAAATCGTACGATCCATCATCGGACGATCGTTTTCGTCCGATATTCGGATCGTGTGTATGGGCCATTACTCTTCGTGCCCCGGCTACTACTGGATGGGGAGCGGAGGAAGATCACTCCACCAGGGAAGGCAAGGAGATAGGCAGGCAGGTGTCTGGCCAGGATTTGAGCCAAAGCAGAAGAACATGCGAGCCAAGCTGAATGGGCATGCACCCGAAACTGAAGAAATATTCCCTCCGCTATGACCAGCACATCAGAAAGGGGCACAGATAATGGAAAAAATACAACCCCCCTATGCTAGTAGGCACGGCGGAGCAGGGGGGGGGGGGGTGTTATTCATTTTTTTTTGCACTGATTGTCTTTGAAATTGCCCCTGCCCCCTATTAAATCCAATCTGGGGACAAAACCAGGGACAGACTTGGTCCGGGGACAGTGTCCTCAATCAGGGGACTGTCCCCTGAAACCGGGGATGTCTGGTCACCCTATACTATGGGCACTGGTTGCAGGGAGATCATTTGAAATTACACCCAAAGGGCTCGTTTACATTAGTCTTGCCTTCTGAAAAGTGATCTGTGTTGGATCACTTTTAAGAGGGCATTTGACAGGAGGCTGGGAGGTGCTACATCATCCCCTCACTGCCTATTTTAACCCCCAATGCCTATACAACTTCACCTGAATGGGTTGTGTTTGGTTAGCAGAAGTGCAGGCCAAACAGGGCTCTTTCCGAGCTGCTACAGCGCATCCCAGTAAAAACAAGTATACAACCTGTCCAGTTGCAAGTTAAGGGGTCAGTGGAGGGTGACTCAACTGCAAGTGTAAGCATAGCACCTGCAGGACAGTGCAACACAATGCACATATCAATTGTATTTTCTATACATACAGTATATATATATTTCACAAAAGTGAGTACACCCCTCACATTTTTGTAAATATAAAAAAAAAAAAAAATTGTAAATATTTTATTATATCTTTTCATGTGACAACACTGAAGAAATTAAATTTTGCTACAATGTGAAGTCGTGAGTGTACAGCTTGTATAACAGTGTAAATTTGCTGTCCCCTCAAAATAAATAACTCAACACACAGCCATTCATGTCTAAACCGCTGGCAACAAAAAGAAGTACACCCCAAAGTGTCAATATTTTGTGTGGCCACCATTTTTTTCCCAGCACTGCCTTAACATTTTTGGGCTTCACAGTTTGCCGCTGGAGTCCTCTTCCACTCCTCCATGACGACATCACAAAGATAGTGGATGTTTGAGACCTTGCACTCTTCCACCATCCATTTGAGGATGCCGCACAGACGCTTAATAGGGTTTAGGTCTGGAGAAATGCTTGGCCAGTCCATCACCTTTACCCTCAGCTTCTTTAGCAAGGAAGTGGTCGTTTGGAAGTGTGTTTGAGGTCATTATCATGTTGGAATACTGCCCTGAGGCCCAGTCTCCGAAGGGTGGGGTTCATGCTCTACTTCAGTATATCACAGTGTATGTTGGCATTCATGGTTCCCTCAATTAACTGTAGCTCCCCAGTGTCACTCATGCAGCCTGACACTCCCACCACCATGCTTGACTGTAGGGATGAGCTTTATGTTCGGGTCAAACATGAGTTTGACTCGAACATTGGCTGTTCGCCGTTCGCCGAACAGTGAACAATTTGGAATGTTCGCTGCAAATTCGAAAGACGAAAGTCTATAGGAGAAATTAAAAGTGCTAATTTTAAAGGTTAATATGCAAGTTATTGTCATAAAAAGTTTTTGGGGACCTGGGTCCTGCCCCAGAGCAAAACAAAGTTTTAAATATTGCAGTGATTTTAATAATGCTTAACCCCTTAAGGACCGCCGCATGTACATATACATTGGCAGAATGGCACGTACAGGCACATTGGTGTACCTGTACGCCCCTGCCTAGACGTGGGTCGGACACCCCCCGGTACTTGCGGCGGTCCCCATGGCTTCAGGAGCGATCCGGAATGAGGGGGCGACTGTTCGTTTTTGTCCGCCCCCTCCGGATTGCGCCCAGCCAATGCGCGTCCTCCCCCGCCCTCTTCCTGTGTAAACACAGGAAGGGGGAAGTGATGTAATCTCTCCTCTCATCACAAGTGAGTCTGCACAACACTACACTGACACCAGTACACATATGCACACTTAACCCCCCTGATCACCCCCCCCCCACCCCCCTGTCACACTGTCACTGAATGCAGTGATTATATATTTACTGATCACTGCATTTAGTGTCAGTGTGACAGTTAGTGTGACAGGCAGTTAGTGTTAGGTCCAGGGTAGCCCCCTAATAAAGTTTTAACCCCTTGATCACCACCCTAGTTAACCCTTTCACCCCCTTCTGCCAGTGTCACTAAGCGATCATTTTTCTGATCGCTGTATTAGTGTCACTGTTGCCGCTAGGTAGCTAGTTTTTTTTTTATTGCGATTTTTTTTTACTAAAGACATGGGGCTGAATATATGTTGGCCTAAATGTTTGACTAAAATTTAGTTTATTCGATTGTTCTTATAACAAAAAGTAAAAAATATTGTTTTTTTTTTCAAAATTGTTTTTGATCAAATACCACCAAAAGAAAGCTATTTGTGGGAAGAAAAGGACGCGAATTTTGTTTGGGAGCCACGTCGCACGACCGCGCAATTGTCTGTTAAAGCGACGCAGTGCCGAATTGTAAAAACGCCTCTGGCCATTTAGCAGCATATTGGTCCGGGGCTTAAGTGGTTAAAGTGAAACAATAAAAGTAAAATATTTCTTTAAATTTCGCACCTGAGTGGTGTCTATAGTATGCCTGTAAAGTAGTGCATGTTTCTCATGTTTATAATAGTCTCTGCACAGAATGACATTTCTAAAGGAAAAATAGGCATTTAAAATTACTAGCGGCTATAATAAATTGTCGGGTCCCGGCAATACAGATAAAAGTAATTGAAAAAAACGGCATGGGTTCCCCGTAGTCTATTACCAGGCCCTTTATGTCTGAAATAAATATTAAGGGGAACCCCGGAACAAAATTTAAAAAAAAAAGTGTGGGGGTCACCCCCAAATTCCATATCAGGCCCTTCAGGTCTGGTATGGATATTAAGGGGAACCCTGCACCAATTTTTTTTTTCAAAATGGTTTGGGGTCCCCCTCAGAACCCTGCGCCAAAAAAAATTGTGTGGGGTTCTCCCAAAATTCCACACCAGACCCTTATTCGAGCATGCAACCTGGCAGGCCGCAGGAAAAGAGGGGGAGAGGAGAGAGTGCCCCCTCCCTCCTGAACCGTACCAGGCCACATGCCCTCAACACAGGGAGGGCCTCATCCCCACAACCCTTGCCTGGGGACCTCCAGATCCCAGCCCCCCCTATGTGAATTGGTAAGGGGTACATTACACCCCTACCAATTTCACAAAAAAGTGTCAACATTTTAAAAACGACAGGAAACAGCTTGGGGCAAGTCACTGAATAAAAAAAAAAAAAAAGATTCCAGCGATGTAAGCCAGCCATTCTCGATCTCCAGCAATGTAATCCATTCTCTATCTCCAGTGAGGATACAACACACACGATCCTTCCCCCACGGGAGGCACCCGATGAATGACGCACTCCAGTCTTACAGCTCTTATATAGACGAGGGTGGGGCCACCCGTGACGCAAGGAGAAACGCCACCCTCCTCTAACGCAATGCAGGTTTCTGGTTGCATCAGAGAGGGGCGGGGTCATCCGTGCACGTCACTGGGAAACCCGGAGTTTCTCCTTGCTTCAGAGGGGGCGGGGTCACTCGTGAGTCGTGCACGTGACAGTTGGCCTGCCCTCAGCTATAAAAGAGCTGTCAAACAGGTCAAGCGTCATTCGGCCAGGCGCCTCCTATGGAGGCAGTATCAATAAAAAGAAAATAAAGGTCTAGTGTGACCCTCTGACACCTCCATCTCTAGTAGTACACAAAAAGACAAAAGAGGTAGCCCTGGGACTTTGAGTGAGGTGAGGGAGGTTTAGCCAATGTTCACAGTGAACAATGAGACAAAACCTATTTATTCGTTTCAAGGTGTTACAGTATGTAACGGAGCGGCAACAACAATGATTGTGAGTTACCCAGCATAATAGCCAACGTACACAACACAGAAAATAAATATATAAAGATGTATTACAAATGTTACACATCAATGAGCAACAATTTAAAAAAAACTTGAAAGTTGCTGGGCAAGTGGATACACATATACATTAAGAAAATAAAATGTGCATACATATAAACAGGGAAATATGTAAACATAATGCAGACATCAATAATACCCAGCATGTACCGGCATAAAACAAGCATCAATAAAGCCCTACGCGTTTTGCGAGACCCTGCTCACTTCTTGGCAAGAGAGGTCTGAAGCAGAGACCTCACACTTACCGACGGGCTGAAATAGATTGCCAAACGCTGGATATCAAGATGGCGCCGTATAGTGCATCCAGCTCAGGAGCTGAGGAGGCAGAGCAAACAAAAGCCACAACAGGGGAACGACCGGAGGATCAGCATGGTCTGGATAGGGGTATTTCTCACTGCGGCCTTCACTTAGCCCCTTAAAATCATGTCTAGAAAATATCTGCAAGGATGCACATGTATCAGAAGGCATCATAATTGCAAAATAAGCTTAATGTGTAAGGTTCTTATAGGTAAAATAAAATGTATATATAAAGATGTAAATAAAGAAATTAAGCTTACTAAAGTAGGTTGGTATTGGCGCAGGGTTCCCCTTAATATCCATACCAGACCACAAATTCTAGAGACTGTCCTACGATTTTACCGTGGCCAGAACATGGACTTTTCCTTGAGCGAACTCAAACTTTAGTGTATAGCGATGTTTCATACTTATCAGTACCATTATTGTTGAATTTTACATCATTTAACATTCCAGAGAGTTGCCCAAAATCAATGGGATTATGGTTTAAAACGGTCTTTCAAACACATATAAACTTATTTTGGGATGCTACACAAGGGCTTAAATTTAAGAAAGTTTCAAAGAGGGATTTGGGTACTGATATCATATCAGGCCTCAGTTTGGGTAGTTCAATTTGGAATAGGGTTGATATAGAGAGCCTAAATATGAGAGGACTAAATTATGTGGGTGGATTACAGCAGATACTGCTTAAAGGGGGAAGAGTGGATTTAAACGCTCTAGCTGAAATGAAGGTAGATATTCAGAACATTCACACCATTGCTGCAGATTTGCAGAACATTCAAATGTCGGTGAGTGCACTGAATAAAACACTTCAAACTAATAATGTATCCAAGTCTATAGTTTGTGGTATCATAGGAAACTTGCTGAGTGAACACCTGAGCCTAGGGCTTCGAGAGATCAAACAAGGAGAATGACCAAGGATAATGAACTCAACTTTATTATTCCATCTTATCAAAGACAGTGGTGTTACTTGTAGGAACTTTGCCCTTGCTAAAGTAAGAAGCCTGGATACTCTTTGCAATAAAGATCGCATTGGAAAGCAGGAAATACCTCTGACTGTCGACATCCCTACATGGTCAACAACACCCTTACCCGTATACAAGATGATCGTTCTTGGTGAGGTGGAGGTGAGAAATGGCACTAATATACTGAAACAACTGCTACCGCAAAGCAAACTTGTCGTCAAGGACAACCAAGTGTGGAAAACCATGGATCCCAACTGCTGTACCAGACGTGCCCAGGCCTGGCTTTGTTCCTGTTCTTTTGAGCGGCTGGAGTACATAGATGGCTGTGCTGCTACACAGTCTGGAAACTGCCTGGTTCAATTGCAAAAATTTGAACCGGCCTGGAAGAGAATAATTCATGGAGAAGATTCAAGGGTCTGTGCATTAGGGGTCCCCTCATTCACTTGGCAGAAGCAAGTTCAGTGCCGGACACCCATCACAGGCTGGTGTGTGAACCTCACAGAAGGACTGTTAACAATTGGAGAGGAAGACATTCGAGCTAATATCCAGATGAATCAAGTATCTATGGACATTGAGCAAACTGATCTTGGCAAATGGGACTCTATGATTTCTCCTTTATTTAAGAAAATACCACAACTTACAGTTGAATTGGATACATTATTTAAGAGGGATAGTAGAAAAATTATAGAATTACAAGAACTGGTGAAGGAAAACCTCATCAGTTCTAGTAAAATTACTAAGGAATTTCAGGAGCCTTGGTGGAGCATACCCAATAACACTTTTACTCACCCGCTATTGAGAACACTTTCCATAATTTTTGTGTTTATTCAATTTGTATTAATATGTTTTTTGTTTGGTTTATATAGTTGTGGTAGAAGACAATTAAGAATAATTTAGAAAAGTAAGGAAGACCTAGATATGGCTTCAATCTTAAGAGCCAGGGAGGTCTGAGCGGTTTGGTTGTTTGAGTTATGGATCAGTTCTAGTAGTTAGAACCGATCCAAGTGGGGGAATGTTGTAGTATATGTAGTGATGTGTTTATATATATATATATATATATATATATATATATATATATATATATATATATATATATATATATTATACTGTATTATGTGAGTAAAAGATTGAACAGGCCAAATCTTAGTAACCTGTAATTGCATTACACATCAAAAGATACTTCCATTGTCCATTATCAAATGGACAAAGAGAAGGATATAGGAAGTCCTTTTTTCACATCAGACCTGTAATTCACATTAAGAGACGCTTGTCTATTGTCATATAGCCAACTGGACAGAATGAGCTCTTGCTTACATATCAAACCATTTCCTAGGCCACAGGTAATCTAATTACTTATTAAAGAGAGCTAATTGGTATGCAAGGATGTATGCTAGTTGGCTCCCTAATACTAATTGTTGACTAATTGTTTCAGATCAAAGACGGCCAATCAAATTGTCAGCTATTCAGCGAAAAGGATATTTATTCTGTTAGTCAACTATGACATTCAGTTCATCTTGTCAGAGAGAAGGTACTCCTGTATTCTCTCTGTAGGAGTATGGGGGAGCAGGTAAAAATCTGAATTACTCTGTTGGACTTTTTTTGTATCATCTGTGGATTCTTTGGACTTTATTCTGTATTGGAAGTCGGTTGAATATTAAATGCGTTCTCTGGAGAGCCTGTGTGTGTTGCTGTGGAACAACATCATTTATAATCACACCTTATGAGATCACTACATTGGTGCCGTGACCCGGATGTAATGGATCATACTACAAAACGTATTGTTTTAGAGAACTCAGAAGGCATCCAGATACATGGGGATACTGTAAAAGGCATAGTCGGGGGGTGGATAGTTGTTGAATGTGAGATCATGATGCCAAAGTCTGATTACCCTATGGAACATGTCGTTTGGACTTACCCAGAAGGAAGCGATCGTCACAGGAGTACAAATATAATTTTAGTGGAGACAAAGAATGGACCACAAATGCAAATGACTTTAGACAGAAATTTTACAATATTCAAGGAGGGTATTATATCCTGTAGCCCTCATGATACGAAGGATGGAATCTATACAAAAGTCTTAAATATAATGGTCACAAATTCTAGAGACTGTCCTACGATTTTACCGTGGCCAGAACATGGACTTTTCCTTGAGCGAACTCAAACTTTAGTGTATAGCGATGTTTCATACTTATCAGTACCATTATTGTTGAATTTTACATCATTTAACATTCCAGAGAGTTGCCCAAAATCAATGGGATTATGGTTTAAAACGGTCTTTCAAACACATATAAACTTATTTTGGGATGCTACACAAGGGCTTAAATTTAAGAAAGTTTCAAAGAGGGATTTGGGTACTGATATCATATCAGGCCTCAGTTTGGGTAGTTCAATTTGGAATAGGGTTGATATAGAGAGCCTAAATATGAGAGGACTAAATTATGTGGGTGGATTACAGCAGATACTGCTTAAAGGGGTAGGAGTGGATTTAAACGCTCTAGCTGAAATGAAGGTAGATATTCAGAACATTCACACCATTGCTGCAGATTTGCAGAACATTCAAATGTCGGTGAGTGCACTGAATAAAACACTTCAAACCAATAATGTATCCAAGTCTATAGTTTGTGGTATCATAGGAAACTTGCTGAGTGAACACCTGAGCCTAGGGCTTCGAGAGATCAAACAAGGAGAATGACCAAGGATAATGAACTCAACTTTATTATTCCATCTTATCAAAGACAGTGGTGTTACTTGTAGGAACTTTGCCCTTGCTAAAGTAAGAAGCCTGGATACTCTTTGCAATAAAGATCGCATTGGAAAGCAGGAAATACCTCTGACTGTCGACATCCCTACATGGTCAACAACACCCTTACCCGTAATACAAGATGATCGTTCTTGGTGAGGTGGAGGTGAGAAATGGCACTAATATACTGAAACAACTGCTACCGCAAAGCAAACTTGTCGTCAAGGACAACCAAGTGTGGAAAACCATGGATCCCAACTGCTGTACCAGACGTGCCCAGGCCTGGCTTTGTTCCTGTTCTTTTGAGCGGCTGGAGTACATAGATGGCTGTGCTGCTACACAGTCTGGAAACTGCCTGGTTCAATTGCAAAAATTTGAACCGGCCTGGAAGAGAATAATTCATGGAGAAGATTCAAGGGTCTGTGCATTAGGGGTCCCCTCATTCACTTGGCAGAAGCAAGTTCAGTGCCGGACACCCATCACAGGCTGGTGTGTGAACCTCACAGAAGGACTGTTAACAATTGGAGAGGAAGACATTCGAGCTAATATCCAGATGAATCAAGTATCTATGGACATTGAGCAAACTGATCTTGGCAAATGGGACTCTATGATTTCTCCTTTATTTAAGAAAATACCACAACTTACAGTTGAATTGGATACATTATTTAAGAGGGATAGTAGAAAAATTATAGAATTACAAGAACTGGTGAAGGAAAACCTCATCAGTTCTAGTAAAATTACTAAGGAATTTCAGGAGCCTTGGTGGAGCATACCCAATAACACTTTTACTCACCCGCTATTGAGAACACTTTCCATCATTTTTGTGTTTATTCAATTTGTATTAATATGTTTTTTGTTTGGTTTATATAGTTGTGGTAGAAGACAATTAAGAATAATTCAGAAAAGTAAGGAAGACCTAGATATGGCTTCAATCTTAAGAGCCAGGGAGGTCTGAGCGGTTTGGTTGTTTGAGTTATGGATCAGTTCTAGTAGTTAGAACCGATCCAAGTGGGGGAATGTTGTAGTATATGTAGTGATGTGTTTTTATATATATATATATATATATTATACTGTATTATGTGAGTAAAAGATTGAACAGGCCAAATCTTAGTAACCTGTAATTGCATTACACATCAAAAGATACTTCCATTGTCCATTATCAAATGGACAAAGAGAAGGATATAGGAAGTCCTTTTTTCACATCAGACCTGTAATTCACATTAAGAGACGCTTGTCTATTGTCATATAGCCAACTGGACAGAATGAGCTCTTGCTTACATATCAAACCATTTCCTAGGCCACAGGTAATCTAATTACTTATTAAAGAGAGCTAATTGGTATGCAAGGATGTATGCTAGTTGGCTCCCTAATACTAATTGTTGACTAATTGTTTCAGATCAAAGACGGCCAATCAAATTGTCAGCTATTCAGCGAAAAGGATATTTATTCTGTTAGTCAACTATGACATTCAGTTCATCTTGTCAGAGAGAAGGTACTCCTGTATTCTCTCTGTAGGAGTATGGGGGAGCAGGTAAAAATCTGAATTACTCTGTTGGACTTTTTTTGTATCATCTGTGGATTCTTTGGACTTTATTCTGTATTGGAAGTCGGTTGAATATTAAATGCGTTCTCTGGAGAGCCTGTGTGTGTTGCTGTGGAACAACATCATTTATAATCACACCTTATGAGATCACTACATTGGTGCCGTGACCCGGATGTAATGGATCATACTACAAAACGTATTGTTTTAGAGAACTCAGAAGGCATCCAGATACATGGGGATACTGTAAAAGGCATAGTCGGGGGGTGGATAGTTGTTGAATGTGAGATCATGATGCCAAAGTCTGATTACCCTATGGAACATGTCGTTTGGACTTACCCAGAAGGAAGCGATCGTCACAGGAGTACAAATATAATTTTAGTGGAGACAAAGAATGGACCACAAATGCAAATGACTTTAGACAGAAATTTTACAATATTCAAGGAGGGTATTATATCCTGTAGCCCTCATGATACGAAGGATGGAATCTATACAAAAGTCTTAAATATAATGGTCACAAATTCTAGAGACTGTCCTACGATTTTACCGTGGACAGAACATGGACTTTTCCTTGAGCGAACTCAAACTTTAGTGTATAGCGATGTTTCATACTTATCAGTACCATTATTGTTGAATTTTACATCATTTAACATTCCAGAGAGTTGCCCAAAATCAATGGGATTATGGTTTAAAACGGTCTTTCAAACACATATAAACTTATTTTGGGATGCTACACAAGGGCTTAAATTTAAGAAAGTTTCAAAGAGGGATTTGGGTACTGATATCATATCAGGCCTCAGTTTGGGTAGTTCAATTTGGAATAGGGTTGATATAGAGAGCCTAAATATGAGAGGACTAAATTATGTGGGTGGATTACAGCAGATACTGCTTAAAGGGGTAGGAGTGGATTTAAACGCTCTAGCTGAAATGAAGGTAGATATTCAGAACATTCACACCATTGCTGCAGATTTGCAGAACATTCAAATGTCGGTGAGTGCACTGAATAAAACACTTCAAACCAATAATGTATCCAAGTCTATAGTTTGTGGTATCATAGGAAACTTGCTGAGTGAACACCTGAGCCTAGGGCTTCGAGAGATCAAACAAGGAGAATGACCAAGGATAATGAACTCAACTTTATTATTCCATCTTATCAAAGACAGTGGTGTTACTTGTAGGAACTTTGCCCTTGCTAAAGTAAGAAGCCTGGATACTCTTTGCAATAAAGATCGCATTGGAAAGCAGGAAATACCTCTGACTGTCGACATCCCTACATGGTCAACAACACCCTTACCCGTATACAAGATGATCGTTCTTGGTGAGGTGGAGGTGAGAAATGGCACTAATATACTGAAACAACTGCTACCGCAAAGCAAACTTGTCGTCAAGGACAACCAAGTGTGGAAAACCATGGATCCCAACTGCTGTACCAGACGTGCCCAGGCCTGGCTTTGTTCCTGTTCTTTTGAGCGGCTGGAGTACATAGATGGCTGTGCTGCTACACAGTCTGGAAACTGCCTGGTTCAATTGCAAAAATTTGAACCGGCCTGGAAGAGAATAATTCATGGAGAAGATTCAAGGGTCTGTGCATTAGGGGTCCCCTCATTCACTTGGCAGAAGCAAGTTCAGTGCCGGACACCCATCACAGGCTGGTGTGTGAACCTCACAGAAGGACTGTTAACAATTGGAGAGGAAGACATTCGAGCTAATATCCAGATGAATCAAGTATCTATGGACATTGAGCAAACTGATCTTGGCAAATGGGACTCTTTGATTTCTCCTTTATTTAAGAAAATACCACAACTTACAGTTGAATTGGATACATTATTTAAGAGGGATAGTAGAAAAATTATAGAATTACAAGAACTGGTGAAGGAAAACCTCATCAGTTCTAGTAAAATTACTAAGGAATTTCAGGAGCCTTGGTGGAGCATACCCAATAACACTTTTACTCACCCGCTATTGAGAACACTTTCCATAATTTTTGTGTTTATTCAATTTGTATTAATATGTTTTTTGTTTGGTTTATATAGTTGTGGTAGAAGACAATTAAGAATAATTCAGAAAAGTAAGGAAGACCTAGATATGGCTTCAATCTTAAGAGCCAGGGAGGTCTGAGCGGTTTGGTTGTTTGAGTTATGGATCAGTTCTAGTAGTTAGAACCGATCCAAGTGGGGGAATGTTGTAGTATATGTAGTGATGTGTTTTTATATATATATATATATATATATATATATATATATATATATATATATATATATATATATATTATACTGTATTATGTGAGTAAAAGATTGAACAGGCCAAATCTTAGTAACCTGTAATTGCATTACACATCAAAAGATACTTCCATTGTCCATTATCAAATGGACAAAGAGAAGGATATAGGAAGTCCTTTTTTCACATCAGACCTGTAATTCACATTAAGAGACGCTTGTCTATTGTCATATAGCCAACTGGACAGAATGAGCTCTTGCTTACATATCAAACCATTTCCTAGGCCACAGGTAATCTAATTACTTATTAAAGAGAGCTAATTGGTATGCAAGGATGTATGCTAGTTGGCTCCCTAATACTAATTGTTGACTAATTGTTTCAGATCAAAGACGGCCAATCAAATTGTCAGCTATTCAGCGAAAAGGATATTTATTCTGTTAGTCAACTATGACATTCAGTTCATCTTGTCAGAGAGAAGGTACTCCTGTATTCTCTCTGTAGGAGTATGGGGGAGCAGGTAAAAATCTGAATTACTCTGTTGGACTTTTTTTGTATCATCTGTGGATTCTTTGGACTTTATTCTGTATTGGAAGTCGGTTGAATATTAAATGCGTTCTCTGGAGAGCCTGTGTGTGTTGCTGTGGAACAACATCATTTATAATCACACCTTATGAGATCACTACATTGGTGCCGTGACCCGGATGTAATGGATCATACTACAAAACGTATTGTTTTAGAGAACTCAGAAGGCATCCAGATACATGGGGATACTGTAAAAGGCATAGTCGGGGGGTGGATAGTTGTTGAATGTGAGATCATGATGCCAAAGTCTGATTACCCTATGGAACATGTCGTTTGGACTTACCCAGAAGGAAGCGATCGTCACAGGAGTACAAATATAATTTTAGTGGAGACAAAGAATGGACCACAAATGCAAATGACTTTAGACAGAAATTTTACAATATTCAAGGAGGGTATTATATCCTGTAGCCCTCATGATACGAAGGATGGAATCTATACAAAAGTCTTAAATATAATGGTCACAAATTCTAGAGACTGTCCTACGATTTTACCGTGGCCAGAACATGGACTTTTCCTTGAGCGAACTCAAACTTTAGTGTATAGCGATGTTTCATACTTATCAGTACCATTATTGTTGAATTTTACATCATTTAACATTCCAGAGAGTTGCCCAAAATCAATGGGATTATGGTTTAAAACGGTCTTTCAAACACATATAAACTTATTTTGGGATGCTACACAAGGGCTTAAATTTAAGAAAGTTTCAAAGAGGGATTTGGGTACTGATATCATATCAGGCCTCAGTTTGGGTAGTTCAATTTGGAATAGGGTTGATATAGAGAGCCTAAATATGAGAGGACTAAATTATGTGGGTGGATTACAGCAGATACTGCTTAAAGGGGTAGGAGTGGATTTAAACGCTCTAGCTGAAATGAAGGTAGATATTCAGAACATTCACACCATTGCTGCAGATTTGCAGAACATTCAAATGTCGGTGAGTGCACTGAATAAAACACTTCAAACCAATAATGTATCCAAGTCTATAGTTTGTGGTATCATAGGAAACTTGCTGAGTGAACACCTGAGCCTAGGGCTTCGAGAGATCAAACAAGGAGAATGACCAAGGATAATGAACTCAACTTTATTATTCCATCTTATCAAAGACAGTGGTGTTACTTGTAGGAACTTTGCCCTTGCTAAAGTAAGAAGCCTGGATACTCTTTGCAATAAAGATCGCATTGGAAAGCAGGAAATACCTCTGACTGTCGACATCCCTACATGGTCAACAACACCCTTACCCGTATACAAGATGATCGTTCTTGGTGAGGTGGAGGTGAGAAATGGCACTAATATACTGAAACAACTGCTACCGCAAAGCAAACTTGTCGTCAAGGACAACCAAGTGTGGAAAACCATGGATCCCAACTGCTGTACCAGACGTGCCCAGGCCTGGCTTTGTTCCTGTTCTTTTGAGCGGCTGGAGTACATAGATGGCTGTGCTGCTACACAGTCTGGAAACTGCCTGGTTCAATTGCAAAAATTTGAACCGGCCTGGAAGAGAATAATTCATGGAGAAGATTCAAGGGTCTGTGCATTAGGGGTCCCCTCATTCACTTGGCAGAAGCAAGTTCAGTGCCGGACACCCATCACAGGCTGGTGTGTGAACCTCACAGAAGGACTGTTAACAATTGGAGAGGAAGACATTCGAGCTAATATCCAGATGAATCAAGTATCTATGGACATTGAGCAAACTGATCTTGGCAAATGGGACTCTATGATTTCTCCTTTATTTAAGAAAATACCACAACTTACAGTTGAATTGGATACATTATTTAAGAGGGATAGTAGAAAAATTATAGAATTACAAGAACTGGTGAAGGAAAACCTCATCAGTTCTAGTAAAATTACTAAGGAATTTCAGGAGCCTTGGTGGAGCATACCCAATAACACTTTTACTCACCCGCTATTGAGAACACTTTCCATAATTTTTGTGTTTATTCAATTTGTATTAATATGTTTTTTGTTTGGTTTATATTGTTGTGGTAGAAGACAATTAAGAATAATTCAGAAAAGTAAGGAAGACCTAGATATGGCTTCAATCTTAAGAGCCAGGGAGGTCTGAGCGGTTTGGTTGTTTGAGTTATGGATCAGTTCTACTAGTTAGAACCGATCCAAGTGGGGGAATGTTGTAGTATATGTAGTGATGTGTTTTTATATATATATATATATTATACTGTATTATGTGAGTAAAAGATTGAACAGGCCAAATCTTAGTAACCTGTAATTGCATTACACATCAAAAGATACTTCCATTGTCCATTATCAAATGGACAAAGAGAAGGATATAGGAAGTCCTTTTTTCACATCAGACCTGTAATTCACATTAAGAGACGCTTGTCTATTGTCATATAGCCAACTGGACAGAATGAGCTCTTGCTTACATATCAAACCATTTCTTAGGCCACAGGTAATCTAATTACTTATTAAAGAGAGCTAATTGGTACGCAAGGATGTATGCTAGTTGGCTCCCTAATACTAATTGTTGACTAATTGTTTCAGATCAAAGACGGCCAATCAAATTGTCAGCTATTCAGCGAAAAGGATATTTATTCTGTTAGTCAACTTTGACATTCAGTTCATCTTGTCAGAGAGAAGGTACTCCTGTATTCTCTCTGTAGGAGTATGGGGGCGCAGGTAGAAATCTGAATTACTCTGTTGGACTTTTTTTGTATCATCTGTGGATTCTTTGGACTTTATTCTGTATTGGAAGTCGGTTGAATATTAAATGCGTTCTCTGGAGAGCCTGTGTGTGTTGCTGCGGAACAACATCATTTATAATCACACCTTATGAGATCACTACACTAAGGGGGAACCCATGGCATTTTTTTTCAATTACTTTTATCTGTCTTTCGTGTGCATCATCTTTAGAATAGGCTTCCTTCTGAGATGACAGCCATGCAGGACTCACAAGATCCTCCTTTTGGGTGTTGTAATGAGAGTGTCTGATCTAAGCTGCTGGGTAGGAGGAAGGGGAGGGATAGACCAGCAATCAATGCTTTTGATTCTCTGTCTCTTGGCACCCCGCCCAGCAGCACCTAAGCTTTGACCCCAGTCACTAGATTGCCAACAGTCATGGGTTCAAACTGGGACATGTGTATAATTTCCATGACTGTCCCGGGCAATCCGTGTCTGTTGGCAATTATGATCTTTGTGTGAGAGACCTGAAGACAAGATCAGCAGTGACGGGGAGATTCTCCAACTGTTGTCCAATCAGCCTGGACATTGCATTTTTCCTAATACTGTGCCACAGTGCATTTGCCATTGTAGAACCCAAACAATTTGCATTCATATGTTTTTATTGCACATGCCTAGGCTCATTCCTTACTATTGTGCTAATCCACTTTTCAAGCAAACAGCAACATATGAGATACTATACACATCTGCCAGCCCTTAATATATTTTATGGACTACCGATGATGCTTAAATACAGCCCATATGCATGTGATCTATATCCCCATGACTAAGCTCCAGGGGGTGGAGTGAAATGCATTGGGACGTGGCCTGTGAGGAGTCCAGGCTTAGGTTGCCACCCTGTTTACCTCTATAGGATTCAATTGTAACATGTTACATGTTACACCCCTATTTGTCAGCTGCCACCACCCCTTCAACCCCCTACCGTGACAGGAGTCACCTGCTGTCAAAATTTAAAAAAAAAGCGTAGGCATGCAGGGCTCCACCCACATGGCTGCATCATTCATTCACTGGTTCACTGGAGTCTGTGAAAGAATCAACTGAAACTACCATCATTCACCACAGCAGAAGGCTTGAGCGCTCTCATAGTTCATTGATCTTCCTGCTCTCCAGTAACTGTCTGCTAGTACAGGAGGTACTGAAATTGTACAGGAGCCTGACACTGCATCTGATATCTGATGATTGCAGGTGCAATGCTATGCAGACTCCAGGAAAAAAAATTAAACCTACTAAAATATGTACATTTATTATTATTTTGAAAGATGAACTTAGCCTTTAACTAAAATAACAGGAGCTGCATATAACTAAATTAACAAGAGCTGAATATAAACTCTATTGGAACAAACATGTTCACCTACTAATATACTGGAAGATGATTACTATACACATACATTGGGGTGACCAGAAATCCCCAGTTTCAGGGGACAGCCCCCTGATTAAGGACACTGTCCCCGGACCAAGTCTGTCCCTGGTTTTGTCCCCAGATTGGATTTAATTGGGGGCAGGGGCAATTTCAAAGAAAGTCCGTGCAGAAATAATATAAAAAAAATTGAATTAGACACCCCTACTAGCATAGGGGGGGGGGGGTTGTATTTTTTCCAGTATCTGTGCCCCTTTCTGATGATCATGTGTGGTCGGGCGGAGGGAATATTTCTTCAGTTTTGGGCGCATGCCCATTCAGCTTCGCTCTCATGTTTTTCTGCCTTGGCTCAAATCCTGGCCAGCCACCTGCCAATCTCCTTGCCCTCCCTGGCAGAGTGATCTTCCTCTGCTCCCCATCCAGTAGTAGCCGGGGGTCCCGGAGAGTAAGACTTGAGAGGCTGTGAGGCGGGCGGCGAAGGGCAGAGAGTCGCTGATTGTTGCCATTACTAAAATCTGGTCACCTTAACATTCATTAGCACAGACTTTGCTCCCTGGCACTGTGCGTGTGAGATAATAACAAAAGGACAGAGACTTGTCTGTCACTAGAATTCAGATCAAGAAGTTATGGGCAGCAACAGTTAAACAGCAAGAAAGCATTACCAATGACCTAATAGGGTCTCAGAGATCCTCGCAGTGGAGCATTGACACTTTTTAGCTACTGTATATAGATATAAGGTATAAATGTGTGGAGCGCATTCACTTGACTTTCTCAAATGCAAATTTTTGGATCAATTTGATTCTATATACTATATGTAAATGACAATGGCATCAATAAAATGAC
This sequence comes from Rana kukunoris, assembly GCA_029574335.1. NCBI lineage: Eukaryota > Metazoa > Chordata > Amphibia > Anura > Ranidae > Rana > Rana kukunoris. Next base: position 252,918,893 of record CM056051.1, on the reverse strand, counting down.
ATTACAATTATGATTTTATAGTTCAGCGATGTTTTATGTGTTTCAGTCATTTTTTTTTACTTTTTAACTTTTTAGAAGAAGAGGAAAAATGGAAAACATCAATAGGAAAGAATTCTAATGAAGTTCTATATCGCTTAGAAGTCACTTAGTTCACTTCAGGATTGTCTTTGTGAATTAATCATGAGAAAGATCTAACTGCTCAAGCCTTGATAATACCTTGTACTGAAGGCATGTTTTATGATGAGTTTAAGCAGTGCATTTAATGCTATATTAAATATGGTTGAAGAGAATTTAAGATAAACGTTGGATTGATAGGCTTCACCTCTAGCAGCTGGTGGCAGAAGGCTACCTGATCACAGAAAGAGTTAGATTCCTACAACTTCCATTGTCTTTATACCACTTGTGCCTTACTTTGTCCCTGTGACCTCTGATTTGTCGTCAATGACTCTGCCTTAACTAAGCAGTAATGTGCTATTTTTCTATGATTATGGCTGCTCTGCTCTGCTTTACCTCTCACAGCTCTCGTATTGTCGTAGACATTTTCTGTTTGGTGTTGCCGCTCTGCATATATTAGCTGTACACTTGAATGTATTATAGGACAGAGAAAAAATTAAAAGCAACCCACGGATGTTGCCTCTTACTAATTGCAGTGGCACACTTTACTGCTGGATAGAATCGGTATGTAATACTCTCCAAATACACAGCTCAGATCATCGAGTGCTCCTCTAAAACGTTTGCTTGAGTTGGCGAAAAAACACATTGAATGTTTGCTTTATGCAGCTTAGGGAAAGTGCAAGGTGAGTGTTTTATACATGAGCTGCATTTTTTCTAATACTGCTTCACAGTGTATTTGCCATTTTAGAACCCAAACAGTTTATGCTGTCTGGAATAGAATAGCAATTCTACAGTTTGTGCTTCTTTTCAAGGTAACAATGTATTTTGTGAAGGTGAAGGTTTTGGTTAGCCCAACATGATGAGAGGTAATGCCAAAATGCATTACCTGCATGTCCAGAGCCAAAAACAGTTTATTCTATTGACAGTTTGACAACTTCTAGCCACTTACCTACATTCACCCCCTTCCTGTCTAGGCCATTTTGAAGCTTTCAGCACAGTCACACTTTGAATGACAATTGCACAGTTATGCTACACTGTACCCATGTGAAATGTATTTTCTTCACATAAATAGAGCTTTCTTTTGGTAGTATGTAATCACTGCTGAGATTTTTATAAAAAAAAAAAAAAAAAAATTGTAAATAAGTAATTTTTCTCATTCACTGATGTGCACTGATGAGGCGGCACTGATGGCCACTGATAGGCTGCAATGATGGGCACTGATGAGGAGGCACTAATATTCTGAAATCATGGGCACTGATAGGTGGCACAGATATGTGGCACTGATGAACACTGATAGGTGGCACTGGTGGGCACTGATAGGTGGTACTGAAGGGCATCGATAGGCAGCATATATAGGCGGCACTGATGGGCACTAATGGGCAGCACTAATGGGCACTGATGGGCGGCACTGATGGGCAGAACCGATGGGCATTAATGAGCTTTACTGATGGGCATTGATGGGAAGCTTTGATATGCGGCACTGAAAGCCAGCACTGACTGGCATCACTAATAGGCACTGATGGGCAGAACCGATGGGCATTAATGAGCTTTACTGATGGGCATTGATGGGAAGCACTGATATGCAGCACTGAAAGCCAGCACTGACTGGCATCACTAATGGCAACTGATTGCTGGCACTGGTGGGCACTCATTGCTGGCAATGGTGGGTACTTGTTGCTGGCACTTCTGGCACTATTATGTAATCAGGGCACTGATCATCACTGTACGACAGTGTGAGGCGAGAAATGCCGATTACCGGCAGATCTTTGCTTACATGTGATCGGCTGTGATTGGACACAACCGATCACATAGTTAAAGAGCCGCGTAAGCATCTCTTTACAAAGATCTGGGTTGTGCCATGTCCTAGCAACATGATGAGACCGGGTGCAGAGTCATATGATGTCCACCCAGAACGAGGGCCGCCCTGCCGTCATTTGATGGTGGGCGGGCAGCAAGTGGTTGATATCCCTCACTAACCTGTGAGGCTGCTAGAAGTGCGGTATAAACTATATGTAGCTGCGGTTACAAACAGCATACCACATTGTGTTTTGGTTGAGAGCCAAGACTTCCTGTCTCATACACAGAACACAGAAGAGTCTACCTCATCGCTCAGCTGCTCAGAGCAGGCAATTCTATCAATGAATACAAAGCTTCTGCTGATTGGCTGAGTCAGAAGTTGTGACATCATCAGCCCCCTCTCTGACTCAGAGGGTATTGAGAGTCTTTGATAGAATACATTGCTTGCTCTAAGAGGCTGAGCGCCGATGTGGTAGACTTTACCATGTTCCGGGTATGGGACAAGAAGTCTCGGCTCACACCCGGAACACAGTGTCGTATGCTGTATGTAGCCACAGCTACATACACTTTATACTGCACATCCAGTGGCCCCACAGGTTATTGAGGGACATTGTTCATTTGGGCCAGCTTGCCACAAATGAAATATGTAAAGTGTGTGGATAGATGGAGTTTTTTTTTTTAAGTTACTCATATACCAATTTAGGGTCCACGCACAATGGATATAAAAATCACTGCTTCTACAGGAGTTTAGTGTTTTGCCTGTAGAAGCAGCTCAATGTTATCCTATGTGTCAATGTATATTAGGACCTTAAGACTGGGCTCACACTGCTGTATGGAGCTGCTCACAGCAGGGGTCTAGTGTGTCCCTGTTCACCGTTTTAGGTCCGAATTCGGTCCCAATTTTCGGCTGAATTCGGACCCGAAACGGACCAGAAAAAGCACAGGACTCCTGTGCAAGTCGCTTTGGAGCCCCTCCAGAGATGTGTGAAATGGCTCCATAGAGAGCCTGTCACAATCTCCTGACATGCAAATTGGATGAAGAGAAAGCCACATCCAATTTGCACTAGTGAGAACCCAGCCTTAGAGGTATATTTTAAGCTCAGCATTAAAGTCTCATGCACGCTGGTTCATTATAAAACTCTCTTTCTTCTGACAGGTTTTTTTAAGCCTGTTAAACTGTGTTTGGGCAATTATTTATCTCCATGGCCAGAAATTATAATGTATTCTGGCTATTGAAATTAATAAATGCAGAAGTGCTAAATACGTCTAGAAGCATTTATCAGTGTCAAGCATTTTTTTGCCAAAACTCTGCTGCTCCTGGATGCACTGGCAGTAGTTTATTTTCCCAGTCTCGAAACTTTCCTGCGATTAACCGCTGCTGGAAGCCTATGTGTGCATGGATACATAGGCTAACATGCAGAGGAGTTTAGAGGTCAGTGCCCACCAATTGCAGCCCCATCAGCGCCCATCAATTGCAACCTACCAGTTCCCACCAAATCCAGATCATCAGTGCACACCAATTGCAGTCTGTCAGTGCTCCTGGATCACACAGAGCAGCGACGAGCTCCTGCTGTCACAGAGCTTGGATTTGAATCTCCCGGGCAGCCACTGTAACAAAATCCCTCCTCCTAGACCAGCTTGCGGCTTTTATGATAAATGTCACATTGATTAAATTTTACTGCATTGGATCAGTGTTCCATCTATCTCACAGGAGGCGTGACTTTGTTACAGTGCCACCAGGAATTTCAGACCAAAGCTTGTGCGATGTGCAAGACACACACAAGCAGTCGCATTGCTAGGGTTGGTGTCACCTGGTGTGGTCAGCACCCAGCAGGAACCATGGGTCATTGGCCAGCAGGAACCACAGGTCAGCGGCCAGCAGGACTCACAGGTCAGCGGCCAGCAGGACCCACAGGTCCGAGACAGTTGCCTGCAGGACCTACAGCCTGTGGGTCCTGCTGGGAGGTGAATGCGGATCTGTGGGTCCTGCAGGGGGCTGGCTACGGATCTGTGGGCCCTGCAATGGGCTGGCCGCGGATCTGTGGGTCTTGCAAGGAGCTGGCCGCGGACATGTGGGTCCTGCAGGGGGGTGGCCGTGGATATGTGGGTCCTGCAGGGGGATAGCCACGGATATGTGGGTCCTGCAGGGGGCTGGCCGCGGATGTGTGGGTCCTGCAGGAGGCTGGCTGCGGATATGTGGGTCTTGCAGGGGGCTGGCCAAGGATCTGTGGGTCCTGCTTGGAGCTGATCATGACCTGTGGGACCTGCTGGCCTATAGGCCACCATGACTAGCTTCCAGCAGGACCCATGGGTATAAGGCAGCTCCCAGCAGGGGGGAAATTAAAATGATGATCGTGTGGGGGTCATGGATCGATGGTAGCTGCCAGCTCAGCAGGACAGGTCCTCCTCCTTGAAAAGAAGGGGGAAAAAACTGACTAAACCAATTTGTGAAACAGAAAAAGCAGCTGGCACACAAACAAACAAAGTCCAAAGAAATTACAATACAAAAAGTCCAGCGCTAATATATAATGGTGAGTGTAAAGATTAATAGTGAATACATATAGTCCAATAATGTCCAAACAGGTGAGATGGATCAATCCAACAGGTGAGTAATTTATGATTCAAATGAGTGGGTGATGGGTGGATATTATCTTATGGGGTAAGTAGCTTGTCTGCAGCAATCCTCCAAAACATCATAAAAAATGAAGTGGGTACTCTTACCGACAGTAGGAGACTCACATGTTAATACTAACAGTAAGTCTAGAAGGCGTGATGGTCTTGACAGACCTGGGACTCTGCATGGATGGTCACTCCGGGCGGTGATGGCTGTATCAATCCAGTCCAATGAATACCTCCAATCCAGGAACCCAAACAGATGTGGTTTGAAAATGCAGGTCACAAATGGCCAGCCTCAATGAATAGGCAGGACGTGCATGGACATGAAAAAAAAAAGAGAGTGCTCCAGATGGTGCAAATCAAACTAAACCTGGGAAGGTTTTATTTGAAAAAATATTACATAAAATCATGTGATAAGATAAAATAAAAAGCAGTATAGGGTGCTAACATAGCAATACCCAACGCGTTTCGGCTCAGAAAGCCATCAACAGGGGCACGGGGCACCCCCATACTGCTGGACTTTTAAAAGAAACATAAATTCAAGCCACCTCCCATTGAGGGAGGGGACAGGAAATTGGATAACAAAACATACAGAAAGTGATGGCGTGCATACCTATAACCATATATGAAATTCATTTTACATCTAGTATACAATAGATTATACAGCTCACATGGTAAAGTAATCCTATGTAGTATGAACCTTAATTATGCTAGGATTTATGCACACAAAGCTATATTAAGGCTATAACCGGTGACTCCTAATAAATGTATATATAGGGGACACCCTTGGAGTGTAAATAGCAGCCTATGATGAGAGGGACTCCACTGCGCAACTGCCTAAATTGCAGCACAGTGTGTCGCACATGGAGTCCCACTTCACTACACAATCCACCACCAGAGGGAGTCAGCCAAAACTCCCAAGGTGGCAGCCAGCGGGGTCACCTGGAGTCAAACAATGCTCCAAAGAGTGTGGCGGGGACACCGGAAAATGGCCTGTAAACATTAAGTGAGCCGGGGGGGGAGGCATGGGCGGCATGAGTAACAGGAGCGAGCGGTGAGTGTCTAATCAAAAGCCGCTCGCGCCCGTCGCACCTCCTACATACACGCCCATCTCCCCAGTACAGCAGGCAAGACGTCCGACGTGATAATGTTATGGCGGCAGACATGATGACGTTATCCCTTGGGGCTGCTTTAGCGGATTTTGTGTTAGTAAAAGACGATTTGTGCTTTTCAGTCTGTTACTGCGTGATGAATGTGCTTACTTCTTTACGAACGGTAGTTTTACCAGAACGAGCGCTGTCGTCTCATAACTTGCTTCTGAGCATGCACGGGTTTTTCACATCGTTAAAGCCCACACACAGCCATTATTTACAACCTTAAAAAACGACAACGTTAAAAAAGTTGTGAAAAAATAGAGCATGTTCGAAATTTTTAATGCCCATTTTTTAGATCGTGAAAAATGCTCTGGAGCCCACACACGATTGTTTTTGATGACATTAAAAAAAACTTCATGTTTTAGAACCCGAAAAACGGTCGTGTGTACGTAGCATCAGATATTTGTGACTGTGGTTTCATGATTCTTACAGAAAATAAAAATATGTTTAACATTAGCCTGTTTTTGAAAAAAAAAAAGACCAGAAAGGAAAATGGGGCACAATTATGCCTGGGTCTCTCGCCAAGGTTTCAAGGACGAGTTTGCTCGGGTCGGTGTGCCAAGAAAAAAACCAGACAAGGACATATCAAGACACTTAAAGGTGTAGAAATCACATGGACTAATTAAAACAGGCTTGAATAATTTTACATGTTTTGTAAAAAAGCACAAGTGTGTAAAACCCTTATGCCACGTACACACGGTCGTTTTTTGCGATGAAAAAAAACGACGTTTTTTAAAACGTCATTTAAATTGATCGTGTGTGGGCAAAACGTCGTTTTTTGTCTTCAAAAAAACGACCAAAAAAAAATTCCAACATGCTTGAATTTTTTGTGTCGTTTTTCAAAACGTTGTTTTTTGTTTCACAAAAAGTCACAGTGTGTAGCAAAAACGTCGTTCAAAACGACGTTTTTCCACCCTGCGCATGCCCAGAAGCTAGTTATGAAGCGAGCTTCAATGGAAAAGAGTGGTGAACGTAACCTCGCTTTTTGTGAAAAAACGATGGTGTGTATGCAAAATTGTCTTTGAAAAGTGACGTTTCAAAAACGTCGTTTTTTACTTCACAGAAAACGTCGTTTTTTTTCATCGCAAAAAACGACCGTGTGTACGCGGCATTAGGTTATATATGCATAGGAGATGGATGTAAATGTACATCTAGCATCAATGCTGCATCTCTTACCAGCCTGACATTTCAACAGAAGTCGCATACCGGGATGAGCAATTCAAGTGAGAGAGGACTGCTGGCTAAAGTCAACAGACATATAATCCTAAATAAATATGAGAAATTTGCAGCCAAATACATATGTGGTCATATTGAAAAACCCGTAAAAGTTCCTTATGAGGACAAAACAGCACCCTGCCTATTTCTATGAATACTAATATTAAATGAGGCATTAGTATTGTTTTCAAATGTACCCGTCTTCCGAAGAGAATGAAATTATTATTTTGGTGCACTTCTTTTATTTGTTTTATTTGTTTTATTTGTTTGTTTCCTCTGGTATTTCCCTTCTTTTCACTAGTGGGTAACCACTGAGAAATCCATCGTTCTACTGCTATTTACTGTATATTTGACAAGATGTGATCCATTATTATCAGTGGAGAACACAGTTTCCTTTAGGTAGTATAAATGTTTCCATATTTCTACTTTTCCACAGGTACTGTATTTATCGTGGTATTGCGTGCACCCACGTATAGCGCTCACCCCCAACCTAGAAGTGAAAATCCTGAAAAAAAAAGAATATACTTACAGTTTAGATGCCCCTCGTCGGTGTCTTACCCGGCGTCCATCGGCAGCCTTGTCCGGTCCAGCGGCCTCAGTGGTGTCCTCCCCACTTCTCCCGCGCTGTCTCAGAGTCGAATCCCCGCTTCCCGCTCTTAGTTTGAACGCCACCACCGACATATACCGAGCACAGTACGCTTGGCTTCTCACGCATAAAGGCTTGGAGCGTGACCGCGAGTGAAGCCGAGCCTGGCCGAATGTACCCAAGTGTACTGCGCTCAGTATATGTCGGCGGCAGCGTTCAAACTAAGCGCGGGAAGCGTATATCGGTGTATATCGCGCATCCACGATTTTCCCCTTATTATTATTATTAAGGGGAAAAAAGTGCGTGGTATACGCCGATAAATACGGTATTTACAGTTTTGCACTGATTTTGCTGGAATACTGCTGGGTCTTTGTACAGTGAGGAAGTTGTCAATCTCTGAAAAGGAGACTGCTTTGACCAAAACCCAACACTGTATCCTGGCCTAGGCCAACAAGGCCCAGGCCTAGGGCAGCACTTTGCTAAGGGGCAGCACAGAAAGTGCCCCAGCCAGCTTGCGCTACACTGTTAATGTAGCGCCAGTCTTATGGGGTGGACTGGGCTGAGAGACAAATTAGTCTAGGGCCCCCCATAAAGCTGTCGTACTGCTTCCGGTGTGCAAGCGGTCGGCATTATACAACTGTGGGGGAGGGGGGTGCTGCTTCTAATTTTGACTTTCCTATCATCCTGAACCACAAACCTTCCTCACTGTGCTATATGTTTCTGCTGCACCATTGGCATGGTTATATCTTCTTAGTCCTCTCCATAAAATTATCAGAAATGTGTGCTTAAAGTAGAACTGTAGGCAACACATTTTCTTTCATTTTGGATTGAGTAAGGGAAGGTTATAGCCCCTGTCAGTTTATTTTTTACCATCCCTGTCCTATTGCAGATATTTTCCTTCACTTTCTGCCCCACAGCCAAACAGGAAGTGAGAGAAAATCTATATAAATTGAGGGAATTCATTGCCCCCCCCCCCCCGCCCTCAGAACTAGTGTCCCCACTCGAAAATTTCAGGGCGGGTCTTAACCACTTCAAACCCGCATCACGTCCAAAGACGTGAACAGCGCAGACCTGAGGCGCCGGGTTGACGTCTTTGGACGTGATTTGCTTGTAATTCCCCGCGCGCGCCACAGGGTGGCGCGCGGCGGGGAAAAACAGTCCCGACGCATCACCGAGGATACGATGCGTGTACCCGGCGGCCGCGATGTCCGTCAGGTACACGCGATCGTCGGTGAGACAGCAGGGACGTGGAGCTCTGAGTGTAAACACAGAGCTTCACGTCCTGTCAGTGAGGTGACAGATGCTGTGTCTCTTGTACATAGGGAGACAGCATCGGTCACCTCCCCCAGTCACCCCCCTCCCCCCATACAGTTAGAACACACCCAGGCAATACATTTAACCCCTTCCTCACCCCCTAGTGTTAACCCCTTCAATGCCAGTCACATTTATACAGTAATTAGTGCATTTTTATAGCACTGGTCGCTGTATAAATGTGAATGGCGCCAAAAATGTGTCAAAAGTGTCCGATGTGTCCGTCGCAATATCGCAGTCCCAATAAAAATCGCAGATCGCCGCCATTACTAGTAAAAAAAAAATATAAAAAAAAAAATCATAATTATGTCCCCTATTTTGTAGGTGCTATAACTTTTGCGCAAAGCAGTCACTTATTGTGATTTTTTTTTTTTTTTTTTACAAAAATACGTAGAAGAATACGTATCGGCCTTAACTGAGAAAAAAAAATATAAAAAAAAAAAAAAAAATGGGATATTTATTATAGCAACAAGTAAAAAATATATATATATTTTTAAATTGTCGCTCTTTTTTTCATTATAACGCAAAAAATAAAAACCGCACGGGCGATCAAATACCACCAAAAGAAAGCTCTATTTGTGGGGAAAAAAGGGACGCCAATTTTGTTTGGGTGCCACGTCGCACTACCGCGCAATTGTCAGTTAAAGCGACGCAGTGCCGGAAGCTGAAATTTCGCCTGGGCACGAAGGGGGTTTATGTGCCCAGTAAGCAAGTGGTTAAAAAGAAAGGGGTGTGGCCTTGACATAAAGGGTGGGTCATATTTAAATTAGGGGGTGCAAGAGTTTAGTCAGGCCTAGGGCAGTATAATCCCTAAATACACTACTGCCAAAACCCCTGCCTTGACCAAAAGCTTGGGTCCAGTGATAGCAGAGCACAAACAGCACTGCAAGATGGTTAGGACTTCCAAGAAGCCAGGATGTGCAGCCTGAGACGAGGATCTATTCTCCTCCCTCAGAAATGTGCAGTAGGATGCATTTAAGGGTATCAAACCTCTTCCTCAGCCTAAATCTAGGTCTACCCACACATAGTAGTAGGTGGACCAGGGGCCGGCCAGGGCGGGCTCCTAGTGGACTGACAAGGAAAGACTAGTAACATCTCTGCCCACATGCAAGAAAATGGAGGGTCAACATAAATGTAGCACTACCCCCGGAGGAGCTGCTGGTTGTTTTGGGCACATTTACCTCTTGGCTCCCCCTGAATTCCTAGGGGTGGATGATGCATATTGCATTTGGTAGAAGTAAAGGAATGTCTGCTGTGCTCTTTATTACCCAGCTGGGTAAAAACAATAAAACTTGTGGTGAGGTTAGTAAAGTTGAAGAAGAAAGGAGAACCGAAGTTTCAGGCGTAATGATAGGGAAACGGTCCTGCTCCCAGGCGTAACATATTTCTATGTGAGTGGGTTTAGCATACCCGGACAGGCCTCTCTCACTGACCCGGCAGCCGGAGTATCTCTCAAACATTTATAGGATAAAGTCTCTGCCACAGACCCTCCTTGGTGAACTTGAACTTGAGGAAAAGTCTCTGCCACAGACCCTCCTTGGTGAACTTCAGAAAGACACCTCTGCCACAGGCCCTCTCTGATTTGTAGTTAGGGAGATAATCCTCCTCAGATGAATTACGCCTGGATCTCTTTCAACTTGTCACCCAGGTACCGACTGACAGGTGATCAATCCTTCAGAGTCCAGCTACCTTGATGCCCGGTGGTTTGTCGAGGCCCTTTTGGACCGCCAGCCTCTCAATGGTGCTCCTCAGATGGACTCCCCACTGAACAGCAATACAGCTTGGGATCCTCAATGGTGGGAACCCAGTCGCTCACTGGGTCCCCCGTCACTGTTCAGATGCTCCGGGCCAACATGGTCCCGGAACCAGGAACACTGCGTGGCACGCATGCCCCGGCCAGGTAGGCCATAACGCCGGGGCGCCGTGATGTGGTCACCCTAAAAGGTGGGTGCCACGCTCGAAGAAGAAGACCCATAACCAATGGCATCTGCCTCATAAAATACCCCTTCCCAGCATGCACAGCAAGGCCAAACCCTCCTGACTGGCTGCTGGGAAAGAGCACCCAAACCTTGACTCGACTGCTGCCACCTGCAGTACCAGGGTTGGAAGAACACCCCAGCACAACAGAATAAGCCCACAGCACAGCCAAGCTGAGACAGAGACCCTGTTTTACATCTAACAATCTGGATCAGAGTTTAACTACACTCTGATCTCCCTCTAAATTTAACTAGCACCGGTACCATAAAGTACCCAGGCTCTACATAAATAAGATTTATGTAAAAGGTATTATTTTAGGTTAAGAAGGTATGCTTATAAGAAACAATATCAATAAGAAAACAAAATAAACTGGTATAATTTTGATAATGTAAGAGTTATAAATCGTGATTATCAAAAAATCTAACATATCAATCTATTTATCATATATATCACACAGAACCTATCAATTAAAAATGCATGGCACACAAGAAAGCATGGTACTAGAAAATGACATAAGGTATATGTAGACATCTAAACCAGATTATGTAAATAGTCAATAATAAATAATGATAAACAATAATGATAAACATATCAATTAACTAAAAACTCATTGGACTTAAAAAAAAAGCATGGTACAACGAAATGACATGTGATATATTCAGAGTTATATGCAAATTATGTAAATAATCAATAATAGATCATGATGAACATATCATTATGAACCTCAATACCTTAGAAACCAGCTTATATTGCTAGGTGGTTAGGACTGCATTAGGAACATATCAATTCATTAGAAACCAGTTTATATTGCCATTGTTTCTTATAAGCATACCTTTTTAACACAAAAAAGTATATTTTACATGCCTTATTTATGACATATCTTGATTTTTTTGAGGCAGTGTTACTTGTCCTTCTTTGTTAGTACAATAGGAGTGTGGCACCTGGTTCGCCTACTACTGTGTAACTATTTTGTTCTGTCTGGGTAGACCTAGATTTGGGTTGAGAAAGAGATCAGGGGGTAGATTCACATACATCTGCGCATATTTATGACGCCGTAGCGTATGTCTTTTAGGCCACGTACACACAATCGAATCTATCTGCTGGAAACGGTCCGACGGACCGTTTCAGCAGACAAATTTGATCGTGTGTACGGGCGGACAGACGGGTTTTTCCAGCAGACAGATTTTAAAGCATGCTTTAAAATCTGTCTGCTGGGAACCCGTCCGCCCGACATGTCTGCCCGCGCATGCGACGAATGGATTCGACGCATGCGCGGAAGTGTTTTACTTCGTGGTGATGGTGACGTGGCGGCGTCAACGTCACCGCCACGTCACCACGCTGTCTGCCGGCGGGGATTTTGGTTTGATCGTGTGTACAATAATCTGGATTTTACATACTACACTATGAGGGTTTTGCTCTGTGTCTCTTCTCTCCTATTTTTGCATTAGACGGCTTTTCATTGCATTAGACGGCTTTTCATTATAAAATGTTCTTGTTCAATTTCCTTTAGGCCTCGTACACACGAGGGGATATGTCCGCTGAAAACGGTCCGATGGACCGTTTCAGCAGACATCTCCGCTCGTGTGTATGGGCTAGCGGACAGATTTCTCCACCCGACAGATTTCAAAGCATGCTTTGAAATCTATCCGGTGGGAATCTGTCCGCCCGACATGTCTGCTGGTTAGTACACTTACCAGCAGACATGTCGTCCCCCACCGCCGCCGCGCCGCCGCCGAATGGATTCGGCGCATGCGCGGAAGTGTTTAACTTCCTGGTGCGGTGACGTGGCGGTGACTTGGCGGCGTCAACGTCACCGCCGCGTCACCGCCACGTCACCGCGCCGTCCGGCGGCGGGGAATTTGATCCGATGGTGTGTACACGCCATCGGATCAAACTCCCGATCGGACATATCCGATGGAAATGGTCCGCGGACCGTTTTCATCGGATATGTCCGATCGTGTGTACGAGGCCTTAGATTTATCTTCAAATATGTAGTACAAGGGCCTGCCAGATTGAATACAAATTGAAAGTGTTTAGGTTTAAGCTGATATTATATGGTCTTGTAATTGTACAAGAAAATTGAATAATGTATGGCAAGCTTTAGTTAGATCAGTCTTTTCCTAATTAGTGTTGGGCTACCCATACACCCATACATCTGTGTGCTCCCAGGTTGTGTTCATTTGTGTTGATTTATGATTTTATTGATTCCCTGTTAGAGCCGGTTCACACTGGGGCAACTTGGGATCCGACTTCAAGTTGCCCCAAGTTGCCCCAAGTCGCGCGGTTGAGAAAATAAATGTAAGTGAATGGAGCTGTCTTAATGTACACTACTGAAGTCGCTCCGACTTCAGAAAAGGTTCCTGTACTACTTCAATCTGACTTGTAGGCGACTTGTAGGCAACTTGTACCCATTGATTTCAATGGAAGTCGTCTCAAAAGTCGGATCACTGTCTTAACTGAAGCAACAATACAGGAAGATAACATACATTTCTCAGGCAAACCCCTCCCTCCCCCCTCCCTTCCCCAGAGCTGATTGTTGTTTGATTGGCCACTGGAAAGCCTCCTGTCCTGAGGCGACTTGAAGTTGCCTTGTACTGTCCTGGAGGCAACTCGAAGTTGCCTTGTAAGTTGCCTGATGATTCATACTCAAGTCGTGTCCAAGTTGCCTCCCAAAGTCGTGCTGGAAGTCGTGTTGCCCCTGTGTGAATGGGCTTTAACATTCACTGTTTTATATTTCAGAGTCTATCTTGTGACATGGTTGGGCAACATTTACAGATGACTACTATGATGAGCATTGTTAATCAAGGGATCTTACGTTCTTTAGTTTATATTTACAGCTCTTTTAGAACCACACACAACAGTGGGAGGTGCCCAGATGACATGACTATGGTATTAACTATGGCTTGTAACCTGCTACAGAATACCAATAACCCCACCCCTCCCTCTAATGACCACACAATATAAAATATGGCATAACGCAGAACTTTACCTGCTAGTCACATCACAGGCCTCCAGATGCGAAACCTCTGACTCGGAGTCAACTAGCAGGTGCCTATATACCAACTGGGAACTGTACCTCTGATGGGTCCCTACACCATGCCTTTTGATGTGCCCATATGACCTTAAAAGGACCTTGCACACCGCCAAGTGCCACAACCTCACCAAATTGTAGGGTGGGCAGGTGACAAGATCCTTACCCACACTCCTCCTCGTGGTGAGTCCCTTCCCTTTCTTTCCGTCTAACTCCCTCCATACGGCTCCACCCCCTCCACATAGCATTGCCAGCCCAGCTGCATGTATCTCCCCCTACACTTACTCCCTGTAAGCAACCGCCATTAACCCCTGTCATGCCGGCCCTCTGCTGAATTACCTCTGGTAATACTACAGGCCTTTCTTTTTAAAACATAAGCACTGTAAGGTTTAGTTTACATCTGTGGAATGTAAAAACATGGTTTAGCCATGTTTTTACCATCTCCAAGGCTTCAAATGTATCAATGGGGATGGGTATATCAATGCAGTGACTGTGATGCTTTGCATCCTGGTTCAGAAAAAAATATGCCCCCATCGGGTTTGGCTTGCATTACTGACAGTTGGACAAGGCACATTCAAGTGAAGAGTGCTGCATGCAAATGTGGCACATTGGTGCAGGTTTTTGAGGGTTAAAAAATAGAGGAGGTGACATATTGCTTCCCTACTGCCTGTTATATGCCCTCTGAAAAGCAATCCATCATCAATTTAATGTATGTGTAAATGAGCACGAATAGCAATACAAACAATATAGATTTTCATGTTGTGAGTTCTACTGATTATCTCTTTCCACAACTTCCTGGATTCCCTGCAAGCTTTCCAGCTTCTCAACTACTAATTACTTTAAGTTTCTAAGGACTACATACCCCATGGTACCTTACTACCTGCAAGCAATGATTCATCTTCTGCCTCCTGAAACTCCTCCTCTCAGCACCTCTGTAGTTCAGAAGGCAGGGCATAGTGAATGTGTATCAAGGAATGCAAGGAAATAAATGTGTGGGGATTTTACAAAGTAAGTTTACAAACTTTAAGATTGTTCTTATTAATAGGAGGGGGCCAGAAATAATTGAAATACAATGTGGAAATAAATATATGATTTTATACTTTGACCTTAGATATGATTTAATTTGGCTGTAAACCCTCACATATACCCAGTAAAGTGAACAGCCTCAGATGATACACAGAGATTCAACAAATCCTCCAACACAAGTTTTACTTGTTATCTGCAGTCTTCCCTTCTCAACACTGGTTTTAGGCTCCATGCACACTGAAGCTCATAAACTGCAGTTTTTTGGCGTTTGGGTGGGTTTTTTTTTAAAGCCCAAAAACTGCACTCTATGTTAGCCTATGTGTTAATGCACACATGGACGTTTTTTAGTGTTAATGAGCAGTGGAGATTATGGGATTTTTTTCTGAACGCAAGAAATTTGTGTTCAAAGTGCAGTTTTTTCAGCGGGAAAAACCGCTAGAAAACGCAAAACGCTAATAAATGCTCAAAAATGCAGCTCGCCAGCATTTTTTACATTTTTTGATCCATTGGAAAGAAAAACGCTAGTTAAACGCTATTGCAAAAACGATAAAAAACATTGAAAGGCTCCCTGCAAAGCTACTGGCGTTTTTTATAGCTTTTTTTAGCGTCCAGTGTGCATGGAGCCTTAAGGCCCCCTTTCACACTGGGGGCGTTTTTCACACGGTACAGCGCTAAAAATAGCGCTGCTATACCGCGTGAAAAAACCTGCCCTGCAGGCTTCAATGTGAAAGCCCGAAGGCTTTCACACTGAAGCGTTGAGCTAGCAGGAGCGCTCCAAAAGTCCTGCTAGCCGCATCTTTACAGTGGTATAGGAGCGGTGTGTTCACCGCTCCTATACTGCGCCTTCCCATTGAAATCAATGGGAAACCGCGGTAATACCGCCCGCAATGCACCTCTACAGAGGCGCATTGCAGGCAGTATTAACCCTTTTTCGGCCGCTAGTGGGGGTTAAAACCGCACCGCTAGTGGCCGAATACCGCGGTAAATACAATGGTATAGCAGCGCTAAAAATCGCGCTGCTATACCGCCACCGCGGCTCACGCCTCAATGTAAAAGCAGCCTAAAAGTTTGTGTTAAAAATCTTTCTTCATCTGTCAGCAGCACAGAATAGGGGGTGGAGAGATTGAAGTTACAGTGCATGAGAGCAGATTGGAGGAAAGGCACACACTCCCCTCCACACAGCAAAAGAGTGGTGTTCTAAATAAAACAAGCGGTCTGCTGAGCTCTCCTTTAAAAACAACTTTATTTCAGGTGTGGGGAAAACTTCTCAGAAGTGACTCATGCTGATAACAGAGGAACAAAGCACCAGTAAGGCTGCATTCACACCTGAGCGTATCGTTTTGCTGCGAATTTACTGTGTTTTTTACCGCGTTTTGCCGCGATATTTGCAGCGTTTTTTTACCGCGATTGCACAGCGGCTGCGTTTGATGGCACGGCACAGTGGTGACAATTGATGGCACAGCGGCTGCATTTGATAGCATGGCACAGTGGTGACAATTGATGACACAGTGGCTGCATTTGATTGCATGGCACAGTGTTGACAATTGATGGCACAGTGAGGCTGCAATATTTTTTATTTGTTTTCGTTTGCACCCGCCCAAAAATTTTGAGCACCAGGCGCCACTGACTACAGATATTTGTGCTTTGCTCAAATTCCATGACTGAGATTTACAACCACTATAACCAAGATTTCTAATTCCAGTTCCTGCTGTACAGTTCAGAGATGGGCCTTGTAAAGGATAGGTGGTATGGGATACCTTTGGCGCCAGGAATAGAACACACCTATTTATCTTAAGAGCTCAGAATTGCCCAGCTTTAAAGAACTTAGGTCATTAACTGGGTCTTTCAGGATCAGCTTAGAGAGGACCCTAAACAATGTTTTCTGGGTTTCATAGATGACGTTCCTATAGAAGATGCACCCAAACAAACTATGACTAGAGCCTTTTTTCAGGCTAGAAAATTAGAATGAAGCCCTCCCAGCGGCGCACGGTCACCGCTAACAGGGCTGACATGGTCCCCTGGCATTTTTTCCTGGGTTTGCAGGCTCCAGAGCCACAATTACCTCATTCCTGCCCATGCGCGCGGAGCCCTCGTTTCCGGCAAGAAGCTCTGAAGATACGACACCTTCAGAGCACATGTGCCGGCTGCATGAAGAGTGAATATCTCCTAAACGGTGCACGTTTAGGAGATATTCATTTTACCTCCAGGTAGGCCTTATAATTGGCTTACCTGTAGGTAAAATTTACAAAGTGGGGTTTACAACCGCTTTAACTTCAAACCCAACTCCAGCCATGTAGAGTTGGGAATAAAAGAAAAAATGCATTAAAAAAAACAAACATATTTAGATGTTCTAATAGTGAAATATGCCATGTGAAAGTTCTTAACAAAACCCGTCTTGTTAGCCAAACTAGTTCTTGTACATGGAGAAAAATATTATGAACATCCCGATGACCTCAACATTTCCCAAAGTCAAATTATGAAAAAGAGCAAATCATTTGGTTCATCTCTAATCAAAAACCACAAAGTAAAAATAGAGTGAAATGTTATCGATCACGACGGTGCTGCTCTCCAAGTCACACGGCAACATTTGCAGCGCTGAGATTATTTAAATATTGGAAGTTATTAAAACTATGATTCTTCCCACGTCTCTCCATATTTTTCTCTTTGCTCCAGCCTCGCTGTATAGAATGATGTGTTGCTTTCGGCTCGGTACAGAAAACTAAATCCTCTTTTGAATAATCCTTTAGATCACTTTGTGGAATTCGATGGATGTCTGGGACAAAAAAAAAAAAAAAGAAGAAAAAAAAAGCTTTGTCCATTACTTTTAAATGTCATTTTTTTTTTTTTTTTTTATCTGCTTTTCTATTATTCTCTTGGGTTTCTGCCACTCACATAGTTTTCGAGGCTGTTCCAGTAAAGAGGAGGTTAATAATCCTTAGTGTGTTTCTCCAGGTACTCTCTCTCCCTCTGCTGGTATCTTCTCTTTTCTTCAACCCCCTCTTTTTTTTTTTTTTCTTCGTCTCTGCAGCTTTTTTTATTAGCCGTCTGGTACTGTTGCTCTATAATATTATCCGCCTCCGGGCACATTTCATGTTTCCATTTGCTACATTTACTAAGTCACAATCCCAAAACAAGAACCAAGGGTGTCCCCTCCTTCCCCTTCTCCAAACGCGCCATGAATTATTGAACCGCTTTATTGCATATTTTCTTAAAGAGGCTCCTTCCCCCCGGTGTGACGGTAAATATTGCATGAATTTAATTTAAGAGCACATATTTCATCCTTATCATGCCAAGCAACAGGCGTTCTTCGCTTCTGTCTTGTCTTCACAGCTTCCCTAGCTGGTCTTGAGCCCTGTACAATGGGCCTCGAGATATATGGCCCCGGCCTTCCATCGCTCAATGCCTTTTATTCCCGGCTAACGCTCAGCAGGGATTTATGGGCTCTGGCAGATCTGGGAAACACGGAGGAATAAAGCCCAGGAGTGCAAGGCAGAAGGAAAAGATGAGTGTCAGGTGTACAATCCTGCCACAGCACACCAACGGCTAAACCGCCAATTAACCTTTTCAGGGCGTCGCAGAGCCGGCGATTTATATGGGAAGACACACAGGCACAGGCCCTTGCATCTGCAACGCTGAAATATTTCTCATATAAAAATTCCTAAATCATAATAATACAATACATGAAGCACTAAAGTGTAGGCCGTCTTGGTCTCTTTTGTCACAGTCATCGTTAATCTCTATTGCAGCCGGAGCTATAGGACAAAAGCTCCTTTGAAATATGTATAATAAAAGACAGTTCATAATCCAAACACAGCAATCAGAAAAATCCCCTTAAAACGCAAGTTTACACATACCGAGGCGCTCCGCCAATCCCCCTGGCCTTGGCCTCGGTGGGGCTGTCATGAAATCATAAATCACAATGTAGACTGCCCTGACATCTGTAGACTCCATCGGTTTACACTGATGAGTCTGACATGATATAATGTGGAAAAAATCCACTTGTGATATTATTCATAGTCTAATCACAAGAGTGACAGGGTCACACACACCTACCGGTGAATTCTCCATCCCTCTGACAGCTTTCATAAAAAGGTTTTTTCTTTCTATGTTAACATGTTTTTTTTTTTTTTTCTAAATGTTATCATACTGTAAACAGGGCTGCGAAATCAAAGTAAAGGCTACATCTAGCCCTGGGCTCCTAGCTTCAATTCCTTGCACAGATGACAAATACTGTACAGTACGTTTCAAACAAGCTGGAGAGCTGCTATCTTACATGTTACTGTTTTGTGTGGGGAATGATTCTTGTTTTGTACAACTGTAATACGCCATGAACGACAAATCACAAAGTTATATGGACTGTTAAAAGACCACGCACATAGAAGCTAGTAAAACTCACTCGTCAGAAGGAGTCTTGACTTTGTCCAGGCACAGTGCATAGCCTATTCAAAATACACTATTCTTTCATATACATTTAAAGGGTAGGTTTACCTATACAGAAAATCCCACTCCCAATCCCCCGGTCCCACTGTACTAGTATACCACGATCCCCCGCTGTCAGGGACCAGGGCGCTGCTTCACCGGTCCGGGGATTAGAAATCCTCCTGGCTTTCTCTCCTCTTTCAGGGCTGACTGAGTGGGCTAGACGGATTCTGATTGGTCAGCGGTAGGGTTGTCCCGATACCTTTTTTTTAGGACCGAGTACAAGTACCGATACTTTTTTCAAGTAGTCGCCGATACCGAATACCCATACTTTTTTTAAATGTGTCCCCAAATGCAGCCATGTCCCCCACATATTGCAGCCATGTCCCCCCACAGATGCAGCCATGTCCCCCACATATTGCAGCCATGTCCCCCCACAGATGCAGCCATGTCCCCCCCCACATATATTGCAGCCATGTCCCCTCACACATATTGCAGCCATGCCCCCCCCCCACAGATGCAGCCATGCATGTCCCCCACATATGCAGCCATGTCCCCCACAGATGCAGCCATGTCCCCCATATTGCAGCCATGTATGTCCCCCACATATTGCAGCCATGCATGTCCCCCACATATTGCAGCCATGTATGTCCCCCATATTGCAGCCATGTATGTCCCCCATATATTGCAGCCATGTATGTCCCCCATATATTGCAGCCATGTATGTCCCCCATATATTGCAGCCATGTATGTCCCCCACATATTGCAGCCATGCATGTCCCCCACATATTGCAGCCATGTATGTCCCCCACATATTGCAGCCATGTATGTCCCCCATATATTGCAGCCATGTATGTCCCCTATATTGCAGCCATGTATGTCCCCTATATTGCAGCCATGTATGTCCCCCACATATTGCAGCCATGTATGTCCCCCACATATTGCAGCCATGTCCTGTCCCCCACATATTGCAGCCATGTCCTGTCCCCCATACCTGTAGTAGCTGCTGCCGAGTTAATCCCTGTGCAATACAGCGCGCATTACAAGCTTTCGTTTGTATACTTGTAATGCACGCCTCGCCATGTATAGACACTCCCCTTCTCGGGATTGGACGGATCCGTCCAATCCCGAGCAAGGGGGAGTGTCTAAACACGGAAAGCCTGTAATGCGCGCTGTAATGTACGGGGATTAACGCGGCGGTATGCGGCGGCGGCTTTGCGGCGGCGGCGGGGGCAGGATTCTATTTAGGTATCGGGGGTATTTGCGGGAGTACAAGTATCGGTATCGGTACTAGTACTAGTATCGGTATCGGGACAACCCTAGTCAGCGGCATCTATGTGTAACAGTGCTGACCAATTAGAATGCCTCCTATCTGTACACACTGAGAGGTATGGATAGGAGATTAAGCCGCAGGGGTTTCACATTAGTGGTGCCCCGTGTCTGACAGCGAGGGAGTGCAGGACTCCGGTACAGCAGGATCAGGAAGGATGTGAAGGGTGTAAAGTGTAAGTTCACCTTACAGATTTTCTGAGAAAGTGAACGTATACTTTAACCACTTGTTGTTATACGGCAGCAGGTCGGAGTGTTCCCGCAAATCGTCGCAGGTGTATGTCGGCTCCTAATAGGTGGGGGACACGATGCGCATGGCCACCTGCGATTGCGGGAACAAGAGCCAGAACGGGAATCTGCCAATGTAAGCAGGCAGATCCCCATTCTGACAGGGGAGTTAGAGAAGGATCTACTGTTCCTAGTGATTAGGAACAGCGATCTGTCTCCTCCTCCAGTCAGCCCAGCCCCCATACATTTAGAAACACTCCCAGGAAAAACACTTAACCCATTTATCACCCCCTAGTGTTAACCCCTTCCCCTCCATTGACATTTATACAGTAATCAGTGGCTGTTTTTAGCTCTGATCGCTGTATAGATGTCAATGGTCCCAAAAAAGTGTCAAAAGTGTCCAATCTATCCGCCGTAATGTAGGAGTCCCGCTAAAAATTGCAGATCACTGTCATTACAAGTAAAAAGTAATTTAAAAAATGCCATAAATATATCCCCTATTATGTAGATGCTATAACTTTTAAGCAAACCAATCAATATTACCAAAAATCTGTAGAAGAATAAATATTAGGCTAAGCAAATGATGTTTGTTTTTTTTTTGTTTGGGGGGGGGGATATTTATTATAGCAAAAAGTAAAACATATATATATATATTTTTTTGTCAAAATTGTCACACTTTTTTCTCGTTTATAGCACAGAAAATAAAACCCTGCAGAAGTGATCAAATACCAATAAAAAGAAAGCTCTATTTGTGGGGAAAAAAATTGTTTGGGTACAACGTTGCACGTCGCAATTGTTAGTTAAAGCAATGCAGTGCTGTATCGAAAAAAAATGGCCTGGTCAATAAAGGGCAAAAATGTCCAGTCTGTAAGTGGTTAAAACACAATTAAACTCCAATCTTTTTTGGGGGGTGATGGGGGGAAAGGAATAGAACCTCCGCTGAGTGTCTATTGCCATCTTTTCCAATGGCAGAGCTCTCCCCTTCCTACCTGGTGGAAAGAAAGAAAATCACTTGATTTCCCCATCAACACAGTTAGTGTTGCTGATGGAATGCCTCCCACAGTGCTGCCAGCAGGGGGGCGCGGGGAGCCTTCCCAGCCAGCAGAACAGAATGATTGCTGCTAGCGGCTATAGCCACCGGTAGTAATTGCATGTAAAAAATGTGATAGGCTGGTTGTGGCCAAGTCGATCGATGGATCAACTTTGGTACAATTAGCCTGTCCACACATGGATCGAATCTCAGCTGGTCCCTCCCGAATTGGCTGTATTTTGATCCATGTTTGTCCAGCTTTATTGTTACTTCATAAAGCTGCTTTAGGGCTCAGGGAACAACAGGTTCTGTCAAGCCAACGTCTCCTGGTCTGTGTTCTTAATATTGTCTGGATCTCTGGATTTATGTGTAGAGTTTTATTAGAAAATATATACGAAAGTGAATCAAAATGCTTAGCTTTCAGGCAGTGGAAGGAATTATACGCCCCAGCGCTTTTGGCAGATGTAGCGCAACACATTCAAGAGAGTGGGGCCACTGGGGCAGGTTAATGCAGAAATTAAGGGGTTATACAATGCCGCCTCGCCGCCTGTCAAATGCTCACTAAAAAACAATGAGAACACGGATTGCTATTCAGAGCCCAAAGCTCATGTGCATAAGCCTTCAGTCACACCGCCTTTAAATAAAATGCATATACAAGTGTTTTAAACCACTTTCCCTCCGCGCACCATTAAATGAGGAGGAGCTGTGCAGCTCTGGACACCCCATAACGGGCACTCTCGCGCCTGCGAGGCAGCGCAGCATGACAATCGTGGCCGAGCAGTGTTATTAGGACAAGATACAACCGCGATCTCTGTAAAGAGTTGATGACATGGCTCCTTAACCATGTGATCAGCTGTGTCCAATTACAGGCGGTCACATGTAAATGCGGAAGTGCCATCAATCGGCTTTCTTCGCCTCACACTAACAGAGTGTGTGGTGAGGAGTGCCGATCAGCGGTTTCTCCTCGCAGGGGAGACCAAAGCAGATAATCAGGGCACAGTCAGCATTTTTTTTCTCCGACAAATAGAGCTTTCTTTTTTTGGTATTTGATCACCTCTGCGATTTTTAGTTTTTGCACTATAAACAAACAGAGAGGGACAATTTTGAATATCCACAAAAAACTAAATAAAAGAACACATTTATTCATCAGTTTTGGGCGATATATATTCGACATATTTTTGGTTAAAAAGAATCGCAATAGGCATATATTGATTGGTTTGCACAAAAGTTATCGTGTATACAAGCTATGGGATAGATTTAGGGACTTTTATTTATTTGTATTGTTTTTACTAATAATAGCAGCAATCTGAGATTTTTATTGGGACTACAAAATTGCGGCAGACAAATCTGACCACAAATTTTTTGGGGACCAGCAATATTATTACATTAATCAGTGCTATAAAACACAACATAACAATTACACTGGCAGAGCAATGGTTTAACACTAGGGAGCGATCAAGGGGGTTAAGTCTGTTCGCTAGGTGTGTGCTAACTGTAGGAGGGGTGGGATCATTGGGACATGGCAAAGATCACTGTTCCTGATCACTTGGAACAGAAGATCTCTGACACGTCCTCTGTCAAAACAGGGATCCCTTTTTTACAAAGACAGTTCCCTGTTCTGCCTCTGTACAAGGCGAGAGCTGCTGTTAAGGATGAGCCGAACACCCCCGCGTTTGGTTCGCAACAGAACGTTCGAACATATCGAATTTTCGCGCGAACATTTAGAACCCCATTGAAGTCTATGGGACTCGAACGTTTGAATTCAAAAACGATCATTTTAAAGCCCAATATTCAATTTATTGTTGGAAAACGTCTTTGAGAACCCGGGTCTTGCCCCAGGGAACATGTATTAATGGAAATAAAAGTTTTAAAAACGGTCGTTTTTCTGGAGCAGTGATTTTAATGATGCTTAAAGTAAAAAAAAAATGAAAAATTCCTTTAAATATCATACCTGCTGGGTGTCTATAGTAGTGGCACATGTTTAGAAATGTCCCTGCACAACATGAGATTACTATAAGAAAAAATAAATGTAATACTGCTTGCGGCTTTAATGTAATGTTTGGTCCCTGCAATATGGATACACATCATTGAAAAAAATAGCACAGTTTCCCTGCCACCACTCCCCCCAGGTCATTACAAGACCCAGTGCCAATCCTGACCTCCCTGGGGCCCTAAGCAAAATGACATGGCACATTAAAAATGAGAAGCGGGGGACGGTGACGACAGTGACATGTCACATTAAAGAAAGTTGAGAAGCGGGGGAGGGGGTGTTCTGCTGTCAGAAATGACTCAGCCAGCAAGTTTAGAAGCGGGGTGAGGGGGCGAAAATGACTTCTCACCAGGCGGGGCCTCTAGTAATTTGGGGGGCCCTTTGCAGCTTTGTGGGGCCCTAAGCGACTTGTATAGTGAGCCTATAGCGATGATCGGCCCTGACAAGACCCTTTGGCCCTATATACTTTGAACAGCAGTATACAGGCGGTGCCAACAAGACAAGGACTGTAGGTTTATTAAGTAGAATCTGAACCATGTCATACTGTAATTGGAGCGCAACAAAGAGCCACATGCAAAGTATTGCATCAAATTTTTTTATTAGACTTCCCTGTTAAACAGGGGCAGAAAAATGTGGCCTTACGCACAAGACAACACTGCAACCCCTCACAGATACTGTAATTGGAGCGCAACAAAGAGCCACATGCAAAGTAGACATGTGCACACTGAAATATTTTGTTTCATCATTTCGTTTTCGTCTGAAAAATAAATGTATTTAGTTACTCCCGAAATTCGTTTTTATATATTTTGTTTTTCATTAAAAAAAATGCATTCGTCGGAAAATCCATATTAAGGTTGAATCTGTCTCTCTATGTCGAATCTTCATGTCTCTCTATGTCAAATCTTTTCTCTCTATGTCGAATCTTTACTCTCTATGTAGAATAATATTGAAATAATAGAGTTAAGGTTAGGCACATTCGACCGCAACGAAAATAAAGCATTTGTTTATGTTGGATCTTTCTGTTTTCGTTTTCTGTGCTTTCGTTATCGTTTGTTAAAACGATAACGAAAATACCTGAAATTCGGAGCAACTGAGTTTAGGTGCTATTAAACAGCAAACATGCAGTAACAGAAAATGCGATTAGGTGCTATTAAACAGCAAACGTGCAGTTACAGCAAATGTGTTTAGGTGCTATTAAACAACACACATGCAGTAACAGCAAATGCGTTTAGGTGCTATTAAACAGAAAACGTGCAGTTATAGCAACTGTGTTTAGGTGCTATTAAACAGAAAAGGTGCAGGACAGGAAATGCATTTAGGTGCTATTAAACAGCACACGTGCAGTTACAGCAAATGGGTTTAGGTGCTATTAAACAAAACACGTGCAGTAACAGCAAATGCGTTTAGGTGCTATTAAACAGAAAACGTGCAGTTATAGCAACTGTGTTTAGGTGCTATTAAACAGAAAACGTGCAGTAACAGAAAATGCGTTTAGGTGCTATTAAACAGCACACGTGCAGTTACAGCAAATGGGTTTAGGTGCTATTAAACAGCACACGTGCAGTTACAGCAAATACGTTTAGGTGCTATTAAACAGCAAATGTGCAGTTACAGCAAATGCGTTTAGGTGCTATTAAACAGCAAACGCGGAGTTACAGCAAATGCGTTTAGATGCTATTAACCAACACACGTGCAGTAACAGCAAATGCGTTTAGGTGCTATTAAACAGCAAACGTGCAGTAAAGACCGAGTACGTTTAGGTGTAAACTAAACAGCACACAGGCAATACAACACGTTAGAACTCTCCAGCTAGCACAATCTCCTGCCTGACAAATAGAAATAGCTGATCTAGCTAAGCTATACAGTGTATAAATATATGTACAACTCCTAGGGATGTATATATATCCTCTACACACTGTAAATTAAGCTAAACTGACTAGCCTGCCTGCTCTATCTATCTATCTGGTAGAAAAGACACTGTCTCTCTATGCGACTTCTCTCATTAACAAGCCGCAACACACACTACACGAGGCCGCCCAGCAGATTGGCCAAGCATGCGGGACATACAGCATGCTTGGCCAATCATCAGCGCGCAATGCCGCAGTGAATTATGGGCCGTGACGTGTCATTCGAATTTGGTGC
This sequence comes from Rana kukunoris, assembly GCA_029574335.1. Taxonomy (NCBI): domain Eukaryota; kingdom Metazoa; phylum Chordata; class Amphibia; order Anura; family Ranidae; genus Rana; species Rana kukunoris. Next base: position 252,892,928 of record CM056051.1, on the reverse strand, counting down.
GAACGACCCATTTTGTTCGATTTTCGACGAACGGTCGAACAGCCAATGTTCGATTCGAACATGGGTTCGAGTCGAACGTGAAGCTCATCCCTAGCTGCCGTACAGGTATGCCGACTCACACAAGAGAGCCGACCTGCCGCCATATCGCCATATTTCAGGGGGGTTCCTCTTCGCTCCCGTGCCGAATACCTCCTAATAATTCCCTTTTTCTTTCTCCCTCTCTTTTATTGTTTTACACATTTTCACCTTAAAATGTTCAACTCACTAGATTTTGGTGCAGTACCTAGGGGGGAGTGTCCTCACATAAGTCTTATTTGTCCGCCCGCACCGGTGCCTGACAGCTACAGCTTAGTGGTAATACTAATTTAGGTATACATTCAATATGTCTGATTAATTTAATGCATTTTGATAACCTATATGGTTTAATATATATAACTCTATTTATGCCTTTCCAAGACAAGGAAGCACCGCTCCACATGATTGCAACTGTACATATAGCTCGAAGTGTTTTTTAATGTAATATTTAACTTGTAGTAATTTATGTTGAGGATCAAAAGTGTATATCCAATGATTGTGTAAACCTCATTGTATGTATATTTTTTTTCTACCAATACCCTCTGTTTTTAGAGTTCATATGATATTTCATTGTGCCACTTTCAAAGGCCCTGACAAAGCGGAAATCCGCGAAACGTGTAGGCCCTACTATCTTCTCTGCTTAGGAATCGCACACCCTGAATTTGAAACTTCCAAACTGTAACGTGATTTTACTTCATGTTTCTATTTTGTGGTATTACTGCCCTTTGGCAGAAAAATAAAAGTTATTTATTTTTCTATATTTCTAGTATTTCTATATTTATTTACTCCTCCAAGGCACATTCAAAGTCCCACCCCATTCAACCTTTTCTTGAAACATAGTCGCATATTCTTAGGGGATGATGCCTTTATAGGAGCTTTTTACTATTCCACATGCACCCCAACCCCTACACACCCCCCCTAATAAAATTTAGCCACACCAGTGCCCATGAAATGCAGCCTGATCATACAGCTGCTGGGACTTGGCTGCTGGTCCCGATGTTTGGGTGATAGGGCTGCCGGCTGCTGGGGACAGGCTTACTGTACTGGGGTATGGCTGCTTTTCCTGGGGCCTGGCTCTTGGGGCCTGGGGTCTGGCTGCCTGTCCTGGGGCCTTTGGGGTCTGGCTCTTGCGGCCTGGCTGCTGGTCCTGGGGCCTGGATGCTGGTCCTGGGGGTCTGGTTCTTGGAGCCTGGTGGTCTAGCACTGCTGGTTCTGGGGCCTGGCTGCTGGGGTCAGGGGTCTGGCTGCTGGTGAGCCATCGTGCTACAGCACTTTCTTCCACCAAGCTTGCACACCACCTAATTTCCCCATTCACCACACCTGCAGCCCAATTTCTCTTCCTACCAACATATTTTTTCTCTGTGCTCTGCCAGTCACCACCAAACCTGTGCGCATTTACCACCAATCCTAACTACTGTAAACGCTTTTCTCACCTCTGCACCTGTCCTCTCTGCTGGAGCTGGGCTGCTGGTGCACCATTCCAAACAGAAACAGAAAATTCTCCAGGAGGAAGCAGATGGGTGTAGGCAAAAGACTGGGTGCAGACTGTAGCACTTAAAATATAAAAATAAACTTTCCCCAGTCAAGCGGACTCTTTCTCCACTTTTGGGTGCCACTGCACAGTGATCTCTTGTGCTACAAGTCCATCACACCTAAACCTTGTGGACAGCCTTCCCAGAAAAGTTTAATCTGTTTTAACTGCAAAGGGTGTGCCAACTTAATATTGAACGCTACGGACTAAGACTGGGATGCCATTAAAGTTTACGTGTGTGTAAAGGCAGGCATCACAATAATTTTGTGCCACATGCTTCATGCACGTGGCACAATAGAGGTGTACAATGTAAAATTCTGACTACTTCTGTGCTTAGGAAGGTGCTGCATACAACTGCCCCATTATTACACATACTGCACAACATCCACCACTGTTCAACTTTTCCAACAAGAATCTTTTTGTTTTTTGGGGGCAGGATGTCAGATGAAGCAATAGGAGTATGAATGGTTGTAAAAATAAAAATAAATAAAAATAAAACAACTTCTCTCTGGATTTTTATTGCATTTTTGGGCTTTTTGGCCATCAACTTTGCTTGCTGCTATGCTTGAAAGGACGGATGTTTAGAATGCAACACCAAATATTAAACCGCAGCACAGAATGTTACAGTGTTACAATATTACAGCACCAAACATTGAACAGATCACCACAGCACCAAATACACAGAACGCTGTATATAGCACATAGAACACTGTATATTGGATACTGGAGAGATTATAGAACAGAGCACTGCAGTACTGGACACACAAAAGAAAAAAATATATAAATATTAATAATCATGCTTCAGACAGAAGACTAGCTGGATAGGTACAACACTGGGTAGAACAAATTAAATAACACTGAACACAATACTGTACACATATTGTTACATTGGATAACAATGAATACTGGAAAGAACTGGACAGTACTAGAGAATATATAACACTGTAGTGCTGAGTATATACAATAATAGACATTGACAATGGGTATAGCCCTATGGCTGGCTGTGGCACCTCTAAGTATATCTTTGCATGGATGGGGATGACACCTGAGTATAATAAAGATGTATGGATGGAGATGACACCTCTGGATATAGGATCACAATATGGAGAGGATACCTCTGGGTGTAACACTGTATGCAAGAATGGAGATGACACCTACAGTATAGATATAACTATGGAGTGGATGGAGGTTAAACCTATAGATATAAATTCTGTATGGATGGAGATGACATCTCTTCTTCAGGTATACCACCAAGGATGGAGATAACACCTACAGTATAGGTATAGTAACTGTGTATGGATGGGGATGACTGCTCTAAGTCCTAATCTATGCATATGAATGGATATAACACTTCTGGGTAAAACTATATGTAAGGATAGAGATGACTCCTGTGTATAATTACACTGGATGGGGATGACGCCCCCGGATCCTACTCTGCATCTCTGGATCGGCATGGCTCCCCTGGAGCCTGGTCTGGGTGTCAGGACTGGGGTGACTCCTTTGCTCTGGGAGGACATGGATGGGGATGACTCATTTGCTCTGGGAGGGCAGGGATGGGGATGACTAATTTGCTCTAGGAGGGCAGGGATGGGGATGACTCCTTTGCTCTGGGGGGCAGGGATGGGGATGAATCCTTTGCTCTGGGAGGGAGCAGGGAAGGGGGTGAATCCTTTGCCCTGGGAGGGGGGCAGGGATGGGGGTAAATACTCATAACCTGCACAGTGCGGCCTCCTCCTCCGCTCTTGGCTCACCTTCCCCCTGCTCACACCACAGGTAATCCCTAGGCCTGGCAAGAGCCCCCAGGCCACCTCCAGTGAGCCCTCAAGCAGCCTCGGCTCTTTCTCCGTGCTCAGGGCTCAGTGGCTGCTCCCGTGCAGACACTATGGAGGCCGCACAGCATCCCCAGCCTGACTGCAACATAAAATAACGAAGAGCCCCGACTGACGGCAGCCAGCGAGCAGTCGCCAGCCGTCCCTGCTAAAAGCATGACCCGACCTAGAAAATAGCCCCAGCCGGAGGTTTGACCAGCACTCGCGGGTGTCCGGGAGCCCACAGCCAAATGCAGGAGTCTCACCATCCCAACTAAATGCCTGGGCTAAAGGCAGATGGCTTCCAGGAAGTTAATGCTACATGAGTCATCTGCCCTTACTCAAGATGGCTACAGCCAGAATTGCTAGGCTAGGGAGTGTTTTTCAAAGTGATTTCTCAACAAAGTAAAGCATGGAGACATGAAAGATGGGCGAGTTTGATTTTAATAATAAAAATCTGAATGAATAGCGTTTTTGGTTTGTGGTGCTCAGACACAGTGTAGTTCCTCTTTAAATTTTACCTGAAATGCAACATGATACAGATGTTTCATGTACTGTAAGTTGTTTTTATTTCTGTTACTTACAGTATCTGTGTTTCAAATGCTTCTCTCCTAACATTTTATTCTACACAAACCTTAGCTCTGTGGGTAGATGTACTAAATAATAGAACAAACTGTTTCAGGACTTGTGTGTAGTGCCGACGAGCTGGTTGATGTATGGACTTCTCTATACGCTGGGCTTTTCACAAAACCTTTCCCAAGAAAATATCTGCCTTTAGCATTAAAGTATTTTTTTTTTGGAATCCAGATTAATAATGTATCCCTGATACTGGACCACAGCACAATATGGCATTTCTGTATATAACAAGCCAGCGGACAGAAACCCATAGGGACCAGATTTAGGACTAGTGTACAATTGTGTTTGGCTACTGTTATACATTTATAAAACCATTTTTAAGAATATGTTTAAATTTAAAATTGAACTAGGTAATATAAGTAGCATTTTCTTTGTGATTTTTTTCATGATTTGTGTTTTTGGTGTTTTTATAAATGCGGCATGTTCTCTGCTATCTTTGAAATGCATTTATTCCTCCTGTACCTGCGAATAGAAATGCAGTGTGAATGCTTGATAAATGCATAGTTAACATGTCATTAGGGACCCGTTCACACCAGATGTGTTTGGGCTGCTTTGGGAAGCCTCGTCCAATGCCTGGATAATGCAAAAAGTTACCATGGCAGTTCACACCACTACAAAAGTAAGGCATGCAGTACTTTTTCCAGCACAGCATGCTGCGATACTATCCACCACATTGCATCACCTTTTGAATCACTTTAAGGCCCCATGCACACTGGACGTTAAAATAATTTTATAAAAACGCCAGTAGCTTTGCAGTGAGTTTTTCAATGTTTTTCAAGTTTTTGCAATAGCGTTTATTAGTGTTTTGTAGAGTTTTCCTGCGTTAGCGTTTTTTATGCATCAAAAATGTCCAAAAAAGTTTTTGAGCGTTTATCGACGTTTATCAGCGTTAGAGCATTTTTCCAGTGAAAAACATCTCAAAACCCACTAGTTTTCTTAGTTTTTTTACTGTTCAAAAATGCCACTGTTACTAAACCCACAACAGTAAAATCAGTCTGTATATGCAACATAGCATGCTTGTTAGGCCTGATGCCTACAGGCGATTTAAAAAAATGGGCTGTAAAGCTAGTACAGACGCCAGGAAAAAAAACCGGCGTTAAAAACGCGATTTTATCAGTGTTTTACATTGAATTCAGTGCACGTTTAGCCGTGCTAGCTTTTAGCTGTGTTTTTCTGTCTCTATTCAAAATCAGTGGTTTCCAATGGGAGCCCATTGATTTGAATAGAAGTCGCACCAGAAGTCAGCTCAAGATGATCTGTCTCGTGGCGTCTGGTATGGATCTTAAGGGGAACCCATAAACAAAAAAAATAGCATGGGGGTCCTCCCAAGATCCATACCAGACCCTTATCTGAGCACTCAGCCCAGCAAGTCAGGAAAGGGGGGCAAGCGAGCGCACCCCCCCTGGACCATACCAAGCCACATGCCCTCAACATGGGGGGGTTGGTGCTTTGGGGTGGGGGGCCCTGGGCCCCCCACTCCCAAAGCAACCTGTCCCCATGTTGATGAAGAGAAGGGCCTCTTCCCGACAACCCTTGCCCGGTGGTTGTCTGTGGGTGGGGACTTATCGAAATTTGGAAGGCCGATTTAACAAGGGGACCCCCAGATTTCACAATCCCACGCCCACGCCCTAGGTGAATGAGTATGGGGGACGTGGTACCCCTACACATTCAACTAAAAAAAGTGAAAGGAGAGATAAGGGACAAGTCGGCTTTGGGTGAGAAAATCGCAGGTGCCCTGGACAGGTAAGTGTCCTTATTTTAAAAGTCAGCAGCTGCACTATTTGTAGCTGCTAACTTTTAAAAAAAAATTTCGGTGGAACTCGGCTTTACGTCTGATGCCTGTATATTATACTATTTAGATATTAAACTAGGGAAAGTTAAAATAGAACTTAAAGCGGAGGTTCACAAAAAAAGTGAACATCTGCTTTTCGGAACCCACCCCCCCTCCGGTGTCACATTTGGCCTCTTTCAGGGGGGAGGGGGGTGCAGATACCTGTATAATACCATAGATATCTGCAGAATCTGTGAATAATCTACTCCACTTCCTGTCGTCCCCCCATTTTGATTGCGCAGCATGACTCGCGCATGCGCAGTGGGGAACTGAGAAGTGAACCCGCAGCATCCGAGGACCGAGGCATGCGTCGGCCTCGGGTGCCGACATCGCAGGCACGCTGGACAGGTAAGTGTCCATATTTTAAAAGTCAGCAGCTACAGTATTTGTAGCTGCTGGCTTTAAAAAAAAAAAATTGGCGGACCTCCGCTTTAACTATTTATTTAATCTTTAAAGGGTAACTCCACTTTTGTGGGAAAACAAATAGCAAATAAAGAAAAAATAATATAGTATATAAAATTGTGACATAAGTCATATTGCAATTAAATGTTATTAAAAATTACCTTTCCTTTTCAATCTGCAGCCACTGTACATTTCTGATGCAATATGGTTCCCTGGAGGTATTCTGTACACAGAATGATTTTTTTTTTAGAAGTGTGTGATAAGATACAAGTCAGATTTCAGGCATCCCCTGGAACAAAAATTTCATTGTTGGTGATATACTCCCAAAAAAAGGGATGCGCCTTTCCTCATTAGTGCCCTGCAGGTGCTGCAGCTGATTGATAATAATGAAACCACTCCCATTGGACTAATTTTCCCACACAGACACAGACAAATATACTGGGATGTATTCAGAATAACAAAGGGTAGCAATCTGCAACAAAGTTTGTTAAAATCCTTGCAATGTACATAGATCAGCCAAAGGTGAATGTTTTCTGGCATGGGATCCCAGAGGAGAGTATCGAGGGCCACTCTCTGCAGTTCTATTGTACAGAGCAGGTAAGTATTTAAAAAGATAAATATACTTTACAATCACTTTAACTTCTTGAGAACCTTATGTGTGTTTTATACAATAAAAAAACAAAATAAATAGCATATACCGTATGCACTGTCTCTACCCTTGCCACTTATGGTAGTAATTTCCAGATGTCAGAATGACAGCCAGGAATTGCTGCATATTACGGCAGGCTACCACAATGCCTGCAGTCACTGCTGTGAAAAACTGAGCTTCTAAACAAAGTTTGTAAACACTGTACAGAAAGTAATTCAAAAGTTCAATGCAAAGTTATTGTTATACTGTATTTACCTTGTTTGCTTTATCTGCAGATCTGCAGAACATTTCCTCTGCATATATCAGTTAAAGAAAGTCTACCAGTTAAAAAAATAAACACAGAACATGTCCTACTTCTTAATGCCTTAGTTAATCATAAAGCAGTAATTAATCCAAAAGAAAACATTTATTATATTGCAGCTTACCAGCATTAGTTTTCTTTTTCAGGGTTTCTTTTCTTTATTTTCACCTAGTGGTCTGGCTACTAAGTCTTTTTTTTTTTTTTTAAGAATAAGCTATTCTGCAGATGTAGCAGTTAAAGGGATGAGGCATTCAATTCACCACTGACAGGCGTGTTTACAATGATCAGCTTTCATTTATTTATGTAAAACCTTTGCCTGAAAAGGAAAAACAATGCTGCTGTAACTGCTTATGTAGTGTGAGCTGAAGTTTGGCTTCAAGTTGTTAGCGTATCTAAATCTGTATCTCAATCTGTTCAGTACATCTAATAATTTGGTTTTGGGTTTAATGACCTCAATACCTGGCACTTTTACCCCCAATCAGTTCAGCTTTCAGTGCTGTCGCACTTTGAATGACAATTGCGCGGTCATGCAACACTACCCATTTAAATTTTTCATAATTTCTTTTAGATAGATAGAGCTTTATTTTGGTGGTATTTAATCACCACTGAGATTTACTTTTTTTTTTCCTTAACAAATCAAAAAGAATTTTAGGAATTTTGAAAATAAAAAATAAAAAAATATTTTGTTATAAAATTTTGGAAAAAAGTACCCTTTCTCCTTCACTGATGTGCACAGATGGGGCTGCACTGAAGGACACCAATAGGCTACACTGATGAGGCCGCACTGGTTAGCACTGATGAGGCGGCACTGATAGGAGACAATGATGGGCACTGATAAGGAGGCACTAATAGGCAGCACTTATGGGTACTGTTAGTTTGCACTGAAGGGCACTGATTGGCACTGATGGGGCTGCTTTAATCATCAGTGCCCTAAACATTAGTGTAAACAGTATGCTGCCAGGCTTGCTGGTTAATGACAATCCTTTACTCACACAGACACAGTATGTGAGGAAAGGACTGCTGATAACATGCAAGTCTGTTTACATGTGAGCAGCTGTGATTGGACACAGCTGATCACATGGTAAAGAGCCACTGTGATTGGCCCTTTACAACGATCTGTGATCAGCTGTATCCAAGGGACACATCAGTTACTAAGCGCACCAAATGCGCGGCCCAGGGGGGGTGGTAACCCTGGAGGTGGGGTTCTGGGAGGACATCAATGCAAGCTCACCCAGGACTGGATGACGGTGCTGTAGCCTTCTTTCGGCTATAGCGTGGTCAGGAAGTTGTTATCAACTGATTCTTTTTTATATCATATCTAATTGTAATTTTAGGGTCATTATAAGTGGGACAAATTATAGAATAAAATGTATTCTTTTATTTAAAGTAACACTAGTTGTTTTAAAACTAACATTGTCCAAAGCACATTGGTTTCGGTTTGTTGGTTTGGATTGCATAAAAAAAATACAAAAAGTATCTCCAAAAGAAAGCTTTCTTTATCCCAAAGAAAATATATAACGTGACAAAGAAATTATTTTCAAATCAATAGGCCCATAGCTGACAGGTAAAAAGGGAAGGGGTGCCTTGGTTCTAAAGCCACCACTAAAAACCTTCTTTGCTACTTCAACATTGATTCTCTTCATCTACAGGATGTTAGTTAAAATGTGATTTATTTCCAAAGTCTGTATTTCATTTATTCATTAATTTATTATGCCACAAAAGATTATAGATGCCAATAGGTATGGTGACTGAAATATGTGCCCGCTGCACTAGCAGCCTTGAGAAATACATTTCATTCCAATATATGTTCATTTTAGAGAAGTTCTATTTTCCTTCATAGTATATATCTTTCTTGACTTTCTTGCAGTGATTTGAAATGATATCAGGTTTTGAGGACATAAAAGAAATTGAACTCCAGTGACCATAACCTTTATAAACAGCATTTGATTTATTGAACTTATCAATCTCGAAACATTTACATTACTCTTTTAAAATTAAAGACCAACTTCTGACACAATGTTTTATTTTGCTGCAGATAGAGCAGTGAAGTTAGAGCTTTTGTTAGATTTATGCAATCCGTGTCTTTTTCATCACTTCCTGTCTGAACAGGAAGTAATAGGAAATGTCTTCAATGTTTTTTTTTTTTATCTTTATTTATTTTCAGTGTACAAAAAAATAAATAATAGGAGAGTAATACAGACATATACATTCCCATAAAAGGCTAACAAGACATGCCAAAATAGCAAAATGTTAGGTTTATAAAAAAAAAAACACAAGATGGGAGGATAACGCCATCAATCCTATAGCAAAGGGAAATGTAGGGAGCCCACCATCACATATATAGATGTAAAAGGGAACGTAGAGAGTAAGGATGGAGGGGGAGGGTCTCCAATGTTTTTGTTGCTGCCCGTCACATTGTAAACCACCCCCCCCCCATTTCTTGTCCTGGTGTCACAGGGGCAGGAAGTGCGAGAAAATGTATTTTATCAGGGGTCACAGACAGAAAAAAAAAATGGTAGACATGTTAATTAATTTCTACTGCATCCACAACTAAAAGGAAAATACAATTGGCAGGAATTAGGGTTTAGGATTAGGAAATATGTCTGTTTTCAAGTCATAAATATAAATTCTGTAATTATATGTTGTGTAATTAATTATTGAATACTGTTATGGCTACAACATGTTGTGTTGAGGTATGATCATCAAGTGATCAAAACCATGGAAACCTGAATTAGCAAATATCTGAGATCAGTTTCAAAAGATTATTTCAATTATACCTGCTGAGTATAGGTCAACTGCATGCCATGTTAATACTGGTGTATTGTTTTTATTTTTTTATTCCTAGACATCAGTAAGCTTTAAAACACTAACAGTATTACATTGTCTGTGTAAATTAGGCCTGAAAAGCAATTTTGGGCTTATACATTAAAGGAAAAAGCAATGTACAAACCACAGTAATACATAGCAGTCAATCAGAAATGATAAAACATGTAGACAAACACTAAATTGAATTGCTTCAGATCATTGTGCAAAACCTCATAGGGATTTTTTTTGTATTGTTTACTACAAAAAGGACAAAAAAAAAGACGGTTTCCCTTACTTTATGTTGTAAAAAAATTATGAAATGAAAGGACAGTTAAAAAAAAATACCCTTTTTGGAGTGGACACCCCAAAGCAATTACATTTTTTGCAGCAATGCTTTGGCAATGAAGAAACATGTTGGTGATGAGGTGGTTACAACATGGAGCTTGCACTATAAACAATGTACAGGTAAAAGTATAGGTCATACACATGGGGAGGAGGCATGAAGGGGATAAAACTTATGGGTCAAATACAGTAGGAGGATGGAGATGCGGGGGGGGGGGGGGGTTTACAATGCAGGATAAGGGAGAGGAAGAATGGAGCTGGGGTATACAGATGGAAGGTGGTAAACATTGTTAAAAACAATCTCGCTATCAAATGAATACCTTGAATATTTGTGGCTGTCTGTGCTTTTCTACTAATGAATGAATGATTCATTTATTCATTCCTCCTTTCTCCCTTTCCTCCATTGTAAGAAGAAGAGGGTTGCTTTTTCAATGTATTACTAGTTTGTTTACATTTAGCATCTCTGAGATTTGTCATCACAGCAAGCTCACAAGGCAAAGAGTCATTTGGATCGGCTCTGTAAACTGTGCCTGTGAACTGACCTATCCGATGATGGCTCAGATCGAAACCATTGACAGGCACACTGTCCACATAAACAGCAATGCAGGAATAAACATCCACTGCTTTGTTGTATTTCAATGTACGGCTACAGAAGTAATAGTCTGATGGCACTGGCAGGTGGCATTGATTGGCATTGGCAGGTGGCACTGGTTTGAAACTGACAGATGGCACTATTGGAACTGGCAGGTGGCACTGACAGATGGCATTGATTGGCACTAACAGGTGGAATTGATTGGCACTAGCAGGTGGCACTGGTTTGGAACTGACAGATGGCACTAGTTTGAGACAGATGGCACTGGCAGGTGGCATTGATTGGCAGTAGCACTGGCGATTGGAACTGGTTGGCACTAGCAGGTGGCACTAGCAGGTGGTGGCACTGGCTGACAGTGGCAGGTGACACTGACTGGCAGTGGTTGGCACTAGCGGGTGACCGATATGGGTTTTTCTCTGGCCGATGTCGATATTTAGAAATTGGGGAGGCCGATGGCCGATATATGATGCTGATTTTTGTGGCCAATATTTTAGGCCGATTAAAAAAAAAAAAAACCCTCACCCACTCCACTCCTTCCTGCTTACTTCTGTCACTCTAGCACACACTTGATGTCCTCATTACAGATGGCACTGGTTGGCCTTGGCAGGTGGCACTGGTTGGTGGCACTGATTTGGAACTGACAGATGGCACTATTGGCACTGACAGGTGGCACTGGCTGGCACTATTTGGCATTGACAGATGGCACTGGCTTGGAACTGACAGATGGCACTATTGGCACTGGCAGGTGGCACTGATTGGCACTAGCAGGTGGCACTGGTTTTGAACTGACAGATGGCACTGGTTTGGAACTGGCAGATGGCACTGGCAGGTGACACTGATTGGCACTGGCAGGTGGCACTGGCTGGCAGTGGTTGGCATTGGCAGGTGGCACTGGTTTGGAACTGACAGATGGCACTATTGGCACTGGCAGGTGGCACTGACAGATGGCAATGATTGGCACTAGCAAGTGGCACAGATTGGCAGAAGCAGGTGGCACTAGTTTGGGACAGATGACACTGGCAGGTGGCACTGATTGGCAGTGGCACTGGCAATTGGAACTGGTTGGCACTGGCAAGTGGCACTGATTGGTGGTGGCACTGGTAGGCACTGGCGGGTGGCACTGGATAGCTGTGGTACTGGCAGGTTTCACACTAAGCCGAGTGTAACTGTAATGTAACTGTGTGAAACTAGCAGAAGAGAGAGAGAGGAGCTTTCAACTCGATTTCGGGGGTGGGCGGGACCCAGCAGCTACAGTAAATTACATCAGCCAATGATTGGGCTGCTTTAGAAAGGGGGCAACACATACATGTAGCGGCCGGCCCAGATACCATCCCATTGGCTGGTGTAATATAGCTGATGGGTCCTGCCCACCCCGGCCACGTCTCGCCCACCCCAGAAATTGAGCTGACAGCTCCTCTCTCTCTCCTCTCTATTACTTGTCAGTTTCACACTCAGCGCGACGCTTGATTCTGCAATAGCTGCTGAATGTGGAGAAGGGAGGAGGAACGGCGCTCAGTGTAAAATATCGGCCTAATTTTGATAATAATCGGCCGATTTATCAAAAATGGCCAAATATCAGCCAATATATCGGTCTACCTCTAGATGAAAGCCTAAAAAAAGAAAACTAATGCAGCCACCCTAATCTAATGATTGGTATGCTGCAATATATTACATTTTTGATGTTGGGTTAAATATTGCTTTAAGTACCAAACGGCGAGATATGCTTCCTATATGCATCTCAAGGTTTAGTTTTCAATTTTGATTGAAGTATGCCATTAAAAAGACTATAGATTCCCTTTACATTGAAATTCTACTCTTTACCTGAAGGAAAAAAATGCTTCCCACGCATTCATATGTTCCATTTAGATGTATACCGTGTTTTAAAATGACTTCAGGCTTTTACCATTGTAATTCTTTACATGATTTTGTATCTACAAATTACTTCGAATTGACAAGGCTAAACGGAAAAAGGCATCAAATTTCCCTGCATACTTTTATTTCCTGGGGCTGCTGGAAGCTGCACTTGGCAGTACTGGCAGCCACAATCCGATTTGGTTTTCACCAGGTACCATTTTGTATATATAAATCCATTTGTACAGATCACTGAAGCAAGTTATAAGTGTACAAGGTCAGAAGGACACATCAATCTAATGAAAAAGAAAGAAAAGAGGTAATTAAATATAATGGAAAAAACAATGCAACGAGGATGTAGGTAGAAAGTAAAAAATAAAAAAATAAAGGGCCAGTTTATTGTGCTTCAGACTTTAGTAGGGGCCGGACTGTACCCTGTGGGAGAAAAAATGCCCCATCTTTGGCATCAGGGGAGAAATAGTTGGTGTCAGTGGGAGGAACGGTGCCCCATTGTTGGTGTCAGTGTAAGGAATTATGTCCCATTGTCGGTGTCAGTGGCAGGAATCATGCCCCATTATTGGTGTCAGGGGAAAGAATAATGCCTCGAGGGCCAGATACAGGTAAGCAAACGGCCGCATCCGGCCCCCAGGCTATAATTTGGAGACCACTGCTCTAGACAATAAGGTAAGTGTGCATATGGATTGAAGGATTAGTAAATAAAAAAAATTGCTGAAATGACTGTTTACAGTATACAGTTAACTGCTTCCTTTTAAACATGATTAAAAATAGATAAAAATCAATCATATAATGTACCTGCAGTTTCTAGTTTCGTTTTTGCATGTTGTTTCCTGCCTGTGCTGTACAGAGCCAATACAGGGCAGTGATGGTTTGGAAAACGAAACTGATTGGTGCTGAGGGAAGAATTACAGCAACTTGAGAGCAAAAATGAACAATGATGACATGAAAACAGCACTGCATTAAGGTAAAGGAAGCTATTAAAAATTCCTTTACAAACCATTTAAATATATGTGAGCTTTCTTAGCCGCCAGAGGTTTGTCATTTGGTTTAGCCACACTTGTAAGGAAGCATACCTGGGTGGGTGACCTTACTGTAGTTAAAGGAGTAGTAATGTCCACTTTGTGATTTTTACCTATAGGTAAGCCTATAAAATAAGGCTTACCTATTGTTAATATGAATATCTCCTAAACAGGCACCATTTAGGAGATATTCACACTGGATACAGCCAGTGACGTCACTGGTGCATGCGCTCTGACAAAACTTCAGAGCACCATGCTGGAATCAAGGGCACCTGCACACATGCTCGGGAGTTACGTAATCACAGTTTCGGCCACTCACACGCTGCAGTATGGGTTGGATGCACTTGGTGCCCTGTCCTGCTTTTCCCCTAAAGTAATCTTGCCTTGTCACAGTTGTCATGGCCTTGGTCTATAAATTGGTAGGGTAACCAAAACTTCACCAGAAGAGAAGATTGTAATATCACAGACCAGCAATTCTCTCAAAGGAAATTAGAAACTCTTTATCATCATCAAAAGGCTATATCTTTTGAAAAGTCAAATTGTCTAAATTCATCATTATTGCTACAGGCAACAGTACTAGTATCAGGGAAATCGTATGCACAGTCATTTGTGAAGATTTGCCCATGCTCATAACAATTTTAGAGTGACAACTAGGCATGCCCTAACTCGCGTTCGTACATTTGCTTTACCATAAATACTTGCCGCTCACTTTCTTATCTAAAGTGGCTCCAGGAGACGAGAGGATTGCTGAGTGGTCATCATCTTCTACCGTCTGCAACCTGATCTTGTACTAGCTGACTTGTCTTGACCCTGCTGGTTCCTGATACCCCGTTGCTGATTCCGGCTTGTGACCCCTGGCCTCTGACTGCTGTCATGGTACCTTCTCTGTTCGCCTGATATTGATCCCAACCTGGCTCTGACTCTGATTTGGTTCCTGATTCTGTACCTTGACCTGCTGCCTGGCTGATACCAACTCTTGTCTGCCTAACCACCTAAGATCCTGCATCTGTCTGCTTGCTGTATGCTGTTCTGTACCTGCTACAGTGCCTCTGCATCTGGCAGAGTATCCTATGTAGGCTACCCACGGTTCTGCAACCTGCTGCTGGGTCCTCGCATCAGCACATCAGTCCGCCTGCTGCAAGGTTCTTCCGGACAGAATCTCTTACAAGGCACCCGTGCCACTCTGTGTCCTGTTATATACTCTCATCACGTCCAGGAGAAACAGGACAAGAGGTGTAAGGGGAAGCTCTCTCATCAGCTCGGCCTCAATCAGGTATGTGACAACTAGCCTGAGGCTTACAGATTCAGGCTTTTCGATTCTGTTTGGGCACATATGGGTCTTGCACAGGTGGTGAATCCCCTCCATCCATGCAATTTTCTCTCTCCCAATTTTGTCCCTTTTTAAGCACCACATATTGCAGACAATAAAACGTTACATAGTTGGTGAGGTTGAAAGAAGTCCATCCAGTCCAACCTGTGTGTGCTTTTATGTTAATAGTGCATTGAATGTCCCCATATGTTGTGGTTTGTTAAGGTACCCATCTAATATTTTTTTTAAATAATCTCTGCTTACCGCTGATACCACTGCTTGTGAAAGAGAATTCCACATCCTTACCGCTCTGACAGTAGAAAACTCTCTACGCAGTTTAAGGTTTAACCGCTGCTCTTCTAATTTTAGTGTCTTTTAGTCTATGACCGCTCTGGCAGTAAAAAAAACCTCTATGTAGTGTAAGGTTAAACCACTTCTCGTCTAATTTTAGTTTATGTCTTTTTAAATTCCCTTTCACTAAAAAGTTTTTTCCCTATCATATACCCTCTCAAGCGTCTCCTCTCCAGAGAGAATAAGTTCAATGCTTGTAGTCTTTCCCCATAGCTGAGATCCTCCAGTCCCTTGATTAGCTTTGTTGCCCTTCCCTGGACTCCCTCTAGTTCCAGCACATCCTTCTTGAGGACTGGTGCCCAGAACTGGACAGCATACTCAAGATGTGGCCAGACCCGAGTCTTGTAGAATGGGAGAATTATTGTTTTATCTCTGGAGTAAATCCCCTTTTTAATGCATGCCAATATTCTGTTGGCTTTGCTTGTAGCAGATTGGCATTGCATTCCCTTGCTAAACCTGGCATCTACTAGGACCCCCAGGTCCTTCTCCATCCTAGATTTCCCCAGAGGTTCTCCCCTAGCGAGTAAATTGCATTCACATTTTTGGCACCCAAATGCATTACTTTACATTTTTCAACATTAAATGCCCACCCCATTTTTTTTTTTTATGTCTTCTTGTAAGGCTTCCAAATCCTGCGTTGAAGTTATTGCCCTGCTTAACTTTGTATCATCCGCAAATACTGAGATTTTGCTGTTTATCCTATCCTTCAGATTGTTTATGAATACATTAAACAGAATTGGTCCCAGGACAGAGCCCTGAGGACCCCATTTTCCACACCAGACCATTCAGAGTAGTCCCCATTTATCACAACCCTTTGGACCTGCCCCTGTAGCCAGTTTTCAATCCAGGTGCTCACCCTATGGTCCATACCGACAGACCTTAGTTTGTACAGCAAACGTTTGTGGGGAACTGTATCAAATGCCTTTACAAAATCTAGATACCCCACATCCACAGGCCGTCCTTTATCTAGATGGCGGCTCATTTCTTCATAGAAGGTTAGTAGATTGGTCTGGCAAGAACGATTCTTCATGAATCCATTTTGATTACTGCTAATGATACAGTTTTTATTACTAAAAACCAGTGTTGAGCAGAATATGCCATATTCGATTTCGCGATATATCTCGAATATATAGTCGAATATTCGAGATATATTCGCTAAATACGAATATTCGTGATATTTTTTGGAAATGAAATTATTGCGAATTTTCGCTATTGCAAATGCGAATGCGAATTGCGAATGCGAATGCGAAATTTCGAGAAATGCGGAATGGAGCACTCTGATTGGCTCAGAATATTCGTGATATTTTATAATACAAAATAATTGCGAAATTTCGAGAAATGCGGAATGGAGCACTCTGATTGGCTCAGAATATTTGTGATATTTTACAATACAAAATAATTGCGAATATTCGAGAAATGCGGAAGGAGCACTCTGATTGGCTCAGAATATTTGTGATATATTACAATACACAATAATTGCGAATATTCGGCAAATGCGGAAGGAGCACTCTGATTGGCTCAGAATATTCGTGATATATTACAATACACAATAATTGCGAATATTCGAGAAATGCGGAAGGAGCACTCTGATTGGCTCAGAATATTCGTGATATATTACAATATAAAATAATTGCGAATATTCGAGAAATGCGGAATGGAGCACTCTGATTGGCTCAGAATATTCGTGATATATTACAATACAAAATAATTGCGAAATTTCGAGAAATGCGGAATGGAGCACTCTGATTGGCTCAGAATATTCGTGATATATTACAATATAAAATAATCGCGCGATATCGCTATTGCCGAATAATCGCATTGCGATTTTTCGGCAATATAAAATGAGCGCTGCAGCTACTCGGCCCAAGGTCTCTAATCATACCAGCAATGCTTTTAGACGTCGATGGGGATCTCTAGGATGTGATCTGTTCTAAAAAAAAAATTGAAAAAATTCGAATATTCGAAATAGCGAATATTCGCCGCGATATTCGTGTTATTCGCGAATACTCGATTATGCAATATTCGTAGCGAATATTCGCAATGCGAATATTCGTGAGCAACACTACTAAAAACTTGTATATAGTCCCTTATCATCCCCTCCAATAGCTTGCAAACTATTGCTGTTAGGCTAACTGACCTGTAGTTCCCAGGGATATATCTTGGCCCTCTTTTAAATATTGGTATCATGTTGGCTTTTCTCCAATCAGCTGGTACCATTCCAGTCAGTATACTGTCCACAAAAATTAGGAACATTGGTCTGGCTATCACTTGACTGAGATCCTTACAGACCCTCAGGTGCAAGCCATCTGATTCTGGTGACTTATTTATGTGAAGTTTTTTAAGTCTATTTTTGATCGTGTCCTCTGTTACCCATGGGGGTGCTTCCCATGAGATGCTATGAAAATTAACATTACAATCTTGGTTACTATATCCACCCCGTTTCCCTTGTAAAAACTGCAGAGAAGAATATATTCAAAAGCTTTCCTATCTCTCCGTCTTTTGTAACCAAATTTCCTTCATCATCCTTTATAGGGCCAATGTGTTCTGGCCTCCCTTTCTTATTATTTATATACTTAAAGATTTTATTTTAATTTTTTTTTAATTTCCTCCGCTATGTGCCTGTTCTGTTCTATCTTAGCCACCCTTGTTGCATCCTACATTTCTTATTGCTTTCTTTGTAGAGTTGGAATGAGGACAATGACCCCTCAGCCTTGTATTTTTTAAGGACTTTCATTTTGCTTTTATTTGCATTTTTACGTTGGAGCTGAGGATTTTTTTTAGCTCTTTTAAAAAAAAAATCCCATTGGAATGCACTGGCCAATACCTTTATTTAGTATGCTCTTTAAGCCCTCCCATTTTTCCTGTGTGTTCTTTGTTCCCAGGATTTTATCCCATTTAATAAGTTGGCTCTTTTTAAATTCAGTGTCTTTGTATTGCCCTTGTGTTTCATATTTCTGTGATTTATACTAAAACTAATTGACCTGTGGTTGCTGTTTCCTAAGTTGCCCCGTATTTCCACCTCTGTGATCAGAGCCACTGAGTTGTCAATCTTGGGCTGTACAGGCTCTTTGCCTATTACAGCATAGTAGAGCATAGTTGTTCTTGTGTATATAAACATACACTTAGTGCCTAAGGGAGTCTAAGGGACTCTCTGCACGCTAAACTAGGTGTAATCTGCATCTATACTGAGTGTCACAAAATTCTGAATCCATAGGCAAAAATGTTAACTGTTTTTATGCAGCTTGAGCCACATGCATTTAAGCAATAATGGACGCTAGATTGTAGTCACACGCACCCTAGGAAAAATGTGGGTGGAGCTAGAACTCTTTGTATACATGGTTAGGTGTTGCACTTTCTCATCAGGTCCGCTCTGACAGCAACAGGGAAGCCATGTCTGCCTATAAAATTATACATAGGCTGCAACAGCTTCTCCTCCAACTGGCTGTCAGAGAAGACCTGATGGAGAACTGAAAAACCCCAAACCATGCTGATTTTGCCCTCCTAAGTTTACAGGTCAATCCTGAATGAATGTCTCATTTAGCCCCAGTTCCCCATGCACAGAATGCCCAGCCTTCATGCATTCACCAATAGTGACCCCTACCTCCAAGAAGCAAAGGACGCTAGACAGTGCTAGTTCCCATTGCCTAGGGTCCTTCTTGCTAGGAGACAAGTAGCTCCAAATGAGTATAATTGTGCTCTATGCTACACACAAATGTAAACATCAGCATAAATGTTTACATATGTACAATATGGGTTTGGAGGATTTTTTTTTGCACCCCTGAATGCTGTTCTAAAATAAAATAAAATATTTTTTAAGGGCATAAAGACAATCTCTCTGTCTCTCTGACTGCTTTCATTAACAAGCCGGAACACACTACACAAGGCCGCCCAGCTGTGATGGATGGGAATATGGAAAATTTATATTTTTGTGTTATGAATAAGAGCCACTTAGATATTGCCTTGTAAAAGTTACCATTTGAAATGAAGTGTATATGTTCCTTGATAAGATTGTTTTAAAGTTTGAAAATATGAAATTAAGTTTCAGAAGTTACCATTTAAATTGGAGTACAAAATGACTTTTATCAAAAACAAAAGCAGCTGCACTCCATCACCCCTCCCTTCTACTGCAATTTCCCACTTTGCTTCAGTTTCACATTCCAAGCCTTTTCGTGGAGAGAAGGCAGATATGGACTTCAACGTTCCCTTCCCCCTTCTCTTCACCCCCACCAAAGGAATTCTATGTAAAATGGCGAATGAGTCTGAATAAAAGACACAAGTGGACTTTATGCCACATGACAAGAAGGGTGTGTGCAGCTTTCCCTGGGATGGTGTTGTAAGAGGAAACCGCCCCTCATCCTGTCTGCATTTTCACCAAAGGAACTTGTGCCTTGTGAGACTTTGGAAGGAAACCTTTGCCTGTATGAACTGGCAAATGAGAATTCCATGTCGAATGCATGGGGCGTGAAATAAGAGACTGAATAAGTGTAAAATGTATGGGCTGACCAATGAAATGATTTTCCTGTGAACTTGTGATGTCATTTTGCAAATAAAAGGACTGGGAGGGCCCCAGGCTCTCTCGGTTGGTTGGATGCTGGAGAGGTGAGATGTAAGATTTTTTGTCTGGGTTGCACATTTCATCTTATCATTTAATTTGGGTCAGACAGCATGAGGGGTTCACTATGAGAAATTGAGTCAGGAAATCAAATTGTCTACGACACAGCAGGCGGCCTTATATAGTGTGGGGCGTGTGCTAAAGCCCTGAGCCATAATTGGCCAAAGCCACCCAGGCTTTGGCCAATTATGGCTCTTCGTTTTTTGCGCGCTGTGATTGGCCAAGCATGGGGGACATACAGCGTGCTTGGCCAATCATCAGCGCGCAATGCCGCAGTGAATTATGGGCCGCTCGAATTTGGCGCGAACTACCGATTTTCTTCGAATTTCTTCGAACTTACGAAAAGACAATGTTAGAGTCGAACATACGTTTGTATCCAACGCGAAGCTCATCCCCAGTCCTCACCTTCTGCTCACAGCAATAGCAAAGTGTGGTGCAGCACTGTCTTATTGAAACCACTTCTTATATTGTTCCAACACAAAAAAGTAATCTATTTGTAAAAAACTAAAAGATTGTAGCAACAGATTCTACCATTGAGAGGAAAGGAGGCTTCATTACTATAAACCACCATAATTTTCCATTGTTTTAAGAACCACTCACAGTATTCCATATGCCTATCTTTATTATCACATGCAGAGTCAGTTGCATTTTATAGGGGTGGAAATGATTATTCTAATATTTAATGCTTATGTATCGAGACATTATTGACACGGTGTGTGTATGTGCTGCTCCTCGCCTTATGCAGTCATAAGCAGGCCCAGACTGGCTATAGGGCAAACCGGGCATATGCATTTGATGGGCACAGTGGCTGCATTTGATGGGCACAGTGGCTGCATTTGATTGGCACAGTGGCTGCATTTGACAGGTACAGTGGCTGCATTTGACAGGTACAGTGGCTGCATTTAATAGCACAGTGAGGCTGCAATTGATGATTTTTTTTTCAGTATTTTTCAGTTTGTTTGCGCCCCTCCAAAAATTTTGAGCACCACATCTCATCATTAACCGCCGCCAAGCACAGCCGCCCCCCCCCCCCCTCCTGGGCTGCTCAGTCTAAAATGCCCGGGCCTATTTTTTGTCCCAGTCTGGGCCTGGTCATAAGCACTTGCAAGGTACCCCACCCAGATTCAAAGGCAAGTGAAATTGCTAGAACTTTCAGTACTCCTCTCAGAATCAATGGCAAGACTTCAAGAACTCCTTCTCTTTGAAACCCGGGAGGACTTCCAGAACCCCTTCTCTCAGAATCCCTGTCGTGACTTCCAATGATAATTGTTTGACCCCTGTCAAGACTTCCAGTGGCACTAGCAGAATTCTTGCCAGGACTTTGAATGGTACTCACAGAATGCCCGCCAGGACATGCAGAATTCCCTGACAACATTGGGTTTGTCAGATGACCAAAATGTGTACTGTCACTTTAAAAAGTCTACATTGTATTGCTCCTTAACACCAAGTACCACTAGTGTAAGATTTCACCCAGGCGCAGTGTTATTTCAGTCAATTTATTATAATGGGCTGAAAATTGTGCCAGACCCCACCAAAAGTCTAAAAGGCACAGCAACAGGATTGCATGGTGTTACTGTACCATGTGATTTGGATTTGTGACCAGTGTTTGGGGTGTCGTTAAGTTATCATTGACACCCACTGCAGATCACAACTGCAGTGTGTTTTGAACGCAAATGAGTATTTCACACAGGTTTTCAGTACCCATATTCTGATGTTAACGGGCCCTTAGTCTGGATTTGTGGGATTTTGTCCATATATCAGGATAGAGGAAAGAGCAGGGGTACTCAAACTATGGCCCTCCAGTTGTTCAGGAACTACAATTCCCATCATGCCTAGTCATGTCAGTGAATGTCAGAGTCAGAGTCAAAAGTTATAGCCCAAAAACCGATTTACGCTACTTCCAGGCTGAAGTCCCAAAACACCCAAATTTGGACGGCAAGTTCTCCCGAACTGTAACCGGTAGCGACTTACTTTCTTCATCACATCGTAGTCTCATATGTCCTGAACCGACCAAGCCAAGTTTGGGGTCCAAGCGACCGATTGCCGTGGAGATATTGCATCTCAAGCTGACCCTGTTTCCCCATAGACTCCTATGTTAAACGGTCCATCTTTGGAGGCACGGTTCTGGGAAAAGGTCCCAGAAACTCCAAATTCTCGATAAGCTCTGGTTGCTATTCAGGAAGATGTAGAAGGATGGGTTTAGCAGCAATAGGACATATGTTATATAATAGTCAAGGAATTGACTTATTGTACAAGTCCCTCAACCTTTATATGAAACATCACTTTTGCATGGTTTGACCTTTTAAAAAATTCTAATGCTGTTAGAACTTAGCATCCAACCTTCTGCTCCTGTAAGCGAGGGTAGAGAATCTAATGCTCTTATTTGTACATTGTGTATTGCTGTTATTCTAATACTGGCAGAAGCTTATGAATACTGTAGCATGAAGACAGCATGCCATAGTAGATGGATACCACAACAGACGGGTGAGGCAAAAGGATACAATTTAAATCTGTAATCCCCTCGAGAAACAATAATAAACTTGGAACATGCGCTACTAGTTTGTATAGTCTTCATCTAGTTCATTTCTCATTTCTCCCAAAACCTTTACAGAAATTGTGACTTTTTTATTTTCCCTCATACAGCTGTACCATGTTATTATAAAATAGCTTTCTGCAAGTGACCAATTTATTTTCCCCAGTAATATCCTTAGAATTCAATTGCAGAATGTGAGATGACAGAAATACATAATGTGCCAGTAAAATAACATTTGACTAGTTAAAATAGCCATTTTTCTTTGGTGAATAAGAAGGATTATAGGCTTATAATTAACATATTCAGTGCCACATCACTTCCCAACTGACAGTGATCTTCAGTTCTCAGAATTTACTAAACTGCAATTATCGTAATTAGTTTTAATAAAGGACTAGCCTGTTTCCAGTTATTTGTCGGATTATCATCACTATAAATAAAACGTGTATCCTGTGATCTCACAAACACCGTCTAGTGGGTCTGTAAATGAATAAAAATGAACTGCAATTATTTCCTATGCTGATTACTATGATAGCTGCTGTAAAAACAGCTACTTTAGTTTAAGAACTCTACATGCAGGCAAAAGTGAAATAAATAAAAGTAATCTGCAGTTAGTATGTTGAAAACGGTGTTGTCTGCAACTAAGTTAATTACCTGCTTTTGTAACTAAAGCGGGACTCCAGCCAAAACTTTTTTCCTTTGTTTTTTTTTTAGTTTTTGACATCTCTAGGACACAAGTGAAGGGAAATCTCCCCAGTAGGGACAAGGAAAGCAAACATTTTAATACTTTCACTTGGTGATATAGCATAGCATAGAAAGGCAATTAGATTTTGGCTCCTTCAATAGTCAAGAGAGCAGTGATTGTTTGTTCTGGTTTGTTCGAGGTTTCACAGACTGGGAGTTTGATTGCTTTCTCCTGCCTCTGGAAGAAGCTTCCAGATCATAGGGAGGGAGAATCAAATGACCAGACGGATTATTTATCAGTCCCTGGACAATCCAAAGAGAGGACTGTCCAGGTTGGGGGGCTATAAACGGTTTGAATCGCTGAAGAGATTGTTCTCTCTCCCCAGGAATGTCCCAAGCCTTGAGGGGGGGGGGGTCGGGGGCTGCAGCTAACTAGACTGTGTGATTTGTTTTGTTACAAATTTTAATTCAGTCGAAATTGGCGTAATTCAGAGATTCGGATGTATACGAACTTCAACTAATCCAAAATAATTTATAACGAAAACAACAAATTAATTTGTTTGATTCAGGTGACAAGATGTGATAGTTTGGCTTTTTGTTAATTATTGAAGCATCCAAAATGAGGTAATGACATAACGAATGATCGGAATTGATTTGGATCTATTTGATTTTTTTCTGGTGAGCATAGTGTGAATATTCTAGTAAGATTCTCTTTGTATTGGGGTTGAGACCATTAATTTAATTTGTATGTGCATAGCCCAATAAGTCAGCTGGGAATTGGGAATTTAATTCAACATATTAACATAACAAATGATTACGTATTAATTCAAATTTGCTTGTTTTATTTGGATGAGAGCGACACAGTAGTCTTTAACTCTTGAATAATCAACCAATTCTTTTTGCATTAACATTTCATTATTTTTAAAAATGTGCTACATATGCAATGGAAACATATTGCAATAAATATAGTAAGGTTTAAATATGAAACAAGATGATTCACTTTCTACTCATTATTATTACATAGTTACATAGTTACATAGTTAGTTACATAGTTAGTCAGGTTGAAAAAAGACACAAGTTCATCCAGTTCAACCATAAAAAAAATAAACAAACAAAATAAAACACAGTACATCCCATACACCCAACTCCATACCCACAGTTGATCCAGAGGAAGGCAAAAAAAACCAGCAGAGCATGATCCAATTTGCTACCGGAGGGGAAAAAATTCCTTCCTGATCCCCCCGAGAGGCAATCGGATTTACCCCGGATCAACTTTACCTACACAACTTAGTACTCAGTTATATTATGTGCATTTAGGAAAGAATCCAGGCCCTTCTTAAAGCAATCTACTGAGCTGGCCAGAACCACCTCTGGAGGGAGTCTGTTCCACATTTTCACAGCTCTTACTGTAAAGAAACCTTTCCGTATTTGGAGGTGAAATCTCTTTTCCTCCAGACGTAAAGAGTGCCCCCTTGTCCTCAGTGTTGACCTTAAAGTGAATAACTCAACACCAAGTTCACTATATGGACCTCTTATATATTTGTACATGTTGATCATCTTTCCTCATAGCTGAGCTCCTCAATGCCTCTTATCAGTTTGGTTGCCCTTCTCTGCACTTTCTCCAGTTCTCCGATATCCTTTTTGAGAACTGGTGCCCAAAACTGGACTGCATCTTCCAGATGAGGTCTTGCTAATGATTTGTACAGGGGCAAAATTATATCTCTATTTCTGGAGTCCATGCCTCTCTTAATACAAGAAAGGACTTTGCTCGCTTTGGAAACCGCAGCTTGGCATTGCATGCCATTATTGAGCTTATGATCAACTAAAACCCCCAGATCCTTCTCCACTACAGCTCCCCCCAGTTGAACTCCCCATATTCTTAGCCCCCAAGTGCATAACTTTACATTTATCAACATTAAACCTCATCTGCCACATAGTCGCCCAATTAGACAGAGCATTGAGGTCGGCTTGTAAATTGGAGACATCCTGCAAGGACGTTATTCCACTGCATAGCTTGGTGTCATCTGCAAAGACAGAAATGTTACTTTGGATCTCAGACCCAATATCATTTATAAATATATTGAAAAGTAAGGGACCCAACACTGAACCTTGGGGTACACCACTGATAACCTTGGACCATTCAGAGTAAGAATCATTAACCACAACTCTCTGAATTCTGTCTTTCAGACAGTTTTCTATCCATTTACAAACTGCTATATCCAATCCTGTAGACCTTACCTTACACATGAGCCGTGTGTGTGGAACTGTATCGAACGCTTTTGCAAAATCCAAGTATACCACGTCCACTGCCACGCCTCTGTCCAGGGTTTTACTTACCTCTTCATAAAAGGAAATCAGGTTTGTCTGACAACTTCTGTCTTTCATGAATCCATGCTGTCTGCTGCTTAAATAGTTTGTTTCCAGCAAAAACTCATCCATGTGGTCTTTTATTAAACGTTCCAGTATCTTCCCAACTATAGAAGTTAAACTAACAGGTCTATAGTTACTTGGTAAAGACTTTGTTCCCTTTTTAAATATGGGCACCACATTGGCTCTACGCCAATCCAGTGGTACTATTCCTGTCATTAATTAGTCCCTAAATATTAGATACAGTGGCTTTCAAATTTCAAAGCTCAAATCGTTTAGGATTCTTTTACACGGTAAAAGAATATAGCCAATCTTCCGAAATAACGAAAGTATAACAGAAAATATTAATTGATTTGGAACGACAAATATTGTATATACACTTTCAAAATAACAAATCGTTCTAAAAATGAATCATTCTAACATAACCATTATGACAAAACAAAATGATTTACCTAACAAATTAAACCAAACCAAAACAAATGTTTTCATTGTTTACACCTATACTGCCAACTGCAGTAGCCTGTGGACTGTGTAGCTGTTCTTGAGGCCTCAGCGGTGTCAGGACTGAGACTAGAGATGGTCCCGATGTTCGAATCAAATGTAAGTTTGACTCGAACATCAGGTGTTTGTTTGTCTGCAAACGAACCAAACATATGGGGCAAATTCGAGTGCCGCGGAGCGCCCCATTGACAGCTGTTGATTTGACAAAGCATGCACATGAGCTGCATGCTTTGGTCATTCTCAGTGTGACACGCTGGGAGAGCCATGAGTGGTCAAAGGCAGGGTGCCATTAGCCAATCATGGCTCAGGGGGCTTAGTCTACTCCCCACACTATATAAGGCTGCTTACATGGTGGCCGTATGTAGTGTGATAACGTGGAGTGCTTGAGAGAACTTGAGCTAGATTAGGCAGGTTAGTTAATGGTGTAGAGGCAGTTTAGTGTTTGTGTGTGTGTATATATATATATATATATATATATATATATATATAGTGCAGTCAGTGTAGAATATATATACAGTGCAGGCAATGTATTCATATATATATATATATATATATATATACACAGTATATAAATATACGGTGCAGGTAGTGCTAAGTATATAATACCATGTATTGAAGTGGTTAAGGGGAACCCTATGACATAATTAAGACAAAAAATTAAGACCCTTTCGGTCTGATATAGATTTTTAAGGGGAACTCCATGCCAAAATTGTTTTAAAAAACAATTCCAGCGACTGATCCCTAATTGTCTGCTCGTATGACCTCCTTAAACAGAGGTCCATCTTTTCTGGTAAGGGGCTAATCTGCTCGAATTTATTCCAATTTTTTTGCACATGGATGTTCCTTTGTGACTATCCCTTGGATGATCTTGCACTGCTGCCATCAATCCCAGAAAAAACCTTTCCAGTGTCATTTAATGGACTTTTATGTTTTCATGCACCTATATCACGGCCAAATGTGTTTGTTAATGTCTCTTTAGAATTTCCTGTTAAGGAATATTCCTTGTTCACAAGTTGTTTCATCTTTTATTCACTTTTGTGTTGTGGGTTGCGCAATCTTTCACCATTTGTTACATTTATTTGATTGCTGTAT
Organism: Rana kukunoris; assembly: GCA_029574335.1. NCBI lineage: Eukaryota > Metazoa > Chordata > Amphibia > Anura > Ranidae > Rana > Rana kukunoris. The sequence goes on along the minus strand of CM056051.1, from coordinate 252,865,622 downwards.
ATTCCAGCATTTTGTCAGGATTGCAGCACCCGTCAGAACTTTTTCTGTTTCAACAAGTTTGGTTTCCTTTTGGTGAATTGGAAACAATTAGTTGTTAGTCTGTGTAAGTGGGGGAGGTGGCAGGAGTTTTTCTGGTTAACCCCCTCTGCTCCTATTTACGTTTAGCACAATTTTTTGTTACTATCACTATTATCTTTGAGGGGAAGCGCAAATTTACCTTGCTTTACTAATTTTGATAACTTCCCAATTTTCAAGGTTTATATTCACTGGGGTTCATTTTATGCAAGTTGGTAACAAAACAACATTTTTTTTTTTTGGGACAGATGGATGATAACCACATAGGTGTGGTTGTTGAAAGACTTTTCCTGTACCAGCTTCTATAGCTCCAAATATGGCTAAAGTGCCAAACAGCAAGACTGGTCAGATTTTGTCGTATTTGCATAAAATCTAATTTGTAAAATATCTGAAAGCGCTGGTGTAGGACCAAGTTTCAAAAGAAACAGGCGACAAGGCAGAAAAAAGAAACAATTCCATCAGTGATAATTATATACAACAAGCAAGGAAATGCCAGAACAAGCAAAAGAAAGACAAAGGAATCCAATTAATTGAAGCTGTATACTTGACAAATTCAGCAATAAAAACCATATCCATTTTCGAGTAAAGCTTATCATGGCTGGTAAAGCCAGGCTGTTGGCAACTTGTTTCTCATGTAGCTTAATCCCTTCAGAGCCAGAGAGCAATGTAACACATTGCAGAACAAACAGGCAGGGCAATCTGTGTTGGCAGTAGGGCTGCAGGCAGGTACCTCCAAACCCTTTGCTTGGTAAACATTGTAATCATGATAGGATTATCAGCAGCTGCAACCTAGTCGCTGACACCTTCCTTGTTGGAGTAGTGTGCAGCCATTCGTGTCCAATAACCTGTAGTCACAGGCAATTCTACTCCCTGTCTTCTGGGGATTTGTAGAACATTTATCCCAATAATAACAATCATGAAAAATATTTATATGGTGATTTTTACTGAGTGCGATTCAAAGAGGTAACAGTTATAATTTAAATTTACAGCCCTTCAAGAAAGCAATCAGGAGATAAAGAAACGTAATGTGCCTAAATGGGGAAAGCGATCAGCGTTAAACACAGGGGTGGTTGTGACACAGCAATTAAATAGCAGGTAAACACTGTGTTTAAAGAGCTCAAAAGCAGCCGCTGCCAGGCTAGGGAGCACTGTGTGAGGCTATTGCTTTATCTCTTCCAAAATGTCCTTCACCTGAAAAATGGACAACTGACTGGTAGAGAGAAGAATAAAATAATTTCAGCTATGAACAAGAAAAAGCAAACTACTAACAAACTTTTACTTTAACTTACTTAAACTCAGTAAAACCTACTTTTGAACTTACTAAATCAAGCACTAATGCAGTACTGATGATTGTTTATTCTAGGGAAATAATAAAGTAGGGTTGCCATTAATCCCCATTTCTCAGGCCAGCTGCTGTTTTCAGGATTCAAACAAATGTCCATGTGGTCCGGCTGGAGCAAAGAAAGCCACCCTTCTATTACAGGTTTTTTTCTCCTCGTCTCCAAAAAATCTTTATTAAAACTTTACCTACTACTGACTCCAGAACTTTGCATTACTTACCACGGATCGCCAAATTTTGTATTACTGTCCTTCCTGTGCCATGGAAATCTTTGATCTCTTCTACTTTGTTCATGAGCATGTCCACCTCTCCAAGCTTGCCGACCCCTGAGGGTACCTTGATGCGGCCACTGTGATAAGCAGAGTTGCAGTCGTTGGGTGGGTGCTGGACTACTGAGTTACAGCACCTGGCACTAAAAGAAGCTGAAACTGTGGAATCATCTATGCCTGATGCCCCGTAAAAACATGCAGGAGACTGACCGACAACGATCATTTACTGATGCCCAAAAAACAGACTATAATTAGATCCTCCCTGAAGATATCCATATGTACCAAAATACAGTAACTCAATTATAAGATCCTGACCAGGTGGTACCATACAACCCAGTTGCTACACAGGTACTTCCCGTCTTCCACAGACAGATGCTGGAGATGCCAACAGAACGAGGGGACACTGCTCCATATTTTCTGGTCATGCCCTCGACTGCAACATTTCTGGTTAATGGTCCCTACGGTTACCCAAAAATTTAAAGACCATGTGATTCCAGGTAATCCAGCCTTCCTCCTGCTTCAAGCCACCACGATTCCGGTACAGAGCTACAAAAAATCGATAGTAATACATCTATTGACTGCTGCCAAATCCTGCATTCCCCTTCTGTGGAAGAAGTGTTGTTCCCCTTCTATCAGAATGTGGCTGGGCAGGGTGGAGGAGATTAAAAAGTTAGAAGACCTTGTCCTCACCACACACCGTCCAAAAACGATGGGGTTGGGTTGAGGTCAGGACTCTATATAGGCCAGTCAAGTTCCTACACACCAAACTCGCTCGTCCATGTCTTCATGGACCTTGCTTTGTACATATCATGGATCTTGGAAGACAGAAGTGTTCTTCCTTGAAATCGGTTACACAGGCTTTTGCGAGGTGTTAATTGCATCTACCCCTAGACATTTCATTGTCCATTGTGTGATAACCCTATTTAAAGCCTTTTGATTATCAGGTGTAAATGTCTTCTGCCCTGTCTCAACTCTCCAGACGGTTCCATTGTTCTGTGGCTGGCTATTGTGTACATTGCTTGCCCTGGGGCTTTTGTCTCAATACACATAACAGTCTTTCTATTCAAACCTTTCTGACCAATCTCTGCTGTGTCATTTTCAAGTCCTCATTTGCATGGTTAAGGAGGACCTGAGTGGAGACTGCATACTTTACAATGGACCAATAGGAAATCGGTTGTTGGGGGCGGGATGTTCCAAATTCTGTATAAAAGTGTGCTGTGTACTTTCAATAAATGTGTCCTGTTTGAACATACATACAACGTGCTTGGTGTGTGTTCTTGATGAGTCCGATCGGCACCGAGCTGTCGGTTGGATCCCGGAACCTTGGATGACTGTACCATCAAATGTTGTAATCTGCAATGAGTGTCGGAAGAGCAGGACCTGGGCGAGCAAGGGTCTTGTCACATTGGTTGGCAGCGGTGGGACTTGCTCTCCAGTTACTGGGACAACTCCAAACCACCACCATGAATGACCAGCTATGCAGCCTGCAGGAAAACCATGCTAAAAGACTTGCTTGAGAGCCGTGGAGGGACCGGTGGGAAGAACAAGGCCACCCTGTTCATTGCGCTAGCCGAGATGGATCAGAGGGATGGTGACGCAGGACCCTGGTCAGTTGAAGACTTGTTCCAGCAGCGAGTTCAACAGCAGTTGGCATTATATGGTGCTAACCCATCAAAGACCGCCAGACAGGATGCCATTAGAGACATCCAGCTGCAGGATGAGCATCAACAGAAAGAACAAAAGTGCCAAGAGAGAGAACGAGAGCGGCAATGTGAGCTGAGAATTGCAGAAATACGGCAATCGGTGACAATGCCTAAAGAAGCAGCACCAAATGAAAGAAGAGGAGAGGTACAGATACCAGTAACCATGGAAGAGGAATTCAGAAGGAGGTTGCGAGAAAAGCAGATACAGCACAGAGGACCAGTATCAGAGGAGGTCCTGCTTTGATGGTCTGATTCGATCCGCTGCGAACTCTGGAAAGAAGCGCTAGCCCGTGACCAGCGACACCAGGGAAAATCTCTCCCCTCCATCCATAGAAGGTACTGGTCACAGTATGAAGTACGAATGCTGTTATTGGGGGAACAACCGAAGCAGGAGTGGACAGCAGAGTCAAGCAGGCTGATCCGGGCAGAAATGCGGTTTGACGAGAGCTACAGAGCCCTCCGGTGGCATGCAGTCCCAGAGTGCCCGTGATCAGCGGATGACAGCCCCACGGAAGGCTTTGACTATGATGGCCTGGGATTGTTGTATTGGAAGATGTCCAGGGATCCCGACTTTGGAAATTATCGGGAGTGGCGCTTGGAGGACATAATGGAGCACAGAGAGGAAAAGTTGAATATCTAGGAAAGGCCACTGGTTACAGGAAGATTTGGAATTTCTGGCTGTTCAGGAATGGGAGCTGGAATTTGCCTAGAAACAGCTGCTAGACTCCGCTCAGCAGCAGGATGGGGCTCCCTTTGCCTGGGACTATGAGGAAATATCAGCTGACAGTGCTGAAATCCTGGCTGAAGAATCGGCAATGTGGCAGAGTAACAGCGGGCTTTGCCAACCTGCTCCTGCAGCTATGGAACCGGAGGTCTTATGGCGGATGCAGCAAGTGCTGACTGACCTTGATGATCCTGTTTCTGCATGGGATGATCTTGAATGGAGGAATGTGCCTGTCCAGCAGTATTGCAGTTAATTGGCAGTGGAAAATCTGGAGATTGCCATTCCCAAAGCTGAAGTACTGACCGCAGGGCCGAGCTCTGCTAACCTCTGCTCAGTACCTATAGCATCTTCTGGGCTTCATGGACAGGAGAGGGTGAAGTTCTATCCCCAGACCCCAGTTGCAGAGACAGGGGACTTAGTAGATTTTTCTGCTGAGGAAGAACAACCTGATGAGCCTCCAGCAGAAGAGCTGGGATCAGGGCCAAACTTCACTGTGCTCTGCCCAGCACCAAGGGCAGTATTTGTGGAATTAAAAGGAACTTCCACATCTGAAGCGCTGGTCACCGGACAGAGGGTTCAAGACCTCTACCCCACCCCTGTGGCAGTTCCGGAGGCTCAGGGTGAGAAGATGGTGATCACTCCCCAGCCGCAGATTACAGAATGTATGGGCTGTTCAGAGGATGTTATGGATTATGCACCCCCAGCAGAAGTGCTGGCAACAGGGCAGAGTGCTAACAATCTCTGCCCAGCACCGGAACCAACTGTGGAGTTCCAGGGAGCCGGGCAGTTGGCCCCCCTTCCCAGCAACAAGCCGAGGAGGTGGTAAAGCTCTTACTCTCAGCTGAATCACTGGCAGCAGGACAGGATGCTACCGGCGGCTGCACCCCACTACAGCTTGAGCCGATATCAGTGGATGGGACTGTGGTCTCCACTCACAGCAACCCAGCGGAAGAGCTGGCAACAGAGCAGAGTGCCCCGAGCCTCTGCTTTCACCCAACAGAAGAGGGGGTTCTTGTGGTAGTGGATGGGAATTCGATATTCACTGACTCAACCCCAGAAAATGATACGGCACTGAGACAGGAGGATGTCGGCTTTGCTTTGCAAGCACCGGGGGATTTTTACCTAGCACCAGTGGATGGGACTTCAGTCTCCACTGGTATACCCCAGAAATGGTGGCCAGTTGGCCCAGATCCCCAACAGCATGATGAACTGAGCCCAGCCACCCTGTCTTCTCTCCAGCGGCTGAAAGGACTCCAGGGAGAAGGGCCAGTCCAGGCCTCTCCCCAGCGGCAGGCGTATTCTCTGAGAGAGGCAGAGAATGGCGGGGTGAGTAATGCTCTGTTTGGTAGAATTTATTTGGGGTACTGTATGGATACTGGCATTGGGGGACTGAAACTACTGACTAAATTCAGAGTCAACCCGTCTGGTGTCTCCTACTGTGTTAGTCTCCTGCCAAAAGGGGAGATGTGTGACAGGCCTAGCTGGGACAGGGGCTTTTGGAGAGGACTGAATGCGAGCCTCTTGCCGTCCAATTGTGGGCCAGGGCCTCAAAGCAGGAAGGTGGATGGGTTATCCCAGCGGACGGTCCTAGAACCTTAAGACTACTTGTCCAACATCTTCGAGTTGACCCGTGTGGGTCCCACTGCGGCTGTTGGACTGTTTCCCAGGGGAAGTAATGTCATGGATCTTGGAAGACAGAAGTGTTCCTCCTTGAAATCGGTTACACAGGCTTTTGCGAGGTGTTAATTGCATCTACCCCTAGACATTTCATTGTCCATTGTGTGATAACCCTATTTAAAGCCTTTTGATTATCAGGTGTAAATGTCTTCTGCCCTGTCTCAACTCTCCAGACGGTTCCATTGTTCTGTGGCTGGCTATTGTGTACATTGCTTGCCCTGGGGCTTTTGTCTCAATACACATAACAGTCTTTCTATTCAAACCTTTCTGACCAATCTCTGCTGTGTCATTTTCAAGTCCTCATTTGCATGGTTAAGGAGGACCTGAGTGAAGACTGCATACTTTACAATGGACTAATAGGAAAGCGGTTGTTGGGGGCGGGATGTTCCAAATTCTGTATAAAAGTGTGCTGTGTACTTTCAATAAATGTGTCCTGTTTGAACATACATACAATGTGCTTGGTGTGTGTTCTTGATGAGTCCGATCGGCACCGAGTTGTCGGTTGGATCCCGGAACCTTGGGTGACTGGACCATCAGATGTTGTAATCTGCAATCTGATCTGATAGAAGCAGAGGAGTGTCGAGAGCAGGACCTGGGCGAGCAAGGGTCTCGTCACAGTACGCTGGCCCAAATCATTTGGTGGAGGGGGATTATAGTTTGGGGATTATGGTGTAGGGTTGTTTTTCAGGGGTTAGACTTGGCCCCTTAGTTCCAGTGAAGGGAACTCTTAAGGCATCAGCATACCAAGGCATTTTGGTCAATTTCATGCTCCCAACTTTGTGGGAACAGTTTGGGGATGGCCCCTTCCTATTCCAACATGACTGCCCACCAGTGCACAAAACAAGGACCATAAAGACATAGATAAGGAAGTTTGGGGTAGAGGAACTTGAGTCCTGACCTCAACCCGATACAATGCCTTTGGTATGAAAGCTAGGTCTTCTCGTCCACAAATGCTTTTCTGGAAGAATGGTCAAACATTCCCATAGACACACTCCTAAACCTTGTGGGCAGCCTTTCCAGAAAAGTTGAAGCTGTTATAGCTGCAAAGGGTGGGCCAGCTTAATATTGAACTCTATTGACTAAGACTGGGATGCCATTAAATTTCATGTGCGTGTAAAGGCAGGCATCCCAATACTTTTGGTAATTTAGTGTATGTACTGTATACGGTTGGCAGGAGGTTAAATCGCCTACCACTTCAACATGCTTTTTTTATGTATTTTTTGATTCTTCTGCAATGGGTCAGTGGTGCTTCAATGATGCTTCGGTAGTGCTTTTTTTAAGCTTTAATGAGTGTGTGTTGAAATCTGATATCTGCAATTTCTCCAAAACAAAGTAAAGCTAAAGCTGAATAAAAGTGTCTTAACATTTTTGAAGCAAAGCAAACACAAGACAGCACAAGCGTGTACAATACCAAATTTTAAAAGCAAGTGTAAACAAGCCCTAATACTGATTCTGGCACTTAATTTTGTTTTTCTTTTAAAGGATGGAGCAACATGCTGCAAACAAAGGCAGGTGCAAGAAATGATGGTCAGTAATAAGTGAATGATCCTCTTTGAGCACCCCAAACTTTACAATAGGCCCTATCAGTAGGGATGGGCCGAACACCCCCGCGTTCGGTTCGCACCAGAACCGTCGAACAGACCGAACGTTCGCGCGAACATTTAGGCCGTGTACACACGATCTAATTTATCTGCTGAAACCGGTCCGAGGGACCGTTTCAGCAGACAAATTTGATCGTGTGTATGGGTGAGCAGGCAGGTTTTTCCAGCAGACAAGTTTTAAAGCATGCTTTAAAACTTGTCTGCTGGAAACCCATCCGTCCGACATGTCCGCTGGTTAGTACGCCCAACCAGCGGACAAAAATCTCCCGCATGCGCCGAATGGATTCGACGCATGCATGGAAGTATTTTACTTCCTGGTTCAGTGACGTGGCGGCGTCAACGTCAACGCCACATCTGCCGGCGGGGATTTTGGTTTGATCGTGTGTACACGGATCAAACCAAAATAGCCCAGCAGACATATCCGATGAAAACGGTCTGACAGACCGTTTTCATCAAATAAATCTCATGGTGTGTACGCGGCCTTAGATCCCCATTGAAGTCTATGGGACTCGAACGTTCAAATTCAAAAACTATCATTTTAAAGACCAATATTTAAGTTATTGTTGGAAAACATCTTTGAGAACCCGGGTCTTGCACCAGGGAACATGTATCAATGGAAAAAAGTTTAAAAAACGGTTGTTTTTTCAGGAGCAGGACTCCTGAAAAAAAGACAGTTTTTAAAACTTTTTTCCATTGATACATGTTCCCTCGGGCAAGACCCGGGTTCTCAAAGACGTTTTCACAGGCAAACTATAGACACCCAGCAGGTACAATATTTAAAGGATTTTTTTAATTTTTTTTTATTATTTAAACATTATTAAAATCACTGCTCCAGGAGCAGTGATGTTAATGATGCTTAAATAAAAAATTTAAAAATTTAAAATTCCTTTAAATATTGTACCTGCTGGGTGTCTATAGCTGTGATAATGTCTTTAAATAGCACAATCACCTGCCTGCCAGTAAATTAGGAATAGCTGATCTAGCTAAGCTATACAGTGTATAAATATATGTACAACTCCTAGGGATGTATATATGTCCTATACACACTGTAAATTAAGCTAAACTGACTAGCCTGCCTGCCTGCTCTATCTAGCTATATAAAAAGACTATCTCTCCGTCTCTCTGACTGCTCTCATTAACAAGCCGGAACACACTACACAAGGCCACCCAGCAGGCGGCCTTATATAATGTGGGGCGTGTGCTAAAGCCCTGAGCCATAATTGGCCAAAGCCACCCTAGCTTTGGCCAAATATGGCTCTCCGTTTTTTGCACGCTGTGATTGGCCAAGCATGCAGGGTCATAGTGCATGTTTGGCCAATCATCAGCACGCAATGCCGCAGTGAATTATGGGCCATTGCGCGTCACTCGAATTTGGCGCGAACGACCCATTTTGTTCAAATTTCGTCGAATGTACGAACAGACAATGTTCGAGTCGAACATACGTTCGTATGGAACGCGGAGCTCATCCCTAATGCCGCGTACACACGATCACTTTTTGTGATGAAAAAAAACGTCATTTTATCTGACGAAACAAAACTACGTTTTTCAAACTTCATTTTCAAAAACGACATTGCATACACACCATCGTTTTTCCACAATGCTCTTGCAAAGCGCGGTTACGTAAGACACTTTCGACGGCTCTCTGTTCCATTGAAGCTCCCATCTCATAACTTGCTTCTAAGCATGCGCGGGTTTAAAAACGTCGTTTTAAACAACGTTTTGCCCACACACGGTCACTTTTTATGACACATAAAACGACATTTTGAAAAACGACACAAAAAATTCAAGCATGTTGGAATTTTTTTTTGGTCGTTTTTTTTAAGACAAAAAACAACGTTTTGCCCACACACGATCATTTTAAATGACGTTTTTTAAAACGTCGTTTTTTTTCATCACAAAAAGTGATCGTGTGTACGCGGCATAACTATCAGTATAAAGTAAAAAAACTTTTTTAGAGGGAAAATAAGTGGAAAGGAAAAAAAATTTAAGTAAAGGTGCTATCAACATTTAAAATAAAATAAAAAAACAATATACCCCGGAATAAAATAAAAAAATATTACTCCCTGAAATAAAGACCATTTTGCAAGAAAACTTGCAAAAAGGTTTGTAATGCATGGGGCATCAGCTAAAAGTGCTTGCCAACCTTTAGTAAACCACAAAATAAAACAGCGAGGAGGCTGGCTTAACCAAAAGCACACATGTTGACCCTTGTAAACCTACTGGCCAGTGGTGGACGGATGGTGGTACATTTTTTGGGGGGGCAAACAATGCACCTATAGGCAACCCCCCTCGGTCGGTTGGGTCACCCACAAACCTCCCCGGTAGGTGATCACCAGCCCCGCACTTACCTCATCAAGGTCACAGGCAGTGCTACCTTTGGGTGGCAGGCGGCAGCTTCCCCTGCATCCTTTTGTCCTCAGCATCACGCCGGCTTCTGCTGTGCGTATCCTCCCTTCTCCTCCTAGGCAGCAAATATGATTACTTCTCCTCTCCAATCGGGTGATGTGTCTCAGGGCTCACTTCTTGATTGGCTGGGAGGAGAATCAGGAAGACAATAGCGAATATACATTCGCTATTGGCACGCAACTTCTTTTTTTAAGCCAATTAGAGCCTCTGGCTTTAATCACGTGCTTATAAAAAAATAACCCCATTAGAATCCACATGTCCGGCAACCTGCATGTAGATTAGGGGCCGGGCAAATTATTAAGGTAGCTGCGCCCCTGCGCCTCGTCTGGACGGGCCGCCACTGCTGCTGGCCATAGTACACAGTCCATTCAGAAGTACATTTTGGTTTTAAAAAAAAAAATCAAAAAAAAATTGTTACTCTGCACACAAGTTCTCTCGGGCCGCAAATTGCAAACCCACAGGATTAACTTTAAATTCTTTAAAGCTGTGAATCTGAACCTCATGCCTAGCATATTACAAAAGCAATACATATGTACATCAGTTTGATTTGAAACCTTCTTTTTATAAAAATATTTTCAGCCTTCAAACCATGTCAACTGATGTGTATAAAGTCGCCTTTTGTTCTAAAACAAACTTGGTAGCTTGTACAGGTCATCTTATTCACTAACATGTAACCATAGAGCAATTCAACCACAAAATAAGAAAAAGAAACCTTCTAGTTTTTGTGATGTCTTTCTTGGCGAAAAAGGGCATATTTTTAGTGTGCTATAGAGAGGAAAGCATTGTTATTATCTTTCAGCCAAACTCCTGCTGTATTGCTCATAATACCAGGCACGCTGTGGAGCTCCATCTGTGGGTCAGAGGGTCAAAGCTTGCTTGAAAGTTATTACCTAGATTACAGATCCCATAATGTCTAAACAAAAAAAACATGGACATCCATGTGACATCAATTTTCACATACAAAATCGGTTATTTTTATTTTTTTGGGAGCCAAGTACTGTAAACACCAAAAAGAGGTCATGTTGTAAATAATGCCGTCGATTTCAGTAGTATTATATCAGAAGAAGACAACATAAAATCCAAGTTGGGTCCTGTACACGCTAATGTCCCTATCCTATTCTATTTTCTAGCTATTCTAAGAACTTTATCGAAAAGATTAACATGGAATGGAGTGTATGTTCTACAAATATAATGATAAAGTGATTCAGGGTATCATCCCAATGTGTATATAGTAAGAGGAAGATGAAAAGGGTTTTGCGTCTTTAAATATACCCCTGTTGTCACTCACTTCTTATAAATGAACAAAACATTAGTGTTATTTAAAAAAAACAGTTTTAAAAACATATAGCAACCACTGCTGTCATTGGGTACATCACAGAGACAAGCAATCTGTATCCTTCAGAGAATGTCTACGTGTTTCGCGGATAAACCTCTTCTTCAGGACCCACAGGGATTTTGTATGTTTAGAAAGCTTGATTCCCTAACCATGGAAGCATTTCCCCCCACTTCCTGTCTTGGCTATGGGACAGGAAGTAAAAGAGAAATCTCCCCAATGGGACACAGAAGGCAAAAAAAAAAAAAAAAGTTTTGCCTTTAGTTCTACTTTAGATCAAAAAACTGACCTTCTTTTTCACCCATCCTCTACCAAATCTCCAAATTCCTTTTTGTTTTTTATTTGCTTCTTTGATTTGACTTCTTATTAGAGGGTGGCTAAAATAATTTTCAATGGTCCCACTGTATGTAGGAATGTAGCTACCCTCTCTTGTTGACTCCGGAGATGGACTATGAATTATGTAGTACTTGTAGTATACGTAGAGCAGCGCCCATGATCTCCACTAAGGTGCAAACAAACAGAAGTCAGAGGGGAAAGGATATATTTAAGAACTGAGCCGCCGTACACACGGCCGAGGTTCTCGCTGAAAACCAGCGAGAACCTCGCTGGAATGTGCATTCCAGCGAGGACCTCGGCCGTGTGTACGGTCTCGGCGAGCTTCCCGTCGGGAAGCCCGTCGAGCCGAAATAGAGAGCACGCTTTCTATTTCCTCGACGGCCCGCCCGGAAGAATGGCTGGTTGCCATTCCCGACGGGCGGGTCGCCGAATTCGACGGCCGGCAGAGAACCTCGACGGGCGGAACGATGTGTTCTGCCCGTCGAGGTTCTCTGCCGTGTGTACGCGGCCTAATAGTTGATGTTACAAGGAGGCAGAAAAACGCAGACAATCACAGCTTCATGAAAAATAAATTACAAGGTCATTAGGTAGCAAATGTGTAAAGATTGTTTTTGAAAATGAGCATATCGTTTATGCCTAAAAGTAAATTTGCTTTTAGTACACTGGTACAATTTTATATAAAGCCTTCCAAGTATTAAATATTATTCTACATAGTATATTTAGTGCAAAGGAGATATGTTATGTGCTAGGATTATACACAGTGCAGTAACTCTTAGGCCGCGTACACATGACCAAATGAATCTTCTCAAATCGGTCGGACAGACCGATTTGATCAGATTTGTCTGCTGGCTGTTTTGGTTTGATCGCTGTACACATGATCAAACCAAAATTCCCGCCGGCAGACAGCGTGGTGACGTGGCGGTGACGTTGACGCCGCCACGTCACCGCACCGGGAAGTAAAACACTTCCGTGCATGCGTCGAATCCATTTGACGCATGTGCGGGCAGATATGTCTGCTGGTTAGCATACTAACCAGCAGACATATCGGTCCGACGGGTTCCCAGCAGACAGATTTTAAAGCAGGCTTTAAAATCTGTCTGCTGGACAAATCCGTCTGCTCGCCCGTACACACGATCAAATCTGTCTGCTGAAACGGTCTGTCAGACCGTTTCCAGCAGATAGATTTGATCGTGTGTACGCGGCCTTAAAGTTTTACTAAACCCAAGACCCTGCATTCACTATATCTGGTCTCCCACAGTACACAGAACATTGAAATTATTTTAGTAAATATAAATTGCTAAATACGGTTTCTCATCAGCAGTATTGTTACTTCTATCAATGTCTGGTTAAAGCTTTTAGGAGGAGGAGTATTCATTCTACTCTGACCGTCCTATCAGGCTACAGGAACCCTGACCCTCTGTATGAACAGTACTGATTGGCCCTGTGATGATCACATGCACCATTCCAAGAAAAAAAAACTCTCTAGCAATACACACCAAACTGAGCATGTGCAGCCTGACTCCATTGACTCTGTGTTATCAGAAAATGATCAGGGGACAGTAGAAATAGATTAGAGATCAAGACAAGATCAAACAGCCTTTTTACACAATGCAGAGGATTAACCCCTTAGGTTCCACAGTGAGTATAACAAGCATGCTTTACTGCAAATACAGACTGATTTTACTGTTGTGGGTTTAATAACACTTTAACACTCTGGGTATATCCGCATACTTGCATCATTTATACAGTATCTGCAAATCCTTTTATATAGCTTGAGAACTATGTATAGGGGAATCAAAAAACTGAATCAATTTCAGCTAAGTCACATGACAGCCTCTCCTCCTCTCTGCTTATTTTTTATCATGCAGTTATTCAGTAGGTTAATCCATGTGTATGTTTTGTACGTATGTATCTAGAAATAGAATATTATGTTAAAAACACAAAATTAATGCCTGACTTCAGTGATTATAGAGTTTCCAGTTTCTCCAAATCATCCCTGCCCCCCCCCCCCCTCCCTCCAATCAAATTCCCTCAATAATATCAAAGTAGCCGTTTGTCTTTTCCCGCTGTGATAGATGCGGCTCGTAAAACAGTATGAGAGATATGAAAGGTTGCACACGCCAGATAAATGGGTCCCATTATTCTCCCAATCAAGTGAAATACCTCTTCTCCACGTCTTCATTTGAATGATAATATAAGCTGCACAATCCTTCCCTACTTCTATTGTCACTGAGTGGAGCTGCTCCCTGCGGCTGGCTGAAAGGTAACCTTGACTGCTGCCACCATGGGAAGTGTTGCCGGACACCCTTTCACTGCTGGAACTAGCCCCAGCAACACAAGTACAACATTTGTGTGTCAAGAGCACAATGAACAGAATTAAATATTCAAAACCTTCAAAATTGTCTGCTTAATTTCTTTTAAATTTGGTGACATCCATGTCTGTCAAAAAAAAAGTTTTGCTGGAAGAGTAGTTAGGGGCCACAACTAACTTAAGAGTAGTGTTCGACAAAACAGGACATTGAGACATACATAATTTTTTATGGGTAATTAATGACAAGTCATTCACTACAATTTCACATGCCTTTATAAATGGGCAGTTAACAAAACACAAGACATTACAGAAACCTCATCATCACCCTTAGCTTAATTTGTGTTTTCTCTTTATAAAATACTTCTACTGCTGGAGGACATGTATAGAGGATTTGAAAAAAATAGCATACATGGTCCAGGGCCCCAGCACTCCTCCACAAATAGGTGCCCTCTATTCATGGTGATTGCGGGAGATGCATCAATAATGAGGGCACTTTACTCCATATATGGTGGCAATACCCCCTTATTATTCCTTGACATGTTAAGGCCAGATCCCTAGTCATGACCTGCTTTAAACAACCTCCCCCACAACCCCTATTCCAATAAGACAACTGACACTGTTGTGGAGTAACTGAACAGGGACGTGGAGCTCTGTGTGTAAACACAGAGCTCCACGTCCTTTAGGGAGAGAGGAGATCGATCTGTGTCCCTTGTACATAGGGACACAATCGGTCGCCTCCCCCAGTCACCCTCCTCCCCCCACAGTTAGAACACAAACTAGGCTACACATTTAACCCCTTCCCCGCCCCCTAGTGGTTAACCCCCTTCCCTGCCAGTCACATTTATACAGTTATCAGTGCATATTTATAGCACTGTTAACTGTATTCATTTGTGATTAGGCCCAAAAATGTCACAAAAGTGTCCGATGTGTCCGCCATAATGTTGCAGTCCCAATAAAAAAATCGCAGATCGCCGACAATTACTAGTAAAAACAAAAAAAAAAGCAATAAAACTATCCCATATTTTGTAAACGCTATAAATTTTGCGCAAACCAATCGATAAATGCTTATTGCATTTTTTTAACCAAAAATGAGTAGAAGAATACGTATCGGCCTAAACTGAGGATTTTTTTTTCAAAATTGTCGCTCTATTTTTGTTTATAGCGCAAAAAATAAAACCCCTAAAGGTGATCAAATACCACCAAAAGAAAGCTCTATTTGTGGGAAAAAGCGTACGCCAATTTTGTTTGGGAGCCACAGCGCACGACCGTGCAATTGTCAGTTAAAGCGACGCAGTGCCGGAAGCTGAAATTTCGCCTGGGCAGGAAGGGGGTAAAACCTTCTGGGGCTGAAGTGGTTAAAAAAACATCAATCAAACTTTTCATACTTGGTGGTCTTGGAGGCCACGACACTCACTTGGTCACTGGGACAAAACTATTTATCTTAAGCCTCAGTCGCAAGACACCGACTCGGAGGCAGTACACATGCCCACAGTGACCTACCCCTTTTTACCCCTTCCTGGTTAACCCTCGTTAACCAGAAGGTAGCCGATAACCCCATTTTTACTCAAAACTTACAGCCTTTTCCTACTGTCCCAGAGACCCAACACTGCCCCACTCGCTCCAAAAGTCCAAATACCATTCCCTGCCTACCAAACTATGGAGAGGGTGGGTGGGAAGCTTATCCCAGCGTGTAAGATGGAGGAATGACAGCGTCACTTCCTCCCCCCAGCAAGCATGCTGGGAAACCACCTACGACCCTGCCAAGCCACCCCCCTTTTGTTAAAGAAGACCTACTGCACACTGCCTGCCTGTCCCTTCCTGTCATGCCGTCCCTCCACTTAATCAGTCTCTTCTTTGCTCCGGGACTTTCTTTTTTGACAAATGTACACCATACCACTAGCTCAGTGTTATAAATTACACCAGACTTTACCATAGCCCAATACCTTCTCCTTTACACTTCTATACATACAGTCAGGGCTGGTACAAGGGGTGGGCAGGAGGGGACGACTGCCCTGGGCACTGTGGTATTGTGTGAAGTTTGGGGGCACCACAAGGAGATTCGGGGATTTGTAGGGAGGGGGAATTTGGGGCATAGCAGGAGGTAATAGTTGTTCAAGGAGCGGAAATTTAGGAAGGTGTGCTAGAAGTGGGGATTTGGGGGCTTGTGTTGAGAGAAGAGATGGGGAGTAGGATTTATGCTAGAATAGAAAATTTGGGGGGTTTGTGCTAGAAAAGGTAATATGCTGGGGGGGGTATTTGGGAGGGGAATTTGTGCTAGTGGGGATGATTGGGGGCATTTGTGCTAGGAGGGGAAATTGAGAGGGGGCTAGGATGGGGGATTGGGGGAGGGGAATTTGTGCTGGGAGGGGGAATTTGGAGTTGGGGGAGATTAGTGCTTGGAGGAGAAATTTGAGGGCTAGAGGATTTTTGCTAGTAAGGGGAAATTTTTGGGGGGCGGAGCATTGTGCTATAAGCACACTTGGAATGAGAGAATTTGAGCTAAGCATGCAGATTAGCGTTCAATTATTTGGGCGGAATGGATTTTTGCAGACACATAATGCTCATATATCTTGGGGGGGGGGGGGGCGCAATTTGGCATGTTATCCCTGGGCTCTAGGAGACCTTGTTTCGGCACTACACATAGTATACAAAAAACATCTGTCAGTTTTGCATGGTCAAGGCAGCCAGACAATCTCAATCCACTGATGATAAACTCATGAGAATGGTACATACAATAACAAACTTAAAGGGTCACTAAAGGAAAAACATTTTTTTTTGCTGAAATGACTGTTTACAGGGTATAGAGACATAAAAGTTAACTGATTCCTTTTAAAAATTATTAAAAACAGATAAAAAGCAATCATATAATGTGCCTCTAGTTTGACTTTCGTTTTAAACTGGTTTCATGTTTCTGTGAAGTACAGAAGACACACAGAACAAACAAATCCAGGGCAGTGTTTTGTTTTTAAAATTAATCTGATTGGTTCTGAGTTTTAGACACACAGCTTAGACCACAGTGAAAAACTGCCATTAGATGTTTCATAAGAAGCCAGACAAGCAGGAAGCGTGGAGATCAGAGCAGAATTACAGCAACTTCAAAGCAAAAATTAACAATGAGAACATGAAAATAGCACTGCATTAAGGTAAAGGAAGCTATTTAGCTAAAAAAAAAAAAATCCTTTAGTGACCCTTTAATGTCATGGAAACAGGATTTAAAAGTGTATAGGGAGTAGCATTCCCCTAACCAGGCTATTGCATAAGAAAATAACAAAGAAGTAAGACTAATAAGTACCCCCTACACAGGTTAAATTTGAAATTCTTATTAAACTAAATTTCTAGTGACTAGGCCTAAAATGCATGGATCTTTTTCTATCAAAATGCAAAGGTTCAGTGGAGCACACCACAGGCCTATCCCTACCCCTCCATAACCCCCTCCCCCCTTTTTTTAGACCTGGTTGACACTAGTGCGGCTTTGAAATCACATGATTTCAAAGCCACCAATCAGTGGGATTTCATGTGTGGCTTGCTGACATTTGTGCAACTTAATTTACACAGATTTCAATCCAAGTTGCACATGAAATTGCACAGAAAAATTGCAGGACATTTTTCTCAAAATTATTGCAACATGAGTTGTGGCAATTTGCGGCCAATGGGGTGCAACTTGTCATTCGATTTTGAACTGTCAAATCTCATAACAAATCACACTGGTGTTAACAAGGGCTTTTTTTTATCATCCCATATTGATTCTGAATTCATTTCCCCCAATTTCCCTACAAAAATCTCTAGTATTATCTGCTCACCCTTTTCATTAACATCATCCGTTTCCTTCTTGTTTGCACTCAACAAAAGCCACATCTGAAGCCCTGTACACACGATTGGATATCTGATGGAATCTAATCCGATGGATGCTCAGAATCCACGCATGCTCAGAATCAAGTCGACGCATGCTTGGAAGCATTGAACTTCATTTTTCTCAGCACGTCATAGTGTTTTACGTCACCGCGTTGGACATGATCAGATTTTTAACCGTTGGTGTGTAGGCAAGACTGATGAACCAGAGTGCTTTCTTGGGGTGTAGCTAAATCCCTCTGGCCCCAGCACTGAAGGTGTGCGTGGACCCTAAAAGTTCCCCTCCATATTATCCATTCACTTAAACATGAATTACAAGTAAATAAGTAATTACACATATATAATACATACAGTATATAGGAGCTGTTTTACCCGATAAAGGATTGTACTTCAGTCCAGGGGCGTTGCTAGGTATTGAAAAGACCAGGGGCTTCAGCCCGAAGCAGGCACGGGGGAAGGGGGGGGCGCTATGGGGGGGGGGTGCGGTATGCGCGGGCTCGTGCTAAGCAGTGGGGTTGTGTGACCTACCTGACACACATACCCTGACCTAAATGTCAGTGTGTGCATGTCAGTGTATGTGCATGTGTATGTATATATATATAAAAATGGCAGTGTGTATATATATATGTCAGGACACACACAGAATGACACACACACACACAGACTGACAGACACACACACACAGACTGACAGACACACACACACAGACTGACAGACACACACACACAGACTGACAGACACACACACACACACAGACTGACACACACACACTGACACACACACACACTGACACACACACACACAGACTGACACACAGACTGTGACACACACACACAGACTGACACACACACAGACTGACAAACACACACAGACTGACACACACACACACACACACACACAGACTGACACACACACACACAGACTGACAGACACACACACACAGACTGACAGACACACACACACAGACTGACAGACACACACACAGACTGACAGACACACACACACAGACTGACAGACACACACACACAGACTGACAGACACACACACACACAGACTGACAGACACACACACACAGACTGACAGACACACACACACACAGACTGACACACACACACTGACACACACACACACTGACACACACACACACACACACACACAGACTGACACACAGACTGTGACACACACACACAGACTGACACACACACAGACTGACAAACACACACAGACTGACAAACACACACAGACTGACACACACACACAGACTGACACACACACACACACACACACACACACAGACTGACACACACACACACACAGACTGACACACACACACACACAGACTGACACACACACACACACACACACAGACTGACACACACACACACAGACTGACACACACACACACACAGACTGACACACACACACACACACAGACTGACAGACACACACACACAGACTGACAGACACACACACACACAGACTGACACACACTGACACACACACACAGACTGACACAGACTGACACACACAGACTGACACACACACACACACACATACTGACACACACACACACACTGACACTGACACACACACAGACTGACACACACACAGACACACTGACACACTGACACACACACAGACACACACACAGACACACTGACACACACACACACTCTAAGTCTTAATGTTGTCAGCTAAGTCCCGAGTGGTGCATTTCATTAGCAATTCAAAGGCTTACCTCAGGACACAGCGGTGTGGAGACTGCAGGCGATCGTGGCTGGGATTCTGGGAAGCTTTGCACTTGGAGGTAAGGTTCCATGCTGTGGAGGGCTGTGCAGAGCGCGAGGAGCCGCTTCAAGCTCACAAACTGCCGCCGGCGCCATCGACTGCTCGGGGGGGGGGGGGGGCGAAGAAGTGTCACACTCAGCCAGGCAGCTTCTTGTTAGAAGCTCAAGCAAGCCGCATCATGCCATGTCCGCGGGTTCCCGGTGACAGTGTCCACTGCAGTCTGCTGAGCGGCGCTGCGCTGTTATCCACAGGATGGGGGAGGCACTGGAGGAGCTGAACTATCAGGCCTCCATCTTTCCGGTGCGTGGATACTGCGCTGATTTGTAATTTCTGCCTTCTGGAGCTCTGCAGCGCCTATAATGGACGTCACACGTCCCGCAGACATGGTATTGATTGGACCAGTGGGACGTTCATCACAGGCGTTGCGCTGGCTCCAGAAGGCGGACCTGCAACTATGGCACTCGGCTACATTCGGCAGCGCTCGGGATCAGATCAGTCCCGGCGCTCGCCGTTCACTCGGGGGTAATAATTCAGACCTGCGGCCATGAGACTCTGAGCTTTTCGGGGGGACATTCGGGGCTTCAGCCTACCTAGCCACACACTAACGACACCTCTGCTTCAGTCCATCCAAGTTACACAACTCTCCCCCCCCCCCAGAACAGCCTGTCTAGCAGGTGAGGCAACCTGATCTTTCTCTGCTGCAGTTTCACTTTCCCCTACAGGTCATCTCTGAATGAACATTGAATGTGGAAGAAGCACACTTATGAGCCAATTTTTCGCTGGGAGCTGCATTCCAGCGAGAACCTCGGCCGTGTGTACGCTCTCTGCTCACCCCGCCCGTCGGGAAACCCGTCGAGCAAATAGAGAACAGGTTCTCTATTTGCTCGACGGCCCGTCGGGATGAATGGCTGGTTGCCATTCCCGATGTGCGGGTCGCAGATTCTGATGGCCGGCAGAGAACCTCGATGGGCGGAACGATGTGTTCCGCCCGTCGAAGTTCCCTGTCGTGTGTACGGGGCTTGAGGAGAAACAGGAAGTGAGTAATTTAGACAAAGAAACTCTTGTGTAATACCCCCTGGAGTTGGTGACAAGGTGTAGTGAGATGAGGGGTGGCATGGGTGCCTTTGGTAAATACTATCATGCCTGGATGCTGTGAATACTCAGACTGGAACTTGTGCAGAATGCTGGCCCATAATAGAGCACAGGAACTCTCAGGAGTAGGAGGTATCAAATCAGGTGAGCCGCAAAAGCACCAAAACAACAGGTATAGGGCTAAGTCGGGACACAGGCCAAGGTCAGGAACAAGAGATCTGGATAGAGTCAGGAGGCAACTCAGGTCAAATACAGCATAGAAGGATGCCTATCACAGGAGCTAATGACCACTCAGCAATTCTCCATGTATGGTGTGCTTTAAATAGGCCTCTGAGTGCCAAAAACCAGTGTCAGATCAGATGTACACGCTAATGCACACCCGTGCCTTAGGCCTCGTACACACGATCAAATCTGTCAGCTGGAAACGGTCTGCTAGACCGTTTCAGCAGACAGATTTGATTATGTGTACGGGCAAACAGACGGATTTGGCCACCCGACAGATTTCAAAGCATGCTTTGAAATCTGTCGGCTGGGAACCCGTCCGCCCGACATGTCTGCTGGTTAGTACGCTAACCAGCAGACATGTCTTCTCGCACACGCGCCGAATGGTTTTGACGCATGCGCGGAAGTGTTTTACTTCCTGGTGCGGTGACGTGGCGGCGTCAACGTCAACGCCACGTCACCGACACGTCAGCGCGCTGTCTGCTGGCAGGGATTTTGGTTTGCTCGTGTGTACACGCGAGCAAACCAAAATTCCAGCAGACAGATCTGTTCAAATCGGTCGGTCCGACCGATTTGAACAGACACATTTAATCGTGTGTACGAGGCCTTAGAAAACACATGCAAATGCACATATAGCATTGACTCTAAACTGAACCACAATGTGCACATGTAAACCTTTGAGGACAGCCAATCTTTCTAACATAGTCGCTCCCCCACCATTCTGTTCAACTACCAAGACCAATGAAAATTCCTGTATAATCTGCAAGTTGCTGTCCCATCCAGTGAGTCACATACACCTTCATGTTCATAACTACTGGGAATTTCTTTTAGATCCTGATGCTGAACAGAGTGGCTTAAGAGAGGTGACTATACAGTATACTTGTGTGAAGTGGGGTATCTGTATGCTTACCTAATCTAAAGCTGCTCCAGTCTGTTCACATGATCTCTCCAGCACAAGGAATACCCCCTAAACCACCAAGGAGTTCACTATTGAAGACTACATTAGGCTCTGTTCACATCTAGGCTTCCAGGGTCACAGGCAGAATTGCCACAAATCTGCCCGTGATCCCGAATCATGGCAAATTGCGGGACGCACTTGAGATCACCACCACTTCCAATGGCACCCGATCGTGGCATGATTTCGCTGCGATTGTCACCCGTTGAATCGTGGTAAAATCGCTCAAATAATATCGCAGGACACCTGTTTCTCAAAATAAGTTTGCCTAGATGTGAACAGATCCTTAGAGTACATGATAACACAATATAATACAAATATTAATTTTATTTATACGAAAATGTAAAAACAAATGCGGCTTAAGTATAATAGATTGCGTATATAACTTATAGCAAAACATGCCAGTGAATGACCTTAGATCAACAGGAAGAGTTACATGTGTGAGCCGTGTTTGTTTTTACAATTTTGTATAAATTAAATTAATATTTTTTTATTATATTGTGTTATCGTGTACTTTAAGGTAGCCTACAATAGTCCCCCACTTGGTGGTTTAGGGGGTATTCCTTGTGCTATATATTTTTGGGGTGATGGCTACACCATAGCACCATACTCATGATCTCTTCAGCCTCCACTTCTGTGTAGAGGAGAGATTGCCGACAATGGCTGTAAATGACTGGGAGATGATGATTTCACCCATAAGCTTACTATGGGGCATCCGTTTTTGACTGTCCCTCCTCTACAATGAAGCCACTGCTGACAGCTGAACATGGGACAAGACCAAAGCAGCTTTAGAATAGATACAGTACAGATCTTTTCTGTACAGGGTTAGATTGAATAGGCGTAGAATAGGGATGAGAGTAGGTTTAGCCTTTATTAGCTTTTGACTGAACTTCCACTTTAAGTGAAACTATAATGGATTTAGGTCAGTGGCATAAGGGGTATTGGCCACTGCTCTGAAATATTCACTTGTGTGTGTACATTTCAGACTGAGCTATTGAACTCCTTAATCAATAGTATTTTTGTACAACAAAGAAACTAATCAGAATAATGAAAATATGAAAATGTGACCTAGTCCTAACATGTCCCCTTTGTTTAACCAACACTTATCTCTTTCCATCCTATTTATAACCCTAACACCAACCTTCTTTTTCTTGGTTTCTCTTCCTTTCCCTCCCCCCTCTTATTCATTCATCCCTTTCACACACTCTTTCTTGTCCTTTTCTTTTTCTTTTTCTTTTTCCTTTTCTTTTTCATTTTTCCATCCTTCTATTAATTCATAATTTTTTCATATATTTATCCCCCTTCTCCTCATCTTTAATCCCTCTTTCTATTCTTTCATTCACATTCATACTTTTTCTTTATTTATTATTTTATTCATTCATTTTTTTTTTTCCATTTTTATATATTTTTTTTATATTTTTGTCACTCTATTTCTTTTTTTTTTTTTTTTTTCTCTCTCTCTTTTTTTCTCATTTTTGCTTTACTCTTTTCCCTATAAATGTTCTTACAAACAATATATATTCTATAGATCATGATCGTGCCCAAATCTTTCACCAGCAATTAACATACTGCAGCATGCGCCACCTGCTCGTCGGTTTCCCCATCCAACCATTAACTCTTTCAGGTCTATGTAAGTTCATTTAAAGTCAAATATAATACTGTGTTTTTTTTTCTCTCCTTTGTTTTTAACTACCTATTACCTACACAAAAAACTTTCCAGGTTATCTGTATTTATATGCCTTATAATTTTGACTACATACTATCTTTCTATTTCTCATACTGCATTGGCCATTACTTTAATTAGAACCAATGTAGAGATTTCTTTCTCCCAAGTTCTACAATACAAAATCGAATATGGTCAATACTAAATTAACTAATTAACATAGGAACACTGTTTAACACATTATGTGTTCGGAACATACTATTATACTTTTGTTTGGTTACCATTAACTATATATTTTCTGATATATAAGCATGAACCAATCTGTATGTCCATATTCTAATCCAGTACTCTACTACTATACCCTGTTGGTCAAATTAAACCCAGCACCACTCATCATTACATTCTTTCTCTTTTTATTTTTATTTTAATTTTTTTATTCTTATTTTTCATCTCTATGATCGGCGATCCGATCTTAAATACACACTCATATATTCCCCACTAGGAGTGCTCGGTTTCACATATTCAGCCTGTAGGACTCAGTCGCTATTTGTGACTCCACCTCGCAACAGTGTTGGAATAACCTGTGGCCAGTGAGACACGGTCATCTTTGAGGTAACTTTACATCCTATATGTCAATATGTTTGAAAAAAACGACAGACACCAAATAATTCAATTGATTTATTTTATTTTGCTCTTCCTTAACGAATTTTTCTTTCTAATTTGTAATTACTTCTGGTACACATACTCTATTTAATCAGAATATTCACCGTACTTACGCTCTTATGCACATGTGATATTAATTATATACTGTTAAAATATTGCAATGTCTTATTACATTTCTATTCATTTACTCATAGATTGAGATTTATATACACACACGTCCCTGAGGAAGCCCGAGGGCGAGACATGTCGGACCTACTGTATATAATATTATAAGAATCTACCAATGGTGACATTCAATCTATTATATGACCATGTTTTTAACCTCTTGTATGTATTTAATAATATGTAATATTAAAATTTATATTTTTATATATAAATTGTTTTGGTCTGTTCGTTGGTTCCTGTGACCTCAGAGCTACTAATACTAGTGTTAACATTTAAGCATATCCAAGTGCATTCGTATAGTCCCACGCCCCATCCCTTAATTGGGAATATATACCTATTTCTCTACCAGGGACGGTAATGTTACTTGGCTAATTTGATTTACTTACAAGTGCAGGCTCTATATTTACCTTTTTTCGTGATGAGAGTCCCACTGACTTGCTCAAAAGAAAAACATTAAATATTAATATAATATTTTACATTTACCTACCAAAAATGTAAAAGAATAAACAAAAACTTTTAATCCATACTATAATAAATAGAGAAAAAAAATTGAGAATCTGTAATGCAGATTTTTATATAGTCAATGTCAAAACAAGATGCATTAGGATATCACAGGAGTGAAACACCCCTAAAAATATAGTCTTATTTTCTTAGAGGTGAGGCCATATTAATTCTGCTTTGCTATCTTATTTCCTGCAAGTGCATGATTACTTATTAGTTATGGATGGAATATGCTAAGGTAAAATAAGATATTTTTTTTCTCATATTTGGTGCAGCAGTGTTCCACTTTTACAATGGTATTCCTAACAGGAAAGACCATGGTTGTATAATACAGAAATAAACACTTATTGATACAAGAATCTATTACTTAAATTGCTGTATGCAACAAGAGTGCACATAATGCAAGGAAAAGACATTACTGTGTATCACTATATAGCAGGAGCTCCGGCATTACACTGAAATCATATTCAGCTAGGGAATGAGACGTAGATAGGAATCCTCTTCCCATTTTTTCTTCAATCATAGTCATTCCCTGCCCTGCAGAGCTTGCAGTGTTATTTCATGGTGCCTGAGGCTCTGAGAGATAAAGGAACTTGCCTCACATCACAAAAAGCGATGCAGGATCGTACCAGACATCAGGGTTTCCATATATTTACCAAAAGCTTTCATGCATATTTCCTTTTGGTATATTGATAATATTTTATTTATATAGTTACCTTTCATTTTACAAGGTCATGCCATTTTTCTTTCAAGTAATGTCATTACATCTTTAGTTGCTGCAGAACCTCTTGGGAAACATGCCTCCTTGCTGAAATGGTCCTTCAAGATCCAAAACATTAACTTACAACCATCATTATTGGTTTTCTTAGGTTGACCACACCGCTTATTTTTCTAAGAAATGTTTATTTCTGTTGTAAATGTGAATGTGTAGTTTTGCAATTTCGATTAGATAGGACAGTAACATAAAGCCCAACTTTACCAAGTAAACCAAGTGATGGTGGAGTTGAACAGTAACAGCTGTTAGCAACATCCTAGCAATAAGGCAGAACAGAATGATGCCACCCCTAAGGCCTCGTACACACGAGGGGATATGTCCGCTGAAAACGGTCCGATGGACCGTTTCAGCAGACATCTCCGCTCGTGTGTATGGGCTAGCGGACAGATTTCTCCACCCGACAGATTTCAAAGCATGCTTTGAAATCTATCCGGTGGGAATCTGTCCGCCCGACATGTCTGCTGGTTAGTACACTTACCAGCAGACATGTCGTCCCCCACCGCCGCCGCGCCGCCGCCGAATGGATTCGGCGCATGCGCGGAAGTGTTTAACTTCCTGGTGCGGTGACGTGGCGGTGACGTGGCGGCGTCAACGTCACCGCCACGTCACCGCTCCGTCCGGCGGCGGGGAATTTGATCCGATGGTGTGTACACGCCATCGGATCAAACTCCCGATCGGACATATCCGATGGAAATGGTCCGCGGACCGTTTTCATGGGATATGTCCGATCGGGAGTTTGATCCGATGGCGTGTACACACCATCGGATCAAATTCCCCGCCGCCGGACGGAGCGGTGACGGATCGGACCGTTTTCAGCGGACATATCCCCTCGTGTGTACGAGGCCTTAGAGTTTTTCAGTCAGGTTTCAAAAGGTACATAATAGGCTTACACCTATAGTAAGGGTATTATTCAATTTTGGTCAAAACTGCACAATTTGTTATATCTATAGGCACCTATTACCAATATTGGTAAAGGTAAACTATGCCTTTAAAATACATTCTTAAGTTAGACTCAGTTAAACATTATTACATTTTCACTAACACTTTTCTAAAATAGGTGATTGGCCAAATGATTAGACAGGGAGAAACTATAATTAACAGATGCAAAACCAGAAGCAATAATCCAACACAGATTCGAGATGGCAAAAAACATGCATACAGTACGTTGTGTTGCCTTATGAGAAGTTTTATGTCTAATCGCCATTAGCAACTGGGAAAAATTGTATATATATATATATATATTGTGACAGGGTACACGATTGTATGTACACCAGTGAGAGACTGGAAAACTCAGCGTTCCCTGCCCTGGAAGGGGTTAAGCCTGGCCAACAGGTAAAACCTCCTCTCTTCCCTATTAATTAACACTCACCTGGTAAGGAAGTGAGAGCTCAGTGTGAGAGGTACAGTATGCTGAGCTGGACGGACAGGTTGGAAACTGTCTGCATTGAAGGAACAAGGTCTGTCACAGATTTGTTTATTTGGACTGTTATTCTGTTTGTTTTATACTGGAGGCTGGAATAGCCCCTCCAGTACAGTGTAGTGAGGGACACTACTGTCAGTTAGCCTCCTAAATTAGAGTAGGCCATTTTGTTTTGTATTATTTATTTTGAGTGCAATAAAGCCATATTTATTGCTTAAGATTAGCGACTCTGCTGCATTACATTATCGCTATTTCTGCGACTTTGTCACAATATATATATATATATATAATATAATATAATATAGGATAGTTTTAAATGTGTAGTGTGTAGGAGATGGTTTCTTTAAAGGGTTAACTGGGCTGACAGTCTAGAGCCTGAAAATATCTATTTAACACTCTCCGTTTGATATACATGAATGCTGGGTGACAAGGTGTCACAGAGACGGTCAGTCTCCTATACCTTATTGATATACAAACAAGCCAGGAAGAAATCACAGCTGAAATCTGTTGACTTTACGGAGACGCCTTAATTGGCTGTACTCTTCCATGAATAGCCAAGTACCCCATTCAAGGAAGTTAACGACCGCTGGTTTAATTTAATTTATCTTCAAATCTAATTATCACTAAAACTCATGTAGGAGTATATTGCCCATATTTGGGAGAGACATGCCCAAGGGAGGGGGAGAACTAACCATAGCCAATCATAGGTAACCTGTTTATGTCCATAGGAAAGGGGCCCATAAAAGAAGGAGCCTCAATCAATAGTGTGGACACGAGAGAGATGAGGTACCTGGGCCCAGACAGTCATTATTTGAGGTAATTATCAGAGACCATCTCCCAGCACTTACCATATACTTGCTTTGTCATAAGTTTTTCTGTTTGATATTTGTAGTGTGATGTAGATACTTTGTATTTGAAACTAATATTTACTCCATTGCTTAAAGACTGTAAATGTATGCGGTATATTAGATAGACTAATATCATTCTCTAATAAATGCTTATTATGTTAAAGCTTTCACTTCTGGTCAAAAGAACTCTTATTTAAACCATATATCATATATGTGAGATATTAAATCTTAAATGTATCATTATTAAGCTACAGTTAAATTCTGAAAGCTCCACAGTCATGGACTCTTCACAGCCTTGTCTCTGTGACCCCGTCATGGCTAAAATATTACTCTATAGTACAACAGAGAGAATAGCTTACAATCACTACTTTGTTAAAACAGTTCAGAACACAGCTACTTGAGATTATTCTCATAGACAATGTCCCCCACAGTGAAGTCCAGGGTAACACAAGTGAATAGCTGGAGAGATCCAATGCCCAAGGATTAAGTCCCACCACACTGCAACTGGTTTTCTCTGGAAAAATTTGTGGAAATGCTCCACATAGTAGTAGCTGGATCTTATGGAGAAGCTTTGTGCTTTTAGGTTCTGGCTTGGCAGCCCACACAATGGTTCTGACAATGGAGGACCACTCACCTGGTGCAGATGACATATCCACCTACCTCTGTTTTATCAGGTATGGCCTCTCTGAGCTACTGGGGGAAGGATTCTCATTGGGAATATCCAGGAAGTTGTGGAAAATTAAGTTAAAGGAATGTGCACTTGCATCTCAGTGAGTCCATGACCACTCTTCTACTATTATTAAACGTTAAAGCTGTGTTTGAAATACAATGACATGCAATGTAATCTGAGCTTTTAGGAAACACTCCTCACTGGCTAATGAAACATGCTCTTAGCAGCAGAATAGGTGTTCAAAATTCAGTACAGGTACCCGATTGTTGACAGCATGGGGAAACCTCATGCTAAATTTTTATAAAATTACTGTTATGAAGTGTTAAAACAATGGTATTACTTACCTGTGAGGCAGTGCCCCTCATTGTCCCACACTGGAAGGATAATGTATTTTCACTTGCCAGTGACACATCTCCCAGCACCGGTTACCGAGTCATTTTAAGGGTAATAGCACTGAACACTAGCTCTTTACACATGTCACACCTTACACTTTACTTGCTTCAGGTCAAAGGCATGGAGGGAAGTAACTCTATACTAGCCACCTGCCTTGCACGCCCATGGTCCAGGCTCAGTCCCTAGAAGGGTTTGTTAGTGGTGTCACGGAACTGACAGGAGAATAGTCGCCTGCAGACCTGGCAAGTCTGAATATGGCCGCACCTGCACGAATATGTGCAGACGTATTGCAAACGCACTTTCGCCATGGGGAAGACGTGTGCGCGCTGGTGCAAGCAATAGACATCAGATCCTGGCTCCCTCTGGCCTTTAAAAGGAGGACTGTGGCACATGGACATTGCTAACTAGTCTTTAGCTTGATGTTCTTGTCTTTTCTTCTGCTTGTGATCGCCTGTTATCGACCTGGCTTGCCCTTGGCTACCCTTTGTCTCGCTCCCAGCTCTGACCTTGAATTGTTCACGGATCTTCTCTTGTCTTCTGCCCTGTGCATAACCCTGGCTTGCCTAACCATGACTCTGCTACCCGATCTGCTGACAACTGGCTTACTGACCTCTGCTTCCATCCCCAACTACACCTTCTGCTGTGATCTGCCTTGGGGCCTTTCTGCTGTACCCAGCCTGCAGTATCTACCTTCAATACTTACCTGATGATCCTGCCTGCTGCACTTACCATTTTATCCTGACAATTCCTGCTACTTTGGGCTTCATACAGTATTTCCTGTTACCACCTTCAGGGGCACCAAGCACTCAGCCGCAAGGAGAGCCCTCTCAGCATTTCAGCTTCAGGACCAGGTGTGTGAAACTTGAGTCCTAAGTTAGGGACACTGCTGTTTAGTAGGGGTAGACTATAAAGCCAAAAATCCACCTCCACCACTGCCTTCTCTCCCAAACTGGCTTCTACTTCTTCAAGGTTAACATGCAGGTCTACAATTTATTCCCCACTCCCATTTGCTGTAGAAGCACATTCTTGTCTCTTGTGCCACAGTAAATCTTTGCTTTGAGTGACAGGTTATTTACATATCTAGCTTGGACATGTTTATCATATGTTATGTTATGTTATGTTTATCAGTCTCTGACCATTTCTAGTGTTATATCCACAGTCTCTAGCCATCCTTGTATCTTGTCTGCAGTCTCTGAAAATCTCCTGTAGTATGTTTGCTGTCTCTGACCATCCCCTGTATCATGCCATTAGTCTTTGAATATATCCTTTAGTGTGTCCTTCTGTCTTAGACACTGAGGCCCAGATTCAGGTACAATTAGATTCGCGTAGAGTATCAGAAATACACTACGCCGCCGTATTTTACCTGGCTCTCCGTGGAATCCCGGTAGATTTTGTCCTGTAAACTACGGCGGCGTAGTGTATTTCTCCCGGCGCAAGCCATCTAAGCGAGTAGGGGGCGTGAAGCATTTAAAATAGGCGCGTTCCCGCGGCGATCGAACTGCGCATGCTCTGTTCACAAATTTCCCGCCGTGCATTGCGCGAAATCACGTCGTTACGTCATTTGTTGTTTGAGTAGCGTCGTTTACGGACATTCCTATTCCCGAACGAGTTAGGCAAAAAAAAAAAAAATTAAATTCGACGCGGGAACGACAGCCATACTTAACATGGGCTACGCACCGTTAGACCAGCAAATAGCTGGTCTAACAGTACGTAGCAAAAAAATGACGTAAGCGATTGCGAAGACCACTCGTATCTTCGTGGATCGCCGTAAAAAGTCATTTGCATATCCCGACGCTGAAAACGACGCGGACTCCTCCCAGCGGCCGCAAAAATATCGCAGCGTAGATCCGAAGGCTTACGAAGACGTAAGCCTCTCGGATGGAAGCCCGAAGCCGCCGTATCATGGTTTGAGGATTCAAACTAGTGATACGGCGCGCAAAATTTGAAATTACTCCTGTCTAACACCAGTTAGACAGGCGTAATTGCTCTGTGAATCTGGGCCTGAATATTTACTGATATCTATGTGCGGCACTTAGGTGATGTCAGGGGCCGTACTTGAGGCCCACGTATCAGGAAAGTTGACCACCATTGCTGTAAATTAATGTAGCCAGGATGTGCTACTATAGTTATTATTGTGGAATGGTTCATTGTTTTCTTGTGTAAGAGTTTGGCTCCTAGTGCCTGCTGAACTCTGTCAGGATTTTCTTTCCTCCTTGAGAGAGCGAACAGAACCATGCATTATAGGAGATGTTGTCTAGATGATGAAGCTATACTGTTGGCCTGGCCAGCAATGGCTGCCCACCCACAGGGGGCGCTCGGGCGCCGCCCCCCTAAGCTGTGAAAAAAAATATGATTTTTTTTTTTTTTTTAAATGTCACTTTAACCACTTAAGGACCGCCTACTGCACATTTACGTCGGCAGAATGGCACGGCTGGGCACATCAACGTATATATACGTTGGTTTTAGTACCCAGCCGTGGGTCGCGGGCGTGCGCCCGCGACCCGGTCCGAAGCTCCAGGACCGGGACCGCGGGATTCGCGGACCCGATCGCCGCTGCAGTGCGGCGATCCGTCCCTGGAGCGGAAGAACGGGGAGAGCCGTGTGTACACACGGCTTCCCCGTGCTTCTCTGTGGCCGGAGCATCGATCGCGTCATCCCTGTAATAGGGGGACGCGATCGATGACGTCACACCTACAGCCACACCCCCCTTCAGTTGTAAACACACACATTAGGGCACACATTCCCTACAGCGCCACCTGTGGTTAACTCCCAAACTGCAACTGTCATTTCCACAGTAAACAATGCAATTTAAATGCATTTTTTGCTGTGAAAATGACAATTGTCCCAAAAATGTGTCAAAATTGTCCGAAGTGTCCGCCATATTGTCGCAGTCACGAAAAAAATCGCTGATCGCCGCTATTAGTAGTAAAAAAAAAATAATTAATAAAAATGCAATAAAACTATCCCTTATTTTGTAAACGCTATAAATTTTGCGAAAACCAACCGATAAACGCTTATTGCGATTTTTTTTACAAAAAATATGTAGAAGAATACGTATCGGCCTAAACTGAGGAAAAAAAATGTTTTTTTTATGTATTTTTGGGGGATATTTATTATAGCAAAAAGTAAAAAATATTGCATTTTTTTTTAAATTGTCGCTCTATTTTTGTTTATAGCGCAAAAAATAAAAACCGCAGAGGTGATCAAATACCACCAAAAGAAAGCTCTATTTGTGGGAAAAAAAGGACGCAAATTTTGTTTGGGAGCCACGTCGCACGACCGCGCAATTGTCTGTTAAAGCGACGCAGTGCCGAATCGCAAAAACCCCTTGGGTCATTTGCCAGCGTATTGGTCCGGGTCTTAAGTGGTTAAAAGTGACCAGGTGCCGGACATGCGGCGGTCTATTGGAAGCTTCCCAGCCTGCAATCAGCTGATTGCAGGCTGGGAAGCTGATTTGTCCGTGTTTAGGGCGTGTGCAGGGCGCAAGCTGTGCGCCCGCACACACTCCCACTGTCCTGTGATTTGCTAGCATGCCTGCTAGCTGTCATGGGATTGGAGCAAAGGTCAGTGGGCAGTACTGCATCAGTCATTACATGACGTCACTTCTGGCGCCATCTCTCTGTAGCGTGTGAGGGCATCGTAGAGGAGCAGCGCCGACCATTGAAGAAGGTAAGTGTTCCCGGCTCCATCCCCCGCCCCCCACTAGCACTGTTTGCAGCACCCCTGCCGCTGCTAGTATTTCCAGCTATGCCACCACCTGTGCTTGTGTCTCAGCCTCTCCCTCTACAATCTAGCAGCGGCGGCCCCCCCCCCCCCAGTTTACTCCACACTCAGCACTCACCTCCGGAGCAGCAGTGTGCAGTGCACTGCTTCAGGTTCCCCCCTCCATGCTCTCACTTAGCCTACAATCCAGCAGCGGCTCCCCTCCCCTCCACAGTTCACTCCGAGTCCTGCACTCACCTCAGGCTCCGGAGCAGCAGTGTGAACTGCTTCAGGTTCCCCCCTCCACCTCAATGTACCGATGCTGCAGCCTGGCTCTCTCTCTCTCTCTCCCCCACCAGCAGCAGCACGGACTGGGCACTGTCAAGTGCTGCTAGTGGTGGGGGGGTACTGATAATCACTCAGCTAAAATCAGTGGTGCACTGCCTGATCCCCACCCATCCACCTCAGAGCCTGTAATTTTAGTAAGACTGCTGGGACTTGCAGTTCTCCATCTTCTCCTGGGGCTCATGGAGATTGGAGAACTACAAGTCCCAGCAGGTTATACATTACATACAATAAGACTCTGAGGTGAATGGGTGTGGATGGCATGCACTGTGAGCCCAGGAGATGATGGAGAACTACAAGTCCCAGCAGGTTATAATTAGTGATGAGCGGAATACGCCATATTCGATTTAGCGAATATTTCGAAGAATATTCGCGAATATTCGTTAATATCGAATATTCGTGATATTTTATTAAAAAAAAAAAAAAAATTGCGAATTTTCGCCAATGCGAAATTTCGCGATTTTTTTTTTTTTTTTTTTTATAAAATATCACGAATATTCGATATTTACGAATATTCGGTATATTTTATAAAAAAAAAAAAAAAAAAGCGAGATTTCACATATGCGGTCGCGAATATTCGTTAATATCGAATATTCGTGATATTTTATTAAAAAAAAAAAAAAAAATTGCGAATTTTCGCCAATGCGAAGTTTCGCTAATGCAAAATTTCGCGATTTTTTTTTTTTTTATAAAATATCACAAATATTCGATATTTACGAATATTCGTGATATTTTATAAAAAAAAAATCGCGAAATTTCGCATATGCGAAAATGATTGCAAAATTTCGCTATATT
Organism: Rana kukunoris; assembly: GCA_029574335.1. Classification (NCBI taxonomy): domain Eukaryota; kingdom Metazoa; phylum Chordata; class Amphibia; order Anura; family Ranidae; genus Rana; species Rana kukunoris. The sequence goes on along the minus strand of CM056051.1, from coordinate 252,832,002 downwards.
TTTTTTTGGATAAAATATCACGAATATTCGACATTTACGAATATTCGCTATATTTTATAAAAAAAATATAAAAAATTGTGAAATTCGCGATTGCAAAATTCGCGATTGCGAAATTGATTGCGATTTTTTTTTTTTTTTTGCGAAATTTATTGCGAAATTTGAAAAAAATTCGAATATTCGAAATAGCGAATATTCGCCGCGATATTCGAGATATTCGCGAATACTCGAATATGCAATATTCGTAGCGAATATTCGCAATGCGAATATTCGTGAGCAACACTAGTTATAATATAAGGCTCCGAGGTGGATGGATGTCCGGACACCCATCCACCTTGGAGCCCTATTGTATAACCTGCTGGGACTTGTAGTTTCCCATCTTCTCCTGGGGCTCAGGTGCATGCCATCCACACCCATTCACCTCAGAGCCTTATTGTATGTATAACCTGCTGGGACTTGTAGTTCTCCATCTTCTCCTGGGGCTCAGGTGCATGCAATCCACCATCTATGGGACTACAAGTCCCAGCAGTGAGAACAACTGAACAAAGATGGTGGATTGCATGCACCTGAGCCCCAGCAGGTTATAATATAAAGCTCTGAGGTGGATGGATGTCTGGACAGTGACAATTGATGGGCACAGTGGTGATGATTGATGGGCACAGTGGTGACCATTGATGGGCACAGTGGTGACGATTGATGGGCACAGTGGTGACGATTGATGGGCACAGTGGTGACAATTGATGGCACAGTGGTGACAATTGATGGCACAGTGGTGACAATTGATCGCACAGTGGTGACAATTGATCGCACAGTGGTGACAATTAGGGATGAGCCGAACACCCCTGGGTTTGGTTCGCACCAGAACCTGCGAACAGACCAAAAGTTTGTGTGAACTTTAGAACCCTGTTAAAGTCTATGGGACTCGAACATTTGAAATCTAAAGTGCTAATTTTAAAGGCTAATATGCAAGTTATTGTCCTAAAAAGTGTTTGGGGACCCGGGTCTTGCCCCAGGGGACATGTATCAATGCAAAAAAAGTTTTAAAAAAACGCCCGTTTTTTCAGGATTCTAATAATGCTTAAAGTGAAACAATAAAATTTAAATATTCCTTTAAATTTCGTACCTAGGGGGGTGTAAAGTATGCCTGTAAAGTATCGCTTGTTTCCTGTGCTTAGAACTGTCCCTGCACAAAATGTAATTTCTGAAGGAAAAAAGTCATTTAAAATCACTCACCTTAGGGTCTGGTATGGATATTAAGGGGAACCCTGCGTCAAATAAAAAAAAATGATGTGGGGTCCCCCCCAAATATCCATTCCAGACCCTTCAGGTCTGGTATGTATTTTAAGGGGAACTCCATCCCAAATTTAAAAAAAAAAATGCTTTTCTCTGTCGAACATGATTTCTACTCGAACTCGAAGCTCATCCCTAGTGACAATTGATGGCACAGTGGCTGTGTTTGATGGCATGGCACAGTGGTTGCGTTTTTATGGCATGGCACAGTGGTGACAATTGATGGCACAGTGGTGACAATTGATGGCACAGTGGTGACAATTGATGGCACAGTGGTGACAATTGATGGCACAGTGGTGACAATTGATGGCACAGTGGCTGTGTTTGATGGCATGGCACAGTGGTTGCGTTTTGATGGCATGGCACAGTGGTGACAATTGATGGCACAGTGGCTGCATTTGATGGCATGGCACAGTGGTTGCGTTTGATGGCATGGCACAGTGGTGACAATTGATGGCACAGTGGTGACAATTGATGGCACAGTGGTGACAATTGATGGCACAGTGGTGACAATTGATGGCACAGTGGTAACAATTGATGGCACAGTGTTAACAATTGATGGCACAGTGTTAACAATTGATGGGCACAGTGGTGATAATTGATGGGCACAGTGGTGACAATTGATGGGCACAGTGGTGACAATTGATGGGCACAGTGGTGACAATTGATGGGCACAGTGGTGACAAATGATGGGCCCAGTGAGGCTGCAATTGTTTTTTAATTATTTTTTGCGCCCCCCCCAAAAAATTTTGAGCACCAGCCGCCACTGCTGGCCAGCTCTGGACTACAGGACTAGGGTAACCACAATTCCAAACTACCATTCAGTGACACCCTCCCTTCCCAAAAATCAGCTTGTGCTGTAACAAATCAAAGCACAGTGATTGGACACAAGAGGCAGGATTTTAGATTTCTCCAATCACAAGCAGGGGGTGGGATTTTGCTCCTCCAGGCATTCCAGGCCAGGACAAATACTGTCAGTGAGTAAAGCGGTAATGTGGCGGCCTTTTTTAGGGGCATCAGATTGGCTCAGGGGGTGGCTGTGTCAGTTTCATTCCGGGACACTGTATTGTCCTGGAATTAATGTGCCCGGGACAGACCGGAAAATTGTGGGACTGTCCCGGGCAATCCGGGACACGTGGTCAACTTATACAGGACACACAATGCAAAGCGCGCAGAACAGCCTGCTGGAAGGAGAGATAAAAGGACAGGCGCGGCCTGCTTTTAGTCTCTCTGGGCGCCATTCTGAACCTGCCAGCAGGAGGTCTGTGTGACAGGAAGTGAGAGACTATACAGCGGAGAGCTTTATCGCCCGCCTCAGAGGGACCTTGTGTCAGAAACCATGAATCAGACCGAGACAGCAGTACAGTTAAATCACACTAGTTTAATAATAATAATAATAATAATAAAAAGATAAACAAAGTAAACGTAGTCAAAACATAGCCAGAGTTCAGGATCAGGAACCGGATCGGATAGGCAGCTAAGCCAAACGTCAGGGAACCAGATATAAACGTAGTAGAACAGCAAGCAGGATCTGGAGCCAGAAGGAATGTCAGCCAAGCAAGTTTTTAACAGGAATGCAGGAGATCTGTGATGTTGAACAAGGCGAATGCAGAGATCATCTGAGCTGGACGGCTTAAAGGGGTGTTCCAGCCCTAAATTGTGTTTATTAAAAGTCAGCAGCTACAAAAAGTGTAGCTGCTGGCTTTTAATAAACACTCACTTACCTGCTCCTGCGTTCCAGCGACGCGCCGACCGGGGCTCCGCTCCTCTCCCCCCCTCCCCGGCGGCGTCTCCATCCTGACTGTGGGCACCCAGCCGTGACAGCCTTCGGCTTCACGGCCGGGCACCCACTGCGCATGCGCGAGCCGTACTGTGCATGCGCGTGCGGCGCGGCTCGCCGCTGATTGGAGAGGCGATCGCATGGGACCTGTCAGTGTCCCATGTGATCGCCTACAGGGAGGGGCTGGTGTAGGCGATTAAGGCTTAATCGCCTAACCAGCCCCTCGGCGGAAGCAGGAAGTGGGACAGGAAGTCCCACTCCTACTGAAGCCCCCACTCCCCCCCCAAAAAAATGACATGCCAAATGTGGCATGTATGGGGGTGAGGAGTGGATTAAGCAAAGGTAGTTTTTTTGGGTGGAACTCCTCTTTAAGTAGGCAGGACTGACGAGCAGGATCATCAGAAGGTGAGTCACTGTGGAGAGATAGGAGCTGGCAATTGGCCGACAGCTGAGCGGCCAGCTCAGAGAAGGAAGGGCTGAGCCCAGCTCTGACACCTCGGAGGACAGCACCGCTATTTCAGCAAGCAGCCCGGCCTGCGCTCCACAGCATCTGGGACCACCTGCACTCCAAACAACCGGGAGTTGCAGCGTGTCGTGGCAGCGCCATTTCACCGGACGGAGACACCAGAAGGTATTCCGGCTGGAGCCCTTCATCTATTGAGGTCGATTGTGGTGAGAGGGCACCTGCTCATCCAGATAAAGATTACAGTATTCCTGAGTGAGTTTCCTACAGTCTGGCAGGTGAGACTTGTAGTTCCATGGATGTGAATCTACTCCTTCACAGGCCTTATACAGCCAGCACTTGGGGCCTTGTCTTTTTCCCCCTGTGCTGTAAAGTCAGCACTGTACTCCACTCATAATTAAAGAGGAATCTACAAGTGGTGATATTTCTTCAGTTTAAGTATTCATCAGTACACCTTTGTTCTTCAATCTTTTTGTCTTTTACCTACCTGGATTACAAAATTACAAATCGCATTGCAGTATAAATCATAGGCTAGCTGAAGATATTCAGAATTGAAAGAACATTCATCATCCTCTTTTCTTATTATGCTTTAGGCCCAGTTCACACTTGTGCGATGCCAAACATTGCACGTAATTCACAGCGCACTGCTGTTCACATTACATGCAATGACTGTGCAGTGCAATTTCAGCCATACAGATAGTATGGCTGATATCACACCGCATTTGGTTCGAACAAGCACAGGACCCTTTTTTCTGTTTGGACCAGAATCGGATCGTATGTGTGTTCACACATATGTGATCCGATTCATGTCCGAACTGTCAGTCACAGTGCGAAACGCAAGCTGAAATGGGGGTGTCGTTAAGATATAATGACACTTCCCAGCAGTTTGCATATGGCAGTGTGAACAGCAGTGCGAGTCTGTGCAATGCAGGAACCCGCAGTGGATTCGCAGGGTTCTTTCATCGCACAAGTGTGAACCGGGTATTTGTTCAGTTTTTTTGTCCTGTGTGATGTGCGAATTTACCGTGAATTTTAGGAGTTGGACACAGGTGCGATTGATGTTCTAGACCAGGGGTCTCCAAACTTTCTAAACAAAGGGCCAGATTACTGTTCTTTAGACTTAACAGGGCGCCAGACCGTGGCCATCGGGAGTAGAAAATGTCCTGATTATCAGTGGGAATAAACAATGCCCCATCTTTGGTGTCAGTGGGAGGAATCATGCCCCATCATTGGTGTCATTAAGCCCCATTGCTGGTGTCATTGGGATAAATTGTGTCCCATTGTTAGTGTTATTGGGAGGATTTGTGTCCCACCATTCCTCTCATTGGGAGGAATTGTGCACTATCATTGGTGTCAGTGGGTCGAATTATGTCCCATTGTTGGTATTAGTGTTTGAAAATAGTGCCCCAAGGGCCGCATCAAAGCAAGTAAAGGGCCACATCTGGCCCCCGGGCCGCAGTTTGGAGACCACTGTTCTAGACCAATGGAATCATAATGTAAAAAAAAAGGTGTTAAATTCCTGTGTACTTCCTGGTTTTTGTGGAGAGTAGTGTGGTGGAATTTTCACATATGTGAACCATCAATGTCATTTCAGAACGATTTACATTGATGTCTATGGAGACTAAATTCGCAAGCGCTGTAAACTCACACAAGACCCTTTTTATTATCGCATTGCATTCGTAGAGGAATCTCAACGCATGTATGTGAACGACCGTCATTGAAAACAATGACTTTATGGATAACATGCAAATTTAGAATGTTTTTGACGCATTACATTCATTATGAACTCGCATCAGTGTGAACCGAGCCTTAAGCCCCATACACACTATCAGCTTTACTGCAGGTTTTTCTCTTCAGGTTTACCAAAACCATGTAGTGCAAGAGCCTGCCTGATTGCATACGAATTGAAACTCTTGAGGTTTGACCTTATATTAAATGGTTTTGGTAAACTTGAAGACAAAAACCTGCAGGAAAACCGATAGTGTGTATGGGGCTTTAGTGCTAATCATTGAATTGCAACCTAGGGGGAGCCATTTTGTGAGATATTACCTAATTCACATTGTGTTTGCTGTATGTATATGCTGTGCACTGTTTGCTGGTTTATGTGCGGAGGCCTCAGCGAATAGGTATCCAATACATGTGTTAAAGGTGTTGGATATTTATCTCTCTGTGTACCTGTTCACTTAGATCCTTTACCGGATATATGGTACACAACCTTGTATATCAGTGTCAAGTGATATTTTCTGTCGAATACAAGTTGTGTTCATTCTTTACCTCAGTAAACATTTCTGAATGGTTCAGTGATATTGTGTGAGTTTCTCATTACTAACGCAACATTTCAGAATAGAACCCATGGTGTCAGAGGTAAGAGTCGCAGTGGCCAGTGGGGTATAGTGTTTATCAGCAGCCCCCACAGGGGTACTGCTACATTAAAATCACAAATTACATTTTAGGCACTGCCCACACGCTGTAGCTAACAATCAGAAAGAGAAACATCAAATGTATAGCCTGCTATTATGTAACTGCTGACAAATTTTATCTTGACTGTATTTCTTTTCTTGGAGTTTAATGTTTATAGCTTATCTATCATGACAGGATTTTGAAAGAACTAGTGGTGGTTTTCAGCCAAACTATGCTTTCTATGGAAGTAAAAAGGATTTATTGCAGATCTGAGAAGAGTTAGTTAAGAGTTATGCTAGCCTCGCCCAAGCCATAGACGTAATAGAGACTTGCTGCTCATTTACATAGCATCATAACTAAGGTGTCAGCAATGTAAACACGTATCTTAGGATGAGCTTCTCCGGACTAGTAAAAATAATTAGCTAGCGCTCCATCACAGCAGTTTCCAGGCTCATCTCATTCTTTATTATCTTAATAAAAGAACAAGACTTTCTGTACTATCAATTTTCACTTTGGTTTGCTGCTTTTTTTTTTTTTTTTTTCAGAACCGCATCTACATTTCCCTTTAGACTAGGATAAAATTAATGTAACTTGATTGTAAAAGCTACTTAGAGAAGATGCTTATTTTGTTTATGCCTCTCTTCTTCGTACTCTAGATTCTCTGAGCAGAAAAACAAAACAAAAAAAAGGCAAATGTTAGAATGTGCCATATACTCTGGTCAGGCCATGGATAGAGCAGGTTCTACATCTGCTAAATTCCTGCTCTACTGACCTTTCCAGCAGTAAACGGGCTACATGGAGGCATGTTCCTCCTGTCACGAACAACAATGTAAGGCTAATTTGAATACGCTAGAAGTGCTGTAAAGCGGAACTGTGCGAAAGGAACGTGGGACTCTGGAGCTTTTACCATAATGTGATGTATGGACAGCATACTTGCATATTATGACAGACCTGCTTTTTAGTTTGTTCTACCCCAGCACTGGCAGGTCTTAGCTCCCATTGCATATCTGGCATCTTCTCTACTGCTTGTTCCCCATCTGATGTCTTTCTTTTTTTCTCCATTAGTCGGCCATTGATGACGTAATACGCTCTTGTGCACTGGAGTTACATAATCCTGGTAACCGGCTCTATTTATCAGCATCTCTCAGATGCAAGATTTTACACTGCACTGTGCATAAAACAGGGGAGGGGAGGGAGTTCTTTGGCAGCATAGACATATCAAGTCTCTTCTTAACCACTTCACCCCCTGAAGATTTGGCTGCTCAATGACCAGGCCATTTTTTGCGATACAGCACTGCGTCGCTTTAACTGACAATTGCGCGATCGTGCGGTGTTGCACCCAAACAACATTTTCCGCAGAAAAAGAGCTTTACTATTGGTGGTATTTTATCAGTTCTGCGTTTTTTGTTTTTTTGTGTGCTATAAACAACAAATTTATTAAACTATTTTGAAAAAAACACCATATTTTGTATTTTCTGCTATAATAAATATCCCATTTTTTTTTAAAAAAAAGCAATTTTTTTTCCTCAGTTTAGGCCGATATGTATTCTTTTACATATCGTAATAAGCATAAATTGATTGGTTTGCGCAAAAGTTTTAGTATTTAACAAAATAGGGGATAGATTTATGGTATGTTTATTATTATTTATTTTTTTTACTGGTAATGGCGGTGGCGATCTGCGATTTTTATCGGAACTGCGACATTATAGCGAACACTTTTGACACTATTTTGGGACTATTTGGCATTTATACTGCGATCGGTGCAATAAAAATCACTGTAAATGCCACTGGCAGGGAAGGGGTTTACACTAAGGGGCGATCAAGGGGTTAACTGTGTTCCCTAGTGTGTTTTCTAACTGTATGGGGGAAGGAAGTGACTGGAGGAATTGAAAGATAGTGGGTCCTAGCTTGTAGAAGTTCATGATCTGCCTTTCCTCTCCTCACAGAACTGGAATGTGTGTGTTTAAATATACATGTCTCTGTTCTGCCTCTTGTGCCCGAGATTACGCGTTCCCAGTAGTCATCACGACCGCCGGACACGCGCATTAGCACCCCCGGCAGTGCAGCGTACGTGCCTGCTATCCTGCTAAAAAAAGACTGATGGACAGCTATGACCAGGGGCGGACTGACAACTCATGTGGCCCCGGGCAATAGAAGATTATGGGGCCCCCAGGCTTACAGATGGCCACCATGCCAGGAGGCAGTGCAGAGGCGGGGTAGCTAAAATCTTGGGATTTTCACATCAAAAGCATGTCGGTTTCGGACATATCAGGGACAGATGTAAAAAAAAAACACAGATTTTTACATACTGTCCCTGGTTTTACTGAGCCTGGCAACCCAGATGGGGCCCCCTAGTGGCATGGGGCCCTCGGGCAGTGCCTGAGGGCCTCAATGGTCAGTCCGCCCCTGGATATGACGGTTCGCGGGATCGTGCCGGCCTGCCGCAGTATAATGATGGCGGTTGGTCGTCAAGTGGTTAAAGCAGAATTAAACTATATATATATTTTTATGCCATAATGTGCTAGCATGCATCGCATATTAGTATATTAGCAAACTTTCCTGTCAAACAAAGCCCTTGAGGTTGTGCTATCAGAATTCCAGATGGTCCTGGCACGTCCATCTTCTTCCTTCTGGGTTTGCTCTGTTTGGCCACTTGAATGTTTGGGCCATGATGACGTCACTTCATCAAAACAGAGTGGTGCTGTAAATATACTCAGAGCGGCGCATGCCATTTTAAAAAGATTGACTTTAATCCCGCTTTAAAAGAAAAAATATTATAAAAAATCCTATCCCGCTTAAAAAAGGATAGATAGGACTTTTAGCCATTTTTGAAAACGTTGTAATGTTAATGATCTTTTCAGCATCTCTTAGGCTGCGTACACACGATCAGACATGTCAGATGAAACTTGTCCGGCGGACCGTTTTCATTGGACCAGGCTGAAGTGGTCTGATGTGCATACACACCATCGGACCAAAATCCCCTCGGACCAGAACGCGGTGATGTAGAACACAACGATGTGATGAAAAAACGAAGTTCAATGCTTCCAAGCATGCGTCGACTTGATTCTGAGCATGCGCGGGTTTTTGGTCCGATGATTTCGTGTACTAGCCATCGAACCTGTCCGACGGACAGGTTTCCAGCGGACATGTTTTCAAGCATGTTTTGAAACTTTGGTCCGCTGGAAAACGGCCGTCTGCGGACCAGTTTCAGCGGACATGTTCGATCGTGTGTACGCGGCCTTAATGTTTAACTGCTGAGTTGGGGGCCGATTAGAAATTAATGGTAGCACTTCCAAAACACATGCACAGTAGAACTCCAGGAATTGAAATCACTATATAAAGTATGCAATAGCTCTACTGTTGGCGCTCAGTAAAACTGTAAGCTGTAAATAAAAGTGAGAAATCCACAAGGTAGCATACACCTTGTTGAACTTTGTTTTCATCAGACCAAACCGATCATATGTGGGCGCCATCGGTTATTTATCCATCGGTTAAAAAAAAGCCAACTCGGGAGCTGTGGTGGCTCAACGTGATTGGCACTGCGCTGACAAGCCATTCACCTCTGCAGCCAAGGGTTCGGATCCCGGTCTCGGCTACATGTGAATTGAGTTTGGTGGTCTCAGCCCGGCTCCCGGTGGGTGTGCTATGCAAGGTACGCCTGTGCTTAGTACGCCTACCCCCCCCCACAAAAACCACCACACTTGCACGCACACGAAATTGGTTTAAAACACATGCACTTTGGCCATGCGGTCTCTTAAAATAAAGAGAGGCGAAGGACCTACGGGGCTGGCTGGGTGGGCTAGGCCCCCTCACTCCCTCATAGGGGGAGTCCCTCTGCCCCATTGGGGTCCCGTTGGGCCCCAGTTGGGCTCCCAAGAGGAGCAGGTAGGGCGGGGTGAGTGGGAGGCCCCCCTTCACACCCGCCATTGCCACCAGGGGCATGGAGAAGGATGGCGATTGCCTCCGGGGGGAGGGTCTGCCTACTCCCAACTCCTGCAGTCCGGCTCCTCTCTCTCGAGTTCACGCACAAAAATACACTTAAAAAAAAAAAAATAAAAAAAAAAAAAAAAAAAAAAAGAATTAAAAAAAAAAAAAAAAAAAAAAAGCCAACTTGTTTTAAATTTAACAGATGGATACCTAACCGATCGCAAAAAAACAATCGTTTGTAGGCACGACCATCGGTTAAAAATCCACACATGCTCAGAATCAAGTCGACACATGCTTGGAAGCATTGAACTTTTTTTTTTTTTCAGCACGTCGTTGTGTTTTACGTCACCGCATTCTGACACGATCGTTTTTTTTAACTGATGGTGTGTAGGCACAACTGAGCATCAGTCAGCTTCATCGGTTAACCAATGGAAAAATCTATCAGACCGTTCTCATCAGTTTGACCGATCGTGTGTACAGGGCATAAGTATTACCTGCAAAGAAGACTTTAGGTCATGGGTGCTAAACCTGTGGCACTCCAGTTGTTGTAAAACTACAAGTTTCACAAGGCAATGCAAGACTGACAGCTACAAGTACCTAAAGGCAGAGGCATGATGGGAGTTGTAGTTCTACAACAGCTGGGGGACACAGGTTGAGCACCCATGCTTAGGTGATTACTTTCCCTGCTGTTGTAGTACTACTGAGAAATCATTCACTAAAGAATCTTCTGAAACCAGCACTTCCTAGAGTTTCAGTTCCTTGGTCCCCCTGCGGCACCCCGTGGTTCCTTCTGCTGACCATTGTACTACAACATACAGGACACAATAGTGCTGAAAGGGCAAGTGAATGGAACCACCAGGAGCAGCCAGGTATCTGACACTTCTGGAAGTGTACGTTTCTGGAGACTCTTCAATGAGCAATTTGAATGTTCATGTCATCATTATTGTATAAGGTAATGTAGCACGCCCCCCCCCCCCCCCCCCTTAGGGACTGCTTAGATTTACCTGCTCATCCGCATCTCCATGACCCGGTAAACATTCCAACCCACCTGACGCTCTGGGTTCAGAAATCTTTGCACTACCATGAAGTAATAAGTCAGACAACCCAGTATGTTTATATTATATGAACGTTTACTGTAATACTGTAAAGATCTTGTTGCACAGAGGAGGTAATAGATCAACTAAACCTTGAATAACAGTCCTAGATCAGTAGAATAATTCCTCTATAGTAATACAAATTAAGTCAGTTTGGCAATATCAGAATATTATATACACTTATGTACAATAAACTACCATTTGAACATGATCTGAAAAGATAAGCAAGCGTTAAGCATTAATACTGGCAATACTTCCAAAGGGAAACCCAGGCCAGTTTATTTAACCTTTAATCCTAATGAGAGATCAAGGAAACAAGAATGTTATGAGGTCCCTTTAAACAGTAATGACAGCAATGTCCCACTTGCAGCCCTGATGGTCTTCACTGGCTGCCAGAGCTCATTAACTATATCCAATAACTATATCCAGTAACACGATAATGGTATTTCTTGAAATGGTTGAAGCTAAAGGTGTCTATGTACAGTGTTCAAAAAAAAAGTGCAGTAAAGTATTCCCAATAGAAAAAAGTATACATATAGAGCAAGCACCGAAAGAAGAAATGATAAAAAATAGTGTTAACCAAGAAGCATTACCGTCCCTGGTAGAAAATAGATATAGGTTGCCAATTACGGGATGGGGCATGGGACTGTACGAACGCTAATTGGATATAGTAGGGTAGTAATCAATAAGTATAGACACTCTGGAACCACAGAGATCAAAGATTACAAACAAAGCTTGTATGAATAAAAAAATATAATTTTAATAATTTAACACATTTCATACAAATAATACTAAAAAGGAAGATCATATATGAGATTATATTTCACCATAGATGAAAATGGATTAAAGGTGTATACAACAGGTCCGACATGTTTTGCCCGTTCGGGCTTCCTCAGGGACAAGAAGGTGTATACAACAATCTATAGGTGAGAGAATATGATAGTAATAATGATGATGAAAAATAATAAATAAAAATAGAATAGATATTCATACTTGGTAAACAGAACACACTATGATATGGGTAGTGTTACCTTCATACATGTTTTTGACATATCTATATTTTAATAACAGATAAGCATGGCAAATAAATCACAAAAAGGGAAACAAAGAGATGCATTTTTAGATAATTACTGCTGGTAGAAAGCAGTAGCCAACCACTGTGTATGCCCCCCCAGGAGATGCACGTATGATGCTGCCAGCCATGAGCCCTATGTATATGGAGATTTTTGGGTACCTACCTGGTATATAAACAACATATACATTAAATGAAAATCCTGGGAGTCGTATATCGAAAAACACTTGTTTAAAATGCTGCTTTCGCCATATGTTGATAATATGATACTCAACCTACGAGTCTTGAAGAAACTATGCAATTCAACGAAACATGTTGACCCTTGGAGGATTAAGCTACCTGTACACCTCAAGCTTATATGATATAAGTGCAAGAGAAGGTGTTAGAGTTTACTGTATCATATTATAGTACATTTGAAGTACATTTGATGTTCTTATATCCGAATGTAATTTTAAAACCTCTTTTGAACTTTTAAATGTTGTAAATAAACTTATACCTTGTATCCAAATGATTTTCGACTCATGGCATGATATTAGAGTCCAGTATAGCAGGATATATCCCTGAAACACATTTTGTACTATAGCCTGCTCATCATCTGAAGAACTGAAAAAATAAATCACGCAGTTACTTATGTTTCAATAATTTACAGTCTGTACAGATTATAAACAGTATATCGATTTGTGAAAAAAAAAAAACATTTAGGTCTAATTATGTTGAATTGATCTAGGAAAGTTTATTATCCATATTGCAGATGACATAATATAAGAACATTTCGGTAAGATTTGTACAGAGAACAAATGTTAACGTTAGATCAGATGGGGAGAATCGTAAACCATTTCCATGAATTGTTCTCTATAAAGATCATCTGCAGGCACGACACAATCTACATTTATACAAGCAGGGGTCAGACTGATTCATGATCACCCGCTAGCAGCCAGTTAGAGGATCACTAATATCTTTTATTTCCCCACGTGTTTATGCATTGCGAATATACTGAGCGTTTCCTTGCTGCTAGTTAGGTTTAGGCAATAATCCATACACACCATTTTCTAAGTCACTGCTCTTCCTGTCTTTAATCCACACAACCAAAAGACATAACTCACCAGAAGCAAAGCTTGGTTGCCAGGGATTTAAACTAAAGGAAGGGTGAAAGGGGCTGTTATGGACTAAATAAAACTAGCAATAAGGAATGTACCTTGTTAGAGGTTTTGAAGCACAAGTAAATTATCTATCTATCTATCTATCTATCTATCTATCTATCTATCTATCTGTACATAACAAAAAAGTGTGAAACAACTGAAAATATGTCATATTCTAGGTTCTTCAAAGTAGCCACCTTTTGCTTTGATTACTGCTTTGCACACTCTTGGCATTCTCTTGATGAGCTTGAAGAGGTAGTCACCTGAAATGGTCTTCCAACAGTCTTGAAGGAGTTCCCAGAGATGCTTAGCACTTGTTGGCCCTTTTGCCTTCACTCTGCGGTCTAGCTCACCCCAAACCATCTCGATTGGGTTCAGGTCCGGTGACTGTGGAGGCCAGGTCATCTGGCGCAGCACCCCATCACTCTCATTCTTGGTCAAATAGCCCTTACACAGCCTGGAGGTGTGTTTGGGGTCATTGTCCTGTTGAAAAATAAATGATGGTCCAACTAAACACAAAACTGAATAAATACCCAACAGTGTCACCAGAAAAGCACCCCCACACCATCACACCTCCTCCTCCATGCTTCACGGTGGTAACCAGGCATGTAGAGTCCATCCGTTCACCTTTTCTGCGTCGCACAAAGACACGGTGGTTGGAACCAAAGATCTCAAGTTTGTACTTATCAGACCAAAGCACAGATTTCCACTGGTCTAATGTCCATTCCTTGTGTTCTTTAGCCCAAACAAGTCTCTTCTGGTTGTTGCCTTTCTTTAGCAGTGGTTTCCTAGCAGATATTCTACCATGAAGGCCCGATTCACACAGTCTCCTCTTAACAGTTGTTCTAGAGATGTGTCTGCTGCAAAAGGTGGCTACTTTGAAGAACCTAGAATATGACATATTTTCAGTTGTTTCACACTTTTTTGTTATGTATATAATTCCACATGTGTTAATTCATAGTTTTGATGCCTTCAGTCAGGCCCGGATTTACTCCCTGTGCTGCCCCAAGGCCGAGTCCTTCAATGCCGCCCCCCGACACACACACACAGGGGCCAAGTGATACAGTCGGCGGCTATAACCGCCGACTGTATCACGGGAGAGCGCCCACACAAACTAACCCATATGCGAGACAGCTCGCATGAAGGGGGTTAGTTCTTGCGAGGAGGAGCCAAGACAGCCGCTGATCCCCCATCACAGATTCCCCCCATCAAAAAGCCCCCACATAAGGTCATCCATCACAAAGCCCCCCATAAAAGATCCCCCATCACAGACTCATCTATTATTAAAATGTAATATAAAATTAAATAGTTCAACTCACCATAATGCAGAATGAGTGGGTGCCCTGATGTCACTGTCCCCAGCCAGCGCAGTGCTTCCTTACATCTCAAATGTCATTGTCCCCAGCCAGTGGAGTGCTTCCTTACATCTCAGGTGTCACTGTCCCCAGCCAGTGGAGTGCTTCCTTACATCTCAGGTGTCACTGTCCCCAGCGGAGTACTTCCTTATATCTCAGGTGTCCCCAGCAGAGTACTTCCTTATATCTCAGGTGTCCCCAGCAGAGTACTTCCTTACATCTCAGGTGTCCCCAGCGGAGTACTTCCTTACATCTCAGGTGTCACTGTCCCCAGCGGAGTACTTCCTTACATCTCAGGTGTCACTGTCCCAAGCGGAGTGTTTCCTTACATCTCAGGTGTCACTGTCCCCAGCGGAGTACTTCCTTACATCTCAGGTGTCCCCAGCGGAGTACTTCCTTACATCTAAGGTGTCACTGTCCCCAGTGGAGTACTTCCTTACATCTCAGGTGTCCCCAGCGGAGTACTTCCTTACATCTTAGGTGTCACTGTCCCCAGCGGAGTGTTTCCTTACATCTCAGGTGTCACTGTCCCAAGCGGAGTGTTTCCTTACATCTCAGGTGTCACTGTCCCCAGCGGAGTGTTTCCTTACATCTCAGGTGTCACTGTCCCAAGCGGAGTGTTTCCTTACATCTCAGGTGTCACTGTCCCCAGCGGAGTACTTCCTTACATCTCAGGTGTCACTGTCCCAAGCGGAGTGTTTCCTTACATCTCAGGTGTCACTTTCCCCAGAGGAGTACTTCCTTACATCTCAGGTGTCACTGTCCCCAGTGGAGTACTTCCTTACATCTCAGGTGTCACTGTCCCCAGCGGAGTACTTCCTTACATCTCAGGTGTCACTGTCCCAAGCGGAGTGTTTCCTTACATCTCAGGTGTCACTGTCCTCAGCGGAGTACTTCCTTACATCTCAGGTGTCACTGTCCCAAGCGGAGTGTTTCCTTACATCTCAGGTGTCATTGTCCCCAGCGGAGTACTTCCTTACATCTCAGGTGTCACTGTCCCCAGCGGAGTACTTCCTTACATCTCAGGTGTCACTGTCCCAAGCGGAGTACTTCCTTACATCTCAGGTGTCACTGTCCCCAGCGGAGTACTTCCTTACATCTCAGGTGTCACTGTCCCCAGCGGAGTACTTCCTTACATCTCAGGTGTCACTGTCCCCAGCGGAGTGCTTCCTTACACCTCAGGTGTCACTATCCCCAGCGGAGTACTTCCTTACATCTCAGGTGTCCCCAGCAGAGTACTTCCTTACATCTCAGGTGTCCCCAGCAGAGTACTTCCTTACATCTCAGGTGTCACTGTCCCCAGCCGAGTACTTCCTTACATCTCAGGTGTCACTGTCCCAAGCGGAGTGTTTCCTTACATCTCAGGTGTCACTGTCCCAAGCGGAGTGTTACCTTACATCTCAGGTGTCCCCAGCCGAGTACTTCCTTACATCTCAGGTGTCACTGTCCCCAGTGGAGTACTTCCTTACATCTCAGGTGTCACTGTCCAAAGCGGAGTGTTTCCTTACATCTCAGGTGTCCCTCGCAGAGTACTTCCTTACATCTAAGGTGTCACTGTCCCCAGCGGAGTACTTCCTTACATCTTAGGTGTCACTGTCCCCAGCGGAGTGTTTCCTTACATCTCAGGTGTCACTGTCCCAAGCGGAGTGTTTCCTTACATCTCAGGTGTCACTGTCCCCAGCGGAGTACTTCCTTACATCTCAGGTGTCACTGTCCCAAGCGGAGTGTTTCCTTACATCTCAGGTGTCACTGTCCCCAGCGGAGTACTTCCTTACATCTCAGGTTTCACTGTCCCCAGCGGAGTACTTCCTTACATCTCAGGTGTCACTGTCCCCAGTGGAGTACTTCCTTACATCTCAGGTGTCACTGTCTCCAGCGGAGTACTTCCTTACATCTCAGGTGTCACTGTCCCAAGCGGAGTGCTTCCTTACATCTCAGGTGTCACTGTCCTCAGCGGAGTACTTCCTTACATCTCAGGTGTCACTGTCCCAAGCGGAGTGTTTCCTTACATCTCAGGTGTCATTGTCCCCAGCGGAGTACTTCCTTACATCTCAGGTGTCACTGTCCCCAGCGGAGTACTTCCTTACATCTCAGGTGTCACTGTCCCAAGCGGAGTGTTTCCTGACATCTCAGGTGTCACTGTCCCCAGCGGAGTACTTCCTTACATCTCAGGTGTCACTGTCCCAAGCGGAGTGTTTCCTTACATCTCAGGTGTCACTGTCCCCAGCGGAGTACTTCCTTACATCTCAGGTGTCACTGTCCCAAGCAGAGTGTTTCCTTACATCTCAGGTGTCACTGTCCCAAGCGGAGTACTTCCTTACATCTCAGGTGTCACTGTCCCAAGCAGAGTGTTTCCTTACATCTCAGGTGTCACTGTCCCAAGCGGAGTACTTCCTTACATCTCAGGTGTCACTGTCCCAAGCGGAGTGTTTCCTTACATCTCAGGTGTCACTGTCCCCAGCGGAGTACTTCCTTACATCTCAGGTGTCATTGTCCCCAGCGGAGTACTTCCTTACATCTCAGGTGTCACTGTCCCAAGCGGAGTGTTTCCTTACATCTCAGGTGTCACTGTCCCCAGCGGAGTACTTCCTTACATCTCAGGTGTCACTGTCCCCAGCGGAGTACTTCCTTACATCTCAGGTGTCACTGTCCCCAGCGGAGTACTTCCTTACATCTCAGGTGTCACTGTCCCCAGCGGAGTGCTTCCTTACATCTCAGGTGTCACTGTCCCAAGCAGAGTGTTTCCTTACATCTCAGGTGTCACTGTCCCAAGCGGAGTACTTCCTTACATCTCAGGTGTCACTGTCCCAAGCGGAGTGTTTCCTTACATCTCAGGTGTCACTGTCCCCAGCGGAGTACTTCCTTACATCTCAGGTGTCATTGTCCCCAGCGGAGTACTTCCTTACATCTCAGGTGTCACTGTCCCAAGCGGAGTGTTTCCTTACATCTCAGGTGTCACTGTCCCCAGCGGAGTACTTCCTTACATCTCAGGTGTCACTGTCCCCAGCGGAGTACTTCCTTACATCTCAGGTGTCACTGTCCCCAGCGGAGTACTTCCTTACATCTCAGGTGTCACTGTCCCCAGCGGAGTGCTTCCTTACATCTCAGGTGTCACTGTCCCCAGCGGAGTACTTCCTTACATCTCAGGTGTCACTGTCCCCAGCGGAGTGCTTCCTTATATCTCAGGTGTCACTGTCCCCAGCGGAGTGCTTCCTTACATTTCCTTACATCTCAGGTGTCCCCTCCCCCATTATAGCCCTTCTATATCCCAGCAGGCAGCAGCAGTGTCTCCGCCGCCATTACTGAAGGCTGAGGGAGAACAAATTAGAGGCAACCATTTTCCAGAAGACCACAGACTTATAAACAAGAAGGAAGCCTGCCGAGTGGCTACAATATAAATTGAGCAGCGGCACCGCCAGGGGAGAACTGGCAGCCTTAGGCAAGTCCAGTCAAGTGGCCCACTAACACTTTTTCGATCACCCACCTACCTGTCACATACACTGACCCACCTACCCCTCACATACACTGACCCACCTGACCATTACACACTGACCTACCTGACCATTACACACACACACTGACCCACCTACCTGACCATTACACTGACCCACCTACCTGACCATTACACACACTGACCCACCTACCTGACCATTACACAGACACACTGACCCACCTACCTGACCATTACACACACTGACCCACCTACCTGACCATTACACAGACACACTGACCCACCTACCTGACCATTACACACACTGACCCACTACCTGACCATTACACACACTGACCCACCTACCTGACCATTACACAGACACACTGACCCACCTACCTGACCACTACACCGATACACTGACCTACCTTCCTGATGCAAACACACTGACCCACCTACCTGATGCAAACACACTGACCCACCTACCTGATGCGTACACACTGACCCACCTACCTGATCATTACACACACTGACCTACCTACCTGACCCACACACTGACCCACCTACCTGATGCAAACACACTGACCCACTTACCTGATTCAAACGCACTGATTCACCTACCTGACCATTACACACACTGACCTACCTACCTGACGCACACACTGACCTACCTACCTGACGCACACACTGACCTACCTACCTGATGCAAACACACTGACCCACCTACCTGAAGCGCACACACTGACCCACCTACCTGACACACATTTACCTACCTACCTGACCCACACAATGACCTACCTACCTGACACATGACACACACTGACCTACCAGACTCCTAAAAAACCTGCACTACTCACCCCCTCACACAGCTCGATGTAGATAGGGAGGATCCATTCTCCTCCTTACCACATTTTAGACATCCGGCTCTCAGCGATGGGTGGGCAAAATTGCTATGGTGTCGGCACCAGCGCCGCCATCTAGCCTCCATTGGTGTCCCCACCGGCCGGGAGGTCAGCTGACCTCTCGATGCTCCGATCGTTACCAAGCCCCGCCCCCGCTGCACTCACACACAGAAACACAGTCACAGCGCAGCTCCAGTGGGACAGGCTGGAGCAAAGGAGTCCCGGAGTGGCGCTGTGAAAATTTACTGTGAGGAGAGGGGGAAGAAATACAGCAGGTGGCAAAAAATTGTTACACACACCCTTAATGAGCCAGTGACGCCGCCCGCGGGGGGGGCTATGTTAATGCAGGGGGGCGGCCGCGAAAGCCGAAAAGTCGCCGCAGGAGCGACGTCGCCCTTCACCCACTGCCGCCCTGAGGCCTGGCCTCGGTGGCCTTGTGGGAAATCCGGCCCTGCCTTCAGTGTGACTCTGTAATTTTCATAGTCATGAAAATAAAGAAAACTCTTGGAATGAGAAGGTGTGTCCAAACGTTTGGTCTGAACTATATATATTGTTTATTATTTCATGGATATTGAGTGGGACACACGACTCATAGGTACATACTTACATCCCAAATGAAGGGTCTATAATTTTTATCATAGGTGTTTTTTAAATTCCAGATACAGAATATCAACCAAAAATACATTTAAAAAAAAACCACATTATACTTTTATGTCTTTTTTTCTGCATTTTTGGTTGATATTCTGCCTCAATGATTTAACATACTTTGGTGATAAAAACATATATAATCCGCAGGAGATCAAATATTTATTTTCCCCACTGTATGTAATGGAACCACCATTTTATTATTCTGTTAAAAAAAAATGTATTCATACATAATCTTTAAAAGATTATACATTGTTCCAGTGTCTACAACTCCCCAAACTGACTTCAAATACACCACTTGAAGTGGTTTTAATGGCAGAAGTTTTTTTTGTCTTAATGAATTCTATGCATTAAAGCAGAGTTCCACCCAAAAATGGAACTTCCGCTTTTCGGAATCATCCGCCCCCCCTTCTCCGGTGTCACATTTGGCACCTTTCAGGGGGGGGGGGCAGATACCTGTGTAAACCAGGTATTTGCTCCCACTTTCAGACATGGGTCGCCACGGCGACCTACGCCACGTACGGTGCCTTCTCCACCCCCCCGCTGTCTTCTGGGAGACAGGTAGGTCCCAGAAGACAGCGGGGACCAGTTAGATTGTGCAGCGTGACTCGCGCATGCGCAGCAGGGAACCAGGAAGTGAAGCTGCAAGTTAAAATGTCTAAATTGGGCCCAAAGTGTCAATATTTTGTGTGGCCACCATTATTTTCCACAACTGCCTTAACCCTCTTGGGCACGGAGTTCACCAGAGCTTCACAGGTTGCCGCTGCAGTCCTATTCCACTCCTCCATGATGACATCACAGAGCTGGTTGATGTTATAGACTTTGCACTCCTCCACCTTCGGTTTTGAGGATGTCCCACAGATGCTCAATAGGGTTTAAAGTGGAGTTCCACCCATTTTTTTATGTTTGTCTGTGCTGCATGCCCTAATCTCATAGTGTTCAGAATGGACAATTTTTATTTATTTTATTGCTTGTAAATACCTTTATTTTGTAGTCCTTCATTACTTTCTCCTCCTTATTAGCCTAGGCTATTAAGTCACAAGGCTATTTGCAAGGGTTTCTGGTATAGGCATCATGTTTCCATCAGTAGTTCTTGCAAACCTGACTGAAACCTATTACATTGCCTGTGCAACACTGAGCATGTGCGAGATATGCAAAGCTGAAATCCAATGAAGTCATATAGTCTGGCTTTATGATGCCCACACTTAAGATGGCCACGGTATATTTCTAGATTATAAACTATCTAAATGTTGTAACAACCTAACAAAACAGACCTTAGTTTACAGAATACATTAAGCTTGTGTATTACAGGGGTATTTATATTTAAAAAGTAAAATTGTGGGTGGAACTCCCCTTTAAGTCTGGAGACATGCTTGGTCAGTCCATCACCTTTACCCTCAGCTTCTTTAGCAAGGCAGTGGTCATCTTGGAGGTGTGTTTGGGGTCATTATCATGTGGGAATACTGCCCTGCAGCCCAGTCTCAGAAGGGAGGGGATCATGATCTGCTTCAGTATGTCACAGTACATGTTGGCATTCATGGTTGCCTCAATGAACTGTAGCTCCCCAGTTTCGGCAGCACTCATGCAGTCCCAAACCACCACCATGCTTGACTATAGGCAAGACACACTTGTCTTTGTACTCCTCACCTGGTTGCCGCCACACATGTGTGACACCATCTGAACCAAGTATATCTTGGTCTCTTCAGACCACAGGATATGGTTCCAGTAATCCATGTCCTTAGTCTGCTTGTCTTCAGCAAACTGTTTGCAGGCTTTCTTATGCATCATCTCTAGAAGAGACTTCCTTCGTGGACAACAGCCATGCAGACCAATTTGATGTAGTGTGCGGCGTATGGTCTGAGCACTGACAGGCTGACCCCCCCCCCCCCACCTCTTCAACCTCTGCAGCAATGCTGGCAGCACTCAAACGTCTATTTCCCAAAGACAACCTGTAGATATGACGTGTAGTCAACTTCTTTGGTCGACCATGGTGAGGCCTGTTCTGAGTTGAACTTGTCCTGTTAAACCGCTGTATGGTCTTGGCCACAATGCTGCAGCTCAGTTTCAGGGTCTTTGCAATCTTCTTATAGCCTAGGCCAGTGATGGTGAACCTTGGCACCCCAGATGTTTTGGAACTACATTTCCCATGATGCTCATGCACTCTGCAGTGTAGCTGAGCATCATGGGAAATGTAGTTCCAAAACATCTGGGGTGCCAAGATTCGCCATCACTGGCCTAGGCCATCTTTATGTAGACATTTTTTTTTCAGATACTCAGAGAGTTCTTTGTCATAAGGTGCCATTGAACTTACAGTGACCAGTATGAGAGCGTGAGAGTGATAACATCAAATTTAACACACCTGCTCCCTATTCACACCTAAGACCTTGTAACACTAACGAGTCACATGACATCGGGGAGGGAAAATTAAAAATACTATTTACAATTTGTACATTTTTACTAAAGCCTCATACACATAATTGGACTTCCATCTGACTTTTCCTTGGACTTCTGCCTGAAGGGCGTTGTCCATGAACTTGGTATGCATATACACGGCAGGATTTTTTCAGCCAACTTTCACCAAATCACGTGTATTTTCAGCTCTTTACCGCCACCCTTTGGGCAACTTTTTCTATTCTTGGCTGATCTTTAGCATTGGTTCTGAGCATGCGTGCTTGTACTTTAGACTTAAGTCCGTTGGACTTGTGTACACATGATCAAATTAGCCGGCGCAGGACATTTGCTGCAGGAAAGATTTTTTTTTTGGTTTTCAAAGTGAACAAATGTGTCCGATGGAGCGTACACACGGTCGGATTGTCCAATCAAACAGGTTCGTCGGATATTTGTTTTCCAAAAAGTCTAGTCTGATCGTGTGTATGGGCCTTTATACAAGTTGTACACTCACTACTTTACATTGTAGTAAAGTTTAATTTCTTCAGTGTTGTCACATGAAAAGATATAATAAAAAAAATAGATAGATAGATAGATAGATAGATAGATAGATAGATAGATAGATAGATAGATAGATAGATAGATAGATAGATAGATAGATAGATAGATAGATAGATAGATAGATAGATAGATAGATAGATAGATAGATAGATAAACATGCCTTTTAACCAATACATTGTTTTATTAAGGGCTGCTACATTTTACATTGCCCGTGTTTTTTTTTTTTTTTAGGTGACAACATAGTTAATGTTTTTTTCTGCAATTTTAATGAATTATCAGTTGATTTCAATTACAGAGAACAGATTAATTAATGATTTTATTTAGCATAACCTGACCTTTGATTCCTAAAGGAACAACCCATCAGGTTATCAATAGTTAAGTTCATTAAATCTCCTACAGATCAGGATGGAAACAATAATTAAACAACTAATTACTCTAATGCCGCGTACACACGGTCGTTTTTTGCGATGAAAAAAAACGTAGTTTTTTAAAACGTCATTTAAATTGATCGTGTGTGGGCAAAACGTCGTTTTTTGTCTTAAAAAAAACGACCAAAAAAAAATTCCAACATGCTTGAATTTTTTGTGTCGTTTTTCAAAACGTCGTTTTTTGTTTCACAAAAAGTCACCGTGTGTAGCAAAAACGTCGTTTAAAACGACGTTTTTCAACCCGCGCATGCCCAGAAGCTAGTTATGAAGCAAGCTTCATTGGAAAAGAGTGGTGAATGTAACCTCGCTTTTTGTGAAAAAAACGATGGTGTGTATGCAACATCGTCTTTGAAAAGTGACGTTTCAAAAACGTTGTTTTTTACTTCACAGAAAACGTCGTTTTTTTTTCATCACAAAAAATGGTCGTGTGTACGCGGCATTAGGCTGCATTCACACCTAGGCGACGCGATACGCCGCGTACGCGGCTTATCTTGCCGCTTGTAGAAAAAAAAAAAAAGTTTCATCTTTCTTTAACATTGCGGTCTATGAGGGAACGCCAATGTCGCCTGAAAAAAAGGGTCCGGGACTTTTTTTCAGGCGACAGGCGTTGAGATGTGAACCATCTCCATAGACCGCAATGTTATTTCACATCTCGAGCGACAAGAGCGACGGGCGACCCGCGTTTTGTCACTCAGATGTGAATGGAGCCTTAGATTGTACATCTACTATTATGTTTACAGTCTGAAGTTCGATGTAATGAAAACATTTGCAAATAGAATTGCACTATAACATTTTTTTTAATTATCTTTTATGATGAGCAATAATTATGCCTAACTTAAACATTCTAATTATGACTATTCTTTGTTCATTAACATAAATTCTGTCATTATAAATAAGGGGATTCTGACGCCTATACAATACATCATAGGTATATGATGAAATTACTTGGATTCAGTCTGAGACGGGTTCAGCGAATATTACTGAAGTTTATGTGCCAAATCCAAAACCCACTTAAGTCAATAGGAGTTGATTTGAAAAAAACAAACAATAAAAACAAACAATTTCTGTGCTAATAGGTAATAGAGGCAAAAAAATGTGTTTAAATTCTGTGTGGTGGGGAGCAGCAATTTTAATAATGCTAAAGGGCAACGTTGAAAATTCCTTAAAATGTATTCAAATTCCTTGAAAAAAAAAAAAAGGGGGGCATGTGCAGCACCCTTCCAGTTAGACGTCATGCACACTGGGGGCCAGATTCAGGTACATCTGCGCATTATTGGACCGGCGTAGCGCACCGCCTTTACGTTAGACTTGCGCAATGTAGCCGCGTAATCACCCTATTCTCGTAGCTTTTACGCAGAAAATTGCGCATGCGTAACGTTATTTCAGAGGCGTAAGGTGGAGTAATACAAATTGGGAAGGACGTGGGCGTGTTACATTGAAATGAGCCGTGACCCCATGCAAATGAAGGGCCGGCCGGCTCGCGCATGCGCGCTTGAAGGAGACCATGGTCAGCACCTCTGTGCGCATGCTCACAACTTGGGAATGGCGCAATCAGTGAAATTGGAAATGGACTAAGAACTACGCAGACAGCATAAATAGACACACATAAACGCACTTCCATTGCAAAAGTACATCCCTTTGTCCCTTCCCATTTAACAAAGTGCTTTTGTCCCGTTGTTAGTTGCGTTGTGTTTTGTACTGTGTACTGTGTGATCAAGTGTTTGTTAGTAGATCTTTGAAAGTGTTTTTTGATAAGTGTTTGAGAGACTGTTTGTTTGATATATTTCTGGTCGTTTGTTTTCTTGCTTAATTGTTGCTGTTTGTTTTTGTGACTGATTTTTGCTGAGTGCTTGTGTGATTTTTTGGGTGTTAGTTTTCTCTTTGTGTGTGTTCTTGCTTGATTGGTTGTGCTTGTTTTTGTGACTGATTTTTGTTGACTGGGAGTGAGTTTTTGTATGAGTATGACAGAGAGAAAGAGAAAACGAAATTTCACTTTGGGGGAGAAACAAATTCTTGCCCGGGCCATTAGCGATTATGGCCGTTTCCTCCACGGCCCGGACAGTGCCAACACCACCCCGGCCAGGAGGAGGGAGATTTTGGACATCATCACTGAGCAGGTCAATTCAGCGGGGGAGGGGGAGACATGGAACTGGTCTGGGATTGATAAAAAGATTAATGACCTCCGGCGTCTGGTCAAAAAGAAGCTGGCCAAAATGCTTGCCCATGCCAGGGGCACAGATGGGGGCCCACCATGCCATGTTAGGCTGACAGCGGAGGAGCGTGCGGTGGCCCTGACCTTTCATCGGCATGAAGTGGAGGGCCTGCCCGGCTTTGACTCAAGTCCGGAGCCCGTGGTGCCAGGTAATTTTTTTTTTTGATATCAGGTGTGTAGCATGTGTGGGGGAGGGGGTGAAAGGGAATATGTGGCAAGTGTGTGGATCCTCCAACCTGTGAATGTTTTGTGTCATCCACAGATGTGCAGGAGGGTGCAGGGCCATCTGGCCTGACCGCACCATCCCCAGGACAGCAGCCTAATGAGGCCCCCCCAACAAGGCCGGAGTCCGCGGAGGAGTTTGAAGAGGAGGAGGAGGAGTTTGAGGAGGAGTCCATGTCAGGCACTGGCCTATTGTTGGTGGAGGACCGTTCCCCTCTGGCTGGCAGCAGCCAGCCCTCCCTAAGGGGGAGCCCCCCCCCCCCCTCCTCCCCCAACATGGCTCCTCTCCCAAGGGCCTCCGCTTCTCCCCGGCCACAAGCATCAGCTGGAGGCAGGAAGGCGACCCAGAAGACCAGGGGGGTGGCCGATCTCCTGCCCGCCACTCTGAGAAGGGACCAGTTCCTCCAGACCCGCCATCTGGGACAGGTCAGCCAGACATTGGTGCGGATGGAGGAGAGCCTGTCCTCCATCAAGGATACGCTGGGGAACCTGGACTGCCACTCCCGGGCTTTCACAAACTGCCTTAACGACCTGCAGACTACATGAGCAGGCGTTGGGCAGGATGTGAGGGCCCTCACCCAGGCTATCCAGGCCAACACGGCAACACTAGGTGGTGCCCTGGACAGAATAGCCGTGGCCTTGGAGGGCAGGCCGCCAGGTGGGCAGAGATCAGGGGCTGCTCCTCCTTCCCCGGTGTTCCCCCTCCCCCATGAGTCTCCCCTGAGGAGCCGGGGGCCGTGGCCGGGGGCGCCCCAGGCATGGCTCACGTCAAGGGCACTAATTTGTTTTTCCCCTTTTTTTATTTTTTTGCTGGAAATTTTTTGATTTTGCTGCACACATCTGCTCATGGAGGATTGTGACATCCCAGCCACCACTCCACTTGTACGCTGAAAAGAGCCACTGGCAAGGACATGGAGTGTTGCCATGACCTGACCAGTGGCTGCACTGCATGTGAGCGCTGTGTTGGGCTGGTGATTTCTTGCGTATCTCGTTTCGGGGATGCCGTGCATCGAAACGCACGCGCACATTTAGACTTACGCACGCGCATCTCCTGTTGCGCAGGCGTAATCGCTCTGTGAATCTAGCCCTGGATGTTTTTACAGCTGCTTTTACAGCAAGCAAAAAAAAAGCTTGATGCTACTAGAAGTTGTTATAAGCTGCTAAATGCACCTAAAGACTAGTGCTTAACCACTTAAGGACCAGTCCCTGTATATATACATGACAGAATGGCACGGACAGGCATATCAACATACCTGTACGTCCCCTTTAAATGCCTATCCGTGTGGGCGCACTAGCGACTTTGCCGCCATCCCCGTGAGTTGGACCGTGGGTCCGGCGAACTCGATCCCTGCACAATGACACTGATCTCGGCTACGTGTACTCGGGCGGAGATCAGTGTCATGTGACACAGAGCCCATCCCCCTACAGTAAGAAACACTATGCAGGGAACACTTAACCCCTACAGTGCCATCGAGTGGTTAACCCCTTCACTGCCAGTGTCATTTTCACAGTAACCAGTGCATTTTTATAGCACTGGCCGCTGTAAAAATGACAATGGTCCCAAAAATGTGTCAAAAGTGTCCGATGTGTCCGCCATAATGTTGCAGTCACGAAAAAAAGCACTGATCGCCGCCATTACTAGTAAAAAAAAAAAAAATCATAAAAATGCCATAAAACTATCTCCTATTTTGTAAACAATATAACTTTTGCGCAAACCGATCAATAAACGTTTTTTGCTTTTTTTTTACCAAAAATATGTAGAAGAATACGTATCAGCCTAAACTGAGGACATTTTTTTTTTTCCATATATGACCGTTGTCATCGGATGGACTGATCGTGTGTGCGAGGCTTTACACATGCCTGGGGGATGTTCTTTACCTGCCTGTGAAGTGGTGGATCTGTACGATGTATATAAACTACTGCAGCAAAACTGAGGCCGCGTACAGGCGATCGGTTAAACCGATGAGAACGGTCTGATGGACAGTTTTCATCGGTCCAAACCAATCGTGTGTGGGCGCCATCGATTATTTATCCATCGGTTAAAAAAAAGCAAACTTGTTTTAAATTTAACCGAAGGATACTTAACCGATAGCAAAAAAATGATCGTTTGTAGGCACGCATGCTCAGAATCAAGTTGACGCATGCTTGGAAGAATTGAACTTCATTTTTTTTCTGTGCGTCATTGTGTTTTATGTCACCGCGTTCTGACACAAACGTTTTTTTAACCGATGATGTGTAGGCACGACTGACCATCAGTCAGCTTCATCGGTTAACCGATGAAAACGGTCCATCAGAATGTTCTCATCGGATGGACCGATCGCGTGTACAGGGCTTGACACTTTCAAGTAAAAGAAAATTGCTCTTTAAATTGCTGGTAAATTACAGCAAAAGCTTACTATGCTTCAGTTATGGATGAACAGTGAGTATTTGTTGCAATCACTCACTGTGTTCATTCAGCAACGGAAGGGACTGTTAAATATGACATAGTTACATAGTTAGTTACATAGTTAGTCAGGTTGAAAAAAGACACAAGTCCATCCAGTTCAACCATAAAAAAATAAAAATAAACAAACAAAATAAAACACAGTACATCCCATACACCCAACTCCATACCCACAGTTGATCCAGAGAAAGGCAAAAAAAACCAGCAGAGCGATGATCCAATTTGCTACCGGAGGGGAAAAAATTCCTTCCTGATCCCCCAAGAGGCAATCGGATTTACCCCGGATCAACTTTACCTACAGAACTTAGTACTCGGTTATATTATGTGTATTTAGGAAAGAATCCAGGCCCTTCTTAAAGCAATCTACTGAGCTGGCCAGAACCACCTCTGGAGGGAGTCTGTTCCACATTTTCACAGCTCTTACTGTGAAGAAACCTTTCCGTATTTGGAGGTGAAATCTCTTTTCCTCCAGACGTAAAGAGTGCCCCCTTGTCCTCAGCGTTGACCTTAAAGTGAATAACTCAACACCAAGTTCACTATATGGACCTCTTATATATTTGTACATGTTGATCATATCCCCCTTATTCTCCTCTTCTCAAGAGTGAATAAATTCAGTTTTTCTAATCTTTCCTCATAGCTGAGCTCCTCCATGCCTCTTATCAGTTTAGTTGCCCTTCTCTGCACTTTCTCCAGTTCTCCGATATCCTTTTTGAGAACTGGTGCCCAAAACTGGACTGCATATTCCAGATGAGGTCTTACTAATGATTTGTACAGGGGGGCAAAATTATATCTCTCTCTCTGGAGTCCATACCTCTCTTAATACAAGAAATGACTTTGCTCGCTTTGGAAACCGCAGCTTGGCATTGCATTCCATTATTGAGCTTATGATCAACTAAAACCCCCAGATCCTTCTCCACTACAGATCCCCCCAGTTGTACTCCCCCTAGCATGTATGATGCATGCATATTCTTAGCCCCCAAGTGCATAACTTTACATTTATCAACATTAAACCTCATCTGCCACATAGTCGCCCAATTAGACAGAGCATTGAGGTCGGCTTGTAAATTGGAGACATCCTGCAAGGACGTTATTCCGCTGCATAGCTTGGTGTCATCTGCAAAGACAGAAATGTTACTTTGGATCTCAGACCCAATATCATTTATAAATATATTGAAAAGTAAGGGACCCAACACTGAACCTTGGGGTACACCACTGATAACCTTGGACCATTCAGAGTAAGAATCATTAACCACAACTCTCTGAATTCTGTCTTTCAGCCAGTTTTCTATCCATTTACAAACTGATATATCTAATCCTGTAGACCTTACCTTACACATGAGCCGTGTGTGGGGAACTGTATCGAACGCTTTTGCAAAATCCAAGTATACCACGTCCACTGCTACGCCTCTGTCCAGGGTTTTACTTACCTCTTCATAAAAGGAAATCAGGTTTGTCTGACAACTTCTGTCTTTCATGAATCCATGCTGTCTGCTGCTTAAAAAGTTTGTTTCCAGCAAGAACTCATCCATGTGGTCTTTTATTAAACGTTCCAGTATCTTCCCAACTATAGAAGTTAAACTAACAGGTCTATAGTTACTTGGTAAAGACTTTGTTCCCTTTTTAAATATAAGCACCACATTGGCTCTACGCCAATCCAGTGGTACTATTCCTGTCATTAATGAGTCCCTAAATATTAGATACAGTGGCTTTGAAATTTCAGAGCTCAATTCTTTTAGGATCCGTGGGTGGATGTCATCTGGTACAGGTGCTTTATCCACCTTTATTCTGTCTAAATATTTCTGGACCATATCACTTTTGAGCCATTGTGGATTTGGGGCTGTGTCACTCCCACCCCCATTATGGACATGAGCTCCCCCATACTCCATTGTATACACAGAGCTGAAGAAAGCATTTAAGAAATTTGCCTTCTCTATGTCCTCAGTCACCCACTCTAGATTATTTTGTAAAGGGCCTACATGCTCAGACTTGACCTTTTTACTATTAATATATTTAAAGAATTTTTTGGGGTTTGTCCTACTATCTTTTGCAATCTGTCGTTCATTTTGAATTTTTGCATCCTTGATTTCCTTTTTACATATTCTATTATATTCTTTGTAACATTTAAACGACACTAGTGTTCCTTCATTTTTATATTTTTTAAAAGCTATTTTCTTATTGTTT
This sequence comes from Rana kukunoris, assembly GCA_029574335.1. Lineage (NCBI taxonomy): Eukaryota > Metazoa > Chordata > Amphibia > Anura > Ranidae > Rana > Rana kukunoris. The sequence goes on along the minus strand of CM056051.1, from coordinate 252,802,073 downwards.
ATAGCTTTTTTAACTTTGACCGTGAGCCACATAGGTTTTATCTTTAGCCTTTTAAACTTATTGCCCATGGGAATATACTTTGCAGTGAGGTTCCAAAGTCTTTTTGAAGAATTCCCATTTCTGTTCTGTATTCATCGGTGCCAATATTCCCTCCCAGTCCAAGCCCTGGAGAGCAGTCCTCATGCTTTGAAAATTTGCTCTCTTGAAATTAAGTGTTTTTATCTTTCCTGTATGTATTTCTTGCTTATAGTTAATATTAAATGAAATCATGTTATGATCACTGCTACCCAGGTGTTCCTTTATCTGAACATTAGTAAAAAGCTCTGCATGGTTTGAGATTACCAAGTCCAACAGAGCATCATTCCTAGTTGGGGCCTCAATAAACTGAACCATAAAATTGTCCTGCAATAGGTTTTTAAATTTTTGTCCTTTAACTGTCCCAGAAATTCCATTATTCCAGTCAATTTCTGGGTAGTTAAAATCCCCCATTATTATCACCATCCCAGCCCTTGCTGCCCTTTCCATCTGTGCAAGGAGCCGAGTCTCCACCTCCTCATTAACATTGGCTGGTCTATAACGAACTCCAATGATTAACTTTGAACTACGCACATCTGTATGCAGTTCCACCCATAATGCTTCAACTTCATCACACTCTCCATCAACCAGGTCCTCTTTCATGTTTGCTTTGAGGTCACTTCTCACATAGAGACAGACACCTCCACCTTTCCTTTTTACCCTGTCTTTCCGAAAGAGAGCATAGCCAGGAATATTAATAGCCCAGTCATGTGAGGATTGAAGCCAAGTTTCAGCAATACCGATTACATCATAGCTCTCCTCATGCACCAGAGCTTCCAACTCACCTGTTTTGCTTGGAAGGCTTCTGGCATTGGTGAACAAACACTTAAATGTATTGTTACATTTTTCGCTGGTGTTTTTCATATAATTTTTAGTAGTGCAAATGGCACTATCATTTCCAATGGCTGTTTGCAACATGGGAACTTTCTTGTCACCTGCCATAACCCCACCTCCATCTATCCCCATTCCACTCTCCATTAATGTCTGACCCCTAACTGACCTGTGTGCCCGATGTAATTCTAGTTCACCCTCCCCCTCAAGTCTAGTTTAAATACTCCTCCAGCATTCCCCTAAACCTCTCCCCCAGCACAGCAGACCCCCTTCCATTCAAGTGCAAACCATCTTTAGCATATAGGTTGCACCCCAATGAAAAGTCATCCCAGTGCTCTAGAAACCCAAATCCCTCCTTCCTACACCAGGTCTTTAGCCATGCATTCAGCTCTCTAATCTCCCCCTGCCTTTCCTGTGTTGCGCATGGCACAGGCAATATTTCAGAGAATATCACCTTGGAGGTCCTTCCCTTCATCTTGCAGCCTAGTTCTTTAAATTGATTCTTAAGGAGCCTCCACCTTCCATGTATACTGTCATTGGTTCCAACATGGACCAAGACAGCTGGGTCATGCCCAGCCCCTCCCAGTAATTTATCCACCCGGTCCACCACATGCCAAACCCTGGCACCAGGGAGACAGCAAACCATTCGGTTGAGGCGATCCTGGCGACAAATTATTCTATCAGTCCTTCTGATTATAGAATCCCCTATTACCACCAACTGTCTAGGCCTACCTGCACTCCCCTCACCACTTCTACTAGATGGGTTGCTCCCCCGGCTGTTAGGGGTAGCAGTAACATCTAGTGCTGCCACCTCTGTGTTAGCCACCTCCACATCTTCACCCAACTTGGCAAATTTGTTTTGATGCACAAATACAGGATTGGCCTTCCTTGTCTGCAAGCCCCTTCCACTCCCTCTAACTACATTAACCCATCTTCCTATCTGATAATCCTGACTTGCCCCTCCACCCTCCACATCAACCCTACTGACCACCTGCTCAGCAAGCAGAGGACCCCTTTCAAGGTTGTCCTTTCTGCCCAGTGTTGCAACTTGCTCCTCCAGATCTCTAATGCGAGCTTCCAGAAGGGCAACCTGCTCACATCTGTCACAGCGGTATCCATCCTGGAGCTGTTGCACCAATTTTGCATACATGTGACACACTGTGCACTGAGCAAAACCGTCAACCCTGCTAGCACACATTTCCCAGTTACAATATAATTACTTGTAGGAAGTTTAAGATGTTACTTACAGTTTAGAAGACTCCTGTCTTAACTTCTGTTTTCAACTCCTGTTTTTTAACTCTTCCCACTTCTGTTTAGAAAATCACATGTATGCCAGCACCATTAACTGGGAGCCAGCTCCTTATGGGAGCTTGACAGAGATTTTATACTCACCTGCTCACAATAAAACACTCCCCTTGATTAGCAGAGAAAAAAAAATTACCTGTTCACCTGATCACAATTAAACACTCCCCTTAGCAGAGAGAAATAAACACCTGTTTAAATAGTGTCAGAAACAATTGACACTTGCAAGCAGAAACAGTTAGGGTCCTTACACACGGAGCGGTCCGTTTTTCGGTCCGCTCCGTGTGTCCGTCAGCTCAGCGGGGGGTCTCCGCTGAGCTGTCGGGCGGACGGGGCGGTCCCCGCACACTATGCAGGGACCGCCCCATCTCTCCTCCGCTCTCCCCTATGGGGAGTCGGATGGAAACGGACCGTCTGTCCGTTTGCATCCGATCCGTTTGGCCGGACGGAAGAAAAATAGGACATTCTTCCGTCCGCAAAAACGGATGCGGATCGAGCGGACGTTAGCGGATGCATCATCCGCTAACGGATCCGCTCCCATAGGGACCCATTACAAGTCCGTAAACGGACTTGTAATGAGCGGACCGTTCGTCCGCTAGTGTGAAAGGGCCCTTAAAAGCAAACTCCTGTTTTTTAACTCTTCCCACTTGTGTTTAAAAATCACACATCTGTTTAGAAAATCACATGTATGCCAGCACCATTAACTGGGAGCCATTAACTGGCCCACTCTGCTCTCCATCCTGAAACAATTCAATTGTCTGACCATATAAAAGAGGCCTGAACAGTAAATTGAGTATAGAAAGATATGAGTACAAAGAGATTAAAAAAAAGTCACAGCAAGATAGTGTAAACATTTTAAGTAATTCACCAATAACAGGGCATTGGTGACTTGAAACAAACTTGTGATTTGCCCATGCAGGGCACTAGCTTTGTTTTATTGGTTGTCCCACAAGCAGCACATACTCACTATTCATTTGCTCTCTTGCCACTACATTTAGCAGCAGAGGGCAAAGAAAATGCCCAGTAATTCTATATAGGGATGTGCACTCAACCTCTTCCTCGCATCTGACAATGCTGGTGCTTAGGTCAGACTAGAGAGAGTGGCCAGAGCTTACACTGGGCTTTCATTACTTGCTTCTTACAGCTGAAAGGAGCAGTGCGGAAGTGAAGGAAAGGCAAGTATGTGCTGCCTTGTCATCAGGGGCGTAACTAGAAATCACAGGGCCCCATAGCAAAATGTTGTTTTGCCCTCCCCCTTGCAAACAGCCCCCCCCCACACACCCACACAAAAAAATGAACTAATTCCATTGAAAAACAGATTACCACACTCATGTGGCACAGTCAGGGCCGCCATCAGGGGGGTACAGGCAGTACACCTGTAAGGGGCCCGGGGGTCCCAGGGGCCCGGATGGGAACGACCCTAAAAAAAAGGTCCGAAGGTCCCCAGGGGCCCGGAGGCCACCAAGGGCCCCAGATGGCAAGCCCTTTTTTTTGTAAAAAAAATATTTTTTTTATAAAAAATATATATATTTTTTAAATATATTTTTCTTTTTCTTTTTATTAAAGGGCCAATTTTTTTTCTTTTATTTTTTTTAGAGGTCCGGAGGTCCACAGGGGCCCGGAGGCCCCCAGGGCCCCAGATGGCAACCCCTCTTTTTTTTATTTAATTTCTATAAAAAAAATATATTTTTAATATATTTTTATTTAATTTTTTTATTAAAGGGACATTTTTTTAGGGGTCTAGGGGCCCGTAGGCCACCAGGGCCCCAGATGGCAACCCCCTCTTTTTTTTTTTTTTTTTTTTATAAAAAATATATATTTTTTTAATATATTTTACTTTTATTTTTTATTAAAGGGCCAATTTTTTTTCTTTTATTTTTTTAGAGGTCCGGAGGTCCACAGAGACCTGGAGACCCCCAGGGCCCCAGATGACAACCCCCCTTTTTTTATAAAAAAAAATAAATATATTTATATATATATATATATATATATATATATATATATATATATATATATATATTATTAAATGGCCCAGAGGTCCCCAGGGCCCCCGGATGACAATCCTCCTTTTTCATATTTTTTTTTTTACTTTTTTTTATATTTCTTTATTTCTTGTTTTAATATATAGATATATTTTTATTAAAGGGCTCAGAGGTCCCCAGGGCCCCATGTGTCAAACCCCCTTTTTTTATAATTGTATTTTTTATTTTTTTTTATATTTTTTTTTATATTTTTATTTTTTATTAAAGGGCCCTGAGGTCCCCAGGGCCCTGGAAGGCAACCCCCTTGTTTTTTTTTTTTTATATATAAATGTTTATTTCTTTTTTATATATATATTTTTTATTTTTTTTAAAGGGCCAAGAGGTTTCTTTTTATTAAAGGGCCCTGAGGTCCCGAATGGAAAGCCCCCTTTTTTTGTAATTTCCTTTTATTAAAAATAAAAAAATGGAGGTCCCCAGGGCCCCAGTTGGCAACCACCCTTTAAAAAAAAAATGATATATATATATATATATATATATATATTTATTCTCTCTTTTTTTCTTTTTATTAAAGGGCACAGAGGTCCCCAGTGCCCCGGGTGGCTACCCCCTTTTTTACATATATTTTTCTTTATTTCCTCTTTTTGTAAATGCCCCCCCCCGCTTCTCAATTCGCGGCAACAGCCCCCTCCCCGCTTCTCAATTTCATGCGGCAGCACCCCCCCCCCCCCCCCAGTTCTCTGCTCCAGGGGGCCCATGCCTGAAGCTGCAAAACACAACCAAAATTTAAATAACCATATAGTAAATAAAATGCAACATTTCAAGCATTGTGTGTACTACATTTATTACTTGCCACGTCACCTGCCACATGTTGCAGATTGTTCACTTGCCACAAGTTGCGGATTGTCCACTTGCCACATCACCTGCCAAATGTTGCGAATTGTCCACTTGCCACGTCGTTGCGGATTGTTTACTGGCCACGTCACCTCCCGCACATTGCGGATTGTCCACATGTGGATTATCCACTTGCCACGTCACCTGCCACACTTTGCGGATTGTCCACTTGCCACATCACCTGCCACACGTTGCGGATTATCCACTTGCCACATCACCTGCCACACATTGCAGATTGTCCACTTGTCACGTCATCTGCCACACGTTGCGGATTGTCCACTTGTGATGTCACCTGCCACAAGTTGCAAATTGTCACTTGCCAAGTCTAAACTCTAAACTGCAGCAACAACTATTCTCCAGTCACGTCGGCTCTGAGACTCGATTCCACATGACTTACTGTGACTGACGTCACGCGTTGCTAGACGCCAGGCGGCCCATGCGCTAGCATCGAGTGCAGGGAAGAGGCTCCACCTACCTCCTTCGCCTTCTGTTCAGTGCGGCCGCAGCGTAATAACACTAGACGAATCTCTCTCTCTGCGCAGCTGATTGGCTGATGTGAGAGAGAGAGAGACTCGGGCATAGGCAGTGCAAGTGACAATGTGGTATTCGCCACTGCACGGGGCCCCACACCCGCGTGGGTCGCTATGGTGGTAGTTCTGTCTCTGCTCATCGTGTCCTTCTCTCTTCCTAGTTTAATTTTAAAATGTCCCTGTCACTACAGAGAGCTGTGGAAAGAGGAGGTACTGGAGGAACATTTGCATTCACCAGCCAGAAAGCTGCGCATGGAACGTACTTGGGCATTCCAACATGACAATGATCCAAAACACAAGGCCAATCGACCTGTCATTGGCTACAGCAGAATAAAGTGAAGGTTCTGGAGTGACCATCTCAATCTCCTGACCTCAATATCATTGAGCCTCTCCGGGGAGATAAAAAACGTGCAGTTCATACAAAACAGCCCAAGAATTTACAGGAACTGAAGGCTTTCTGCCAAGAAGAATGGGAAGCTTTACCATCTGAGAAGATAAAGAGCCTTATCCACAAATACCACAAATACCACAAAAATACCACAAATACCACAAAAACTTCAAGCTGTCATGGATGTTAAAGGAGGCAATATGCGGTAATAAGAACTAGGGTATGTAAACTTTTGATCAGGGTCATTTGGGGGTTTTCTGTTGCCATTATGATTTAAAAAGAGTAAACACAGTGATTTAAAAATAAATGGCTTCAGCCAAACACTAACCATGAGTGAAAGAAAAGTTTTGAAAAATCAGTTCTTTCAATCACGGAGGCTTTACTACGCATTTGGGTGTTACCCAAAGTGCTCTACATGCAAATGCATTCTGCCAAGAAATCCCCTTTCTCCCAGACTGGCATCTACACATCAACGCATTTTGCATAGCTCTAAAAAGCCAGCCCACTGCTTGCATCATGGCTGAGGACTATTGAGAAGAGTACTGGGCAGGATACTTAGATGTTTGCAGTAAGCTACTGAATACACAGCAACATGCCCCCCCCCCCCCTTTCCACCCGCTATGAACTGCCTGCATTGCATAAAGGAGCACAGAGACATAGTGATGGCATCATTGGTTCTAAGATAATCAGAACAAAATAATTTCACCATGGATCTCCAAAATGGGTCCAAAGCTTTATCCAGCTATCACATCGTTACAACAAATAACAACATTTTGGAGCCTTGCAGGATCCCTTCATTAGGCATATGACCATGATCATCACATGCCTTGAAGAAGGGGTCCTGCAATGCTCTGAAAAATTGCTATTTGTTGTAACTATGTGATCGCTGAAAAAAAGCTTTAGACCCATTCTGGAGCTTTATGGTGTGCTGGTGACATTTTCTCGTTCTGACTATTTACAGTTCCAGCAGGTGGTCGCTTCAACACCCACTTACAGTTCTCAGGATAAATGAGTACACCCCTTTTGAAAAGTACGGTTTTAATCAATAAAATAAATAAATACTGCGCTCCTCAAATGGTGTGTGCCTGTAGTGGCTGCCAACACAGCAAAAGGATAAAGGCAACAAAATATGAAAAAAAGTGCAGCGCCACTACAGAAAAAGGTGAAAATTACTGATGTGATAGGAACTTTCCAAAATGTTAAAAAAATATATAATAAAATTATCTCTCACTAAGCTTCATATTCTATATATATATATATGTATTTATGATACATGGCATCCATAAAAATGAGCAAATGCATCTTAAATAATGCAACATATATAACATGTGACTGTGATACAATTATTAAACTGTGCAGTAGTCCATAACAATAACAAAAATCAAAACAATTGTCCATAAAACTGATCCCGCTTTAGCATGGAAAATATATGGATAATGTGTTGTAACCTCAACGTAGGTCTTTAACACCCAGGAGTGCCTTCACCATCCATTTAAGGGGGAAAAAAATGGGTACTCTTACCGCATCGGATGGATCCAACTCACCGTAGGGCATAAAAGATCACAGAAGTTGAGGCGATTCAGTTCGCGTTTGTAGCACTATATAAGTTATTCACTCACTCAGAAGTTGATCTTGTGGAATCTGCTGCCAGACTCCTCGTTTTTCTAGAAGATGAAGATCTTTGCAAAGGATAATTATGATATTTTGACATCCAGGGTAACCCGTGCGAATCCACTTGACGTGATATGGTAAGGCGACATTCAACCTTTACTGGCCATAATGGGTTGAAGGCATAAAAGAAGGAAAGGAAAAAGGCCTCCTCATAGCGTAAAAAATTAAAAAAATGTATTGTGTAAAAAAATCCATACAGGATCTGACTCCAATGGAAAACATCCACATATACAAAAAACTAAAATGTGCAGTAACTGGAGTGGCTAGGGCCAGTGTATGTGCCCAACGCGTTTCGTCTACTGAGACTTCCACTGGGGCATACACTCACCCCCCACTCCACTGCACTTAAATAGTAAAAATAGCTGGTACTTCCGTGTGTCCCCTCAGTGAACACAAGAACAATTTCCAACATTTTGAAAACTGAGTCTTATAGAACATTTGTTTAGGTCATTACATGAAAGGTTCATAGTATAACTTACATTACAAAATCTCTTTGTACTCCTCGCTTTTGTGACACCATACAGTTTTGAAGCCATCAGTTCCAAAAACATACAGAGTCTCAGTAGTCTTTTTCAGCATGGGCCCTGCCTAATTCTAGGCAGTATTTTCTGTACAGGAGCTTTAGGGTTATTTACGAAAGGCAAATCCACTTTGCACTACAAGTGCACTGCAAGTGCAGTCACTGTAGATCTGAGGGGGACATAAAAAGGAAAATAAAAAACAGCATTTTTGCTTGCACATGATTGAATGATAAAATCAGCAGAGCCTCCCCTAATTTCAGAGCTTCCCCTCAGATCTACAGCGATCTACAGATCTACAGCTATAGTATTTTGACTGATAAGTAAAGCTTTGTTGATCTTCTTGTAGCCTTCACCTTTCTTGTGTAAAGAAATATTTTTTTTTCTTTCTCAGGCCAATTTGTGACGTTTCTCTTTCATGTGGTGCCATTAATGGCCCAAGTTTGTTGTAGTATACAGGCAGTCACCGGGTTACAAACAAGATAGGCACTGTAGGCTTGTTCTTAAGTTGAATCTGTTTGTAAGTTGGAACAGGTACATTTTTTAAGTGTAGCTCCAGCCAAAAAAACGGAAAATTGTATACTCACCTTTCCGTAATTTTCCTTTCCTGACGCATCTTCATGGCAGCACACACTGGGTTGTGACTCCGCCCCCACAACCTGACAGGATTGGTTAGCTATAAATTTGAAGGGGAGACGCCCCGCATCATTCTCTGTATATATCATCATAAAACAGCAGGGTGGGCATCTGTGTGCTGCCATGAAGATGCGTCAGGAAAGGAAAATTACGGAAAGGTGAGTATACAATTTTCCGTTTTCCTGACGCATTCATGGCAGCACACACTGGGATATAACTCGCCAGTCGGGAGGGTGCAAGAAAACAGTAATATTTATTCTTTATAGCGCTGAGGAATTGGCTCTAAGAACAGATCTGCCGAAGTCGACGGTAGCCAGGAGAGCAGAATTCACTCTGTAGTGAGAAATGAAGATGTGTTGGGAAGACCAAGTTGCTGCTCTGCCTATGGTTTTCGGTGAAGTCCCGCAATATGCTGCCCAAGAAGGGGCCTCTGCCCCTGTCGAATGAGCCCTAATGCCCTCTAGGAGTCGTAAGTTGCTGGATGGAATAGGTCTCTTTGATAGCTTTAACAACCAAGAGGTAATGGTACGGGAGGTAGCTGGCTGACCTCGTCTGCTCCCGTGTGGGATAATCAAGAGAGAATCCGTCTTCCTGAGATGTAGCTGTGACGTAACTGGAGATGGTAGACTTGACATCCTAGTCATGGGACTCGCCCCTCTCATTAGTAAAAGACGAAAGGACGATGTCCTGCTTATAATGAAAGGAGGAAGTTACCCTTGGATAAAAATGGTCTGAGGGCTTCAGAACCACTCTGTCAGGGAAGAACACTGAATAGGGGTTCCATAGCCATAAGTGCTTGTATCTCCGATGCCCTCTTAACTGAGGTGATAGCAATATGGGAAGCCATCTTCAGAGTTAGGTTCCACGGTGAGACTAAGTTGAATGGAGAAAAAGGTGGATTGGACTCGAGTACTACACAGAGATCCCCTGTTGAAAAGGCTGGCCTCCTAGGTGGTCTGATCTTACGTAGGCCCTGAGGAACAGAGTGACCGGATGATGAAGAGCCCATCTAGTACCCGTCATGGCTGAAAGGGCAGATTCTTGCACATTCAGGGTACCCAAGCCCGGGCCCTTGTTAAACCCTGACTGAAGAAATTCAAGAATTTGAGATGGGATTCCAATCTCTTTGCTGCGATGACACGAACCTCTCCCAGATCCTAGTATAGGTGACATCAGTGGAGCTCCTCAGAGCTTGTACTAAGGTTGATATTACCTCCTGAGAGTATCCTAGTTCCCCTAACCTAGCCCTCTCAGCTTCAAAGCTGGCAAATGCAGCTTCTCTGGGCTGGATGGAAGAATTGCCTCTGATGTATGAGATCCCAAGTTACTGGAAGATGTATTGGAGGCCGCGTACCTAGTTGTAGCAGGGTCGTAAACCATGGCCTCCTCAGCCGAAACGGTATTAGTACAATAACTGTGGCTGAGGACTTCCGAAGTCAGGACAGGAATCTTGTAATCCGAGAAGTTGGAAGAAAAATGTACCCTAGCTCGCAGCTCCATGGAAGAACTAGGCAGTTTGTCCCTTCAGGTAATGGAAAGTGGGCTCTGGACAGGAACCTCTGACACTTGGAGTTCTTTGGCGTGGCCGCTAGGTCGACTTCTGGTACTCCACAAGTTTTCGTAAGAATGGAGAATACCTGTTGGTTCAGGGACCGTTTGTTGTTTGAAAGTGTCTCTCGGCTTAGGTAGTTGGCCAACGAATTCTGTGTTGCTGGGACGCATACTCCCCACAGATCTAACAGGTGCACTTGTGCCCCTTCCATTATGGGCGAACTTCCTCCTGAAGCGTGTGACTCCTGATGCTCCCCTGTCTCTGGATACATGACACCGCCACTTGTTGTCCATCCTGATCAGGACACTCTTCCTCTCTAGAAGAGGCGCAATGGCCAGGAGGGCCTAAAAGGCTGCTCTGAGCTCTAAAATATTTGACACTATGCCCTGTGCCCGAAAATGCCACTGTCCTTGGGCTACTCAGTCTAGATAGTGTGGACCCCATCACCCCTGGCTGGCGTCCGATGTTACTACTTCTGGACTTTTGGAATGGACTCCCTGAGGTCGGACGGGTGTGTCCACCACCATACTAATTGCTTTACCCAGTTCGGGATGTGAATGGTTTGGAGTATTGACGTTCTATTCCACTGCCTGAAAAAGGAGTTCTGTAAGACTCGCATGTGCCACAGGGGCCACTGTATCAAGGGTATGGATGCTGACATGGACCCCAGGGAACTGAGGCAGGCTCTGACAGTTAGACGTCTGGATGATAGCAGACTCTGTATCTTCTGGAGCAAGGGCTTCAGCCTCTCTTGAGGGAGTTGCACCCGGTACAACCTGGTATTTTATTCTGCCCCTAGGAACACCCTAACTTGCCGAATGCTCTGGGTGCTGAGGCGATGCCGAATGGGGGGCACCAAAATTGGAAATGGGATTGATCGATTGAGAACCGAAGGGACCTCTGGAAGGTAAGATGAACTGGGATGTGAAGGTAAACTCCCGAAAAATCTAGAGATAGCATCCAGTCTCCCACGTCCACTGACAACAAAATGGACTGAAGGCTTTTCCAATCTGAGGGCCTCTATTTTGATCGTCTGTTGAACTTCTTTAGGTCCAAGACTGGACGTAGATCCCTGTTTTTTTTTTTGTACCAGAAATAAAGGGGAATAAAACCCCCTCCCTTTCTGGTGCGGAAGTACTTGGTAGGCTGGAATGTGTTCCCTGTCAATGTGCCTATGAATTTCCAATTGTGACCGGTCTTGATAGAGGATAGTGTTCATGGATCTGTTATACGAGTTGCCCTTATCCGAGCGAATCTCTTAAGTCTGGTGCTCACCTGAGCTGGGTGGGCAGACGGACCCTCAAAAAGGACTTCTGCTGTTCCCCAGCTGTGATTGGCTTACTGTATCTACATGAAGGATGGTCGAGTCTTCCAGTCCCTCCTAAATTCCCTGCCGGGCGGTAGGATCTAACATCCCTGTACTTGACAGGAAGATCACTTGGTTACTTCAATGAAGCACGAGCGGCAGTCCAATTCCCCTGGCAAGGCTGGCGCCCCGCATATTTGGCAAACATTTGCCGTGGTGCGGGTAAGATAGCTCTGTCTGGGATGAAGGTAATCGTCTGCGGTGGGACCGACTATGACGGGAGTGCTGTGACGCGAGCGGCTATGCCTTGATTGAAGAAATCAAGAGGGTAACCTTGAGCGATTTCTTGCGCCTTCTGCCGGAAGCATGGCTAGAATCTTCCTCTGTGCCGCAAACTTGCGTCTCTTGACCCGATAGGGCTACCAAAACTGTAGCGTCAGTGGCCAGGCTCTCTTTTTTTTCTCCCCTCTACTTACCACCTTCTGGACGGCCTCTATACCTGGTCAGCTCATGGTGGTCTGCGAGGGCAGTGGCCCCCATGAAGATAGCAGAGAGACAGCCCGAAAAGGTGGGAAAAAAAGAGAGAAGGGAAAACATTACAATATGTTCCCCCCCAACATTTCTATTTATTAAATTAATATAATAATTTTATATACATATATCTATCCTTTTTTATTTTTTTTATTTTTTTCGGATTATATTAATTGTTTAATTATGGATACACTTTCTCCTATGGTATGTTATAAATTAATATATAAATGTATTGAATGAATGAATGATGAAAACTTATATAGCGCGGCACATGCAAACTGAATCGCCTCTGGGCGCTTGTATTATATCTTTTATCCTATTTGTTCCTTTTTTTTTTTTTTTGTGTGTAATCAATTAGCCCAGGCTGATCTGGGACATGCATGCACACACCTGGTGCAATCTTCACTCTGAGTAGAGCAGAGCAGCAGTGTGGCAGCCAGAACTGCAGAGCAATAGGACCGTTTCTTTTTTCCTTCTTTTTTTTTTTTTTTTAATGACGCGCGCATTCGCAGAAGCGTCCCGCTCGCCCGGCGCCATTTTGGAAGAGGGCAGAGGAGACAGGCGGCGTCATCACTGAGCTGCGCGCATGCGCAGAGCGCCAAGGGGTACGCAGCGGTGACCCCGAGAATATGGGGTGTCAGAGAAACCACAGGGCTCAGCAGAGCTGAGAAAAAAACAACAGGCAGACAAAGGTACAAAACGGACTAACCTTAGGTGGTAAATGTAATGATACAAATACCTTTGTGGAAGCACACACTGCACTGGAAGGAAAGACAGAGCGAAAGTGGGGGCCACTGCGAGATTTGAAGCTTTTTTAAAGCTTGCTACAGATGCCAGTATAATTCCAGAGCCCCTGAGACCACCAGAACGGGGTTCCCACCATAAAGCTCATTTAGAGACTGTACAGGAGGGACTTCCAAACAGGAGAGGCTGAACCTGCTGGGGCGATTTGCGGTAAGAGGCATGATCTTGCTTGTTCGTCCAATCTTGTCAGGTGAGGATAAAAAAAGAGAATGATGCGGGGCGTCTCCCCTTCAAATTTATAGCTAACCAATCCTGTCAGGTTGTGGGGGCGGAGTCACAACCCAGTGTGTGCTGCCATGAATGCGTCAGGAAAATACATTTTTAAGCTTTTTGGATAACATTGGGAAAGTTATTACCCCCCTGGTACATTTGTTTTGCTGTCTGTGTGCATCTGTTCAGAAGATTGCGCCTCACTTTCTGTCCCAATGACAATTGGATTTGGAAAATTTGGGTTTTTTAGGGAAACAAGGATTGGTGATAAAGCTTCAGTGAAGACACCTTTTTCCCATAATAACGCTTACAGGAGAGTATTTCCCTTCCTAGGGGTAGATTAAGGGGAAAAGGGGGATTAGGCTGTTTTCAGGCCCCCCTTTTCCTCATGGGATTCATGGCAGGGGACAGTTTCAAGGTTTCCCTCAGGTTTAGGCGGGAATCAAGAGGATTGGTCAGAACGAGTGGGTTGCTAAGTGAAATTGAGCTGGTGATAGGTTGAAGAGGTTTTGTGCGGGAAAGGTCTGGATTGGTTAGGAAGGTTCAGTTACTGGGGAAAATTTGGAAATTAGAGTTACAGGATAGGTCAGTTAAGGTCAGCTGTCTTTCCAGAAGAGTCCAGAGCGGGAAAAACCCCTATTTAAGGAGCTGGTTCCGTGGTTTCGGGGCCAGCCGTTTACAAGGGCGAACAGCAGTGGATCTCTGAGCTATTGCACTTTTCAGTGCTATTACACTATCCCTGTGGTTCACCCTTAGCGGCATGAAGACCCTGATTAGGCAGCTGCTGGAGCGGGGAGACGCAGAAGGGGAGGACTGGATTCGGCAGTGCCTGCGCTTACCGTCGTGTCAAGACGAGGAGAATTCCGGCCAGGACATCAGGGAGCGACCGGAGGAGACAGTGGACGCCATCATGGAGGAAGTCGAGGAGGCAGGTCCCAGCGATGACTTTCCGCTTCCAGGTCGGGTCCCGGTCTTCACGTCAGCGTGGGAGGAAGAGGAGGTGCTTCCGGCGAAGAGGCGGCGCATATTGAAGAAGCGCTTCAGCCCATCATCCAGCCCCTGTCGGTCGCAGAAGAAGGCGGAGTCGGCTCAACGTCAGAAGAAGCAGCCCTCCCGGTCGGTGTCGGCGGGTGGATCGGGCGGCGACGAAGCAAGAAGATCTCAGTCTCCGGTGGCGTATGCTTCGCCTCGGCATCGGGCAGCGGCTACGGCGGTTCGAGAAAGGGATCGGCGAGGTGGCTCTCCGGCGCCTCACGCAGCAGGAAGGAGATCGGAGCAGAATGCGGGAGCAGCTGATTCCATTCCAGTGCTCTGCGCACCGCAGCGTCCGCAGATACCAGCGCATACATCAGCAGCAGGATCACAAGGTGAGAGGGATATATTTGAGAAATTCTCTTCTGCACTGTCACAATTTGTGTATGATTTTAAACGTAATAGTTTATTGCCTCAGAGTACAGGGTTAACTCCTTCTGTTCACGGCAGGCCTGGGCCCTTGGAGGCTGCGGCGGTGATATGGTCTGATGACAGGCAGGCTTCATCAGCTGTGTCACCATTAGTGCCTGAGCCAGTGCCTTTGGTCAGTCAGGCCAGGGCAGCGGGCAGCCTGAATGCTGCCCCTGACATACATGTTAAAGAATCGATGCCTTGTTTTTTGTCACCGCTAGGTTTCCATCTTGCGATGACATTGAAAGAAAGAATCTGGAAAGGCGAATTTATTGAAATTCTTTCGCTACTACCAAATAATAAAGAGTCTTTGAAATCTGATAAACCTGATAGGTTGGAGGAGGATAAGCGTAGGCCTGCGTACAAGTCTTTTTCAAATTGGTTACAAGGATTTTATATCTATGCTAGTGTGATGTGTGAAAGATTCCCGGAAAAAAGCCCGGGTTTGTTTCAACATATCGACATTATTCAAGAAGCATACAAAGGTTTTGCAGGGTTTGCATGGTTTGTTTATGACGAAGCATTCCGTCATAAGCTGTCTGTGTATCCCAGTTTACAATGGGGTTCCAAAGATGTAGGCCTTTGGCTTAATCTTTTCCTTCCACAGAGACAATTGGTCCCCAAAGCTCTCTCAGGTAATGTTTCTTCTACTTCTACTGTTTCTTACAAAAAGGGTTTATGTTTTTCGTTTAATGATAGCCAATGTAGATGGCCCTCATCGTGCCGTTATAGGCATGAATGTGCTCTATGCGGGGGCTCTCACCCAGTGGTTAAGTGCTTTCGGAAGCTATCCGGGGCCAATCTGTCACAAAAAGAATTTTTTCACAAAAGCAACCACTCCAGTGAATCTGGAAAGAATGCTCCCTTGGCTGCAGCAGTATCCAAGGCGTCAGACGGCGGAGCTCCTCATTAATGGTTTTCGGGAGGGTTTTTTGATTCCAGTTTTTGAAGGGGTAGGCGTGTCTATGGTTAAAAATTTGAAATCTGCATCCACCTTTCCGTTAGTAGTAGAAGAAAAGTTGTCAGCAGAAATTAAATTGGGAAGGATCGCGGGTCCGTTTTTGAAACCCCCCTTTTTGGATTTTCGGTTGTCCCCTCTGGGGCTCGTACCTAAAAAAGAACCAAACACTTACCGAATGATACACCATTTATCCTTTCCGGCAGGAACATCACTGAATGATCAAATTAATACCGACCTCTCTTCAGTGTCTTATGCATCTTTTGACCAGGCTATCCAGAGGATTGTGTCATTGGGTTGTTCGGCTTTGCTTGCCAAAGCGGATATCAAGTCCGCTTTTCGGCTCCTGCCAATACACCCTAGATGTTTCAGTTCTCTGGGTTTCCATTTTCAGGGTCAATTTTACTTCGACCGGTGCCTCCCGATGGGTTGTTCATTATCATGCTTTTATTTTGAGGAGTTCGCTACGTTTTTAGAATGGGTGGTTTCACAAACTACGGGATCCTCCTGTTTACTACATTACCTTGATGACTTTTTATTTATGGGCAGTTCTGACTCATCGCAGTGTCTAGACCTTTTACATCGTTTTTTTGACATCTGCGGTGATTTTGGCATCCCACTGGCCCATGAGAAGACAGTTTACCCTTCTACCTGTATCGAATTTTTGGGTATCACCATTGATACAGTGAGAAGGGAGTTTAGGTTACCTGAAGCCAAAGTCTTTAAGTTGAAACACCTTATTCGGTCTTGCATTAAGAAGAAGAAGGTGTTACTGAAAGATTTACAGTCCCTTTTGGGTTTATTAGCTTTTGCCACCAGAGTGTTGCCTATGGGGAGGATTTTCTCAAGGCGTTTGTACTTGTCCATATCGGGAATCAAAAACCCATATGCGCATGTCAGGATGACCCTTGATTTGAAAGACGATCTTCTTGTGTGGCAGAAATTCTTGCTGCATTTTAACGGTAAGGCTTTTTGGCAGGATGAATTTGTTTTGGGCAAAGATTTCTGCTTAGCCACAGACTCAGCAGGATCTGTGGGTTGTGCAGCAGTCTGGGGTAATCAATGGTGTTTTTCTTCATGGCCCTCGAATTGGGTAAGTAGGGGTTTATGCAAAAATATTATTCTTTTAGAACTTGTCCCTGTCATAGTAGCACTGGAGGTTTGGGGGAGGCATTTTGTTAATAAGAGATTGTTAATTAGCACTGATAATAAGGGCGTCATGTTCGCCATTAACTGCCTGTCCTCAAAATCACCACCGGTTATTGCCCTATTGCGTTATTTAGTTTATAAATGCTTATCTTTAAACGTTTGGATCAAAGCCCGTCACATACCTGGTAAAGTTAATGAGGTGGCGGACGCCCTCTCTCGTTCACAGATGGAACGTTTCTTCTCCCTGCTACTGTCACGTACCTGGTAGGAGTCTGATGTGAAGAGGTCGGCCTCTCTTGTATCTCCAACCCAGAACCCCTCTGAGGGTAAAACAGATGGCGTTCAGGTAGGAGGAACACGAGTGCCGATGGTATTTGCTTGAGTGCCGTCGGATGCAGGAAGGGCTGAGAACCCCAGATGAGCAGCAGACACAGGGCTAGAGCCCCTAGCAAATCAGGAGGACCTGTGGCGGGAGCCTTGGAAGCAGGAGTCTTAGGATGGCCGGTTGGCAGCAGGCAGGCAGTGAAGTGCAAGGGATCGAGCAGAGGCGAGGTCAAAGGTCACAGGCCGGGTCGTCGGCAGGCAGGCAGCAGAGTATACAAGGGTTTAGCAGGAGCAAGGTCGGGGTCACAAGCCGGGTCGTCAGCAGGCAGGCAGCAGAGTATACAAGGGTTTAGCAGGAGCAAGGTCAAGGTCACAAGCCGGGTGGTTTAAACAGGTATCATGGTGAGGTATACAGGCGTCAGGAATTCAGGAATCATAGAAGACCGGTCAGCACCGCCCAGACATCAGGGCGTCCTTTAAATAGGTTAAGAGGGGTCAGGAACGCCCCCTGCGTGAGCGCGCCGTCCGCCGCACCCGCGCATGCGCGGAAGTGCGCCGTTGCGGTTGGTGGATGCGCGCATGTGCGCGCAAATGAGCGCCATTGGTCAACAATGTATTTTGCGTTCCAGGTAGGCGCGCATGCGCGCGTGTGCGTGCCAGTGGCGTTTCTGTCCTTTCCTTACATTGCCCCCCCCTTACGGGCAGCCTCTGGATGCCCCTCAGGGCTTTTTTTTCCGGGTGGCGTTGAAAAAAGGCTTGTATCAATCTCGGGGCATGTATGTTCGAAGCCGGTTCCCAAGAATTTTCTTCCGGGCCGTAACCCTTCCATTTGACAAGGAATTGGGTAAGATTATTCCTGCGTCTACAGTCCAGAATAGACTCCACCTCAAACTCCTCATTCCCCTCGACCAGAACGGAAGGGGGAACTCCAGAGACCCGGTTGGGAAAGGGGTTTGGCATGGCAGGTTTCAATAGGGAGGAGTGAAATACCGGGTGCATCTTTAGGTTCTTGGGTAACACCAATTCGAAGGTCACTGTATTGATCTTCCGTTTCACAGGGAAAGGGCCCAAAAATTTAGGACCAAGTTTCTTTGAGGGGCAACTCAACTTTAGATTGGTCGTAGACAGCCAGACTTTATCCCCAGGCTCCAGGTTCAGGTTGCCTCGTCTCTTTTTGTCGAAGAACTTTTTATTGCTTGCCTGGGCTTTGGAAATTGCATCCTGTAGCACCTGATTGTTGGTGGAAAAGAAGTTTAGATGGTCTTGCACAGCAGGTACGGAACTCTCAATAGGTATCTCTGGTAAAAAGGACGGATGGTAGCCAAGATTAGCGAAGAACGGAGACTGATTGGTTGCTGAGTGTATTGTGTTGTTATACGAGAACTCTGCCAGCGGAAGGAGGGAGAGCCAGTCGTCCTGTGCAAAAGAAGAGAAACACCGCAGGTACTGTTCGAGGGTTTGATTCGTCCTCTCCGTCTGACCATTGGTTTGTGGGTGGTATGCAGAAGAGAGGCGAAGTTTAATATTTAGAGCTTCACATAAAGCCCTCCAAAATCTGGAGGTGAATTGTACTCCTCGGTCGGAAATGATGCTGTCGGGAATACCATGCAATCTGACGATCTCCTTGATGAAGGCCGTGGCCGTTTCTGTAGCTGAAGGAGTACCTTGCAGGGGTACAAAGTGGGCCATCTTAGTAAGGCGATCCACCACAACAAAAATGGTATTGAAGTCCTCAGATGGGGGAAGTTCTACAATAAAATCCATGGAGATCATACTCCATGGTTTCTTAGGCACAGGAAGGGGCTCCAGAAGACCCCAAGTCTTGGCTCTGTCTGTCTTGTTTCGGAGGCATGTAGTACAGGATTTGACATATTTCCTGCAGTCCTGCAGTAACTCAGGCCACCAGAAAGAGCGGGCGACCAAATCGGCCGTCTTACGGATACCGTAGTGACCGGCTAGGGGGTGGTCATGGCAACGTTCCAGGATGGAAACTCTGAATTGTTCGGGGATAAAAACTTGTCTCCCATGAAGGTAAAGGCCATCCTTTAGTTGAAGCGCTAAGTCCTGTGGAGGTGGTTGGTTGACCACGCTTGCTCTTATTTGAGACGACAGATCTGTTTGAAGGATCAAAAAGTTTTTGGCCGGAAGGATGGTATCAGGCTCTGCGGGGCTCACAGGATCTTTAAACATTCGGGATAAGGCATCTGGCTTACCATTTTTAGAACCAGGGCGAAATGTGATGTGAAACACAAAACGAGAGAAAAATAATGCCCATCTTGCTTGTCGAGGTCTTAATCGTTTGGCCGTCCTCAGATATTCCAAATTCTTGTGATCCGTGAAGATAAGAATTGGATGGGAGGCTCCTTCCAGAAGATAGCGCCACTCCTCTAGCGCAGCTTTAATAGCAAGTAACTCTCGGTCCCCAACATCATAGTTCCTCTCAGACGGGTTTAGTTTCTTGGAGAAGAAGGCTACAGGGTGAAGCAAAGATTTAGGACCCTGACGTTGGGATAATATAGCCCCGACTGCATTTTCAGAAGCATCTACCTCCAACACAAAAGCCAGAGCAGGATCAGGGTGCTTCAGGATGGGTGCGGAAGTAAATAATGTCTTTAATTGTTCAAAAGCCTCTTGTGCTTCGGGTGTCCACTGGAAAGGTATATGCTGCCTGGTTAGCTGAGTGATGGGGGAAATAATGCCAGAAAAGTTCTTAATAAATTTCCTGTAGAAATTGGCAAATCCTACGAACCGTTGAACAGCTTTTCTGTCAGTAGGGGCAGGCCATTCCAGGACAGACGCGACTTTTTGAGGATCCATTGCGATCCCATCCGCGGAGATGACAAGTCCAAGGAAATGTATCGTTTTTTTTTCAAAATCGCATTTTTCAGCTTTTGCGTAAAGGCGGTGCTTTCTGAGTCGATCCAAGACTTTTTTCACATGGATCTGATGGGATTCGAGGGACTCGGAGAAGACCAAAATGTCATCCAGATAGACTATGACAAATAGGTCCAGATAGTCCCGGAAAACATCGTTCACAAGATGTTGGAATGTGGCTGGGGCATTGCAGAGCCCGAATGGCATGACTAGGTACTCGAAGTGACCAAAGCGTGTTCGAAAGGCTGTCTTCCATTCGTCCCCTTCCCTGATTCTAACCAGGTTGTATGCCCCTCTTAGGTCGAGTTTTGAGAAAATTTGTGCCCCCCGCAGTCTCTGGAACAGCTCAGGAATCAGGGGAAGGGGGTACCTGTTCTTAATAGTAATTTTGTTCAGGTCCCGGTAATCAATGCAGGGTCTTAGGGAGTGATCCTTTTTCTCCACAAAGAAGATACCGGCACCTGCAGGTGACGTGGAGGGTCGGATGAACTTCTTTTTCAGACTTTCATCGATGTAAGCCCGTAGAGCTTCCAGTTCGGGTTCCGAGAGGGGGTAAATTCGGCCAAAAGGAATCGCGGCCCCAGGCAAAAGCTCAATAGGGCAATCATATGTCCTGTGGGGCGGAAGAGTGTCTGCACCCTTCTTGTTGAACACATCCAGGTATCCGTGGTAGGCCGGAGGTACCAGCTTAATGATTTCAGGGTCAGGTTGAAGGCTCAGAAGGGGAGTAATACCAACAGGTTTTTCCGGAAAGCAGTGCTCCAGACAGTAATTGGAAGAGAAAGTGACCACCCCAGTGGGCCAGTCGATGTGCGGGTTATGAGCTCTTAACCATGGAACACCAAGGATGATGGGAAACATGGGCGAGGCTATGACATCCAAACAAAGAAATTCATGGTGACCAGAAGGGGTTTGACAGAAAATAGGTGCAGTCTCTTGGGTGACCGGGCCAGATTTGATGCCGGAGCCGTCGGCCAAGTGGACAAGGAATTCCTGTTTCTTGGTACATACGGGAAGCTGATGCAGAGAGACAAATGTGGAGTCCACAAAACAGCTGCAAGCTCCAGAGTCTATGATTGCTGCCACAGGGAGTGCCTTTCCATTAACTTGGAGAATGACTGGAAGGGACAGTTGTGACCGACCCTCTCCGAGGAGGTGTTCTAAGTGGGGTCGTCGAGAACGGACTCGGATGGTCCTGGCTGGACAAGTTCGTAAAAGGTGGCTGGCCTCCCCACAATAGAAACACAGGTTGGCACGTAGTCGCCTGAGACGTTCAGCCGGAGTGAGGGGAGCCCTTGGGATGCTCCTGTGGTAGGCCCCGTGTTGAGCCTTTTGGCTAGAGAATGTGGTTGATAGGTCAGGCTCAGCAGCTACAGAAAGGGTTCCTCCCGCTTTCTCCGCCTGTCGTTCGCGTAATCGGCGGTCGATCTGGGTGGTCAGAGTGATCAAGTCCTCCAAGGATGCTGGGATTCCTACTCTGGCTAACTCATCCTTTAAGGGGTCAGAAAGGCCGTTGCGAAACCAATGACGAAGGGCAGGACTATTCCATTGGGTGTCCGTACTCAAGACACGAAAGTCAGTGATGTAGTCCTCAACAGGTCTTGACCCTTGTTGTAGCTTGCTAAGCTTGGATTCTGCCGATTGCTGACAGAAGGGATCGGCATATATTTGAGCCATGGCTGAGAAAAAGGAGTCGGTGGAGGCTAGGGCAGGATCCAGCTGTTCTCGAAGGTGGTGAGCCCAGGTAAGCGGTTCATTTGATAAGAGTGTGATTATAAACCCCACCTTAACGTCCTCAGAAGTGAAAGTCCGGGGCAACAAGGAAAAGTAAAGTTCACAGGAGTTGCGAAAATTTCTAAACATTTTGCGATTTCCGGAGAATCTTTCGGGAATAGGCACCCTGGGTTCAGGAGGAGGATAAGGAGGAAATCCATAGGGAAAGCTAGACTCAACTTGGGTAGCAGCATCAGCGACTGAAGAAGGGGTAGAGGCTGGTGCAACACTTCCTTGGTTTGGTAGTCGCTCCTCAATGCGATTAAAGTCCCTCTGTAAATTCTGCACCAAATGAGCAAGTGCAGAGATAGACTCCATAACGTCTCTTGGTGGAGAGGCCTCTCTTCCAGACTCCATTCCTGGCTGACCGGTACTGTCACGTACCTGGTAGGAGTCTGATGTGAAGAGGTCGGCCTCTCTTGTATCTCCAACCCAGAACCCCTCTGAGGGTAAAACAGATGGCGTTCAGGTAGGAGGAACACGAGTGCCTGATGGTATTTGCTTGAGTGCCGTCGGATGCAGGAAGGGCTGAGAACCCCAGATGAGCAGCAGACACAGGGCTAGAGCCCCTAGCAAATCAGGAGGACCTGTGGCGGGAGCCTTGGAAGCAGGAGTCTTAGGATGGCCGGTTGGCAGCAGGCAGGCAGTGAAGTGCAAGGGATCGAGCAGAGGCGAGGTCAAAGGTCACAGGCCGGGTCGTCGGCAGGCAGGCAGCAGAGTATACAAGGGTTTAGCAGGAGCAAGGTCGGGGTCACAAGCCGGGTCGTCAGCAGGCAGGCAGCAGAGTATACAAGGGTTTAGCAGGAGCAAGGTCAAGGTCACAAGCCGGGTGGTTTAAACAGGTATCATGGTGAGGTATACAGGCGTCAGGAATTCAGGAATCATAGAAGACCGGTCAGCACCGCCCAGACATCAGGGCGTCCTTTAAATAGGTTAAGAGGGGTCAGGAACGCCCCCTGCGTGAGCGCGCCGTCCGCCGCACCCGCGCATGCGCGGAAGTGCGCCGTTGCGGTTGGTGGATGCGCGCATGTGCGCGCAAATGAGCGCCATTGGTCAACAATGTATTTTGCGTTCCAGGTAGGCGCGCATGCGCGCGTGTGCGTGCCAGTGGCGTTTCTGTCCTTTCCTTACAGCTACCCACAGCAGGCAGAGTCGGAACTCCTTTCCCGGCCATTATATGGGGCATCGTATAGTGTCCAAAAACATTAAGGACTCTTTAGCCACTTCTTCATTGTCTAGCTACACGTCTTCTTGGCTTTTGTGGTTGCAATTTTTAACCTCCTGTGGGTCATCTGTCAATATGGTGTCAGAGGATTTTGTTTTATTGTTTTTAGAATCCCTGATGGTAAAAGATTACTCTTGGTCTCATGTGCATAAGATTTTATCTGGGGTAGCATTTTTTCAGAAGTTGAACAATATTCCGTCCTGTTTATCCTATTTTTCGGTGCAACAGGCTTTAAAAGGTTATAAAAAATCTCATTTTCATAGTGATAACAGACGGCCAGTGACTCCTCAAATGCTGGTTTCTTTTTGCACGATTACCGGTTCAGTGTGCTTTTCCCGTTTTGAGTCAGTTCTTTTCAATGCAGTATTCACAATGGCCTTTTTTGCCGCCTTACGTATTTCAGAAATGGTGTCCAGAAGCAAGAAGGTTCCATCAGGTTTGTTATTGCATCATGTTGTTATTGACAATACTAGTTTAAAAGTTTTTATTCCATACAGTAAAACAGATAGCATGGGTAAGGGGCATTGGATCCATTTGACAGCTTGTCCGGGGTTTTGGTATGCCCGATAGCCAGTTTAACGGCATATTTGGCTATCCGGCCACAAAAAGCAGGTACTCTTTTCATACACGAAGATCTCTCTCCTCTCACAATATGTCAGTTTCGGTCGGTTCTGGCCAGGTGTTGTAGGGCTTTGAATCTTTCTGACTCAAAGATTACTTCACATTCCTTTCGCATCGGAGCTGCCACAGAGGCTTCCAAACTGGGTTTTGAGTCTGGGAAGATTAAATCTTTAGGGAGATGGAAATCTAATGCTTTTCAATTATATGTTCGTCCTAATTTTCTTATTTAAATATTTTAGGTGTGCCGAGGGTGGTCTGGATTATCGGGCACTCATTCATTTATTGGGCACATCGGCGGGCGGACTCCAGATGTTATTCATCAAATTTGGGCCTGGATCCTACTCTATTTCAAGTTTTGTGGTATGGCAGGAGGGGTATGTTTTGGGAAGATTTATTGTTTGTTAATGATCTAATTTCTGTTTGGCCTGCACCTAGTATTCTCATCTTACATTTGGGAGGGAATGATATCGGTTCAGTGAGAACTTTGGATCTTGTTTTTGGGATCAGAGATACGATCCAAATTTTAAAAGAATCTTACCCACAGTTGGTCATAGTTTTTTCAGAGATTGTCCCCAGGTTGCGGTGGCTGGATTCGGCGGTTCTTAGGCCTTTTGAGAAGGTTAGAAAAAGGGTCAATAGGGCGGTTGAGAAATCAATGAGGCTTGGAGTAGGGTTCTCTTATCGCCATGTTGATTTGGAGGGCGGGCTCCCCGGGCTTTATAGGAGCGATGGGGTCCATCTCTCGGAGGTTGGCCTGGACATACTCAACAGCGCTTTTCAGTCATGTATCGAGAAGGCCGCGGTTTTGGGGTTTGGTGACAGGCAGGGTTGAAGCAACCCTTGCCTGTCGTTTGGGGATAGTGGTTTGTTGAAGGATTTGAGACAATTCATGCAGCTTGAGTCTTAGTGACTGAGCTGTGTAATGTTATTTGGTTAATATTAATCAATAGTTAGGCCGCGGCCTGTAAATTATCCAAAAAAAAAAAAAAAGGGGCCAGGCATCCTGCATTTAGAAGTATGTTATTTATTTGTTAATTTATGTAATAAAATGGTCTGTGTGTGTTAAGTAATAAAATATTTAAATGAGTTATAAGTGTGTGGTCTCTAGTTGCTGTTGGTATGTCCAGGCATCCTGCATTTAATCCCATAAGGGGAAAAGGGGGATTAGGCTGTTTTCAGGCCCCCCTTTTCCTCATGGGATTCATGGCAGGGGACAGTTTCAAGGTTTCCCTCAGGTTTAGGCGGGAATCAAGAGGATTGGTCAGAACGAGTGGGTTGCTAAGGGAAATTGAGCTGGTGATAGGTTGAAGAGGTTTTGTGCGGGAAAGGTCTGGATTGGTTAGGAAGGTTCAGTTACTGGGGAAAATTTGGAAATTAGAGTTACAGGATAGGTCAGTTAAGGTCAGCTGTCTTTCCAGAAGAGTCCAGAGCGGGAAAAACCCCTATTTAAGGAGCTGGTTCCGTGGTTTCGGGGCCAGCCGTTTACAAGGGCGAACAGCAGTGGATCTCCCCACCCCCCCTTCCCTTGTCGCGGTCATAACTATTGGTAAATCCATTTGCTTGTTGGCAAAGGGGATAGTGGTTTGTTGAAGGATTTGAGACAATTCATGCAGCTTGAGTCTTAGTGACTGAGCTGTGTAATGTTATTTGGTTAATATTAATCAATAGTTAGGCCGCGGCCTGTAAATTATCCAAAAAAAAAGGGGGCCAGGCATCCTGCATTTAGAAGTATGTTATTTATTTGTTAATTTATGTAATAAAATGGTCTGTGTGTGTTAAGTAATAAAATATTTAAATGAGTTATAAGTGTGTGGTCTCTAGTTGCTGTTGGTATGTCCAGGCATCCTGCATTTAATCCCATGCCTTTCACTTCCTGTTTGTAAGTAGGAGTCGTTTGTAAGTCAGGTGTTTGTAAGTAGGGGACCGCCTGTAGTGTCCCATAGAAAATGTTGATTCTGAAAAGAAAGTAAAGGATTTTTGACAAATCTGTTGGGGTGTACTCATTTATGCTAAGCAGTGTGTTGGCTATAGTGTGTTGGGTCTAAAATAAGGTACATAGGGAGAACTGAAATGTAAAAATTTGATTAGTATGCTGATGAGGGGTGAGTGAGGAAATAGAAAAATCTAAATATAAGAAGATCAAACTTCAGCTTTAACCTGACCGTGAGCAGCAATGCCTGCAATTGGAGGGTATATATAACATAAAATGATTACATATGTGTGACAGGGTTAAACCACACAGAAGAAAGTAGTTCTGCTTTCGCTGTTGAAACTGTATTATCGGCAAGTTAATGAACAGGTTTGTATCAGTTCAGGGTTTATAAAGAGATACAGTGCTGTTTAATGTAATCCCTTGTTTTCAAAAGAGGCCAATTAAACATTGCTTTGTAGAGCTTTGCTGGTCCCCAGTGCCGTGCTTGGGCTTAGGTTATTGTTTTCTAGCATTAGTCCTCAAGGAACTGTAGCAAACCAGGTTTTGAAGACATCTGTGCACCAGTGGATCTTTATATCCCAATTCACTTGTGACATTCTGTCAATATGAAGAAAACATTGACTGTGCCTATAATACCTGGAGGACAGTGCCAACCTCTTCTAGATGGCACAGTACACTGTCACGGAAGAGTAGACCTGAAAATCCTAGTGTAGGCATTCATCTGATGTGAATTATGTTCCATAGTATCACAGGCATGTTGAAGTCATCAGGTTGTATCTTTGTAATTATATGAAAAACATCTACAGATTCCCAATATTTACCATATATAAATCACATAAATTTATTTCAATTTAAATCATGTGTTAGATAATGTTAGTGTAGCGACACTCCCTCAAGAGCCGCTGGTTAGATGTGGGATCGGCATATTTTAAGTTACCTTTGACAAGTCTAGGGAAATTGAGTGTAGCCACTGTGAGGCGCCGTACACACGGCAGAGAACCTCGACGGGCAGAACACATCGTTCTGCCCGTCGAGGTTCTCTCCCGGCCGTCGAATTCGGCGACCCGCCCGTCGGGAATGGCAACCAGCCATTCTTCCAGGCGGGCCGAGGAGGAAATAGAGAGCGTGCTCTCTATTTCGGCTCGACGGGCTTCCCGACGGGAAGCTCGCCGAGAGCGTACACACGGCCGAGGTCCTCGCTGGAATGTGCATTCCAGCGAGGTTCTCGCTGGTTTTCAGCGAGAACCTCGGCCGTGTGTACGCCGCCTGAGAGCAGTAATAGAATGTCCAAGCCAAGGTTGACGTTTTTCTAAGGCTTTATTCTTCGGTCAAACACAACCAACATCAACAGAAGGTAGACAGGACAGGTTGATGAAGTGAAGGAACCTTGCAATATCAGGCTTGGATAAACATGAAAGCAAGCGTGCTTTCAGTAGAAATGAGGGTGCCCCCGACCAGGGCCGGCGCAACCACCAGGCGGACCAATCGGCCGCTTGGGGCGGGCAGGTCCGCAGCCTGGGATGGGGCGAAAAAATTACCTTAGAATCGCGGCTGTACGATTTTTCAAAAGCCGCGCCTCCGACGTCTTCTGTTCCGTGATAGGCGGAACATTCAGCTTCCCATGAGGCACTGTGTTCAGTGTCCGCCTATCACGGAGGCCCTCTTGTCCTGTGTTTGGTGTCCGCATATCACGGAGGCCCTCTCGTCCTCGGACGAGAGGGCCTTCGTGATAGGCGGACACTGAACACAGTGCCTCATGGGAAGCTGAATGTTCCGCCTATAACGGAACAGAAGACGTCGGAGGCGCGGCTTTTGAAAAATCGTACAGCCGCGATTCTGGTAAGGTAAGCTGTTAGGTTACACGGCCGCGATTCGCATGGGATAAGGTAAGGGCACTGTGGGCACAGTCTGGTCATGTAATGGGGCAGGTCTGGCATGTAATGGGGCACAGTCTGGTCATGTAATTGGGCAGGCCTGGCATGTAATGGGGCACAGTCTGGTCATGTAATGGGGCAGGCCTGGCATGTAATGGGGCACAGTCTGGTCATGTAATGGGGCACAGTCTGGTCATGTAATGGGGCACAGTCTGGTCATGTAATGGGGCACAGTCTGGTCATGTAATGGGGCAGGTCTGGCATGTAATGGGGCAGGTCTGGCATGTAATGGGGCACAGTCTGGTCATGTAATGGGGCAGGTCTGGCATGTAATGGGGCACGGTCTGGTCATGTAATGGGGCACGGTCTGGTCATGTAATGGGGCACGGTCTGGTCATGTAATGGGGCACGGTCTGGGATGTATTGGGGCAGGTCTGGCATGTAATGGGGCAGGTCTGGCATGTAATGGGGCAGGTCTGGCATGTAATGGGGCACAGTCTGGCATGTAATGGGGCACAGTCTAGTCATGTAATGGGGCAGGTCTGGCATGTAATGGGGCACAGTCTGATCATGTAATGGGGCAGGTCTGGCATGTAATGGGGCACAGTCTGGTCATGTAATGGGGCACAGTCTGGTCATGTAATAGGGCAGGTCTGGCATGTAATGGGGCACAGTCTGGTCATGTAATGGGGCACAGTCTGGTCATGTAATGGGGCACAGTCTGGTCATGTAATGGGGCACAGTCTGGTCATGTAATGGGGCAGGTCTGGCATGTAATGGGGCAGGTCTGGCATGTAATTGGGCAGGTCTGGCATGTAATGGGGCACAGTCTGGTCATGTAATGGGGCAGATCTGGCATGTAATGGGGGCAGGACTGGTCATGTAATGGGACAGGTCTGGCATGTAATGGGGCACAGTCTGGTCATGTAATGGGGCAGGTCTGGCATGTAATGGGGCAGGTCTGGTCATGTAATGGGGCAGGTCTGGGATGTAATGGGGCACAGTCTGGTCATATAATGGGGCAGGTCTGGCATGTAATGGGGCAGGTCTGTCATGTAATGGGGCACAGTCTGGTCATGTAATGGGGCACAGTCTGGTCATGTAATGGGGCAGGTCTGGCATGTAATGGGGCACAGTCTGGTCATGTAATGGGGCAGGTCTGGCATGTAATGGGGCACAGTCTGGTCATGTAATGGGGCAGGTCTGGTCATGTAATGGGGCAGGTCTGGCATGTAATGGGGCAGGTCTGGCATGTTAGTGTGTGTTTTTTATATAAAAAAATTATTGAAAGAAACACTTTTGCAAGGGAGGTGGGTGGCCGTTGGGGGGGGCGCCAAAATGGAGCTTCGCTTGTGTAGGCAGAAATCCTTGCACCGGCCCTGCCCCCGACAGACTTCTGCCACAAGCCTGGCAGCCGAAGTGTCACTTTAGGTTGCTGGGAGGTAACAGGTCCCTGCCACGGACCTGGCTCTAAGGATGCCTCTGTCATAGGCCTAGTACTTTGTAGTCTCTGATTAGATGAGCAGATCCTCCTAGTAAATTGAGCTAGGGTTACCGATTGACAGTTGAAATATACCTGTCAATGCTCGGTCACCAGCTCCTCGATGGTTCACTCAAATCTCTCAGACAACCTGCCTCCGGGTTCTCCTCGAGCCGATTCCCCATCGTAAAGCCCTCAGCTTAGGATCTCTTTAGTATAGCTGGGGACCCAGTAAGTCACTGGGGCCCCTTTCGGCAGCCGCTTGGAACTCCGCATAGCATGTGGCCCCGGCCTGGAAGGCCATATCGCCGGGGCCCGTTGGATGTGCACACCCTAAAGGTGGGTTCCGCACCTGGAACCCGCGAAGAACCAAGGAAAATGGCGTCTGCCACAGATATACCCCTCCCCAAACTCCTCCAATTGGCTGCTGGGGAAAAGTGGCTCTGTTGGAACCCCTCTGGCGCCATCTGCTGTCCGGGGGTGACACTAACACCCCCGGAGAGCAGACTGACCCATAGGACAGTTCCAAAATTGACAGCAACCCAATCTAACAGAATTAAGAGTGAGAGCAACATAACTCTCTCACTCCCCACTAACTTTAGTGTAGTGCCCATACTGAAAGTAAGGTGGCGCTACATTAGTAAATCTGGCCACATATTAAATTGAGGCTCAATGTAAGTACACAATCCATTTCTTGGCCAGCTTGGGACATAAATATGCATACAAGAATTGGGCAAGCATCCACATCTATACAGTGAAGCCAAAAAACTCCAGCCTGACCAGTTGACCTCTTCCTGAAAATAATCAGCTAGAGGTGTCTAATAAGATCTCAAGGTGCCCATAGACGTAGCAATTGTTGCCATGTTGGATCTAATTTAGATTAAGAGATGACAAAAGATCTCATGCTAGTTCTATTTAAATATAAATGTAGATATTTTTAAAGTAATGCGAGACTACATTTTTGTAGACATTTTAAAGTAATGCGAGACTACATGTATGTGTGTATGTGTATATATATATATATATATATATATATTATATATATATATATATATATATATATATATATATATATATATATATATATATATCAGACAAGTTCAGCTTTGAACTGCATACCTTCCACAATCTTTTTATCTTCTAGTGTTCACTACCACATATCTTGACTGCAACAGGGATCAATGCCTGTCACATCACATCTACTGAAAACTAAGAATTTATTAGCTGGCATATAGAACATCCTAAGGCTATCTTAGAATTCAATACTTACTATAATAATATGTAAGAAGAACAATGTGTAGAGCAGTGACAGGCAATGACCCATATAAACCAATTAAAAATAGCATATAATACACACCTTACAGGCCTTACTTAAAGCTGACCCCCTCCCCTTTAAAAAAAATGTCAGCACTGTAAAAAGAAAAAAAAAAACAATTTGATAAACAATTGCACTTACATATGTCTTTGGGCCTTTTTGTTTTCATTTAGCCATTTTTACACTGCTTCTGGCCCACCTGCTCCCCACTCCCAAGTCGCCATTTTCAAAGACAACAGCATTCAACACCAGCTCCTACTTCCTTGTTCCTTGTGCCAGCCCACTGATGATGTTGCATCTCCGTATGCAATATTAACATACTGTGCATGTGCGAGTCACGTGCCCTGTCTCATGCATGTGGCCTACAACATTATATTAATTTGTTTAAAAAAAAAAATCTTCCACAGAGATCCTGCGAGATCTGTTTTTACACCAACAGATGAGTGTAATGTCATGCAACGAATGCGTGAGACGAGGCACATTGCACCATGCGATTTATCTTGTGCATGCACAGTAAAATCTCACAGTATATTAACAAGATGTGTGCGGCCAAGGCTTAACCACCACTGCTTTTGAAGAACCAGCAAAATCTTTTTTTTTTTTTTTCACGATTATTAGATGATTTTAAATCTTCATGCATAGCTGAATGCTGATGTGATTTTTTTTTGTAAAAGGGAGCTTTAAAGTGGTACTAAACAGAGAAGTGTTAATTGCCATAATTCATTCACATACATTTTATACACTATGGGCCAGATTCAGGTAGAGTTGCGCTGGAGTAATTCGATATGCGCCACGGAACTGTGAAGATGCGCCGTCGTTTCTATGTGGCCGTACCCACCAAACTAGATGCGACAGAAAACGGGTCATTTCCGATCGGCTTAACTTTCCGACGCCGGAGTCTCGTCAGCGCATAATTTCGTTTGGCGCATCAGTCGCGCCTATTGATTTCCCCTGCAAATATGCAAATGAGGGAGATTTCCCGATTCACGAACGGATTAGCACCATACGCTGGCTACATGCGCCGCGCGTATCTCGTCCGTCCGGCGCAAAGTTATTTCTACAAATAGCTGCTTTATCTTTACTCCAGACGGCCACAGGTCAGCAGGAGAGCAGCTACAGCAGCAGCGTTACCGACGAAACTAGCAAGCTGAACAACCACACTTGCAAGGACAACACCTCTGTGTGCCAACATGCCAGGGGCAGTCGCGGTCCTAGCACTAGTACTGGGTCCCCCGGAACGGAGTAGGCGGGCACGTGAAAGGGTATACCGCACGTGCATGAGCCTCTTTGGCATGGGGGATGAGGAGGTGTATCGCCTCTTCAGATTCAGCCCTGATGCAATACTTGAACTAACCACAACCTGGCAGGGTGACATCACCAGCAAGACACACCGCTCACAAGCAGTGCAGCCACTGGTGAAGGTACTGGCAACACTTCATTTCCTTGCCAGTGGATCATTCCAGCATACAAGTGGAGTGGTAGCTGGGATGTCACAGTCCTCCATAAGCAGATGTGTGCACCAGGTTGTCCCTGCAATCCTCAGACGCATGTCCAACCAGTTCATCAGACCCACCACTGAGGAGCTGCGGCTGAAGGCAATGACAGATTTCTACAGCATTGCCAGATTCCCACGCACTGTGGGGGCCATTGATTGCACACATGTGGCCCTACAGCCCCCCAGTGCCACAGAGCACATATACCGCAATCGGAAGCATTGGCATTCCATCAACGTACAGGTGATAGCTGATGCCCAACGCCTCATATGGCACGTCCGTGCCAAACACCCCGGGTCCAGCCATGACATCTTCATATACCGTCAGAGCCCCATCCCAGCAGAATTCGAGCAGAACATGTATGGGGACAGCTGGCTGGTTGGTGAGTGACATGGGTGGCAGGCATGACTATCCCCTCCCGTGATGCACATCAGAAGTGGCACATGCATGACTAACATCCTCCTGACTTTTCCCTTACAGGTGACTCTGCATATGCACTGGGACCCCATCTCATGACTCCTTTCCGGAACCCCCAAACCAGAGGAGAGAGAAAATACAATGAAGCACACATCAAAACCCGTGCAGTGGTGGAGCAAACATTTGGGCTCCTGAAGTCCCGTTTCCGCTGCCTGGATAAGTCCGGGGGGACCCTATTGTATTCCCCTACCTTTGTGTGTCAGATCATCGGTGCATGTTGCATTCTGCACAACTTTGCTATGAGAAAAGGCCTGCAGATTGACATGCGTGATGACCTGACCCCCGACCCACACAGTCTCCACCTGCCAGAGGAGACCCAGTCTGCTGATGGAAGAGCAGTCAGGAGGGTCCTCGCCGTAGGCATCTTTGGACAATAAACCAAAACATTAATCACACGGACAATGCACGCGTGTACACCACTGATGTCCCTAGATCAAACACACAACATCCACGTCGCATTGGATTAGCCCAAGTCCAGCATGTAGGAGTTGGGAGCAGTAACGCCAGCGTCAAGGCCCCAATGATGTCACTGTCCATTCACACACCTTTCACACGTCATTCATACAGCCGTGGGGTTAACTTCACCACCACGGCCGAGGGTGACACCCCTTACTGGCAGGAGTGCCACCCTCTCACATTCACACACCATTCACACTGCAACGTGTGCAGTATAAAAAAATAAAAATCTCATAACCTGAGCATAATCACAAAGAAAATAACTCATAACTTGAGTATTAATAATAAAATAAAAATCTCATAACCTGAGCATTCCCAAAACAAAAAAAAAAAAAAATCATGTCCTGAGCATCAAAAAAAAAAAGAAAAATTATCTGGGATGCCGGGGGCTTCTTCTGGCGGCCCCTCTCTGGCTCCTCAGCTGCCTGGAAGGAGTGGGTGGGGGTGGGGGGGCATCTGGAGGTGGCTGATCCCCGGATGGGCCACTCCTGGTAGGTGTGGCCTGCCTGCCCTCCAAGGCCACAGCAATCCGGCCAAGGTAAGACCTGGTCTGGGCCTGCACCCTGAGCTGCTGGGCCTGCATCCTGAGCTGCCGGGTGACCTGATAATGCTGGGCCCGCCGACTCAGCCTCCCCTGGTCCCGGATGGCAGCACTGTTTGCCTGGACGGCTGCAGTGAGGTCCCTTAGCTCACCCTGCACCTCCCCCAGACTGGTCACCACTGCAGCGCAGTGGCAGCTCACATCCTGCACTGCCGAAGACATCTGGGCCACGGAGCACAGGCTGTCAGCCACTCTGTCCAGGTGCCCAGCAATCTCCCCCATTTGCTGGGTCTGTCTGGCGTGATCCCTCGCCACCTGGTCCTGGACCAGATCAGACACCCCCCTGGTCTTATGGGTGGCCTTCCAGGGGCCAGTAGATGTTTGTCCCCGGGGGGATGGAGTCGCCCTTGAGGGGCTTCCTATAATGGGGGAGGGGATCTGAGAGGGTCCTGCAGAAGAGGAGGATTCCTCTAACAATAAAACAAAGTCCTGCTCTGCCCCAACAGGCTCCTCCTCAACGACCTCTGCATGTGTGGTGTGGCCACTCTCCTCCTCCACCTCGGTGTCTTCACCACCCAGGGGCACAGGCACTGGGTGCCGATGGGGGGATGGGGTGGACTGGCCGCCGGCAGATGATGGCCCAGCTCCGTCATCTGTGGATGACACAAAGCAGACACATGTTGGTGGTCCCACACACTTGGCACATGTACCCTCCCCCCCCCCCACATGCAAAACACCAAATAGGGGATAAAAAACACTTACCTGTCCTGGAGCCTTCCTCCACAGAATCAAAGCCTGGTACCCCCTCCAACTGCTCCCTGTCCAGGCAGCGGGCGACCACCTCCTCCTCTGTGGTCAGGCTGACCGGACATGGTGGACCACCACCTGTGCCCCTCTCATGGCTCCTAATGGTGGCCACCTTGCCACGGACCTTGCGCCGCAGATCATTTATTTTTTGTTGAATATCCCCAGCAGTCTGGGTGGAATACCCCAACACATTGACCCTGGCAGCAATGGTCTCCAGGATGCCCTGCTTCCTCTCCCGGCTGGTCTTCCTGCTTTTTTTGCCGTGGAGAAAATCATTAAACGTCTCCATAGCCGAAATGACTACAGAGACCTCCTGGGCATTAAAGTTGAGGTTCCTCCTCTCTTTAGGGGTAGCGGGAGCAGCCATGACAGTGCAAAAGTATCTTCCCTGGGGTGGGGGGAAATGGATATACTTTTGCGCCGGAATGGCATTTCCGCTAGCGCTTTTATACGCGCAACGGAACACATTGCGCTGACGTTTCACGTGAAGTGGTGCCGACGGAAGTTGTGAGCATGCGCACAGGGGGCCGAGTGAAGCCTCACTTACTGCGCATGCTCCGTGAATGATGCGCTGAACGTAAGCCTCTGCGCTGGGCTCCGCCCATCATTTACATATGATCACACCCACTTCCACTTGCGTCGGATTACGCCAGCGCATTATCGTTACTCTGGCGCAAGTTTACGCGCAACTGCTATGTGAATAACAGTACTTGCGCCCATCTACCTGAATCTGGCCCTATATTGTCAAAGGTTTTGGGACACCTGTCTTTACACACACATGAACCTTAATATTATCTTATGCCCCATACACACGACTGGTTTTCCCATCGGAAAAAGTCCAATGAGAGCTTTTGGCTGGGAATCCCATCCGTGTGTAAGCTCTTTTTTCCCCATCAGGAAAAAATCCTAGCGGGAAAACCGTTCGCCTGTATGCAATTTCATGTAAAAAAACGTGCATGCTCAGAATTAAGTCGACGCATGCTCAGAAGCATTGAACTTAATTTAGTGTGACCATGTGTATGCAAGCTTGAGCGGAATCCCTGTCGGGAAAACCATTGGGAAAACCATTGGGAAAACCGCTCGTGTGTACGTGGCATCAATCTTAGTCCGTAGGTTTTAATTTTGAGTTGGCCCACCCTTTGCAGCTATAACAGCTTTAACTCTTCTGGGAAGGCGGTCCCCAAGGTATAGGAGTGTGTCTATGGGAATGTTTGACCATTCTTCCTGAAGCACATTAACATTTGTGAGGTCAGGCACTGATGTTGAATGGGAGGGCCTGGCTCGCGTTCTCCGCTCTAAGTCATCCCAAAGGTATTCTATCGGGTTAAGGTCAGGAGTTTTGACCTCAACCCAATAGAACACCTTTGGATGAACTAGAGTGAAGACTGCAAGCCAGACCTTTTCTGGCTTTTCAAGCCAGACCTTTTCATCCAACATCAGTGCCTGACCTCAGAAATCGTGCCCCTGTAAACACTCCACATACCTTGTGGCAGGCAGGGATCGGGAGGTAACAAGCTGCGTCGGGAGTCTTGCTGAAAGGGGCGGGGCGTGCATATCGCATAATACCTCGCAGCTCCCGGCTCTCACTTGATGATAACAACCAGCAGGGGGGTGTTGGCGTGCATTTGACATCACAGCTTACCTCGCAGCTCCTGGCCAGATAGTAAGCAGCAGAGGGTGGAGCGCACATGCAACCTCATGCCACATGCCACCAATCAAAAAACTTTTTTTTTTCTATACTGGTTCCACCTTATTAACCACTTGCTGATGGCCGTACGACTTTGTACGGCCGCAGAGTAGAAGAATACATATCGGCCTAGACTGAGAATTTTTTTTTTTTTTTTTTTAATTGTGCTATTTATTATAGCAAAAAGTAAAAAATATTGTTATTTTTTTTCTAAATTGTCGCTTTATTTGTTTATAGCGCAAAAAATATAATCTGCAGAGGTGATCAAATACCACCAAAAGAAATACACACGATTCCCTGCATATGCACACATGAGGAGGTTTTCTGCATTTGGAAACTGGTAGAGACCTACATAACATCCCACAAATGCGCACACATGCTGCAGTCCTCTACATGGTCCCAAATGCCACAGGCATGCTTGCGCATGTGCGAAATCTCCTACATGTGCTTAGACATGCTTAGGTTTTTCTATAGGGCCCTTTTAGATGGCCGACTTGCGTTCCAATCAGCAGGGGATCTGTGAACGGGTCCTCTGCTAAATTAGAGCAGAATGTAACAGATGTCACTATTGTGGCATCCACGTCCATTCATCTTGCAATTGAGAGAACAAAAAAGCTTAAAGTGATTGTAAAGGCAGAAGCATTAAAATAAATAGCCTAGGGAGCTGTGGTGGCTCAACGTGATTGGCACTGCGCTGACAAGCCGTTCACCTCTGCAGCCAAGGGTTCGGATCCCGGTCTCGGCTACATGTGAATTGAGTTTGGTGGTCTCAGCCCAGCTCCCGGTGGGTGTGCTATGCAAGGTACGCCTGTGCTTAGTACGCCCCCCCCCCCCCCCACAAAAACTACCACACTTGCACGCACACTAAATTGGTTTACCACGCACGCACATTGGCCATGCGGTCTCCTAAAAATGAGAGGCGAAGGACCTACGCAGCAGCCACCCTTAGCCCCCCTAATACTTACCTGAGCCCCATCTCGGTCCAGCGATTTTAACGAATGCCTCATTCGGCTGGGACTCTCCCTCCTGTTTGGCTGAGACACAGCAGTAGCGGGATTGGCTCCCGCTGCTGTCAATTTAAGCTCAGTTAGCCAATGAGGAGAGAGAGGGGGCAGGGCTGAACCGCAACTCCATGTCTGAATAGATACACAGAGCTGCTTGCTGTGCAGGCAATTAACAGGAGGGAGGGGCCAGGCGCTTCAGCCAGGGCCCCGAGAAGAGGAGGATCCGGGCTGCCCTGTGCAAAACCACTGCACAGAGGAGCTAAGTATAACATGTTTGTTATTTTATTGGAAAAAAAAACTAGACTTTACAATCACTTTAACAGACCCATGTTAGATCTAAGGGCAGGTAGATGTAAACAGACGTGCATCTGTTTACATTATCTTACCTCCCGTCTGTCACATTTAGGTCCAAAATAAAAGAACACAAACCTTCTCGCTCTTATTTAATTTTTTTTTTTTTTAACATTTGGTTACCTTGGAAGTAAACAGACGCTCATCTGTTTACATAGACATGCCTAAAAACGGACAGGCAGATCAAATCAGAATTGCTGCCTGAAAGGGGCCTTAAATACTATGGCCCGGATTCAGAAAGAACTTACGCCGACCTATCTACTGATACGTTGCGTAAGTCCACTGATGCGCCGTCGTATCTATGCGCCGTAACCACAAAACTAGATACGCCTGAAAATAGGCTTCTTCCGACCGACGTAACTTTCCTACGCCGGCGTATCGTGGGCGCATAGTTACGCTGGACGCATTCGGCGTTCCCTTTTTAAATATTCAAATGAGTAAGATACGCCGATACACAAACGTAGATGCACCCGGCGCATTAATATAAGCGGTTTACGTAA
Source organism: Rana kukunoris (assembly GCA_029574335.1). Lineage (NCBI taxonomy): Eukaryota > Metazoa > Chordata > Amphibia > Anura > Ranidae > Rana > Rana kukunoris. The sequence continues at coordinate 252,764,561 of CM056051.1, read as the reverse complement.
GGCTTACGTCCGGCGTAAAGTTAACCCTCATATAGCAGACGCAGGTAATGCAAAGGTATGGGCCAGGGAATGACGCCGTCAAATTTTATGTCGCGTACACCGTTTACGTAGTACTACGTGAATAGGGCTGTGCGTAGGTTACGTTCATGTCGTAGGCAGTGTTCGGTGTATCTTAGTCAGCTATTTCAACGTAACTGTAAGCATCCCCACTGGGATTTTAAGCTGTGGCCATTAATTGCATGGGGTCACGCTTCATTAAAATGTATCATGCCCACTTCCACTTACGCTGCCTTACGCCAATGAATATACGCTACGCCGGCGCAACGTTGGGAGCATTTGCTTTGTGAATTCCATGCTTCCCTCTCTGCGTTGCGCCGGCGTAGCGTAAAGAAGATACGCTACGGCGGCATAAAGATGCGCCAATGTATGTGAATCCGGGCCCATGTATTTGTTATGATCTAGACCAGCATTTCTCATCCTTTTTTCAGTCAAGTGGTCGGTTCCTCTTCTCTGCGCGGGGTCCACGTTCCAGGTGCGGCATCCACCTTTAGGGTGCGTGCATCCACGGACCCCGCTCGCATGGCCCACCTGGCCAGAAACACCTGTTCCATGGAGACCCATCCGGATGTCGATGGGGGCCCCAGTGACTTACTGGGTCCCCAACCTTACTGAGAAGATCCCAGGCTGTGTGCCGTTCGGTGGGGGATCGGCTTGAGGAGAACCCGGAGGCAGGTTATCCAAAAGGGCTTGAACGAACCATCTGGGATCTGGTTACTGGAATTGACAGGTACATGACAGCTGTCAATCGTTGACCCCTTACATTGCATTTACTGGGAGGATTCGCTCAATCCGAATTGTTCTCGAGTACTGAAGTACAGAGCCTGTGGCGGAGGCCCGAGCCAGGTCTGCCATAGAGACCTGTTCCTCCCAGCAACTTAAAAGTGACATTCCGGCTACCAGGCTTATAACAAGGGTCTGTCCGGAGGCACTTCACTCACTCTAACGGGAGTGACGACGAACTGTATCTACTACTACTGAGAGCGAGACTGCTCTCTTTCATATCAAGGCCTGATACCGCACTATTCTCTATTGCTTCATCAACCATTCCTATCTCCCGTTGATGTTGGCCGTTGTTGGGCCTTGGAATAAAGCATTTGAAAATCCATTTGGTGACTGGACATTCGCTCACTGCTACTACCCCTAGACACACTTCAAGGTAACTTAATACGCCGATCCCAAACAACAACCAGCGGCTCCTGAGGGGGTAGTGCTACACTCAAAAGCATTACAATTATTTTTCTCGCCTCGTTGTAGTGTTGTACGTCACTGCGTTCTTAACTCTCGAAAGTTCAGATAACTTTTGTGTGACCGTTTGTATGCAAGACCAGCTTTAGCGGAATTCTGTCAGAAAAACCATCCAACTTTTTACTGATGGGAAATCCGGTCGTGTGTACGGGAATACGTTTTACATAAGGCAGCAACATCTACATATGTTGGACACCCAACGTCAGAGGTGATGTATTTTTTCAAATACACCTTTGCACACCGGTACTGACTAGTATTCCAATATTTTAATTCCTCACTTAACTAATGTGACCTCAGTGCTGACAGAGGTGGGGCAAACAAGGACATCCTCAGCTGCCCAATGTCCTCCTTATTAACCAATGATGTCATTGGTTGTTAGAACGCCAGCAGCTAGAAGGTTGTAATGGTGCACAGCAACAACCTGTGGCTTTGTGTAACCAAAAGGCAGGCTTTATCCACCTGATGGCTTGTATACAATTTGTGTGCAATTTTTAGACACTTTACCAAGGCCCCCCTAAAGAAACCTGAAGGCACACCAGGCTGCCCGGGCACCTTGTTTGAAAAAGACTGATTTAGACTATTGCTAATCTGCATGTTTTCCAATCAACAGTTGTGTCTTTATTTCCACCTATAAAATGTTGATGAATGTGGTACAGACAGATTAAAATTTCATTCAGAGGAGTAAATGTTAATCTCTGCTGCCAAATTATAAGTGCGGAATGTATAGCCCATGTTATTATCAGCATGAAACATTAGCTATAGATCTTGGTCAGCCCAAGGGTTAATCAAGCAATAATCTTCCACAAAGAGAGAGTCATTAGAACAATCATTTGTGAACAGAAAACCTCCTACATGCCTTCACACCGTGCCCCCCTTCCCTTTTTATCAGCTGTAATTCTATGAAAGGATTCTGGGCTGCAGTCCGAATCCTTTGCGTGGCCTCCTGTAACACAGCGGGGACGCGGGCACCATTACCTGCCCTGTAAAAGCTTCTTTGCAGTTCTACATTACAGCTTTCTGTGAAGTACTATTAGAGCAGAGAGACACCCACTGAGAGACAGAAAAGAGACCATTTTACTGGAGAAGGTAAGTCTAAAGTAAAAGGGGGCACAGTGGCAACCCCATAATTCCTGCTGGTTTAGAGGACAGAAAAAAAAGCATGGATCTGGCCAAAGAGAGGGAGAGGGGAAGAGAAGTAATATGAATGGTTGTAGGGACCTCTGCAGTCTGAGAAAGTCATGCACCAGAAAACCTTGAGAGATGGATGTGTTATTCTATTGCATGTCCACATAACATAGTGGAGTAATGTACTCTTTGAGGGATCAATACGGTTATAAATGCTGTATTAATGGAAGGACACAAAGGGAGAGGGAAGAGGAGTGCATTATGGGCATATGTGGCTATCTCACAATTAATGATAGTGTATTAATGGTTATTAATGTCCGTTGACATAAAAGGAATTCACTTATGCAGAGAACTGTAGCTCACCCTGACTTGCCACCTATTAAAAAAAAAAAAAAAGACAAAACAATCATGCTTTCATAGCTAAGCTCTTCTTATGCGTTAACCATTTTCTTACTAGTATGGTTCGCATATCTTGGTAACATGCACACAAATATTTACTGCAGAAAATACAATCTTTCCTTTTAGTTATATTTTCATTCAAATGTACTACCTGACCCTCGTCTGTTTTGTGTGCAAGCGATATAGATCCTGTATTCATTTTTCTCATTCCATGGATCAGAAGTTAAAACAAATATAGGTGACAAATAAAGTCAGATGGTGAACTCCTAGATCTAAATGCTAATAGAGTGACATTTAGTTTGTTAAAGCACACTATTTATTTTCATGAAATACTGTTTATATATATATATATATATATAAAATCAAATGTAGCACTACTCCCGAAGGAGCTGCTGGTTAGTTTTGGTCTGCCGCTACCCCACCGTTCTCTGTGTTGGCTCAGAATCTAGGGTTAATCAAATTTCAAAAACACGGTTGCCAGTCACTGAGTCTTTTCCAAAGGCTTTTTATTCAACCACAACGTTGACGGAACATATGGAATGGAGGGAGAAGGAAAGTTCAGGTACCTTTCTGTAGATCAATGAAAACCTTGAGATCCCTGAGACAGGTGCACTCACTGTCGTTGGATCTTGCTCACCTGGACATACCTCTGTCACAGACCTGGCAGCCGGAATGATGCACGAACAGTCAAAAAGTAAAGGTCTCTGCCACAGACCTTATAGTAACAATAGCTGCTGAACAATCCTCTGCCACAGGATCCAATAATACAAATTTTGAGGTACCAGGCTCCTCTCTAGATACCAGCTTCCAGCTGTGTCCTCTCCAAGACGAGTCCCCCCCCCCCCCCCGGTTCCTTCAGTTGAGCAGCTTCTTCCCGCAGGACAGACAGCATAGGATCACCCTCGAGCCAGTAGGCCCCAGATAGCTTCTGGGCCTACCTCCAGATGCGAACGCCCAGGCCAGCCGGCCTGAGGCAGAAAAGGAACTGTCACATTCCCCAGGTCAAGGTGACCATAAGGTGAGAGAGCAAGGAAAATGGCGTCCACCCCTTAAGTACCCTCTCACAGCATGCCCAATGGTAAAGAAACTCCCACTAGGTTGGTTCTGAGAAAGAGCACCCAATACACTCTGACTGGCTGCAACTTCCAACACGGAACCAGAGGGGACAACGACACCTGCTAGTAGCCGTGGGAAATACACCCAACTCAGTCAAAGCTGGAGCAAAGGCCAATTTAGCCATAAAACACAAAACTGAAATAACAACATTTTAGATATCCCACTAAATTTGAATAATAACGCCTGGTCAACAGGAGCAGGGCGCTACACACTCCCCCACTACAAAAAAGACACTGTTCTCAGTGTCTCGAAAAAGCCTGCTCTCAATCCTAAGAGCTGGTACCTGAACCATAAACTTTGCCGTTTGATTTGTAGCAGGTCTTGGGGATGTGGAGGAGGTTTTGGTTAGTTGACTGGAGGGGGCGACTAGGTTGGTAGTGCTTTATTTTGTCACTGAGGTATTGCGGAGAATTTCCTTGTGTGCATTTGTGAGTAAGGCAGAGGGTCTTAAATGTAACCCTAACCTTCATGGCCAGTGGAGGGTCCTCAGGGACAGGGTGATTGATTCCCAGGGTTTTTTCCCAGTTAACAGTCTTCCGCTGTACCGCGTCGGGCACCAGTTGGCTCCTGGGATATACGTGTCATCAATCCCTGGAGTCAATGGGCATCTTCCACTTTAATAAGTGTGCCGTGCTTTGTATGCACTGCACACGATCGGGAGGTGCATGCGGGGTAGCCATCAGCACTGTTTCCCTGGAATAAGCTACTAGTGGTCCTCAGAAAAAAACTGACTGGAACTCCGCTTTAATCAGGAACCAATGGTTATTCAATATATGTCTAATGCCATAGCGTTTCAAATCAATGTTTATTTATGATAACTATTTCTCTCCATATGTGTTCTTACATGATGGATTAAATTTACCCTCTTATTTGCTTTTATATATGGCCTTCTAGTGTTATTACAAACATCAGAATCTGGTGCAGCTGTACATGGTAGCCATTCAGCGTTTAACTTAATTTTGATTGATCGAGCTTTGACAATAACACCTGGCAGCTGATTGGTTTTGTATGCAGAGCTGCAACAGATTTTGCACCATGCAGTTTTAGTAAATAACCCCCACTGTGTTGATGAACAAATAACTTTTGTATTTTTATAGTCTTCTGCTGATTTTGCAATTTCTTGGAATTGTAAAACATTGGCCAATAGGCATTTCCTTAACAAGGAATTTTGGACGGCTACTTACCTTTACAATCTAAGATGCCATTGGTTTTCTAGCAAAAATGCAATAAGTTTATCTAGTGTTGATGGTACACACCCATGTCGCTTAATTGTAATTAACTGTAAATTATTTAAATTATGGTTAGAAATTTGATGAATGCAGAAGTAGGTCCTTACTAACTGGCCAAAATATCCATATGTCATCTATGTACCCATTCCAGGCTAAAATGTGTCACAGGAACATGCCTCCTCTGTTGCATTAGGCAATCCTTCCATTACTATGTACAGGCTGGCTATGAATGCAGCATAATTTTTGCCTATGAGACACTCCTGAACTTTGTTGAAGTGGGAGGACCCAAGCATGAATGTGTCATGAAGTTAGCAAAAACCAGCAACTGTAGTCCTAGGTTGTATCAGCTTTGGTTTTAGAATTCTAAGTCACTGACCTAAAACAGTGACTCGGAAGTACATCAATCACAGCCTGTGATTGGAAACGCCCAGTCACGCGGGATCGCCGGAGAGGACGTGAGCCCATAAAAAGGTATGTATAGAAAAAAAAAAACACTGGCATACTGCCGGTCGGGTGGGTGGGCTCCATGGCATGCCTGAAATTTGTTTGGAGGATGAACCTCTACTTGAAGCCATAGGGTCAGTATACTGCCAGGAAACTAGATTTGCAAAAAAAATATTAAAGGGGTGTTCCACCCAAATGTAATGTTTATTAAAAGTCAGCAGCTACAAAAAGTGTAGCTGCTGGCTTTTAATAAACATTCACTTACCTTCTCCACGTTCCAGCAACGTGCCGACCGGGGCTCCGCTCCTCTCCCCCCCTCCCCGGCCGGCGTCTTCATTCCGACTGTGGGCACCCAGCCGTGACAGCCTTCGGCTTCACGGCCGGGCACCCACTGCGCATGCGCGAGCAACATAGCGCATGCGCGAGCCACATAGCGTATGCGCGTGCGGCTCGCCGCTGATTGGACAGGCGGTCGCCTAGGACCTGTCAGTGTCCTAGTCCATCGCCTACAGGGAGGGGCTGCAATAAGGCGATTAAGCCTAATCGCCTTACTAGCCCCACGGCGGAAGCAGGAAGTGGGACAGGAAGTCCCACTCCTCCTGAAGCTCCCACCCCCCCCCCCCCCAAAAAAAAAAATTACATGCCAAATGTGGCATGTAAGGGGATGTGGAGTGGAACAAGCGGAAGTTCCATTTTTGGGTGGAACTCTGCTTTAATGTCTACATAGTTCTCTCAGTTCAGATTTCCCATCATAAAATCAAAATCTAGACTATATATTGGATGTCATTCCACAAGAGGAAGCCACATGTAATAGAGGTACAGTAAAGTATAAATGTTACATCAATATGTGAGGTTTACATCATTCAGACATGTTTATTGTTCTGCATCTGTTGGCTTTGACTAATGTTGTTTACCACTTTCTGCAGTAAGCTTTGTAAAGAGCATTACCCAACTTATGGAACATAATATTTAAAGCGTATCCTTTATAAAATAAATATAGTTGTCACCGAATGCAGGTTAAAAAAGTTAATCCCCAAAGAAGCATACAACACTGATTCTATAAGAACAAAATGCACAGGACAGTTTAAAGTTAAAATTTTGTTGAGAAAAAAACATTCCCCTCTGGGTGATCTATTTACATTGCAAGCATTATAACAACCTTTGTTGCAGATTCCTACCTTTTGTTATTCTGAAGAAATCCATGTCTGTGCCTCTGGTCTTAGTGGGTCTAATGGGAGTGGTTTCATAATTATCAGTCGGCTGTGGCAGCTGCAGAGCACTAATGAGGAAATCTGCTGGGCCTGCATCCCTTTAGACGTGTTCCTACAGAGAGTATCTCACCAAAAATGACAATTTTGTTGCAGGGGGTGCCTGAAATCTGACCTGTATCTTGGGCAGACTTCTGGGAAAATTGGTGAGTCAATCACACAAGCAGAAAATTATGTTTCTGGTGGGTGGTCAGTACACATTCTGTGTTTTTGGTGTCATCTGAAATGCTAGATAGCTTTCTATGTAGTCCGTGGACATTCCTTCTTTATACCTTGTCTCTGCTGAATGTTAAACTATTTGCTCCTCCCATGAACTTCCTATTTAAGCCATATCATTTTCATTTCCTGTTTTCCAAATTATTATGCTCTCTCCAGTGAATATGATGCCCCTTGTGTTCCTGCTACTGCCCTTATCTTTGCTAGCACTCATTAACGATCCTTGGCTTGTTCATTAACTATACTCAGGGCTTTTTTTCAGGGGGAACTTGGGGGAACTCAGTTCCACCACCTCTGGCTCAGACCCTTTGGTGCCTGCTCACCACAATCACTTGTAAACACAGAAGTCTGGTTTCTGTGTTTACAAGCAACAGCTCTGCACTCTGTGTGCAACCCCCGAACTCTGCACTCTGTATGTAATGCAACCCTGGTATTTAATGCCCCTTTAAGACCCTTCTTCTGTTTGTGAAATCTGAACGGGGTCGTGGTTGAGTTCCTGCACCTATTTTCTGAGAAAAAAAGCTCTGACTATACTTCTGCCTAATCCCAGTCAGCTACTACTCTTTTCTGACCTTTTGGCTTTTACGCTTTTGCTTGTTCCCTATATGCTTCATCTGCTACCTTACCCTTGCTTGCTCTCTTCCTGGAGGTCGAATCAGAGGGCCATGATCTGGCATTAGCTTGCAGAAAAATGCATCTCCCCTTTCAGGAGCTCTGTTGAAGACCGGCTAGTGCTTATATCCCATGCCCTGGGTGAGCCGGTGTTGGACGCTAGGGCATCTGCTTGTGTATTTATCCATCTCATTACTGCATGAACCTCTTTACTATTACAGCCAATTTCCCCCAATCCTAACTACAGGTCATGACACCTGCAATATAGAGGGTGACCCACTGCAAGGGTAATGTTTTTCTCCAACCCCAAGTTCAGCATTAAGAGTTCAGCATCACCAGCCACCAAAAAAGTTAGACCCCCCATCTGTTTAACTTTTTTAGCCTTATGTTTTCTAATTACAACACAATCTGGGATTCACACTCTGCATTTTGCATTGGGCTAACTTTACTGTTTTGTTATTTTTTAATTCACGAAACGTTTGAAAAATTATTGCCAAATATCGTGCAAGATAAAAAAAATTGCAATGACTGCCACTTTATTCCCTAGGGTGTCTGCTAAAAAAAAAAAATATATAATGTTTGGGGGTTCCGAGTAATTTTCTAGCAAAAAAAATATGATTTTTACATGAAGGAGAGAAGTACCAGAATAGGCGCGGTATGGAAGTGGTTAAAAATGACATAATTTCAATGAGGATAACATAGATTATCACACCAAAACAACTTTGGACTTTCTGTTGAGCATACAGTGTTTTGTACCATATAAATGTATGCAGTACTTGTGGCCCTCCTTGACTCTAATAGGGCTTAGTTATTAAAATAAGTAGTTTACTGCCACTACTGTGCAATTATAAATGCATGGAATACACATTATTGCACTATTAGAATGGGAAAGTTCACCCTTTAGCAATCACTCTGTCTAGAAAGAAGTGTTTATAGCAGTTTGGGTAAAATATCCTTCATTATTGGCCAGACTAATAGTTAGATTTCACCAGGAAAAGGGTGAGTGTGTGTGTGCACGAGGGGGGGGGGGGGGGTGGTTTCAGTATATTGAATAAGCATATATGAAATAAAAATACAAACAAAAGCAGTTCTGTATCCATGAATACATCATTGAACATATATTTTTTTGCAAGCAGACTTCAATTAAACTGGTATTGCTGGTATCACTTTTCGCAGTCCCCTGTAGAGTAGAGCCTGGACTGAAGAAGGCAGAAGCAGCACAAGAAGAAGACAGAAGCCAGCAGGCCAAGCGATCAGCCAGTAACTATACTGTGAGAACTCATGTGAGAACAAGTGATATGCTAATAGAAGGAAAGAGATGGGTGACAGAGCGATCAGCTCATCAGTCTGCAACTTTTCCTTTCACTGTCCAGTCACAGGATGGGAGGGGGACAAGACCTGTAAGTGTTACTTAAAGCAGAGTTCCACCCAGAAATTTAACTTCTGCTGATCCAGTTTCCCCCCCCCCCCTCAGGTGTCACATTTGACACCTTTCATGGGGAGGGGGGGAGCAGATACCTGTCAAATACCAGGGGCGATCCTAGGGTGACAGGCGCCTGGGTGCAGAAATATTTCTGGCGCCCCCACATGGGCGTCGTCATGTTACTAACTCCTCCTCTTTACAAATGTTTTTATGGCAACGACTCAACCGCAGAGATGCTCCCCCACAAAGTCTTCATTAACCTGGGATCCTTACATGATCTCTTAACAATAAACAAAATACAGTAAGAGGACACAGAGAGGGCTTCTGTTAGAGAGTCTGTTAGATGTTTGGCGCCCCACCTCTGCAGGCGCCTGGGTGCAATGCACCCTGTGCACCCTGCCTTAGGATCGGCCATGTTCGCTCCCACTTCTGGCAAAAGAGTACCACAGATTCTGTGGCGAACTACACCACGTCCGGCCCCTCCTCCTTCTCCCCGCTGCCTTCTGGGAGACACACAGAAGACAGCAGGGACCATTCAGAATGCACAGCGCAGTAGGAAACAGGCTGTGAAGCCCCAAGGCTTCACTTCCTGTTTCCCTTACTAAAGATGCTGGCACCTGCACCCGGAGCCGAGGGACAGGTCGGATTTGGGTGAGGACATCGCAAGCACCCTGGACAGGTAAGTGTCCTTATATTAAAAGTCATCAGCTGCAGTATTTGCACAGTAGCTGCTGACTTTGAATTATTTATTTTTTGCAGGCGGAAATCCGCTTTAAGTGCAGCAGAGAATAATCATGAAGTTTGCCCCTACAGACAAAGCAGAACTGTGTAACTCTCAGGAGAGAATGGACATACTGTAAATACAAATGCTTTGTCAGGTAAAACAGTTCATATTGACCTTGAGTTCTTCTTTAACCACTTGTCCTCTGCCCACAGTCAAATGACGGCGGGCGGAGGACTCCATTATCCTGACATCACGTCATATGACGTGATGTCCCTTTTAAAGCCGCGGGCGGGCGCGCACCCGCCGCTCTGCTGGGATCCCGGTGCTAGTGCCCGGCGGCAACGATCGCCGCCGGGCACACGCGATTGCCCAGTAACTGAGCGGGGACGTGGAGCTCTGTATGTAAACACAGAGCTGCACGTCCCGTGTCAGGGGAGAGAGGAACAGAATTGTGTTCCTTGTACATAGGACACAATCGGTCACCTCCCCCAGTCACCCCCCCTCCCCTTTCAGTTAGAACACTCTCATAGGACAC